>CM062296.1:415520555-416720555 GCA_031216915.1 Pictodentalium vernedei
CTACGGAAGCCCAAATTTTATCTTTGTTCAGTATGGAGGGTAATTTAAAAAATCTTCTTCTTCAGATCCACCAGTCAGAATGCTTTGATATTTGGTATGCTACATCTCTATGGGGCTCAGATTCAAGTTTGTTCAAATCAGATCTCAAGGTGTATATTTGGACTCACTATGGTAGCCCAAATTTTACTTAGTGCAATATGAGGACATTTCTTTAAAAATCTTCTTCTTCAGATCCACCAGTCGGAATGCTTTTATATTTGGTATACAACATATCTAGGGGGGGGGGGGGTCAGATTCCAGGTTGTTAAATTCGAGTGCCTAGGTTAATATTTGGGCTCCATATGGGAACATGAAATTTAACTTGGTACAATATGAGGGAATTTTTTTCAAAAATCTTCTTCGTCAGATTCACTTGTTAGAATGCTTTCACATTTGGTATACAGCATCTCTAGGGGGTCAGATTCAAGTTTGTTCAAATCGGATCCATAGGTTAATATTTGGGCTCGCTATGGTAGCCCAAATTTTTAACTTAGTGCAATTCAAAGAAATTTCTTTACAATTTCTCTTCTTCAGATCCAACAGTCAGAATGTTTTCATATTCGGTACACAACATCTCTAGGGAAGTCAGATTTAACTGTGTTCAAATCAAGAGCCTGGGTTAATATTTGGGCTCTCTATGGGATCCGGAATTGGCCATTTTGCTGAAGAATTAAAAATTTTGTATTCAGTACCCTCTAGAGGTACTAAGATTAATCCACATGGGTTGTATCAAGGGGCTTCATAGGAGAGCTCTACATTTTACTTTATGATCAGCTGAAGAATAGGCATGATGCCCAGATTATTTTTGTCTCTCCTGAGGGACTCAAAGATTGACAGTGTAGCCTATGGAGATGGCTTGCTTAATGTAAACTCATTCTTGGACTCTGTTTAAATTGTGTTCTGTACAAGATGAGCTCTTCAGACCCCATGGGTCCTCTTGTTTTTCTGAAATATTCAGGTGTTCCAAAACAAAGAGTGTTCCAATTCATCGAGTAAATACGGTATGCAGCATCCTGGGGGGGGGGGGGGGGGGGAGGGGAGGGGGGGAGGGGGGTGGGTTTGTTCAAGTCAAGTCCCTAGGTCCATATCTGGGCTTACTGTGGAGCTCGAATTGTAACTTAGTTCAAAATGAGGAATTTTCTTTAAAAATCTTCTTCAGATCCAGCAGTCAGAATGTTTTGATATTTGGTGTCCAGCATCCTTGGGGGGGTGAGATTCAAGTTTGTTAAAGCTGAGTCCCTCTGTTCATATATGGGCTCCCACAGGGAGCCCGAATTATAACTTAGTTCAATTTGAGGAATATTCTTTAAAAATCTTTTTTTTTTAGATCCACTGGTCAGAATCTTTGGATATTTGGTATAAGCTTTTCTAAGGAGGAGGAGCAGATGCAACTTGTTGAAATCAATTCTCTAGGTTGATATTTAGGCTACCATGTCAGGTGAGTGCCTCAGGCCCCCTGGTTTCTCTTGTTATTGAGAATTTTTAGCTCACCTGACTGAAAGTCAGGGTGAGCTTTTCTGATCACTCTTCGTCCGTCGTCCGCCTGTTGTCCGTCGTCCTGCGTGAAGGTGGTGTTTGAGCCTCTTTCTCCTAAACCACTGGCCACATTTTAATTAAATTTCATGTAAGTAGTGGTTATATGGGGGCATTTTGATTTTTATGCAAATGAGGTTTCGGCTCATATTGAGCAGAGGGGAGGGGAAAAAATGGCCAAATTTTTTTGAAAATCTTCTTCTAATGAACCACCAGTAGCAGAGACTTGATATGTGGTATACAGAGTCCTTTTGAGGTTTAGAATAAAGTTTGTTCAAGAGAAGTTTGTCGGGCATTATTTGCCTTCGTTATGGGAGGGGCAAAATTTTGGCCACGCCTAAAATTTCTATTTTCCGAACTGTGAGGCTGATTTGAACTAAATTTTATGTGAGGGCTTATTGGGTCATAAGTACCTAATTTATGCCGAAATTTTTTTCCCATAGCCCCGTGGTAACCGCTGGAGCAAAAAATAGAAAAAATTAAAATGCCCATTTCTCCAAAACTACACGGCACTGAGAATTTTTATTTTGTGTGAAGCTTCCTTAGGACCAACAGAAAAGATGGGTAAAAAAAAATTGCCATCGGTTCTATCATAGGGTACAGTTTCGGGACTTTGAAAAAGTGCTAAGTCAGCACTTTTTAACACTGTAGGCAATGGGGAAAAATATTAAAAAATCTTCTCCAGATCCAGCAAGCAGAATCTTTTGATATTTGGTATGCAACATTGTAGGGTGGATCTGATTCAAGTTTGTTCAAATCGGCCCCCTGGGTTTATATTTGAGCTCAGTATAGGAGCCCGAATTCGAACTTAGTGCATTTCATGCAAATTTCTTAAAAAATCCTCTTCTCCAGATCCAGCAGCAGAATCTTTTGATATTTGGTATGCAACATTATGGGGTGGATCTGATTCAAGTTTGCTCAAATCGGCCCCCTGGATTTATATTTGGACTCACTATAGAAACTCGAATTCGAACTTAGTGCATTTCAGGCACATTTCTTTAAAAATCTTCTTCTCCAGATCCAGCAGGCAGAATCTTTTGATATTTGGTATGCAACATTGTGGGGTGGATCTGATTCAAGTTTGTTCAAATCAGCCCACTGGATTCATATTTGGGCTCACTATAGATGCCCAAATTCGAACTTAGTGCATTTCAGGCAAATTGGTATGCAAGATTGTGGGGTGGATCTTATTCAAGTTTGTTCAAATCGGCCCCCTGGGTTCATATTAAGGCTGTCACGATTATGAATTTTCATAATCGATTATTTTGTCATAAAAATCGACGGTTATTTGATTATTTATGGTTAATATTTCTGTCTCGTTTCCTAGAACTTCGTCTATGAAATAACTTGGGAGGCGTTAAAATATCCTAATCGTAAATGAAGCAAACAAACACCAAACCTTGAAAAATTTGACAAAACAGAATCTACATTGCATAGATTCAAACTTCAAATCATAGAAAAATGCATACTAAACTCACTAATGGCCCCATCCGCGCTGAATGCGTAATGATTATGAATTTAGCTTCAGGGAATGTCAAAGTGAACAAAGCTTTACACATGGAAATGAAACTTCGGAGAACAAAATAAATCATCATACTTTAAAAATAAATAACATGGCATTTCGAAGTTTTTCCCTCTTTACTTTCCGTATGTTAAAATTGCTTATCAAGTATCAAATTGATAAAAACAAAAACAACTCACCACTCAACGATGTCTTATTGGCAAGGAATACAATGTAGCCATTGACAGTAAGGCATCATTGAGTGTTATGTTATTTTTGTTAAATTGTTATCGCCGCTAATGGTAGTGAGCCAGCGATGCTGGAACCGGAAAGTTCGGCCCATGAATGATAATTATTCAGCCTCTGTTCCGTGTGAAAATGCTTTCCCTTTGGGGGAATTTTCTTAAAAAATCTTCTTCTTCAGATCCAGCTGTCGGAATGTTTTGAAATGTGGTGTGTGGCATCCTTAGGGGGGTGATTCAAGTTTGTTCAAGCCAAGTCCCTGGGTCCATATTTGTGCTCCCTGTGGGAGCCCGAATTATAATTTAGTCAATATGAGGAATTTTTCTTAAATAATCTTCTTCAGATTCAACAGTCAGAATGTTTTGATATTTTGCATGCAGCAACCTTAGGGGGGTGAGATTCAAGTTTGTTCAAGCCAAGTCTCTTGGTTCATATTTGGGCTCACTATGGGAGCTCGAATGACAGCTTAGTTCAGCATGACGAATTTTCTTTAAAAATCTTCTTCAGATCCAGCAGATGAATGCTTTTGATATTTTTTATGCAGCATCCTTAGGGGGGGTAAGATTCAAGTTTGTTCAAGCCATGTCCCTAGGTCCATATTTGGGCTCCCTGTGGGAGCTCGAATTATAACTTAGTTCAATATGGGAAATATTCTTTTAAAATCTTTTTTTTTAGATCCACTGGTCAGAATCTTTGGATACTTGGTATAAGCTTTTCTTAGGAGGAGCAGATGCAACTTGTTGAAATCAATTCTTTGGGTTGATATTTAGGCTACCATGTCAAGTTAGCGCCTCAGGCCCCCTGGGGCCTCTTGTTTATTAAACTTCTTGGGAGTTTAACTTGTGCTACGGAATGGGTATTCCGTTTATCCCCTGTTTTTACATCCTGTTCGTTTACTGTTCAGGACATTTTGTATTCTTGCATCTTCTATTAGATGCATTGTTTTTTCTTACTATGAAGATCTAGCTTTGCATCAGGTGGTTGTTGATCAGTTACTAACTTTGAGCCTCTGTTGTGCCTGTTGTTTGGTTAATTTCTGTTTTTATAACACCCACTTGAAAAGTGGGTGGTATATAGTGTTCGGTATGTCCATCCGTACGTCCATACATCTGTACGTCAATACATCTGTACATCTATACGTCTCTATGTCTGTACATCTGTCCATCCGCCTGTCCATTATGTTTTAGGGGGGCACACATCTGCTATCCGCAACTCCTCCTAAACCAGTGAACGGATTTCATTGAAACTAGACATTCTTTTACAACCTCCTATTTTCTTTTCAGATATTTTCATTTTTACAGTTTCCCATATTGAAAAATGAACTTTGTCAAATTCAATTGACATTCTGCACAGATCTGCTATCCGCAACTCCTCTTAAACCATTGAACAGATTTCATTGAAACTTTCAGACATTCTTTTACAGACATTGCAGATGTGCACCTTCTATTTCTTTTTCAGATATTTTCATATTTACAGTTCCCCATATTCAAAAATGGTGTTTGTCAATTCAGGTTTTAGTAGGGAGGGGTATAGATCTGCTATCCACTACTCCTCTTAAACCATTGAACAAACTCCATTGGAACTCTCAGACTTTCTTTTACATACATTGAAGATGTGCACCTCCTATTTTTCTTTCAGATATTTTCATATTTTGAGGTCTGACCGTCCGTCCATCCATCCATTACGCTTTAGGGGTGTCCACATCTGCTATCCGCTGCTCCTCTTAAACCAGTGAACGGATTCCATTGAAACTCTCAGACCTTCTTTTACATACATTGAAGATGTGCACCTCCTATTTTGTTTTCAGATATTTTCATTTCTACAGCTTCCCATATTGAAAAATGAACTTTGTCAAATTCAATTGACATTCTGTACAAATCTGCTATCCACAACTCCTCTTAAGCCATTGAACAGATTTCATTGAAACTTTCAGACATTCTTTTACATACATTGAAGATGTTCACCTCCTATTTTCTTTTCAGATATTTTCATATTTCGATGTCCATCCATCCGACTGTCTGTTATGCTTTAGGTGTGTACATATCTGCTATCCGCAACTCCTCTTAAACCAGTGAACGGATTTTATTGAAACTGAAAAATGAACTTTGTCAAATTCAATTGACATTCTGCACAGATCTGCTATCTGCAAGTCCTCTTAAACCATTGAACAGATTTCATTGAAACTTTCAGACATTCTTTTACAGACATTGCAGATGTGCACCTTCTATTTCCTTTTCAGATATTTTCATATTTACGGTTCCCCATATTCAAAAATAGTCTTTGTCAATTCAGGTTTTAGTAGGGAGGGGTATAGATCTACTATCCGCTACTCCTCTTAAACCATTGAACAAACTCCATTGGAACTCTCAGACATTTTTTTTTACATACACTGAAGATGTGCACCTCCTATTTTTCCTTCAGATATTTTCATATTCTGACATACGTCCGTCCGTTATACTATAGGAGTGATACGCTTTGGGGAGGGGGGGGGGGGGGTATACATCTGCTATCCGCAACTCCTCTTAAGCCAGTGAACGGATTTCATTAAAACTCTCAGACATTCTTTTACATACATTGAAGATGTGCACCTCCTGTTTTGTTTTCAGATATTTTCATTTCTACAGTTTCTCATATTGAAAAATGAACTTTCTCAAATTCAGTTGACATTCAGCACAGATCTGCTATCCACAACTCCTCTTAAACCATTGAACGGATTTCATTGAAACTTTCAGACATTGTTTTACATATATTGAAGATGTGCACCTCCTATCTTGTTTTCACAGATATTTTTATTTTTACAGTTTCACATATTGCAAAATGGGCTTTGTCAATTCAAGCTTCGGGGTGGAGGTGTGTGTGTGTGTGGGGGGGGGGGGGGGGGGGGGGCATGGTTTCAGTGTTTGTGCTGTCTACATTAAACACACTTTTGCTGTTGTAAAATGTGTGGTATCATTTAGTGAGCAGTGCTCATAGTTTTTCTAGTTTCCTCTTGACATTGTTGTCTGTTCAACAACGTTTTGGATACATATTAATTCAGTGTTTAGTTAAAAACAGTTATTGTTTTTTTTTATTGGATACATATTATATCTTATTCCAGTAGTTAAGCTTTAATTATGTAGTGCTTGTCCACACTTAGGCTCTAGTGGGATGCCCTTGGGCTCATGAGGTTCCCTTGGGGTACTTAGGCTTCATTCAAAAATTTTCGAAAAAAATTATTTAATTTCTCTCTAAAATTTTTGTGATTGTCTATGTTGTGTATCCTTGTGATGTTTGTTCTGTATTATTATTGGGAGTGCAGCAGACTTATAATTTTGGCTTCCTTGTTATTGTATCTATTATAAATAATTTGGTACCTAGCGTAAGTCCAGGAAGTCTGTCTCAGATTTACATGCTTGTTGTCTGCCTGTATTGTGTACTGCACTCCTTCAATACTTGTACTATGGGATGTGAACGTTGGAAACGGGTGTCGACCTGTGTGGTGGGTGGTGAAGTTCCGATGTTCTGCATGCAGCCAGCTTGACTGGTGAAGCGGTTTCCCTATTAAGGGAGCTGGGACGCCAGGTAGGTCTGTTGCGGTCGAGTAGTGTAGACGTGGGTAGAGCGAGCACCTCAAAAACAAAAGCTCACCCAGCAACGATGGCAAAAGGGGAAGAAGCCTGAAAGTTTCTCTACGGGATGCTTGGCGAGATCTGGGGTCAGATGGCGAGTTGGAGAACCCTCTCTGTCCAGTCAGCAGTCGGGGTCGACTGTTCCCGCCGTGAGAAACTTTATTGAGTCGGAGCACCCGTCCACACTTTCGGTTCGGGATGCTCATTCCACACCTCTCCTGAGTTGGCTACTGTTATGGCTTCCTCTTCTTCCATGGAAAAGCAAGCTTAGGGGTAGAAGCCTACAAGTTTCTCAACTGCGCTTGGCGGGATCTGGAGGCAGATCGCTAGTTGGAGAACCCTCTCCATTCTGTCAGTAGTCGGGGTCGACTGTTTCCGCTTCGAGAAAATTTAATGAGTTGGGGGATCCATTCCCGCTTGTTATCTGGGAAGCTCCCTCCACACTGCAGCCGGGGCTGGTTGCAGCTATGGCTACTTCCTCTGCTTCATCAATGAAGCACATTAGACTGAACACTAGCTGTCCAACTTAGGATGTTCAAGCTGTTCTACAGAGGCGTCCCCAGTCTTCACCACCGAAGTCAGATTAACCTGCAGCTAGTGGTTCAAGCCATATACATACGGGACATGCGTCTAAAGATCTAGGGTCAGATCCCGTGAGCATATGGTGAAGAAGCTGATAACCACTGCCACGTTCACGGATGGAATATTTAGATGGTAAGAGTGCTCCAGAGGACGATTCTCCATCCCTCATGGAACAGCACATGAAGACTATGAATTTTATCCCATCTGAACAAAGTCTGCGTTTGCAAGGCAAAAACCAGCTTTTTTCCTTCGATAAGGGTTCCGGGCGAGTGAAAGACGGGGTTCATTCCTTCCCGGGTCATTCTGCTCAGGTGCTGTAGGCCTTCGGTCTGCTTACCGACGCCACCCTTGTGCTGGCAATAGTATAAGAAAGACAAATGATCTATTCCAAATGAATAGAAGATCGCTAGCTCGTAGTTAGGCTGAGACAGCTGTCTTGTTTGGAATAGGGCCGTTAGAAGAAAAAAGTATGTTTTTCCTTCTCGGTGATGTATTCCCTGGCATCAGAGTCATTTAGTTTTATTGTTGACGCTATAATAGCCTTATGTAATTGTAGAGCGGTCTTACACATTAGCGGCTAACACCGTAAGTATCCATTTAGTGAGATTTCCAAGGCCGCAGTGTAACACAGATATCTGTCTTCACGAATATAAGACTTTTAGGCTACGTTAGCTACTCTGAGAAGACCACTATCTTTTTGGAATAAGGCCATTAGAAGGAAAGCGTATGTTCTTTCCTTCTCGGTGTTGTATTCTTAGGCGTCACAGGCATTTAGTCCTATTGTTGTTGCCTTAGTAGTCATGTAAATTAAGAGCTGTCTGTTTCTATAACATTAGCGGCTAACACCATAGTAGCCTTAAGTTATTTAGAGCACTATTTTTTTATACATTGAAAAGACTGCTTGTAAGTATCCGTTTAGTGAGATTTCCAAGGCCACAGGTGACACAGATATCTGTCGTCACGGAGATGAAGACTTCTAAGCTGCACTAGCTGAGCTGAGACTGCTGTCTCTTTGGAATTAGGTCCATTAGAAAAGAGCATCCTTTCCTTAGCTTGAGCTACTAACGTCGTAAGTCTCCTCTTAGTGAGCTTTCAAAGGTCGCAAGTTACACCGAGATATCTGTCTTCACGGAGATAAAGACTTCAAACTGCGCTAACTAAGCTGAGACTGCTGTCTCTTTGAAATTAGGGCCGTTAGAAGGATAGAGTACGTTGTTTCCTTCTCGGATTCTGAGGTGTCTGAGGCTTTTTGTCCTTTTGTTGATGCCATATTAGTACTAAGAGCATCCTTTTTAGCTCACCTGGCCTAAAAAAGCCATGCCACCTTTTCTCATCACTTGGCGTCCTTCATCCGACGTTCGTAAACTTTTCACATTTTCATCATCTTCTCTGTAACTGCTGAGCCAGTGTGAACCAAACTTGGCAGGAATGGTCTATGGGAGGTCCTCTACAAACGATCCTCATTTTTGTTCCCGTCGGATGAAAAACATGGCTTCCAGAGGCATTCTTTGATTCTGGTTGGTGGATTTTCAAAAATCTTCTTCTCTGAAACTGGCTGGCCAAATGTTTTGAAACTTCACATAAATGATGACTGGGCCCCCCCTCTACCAACAGTCCTCATTTAATGTTGATTGGGTAACAAACATGGCTGCAATTGCAGCTTATAGTTACTGTAGAAACCCTATGGGAAATCACATTTTCCTCTTCTTCTCTGGAAAAACCAAGGCGACATGAAAACAAACCTGGCAGGGATAGTCTATGGGAGGTTCTCTACAAACGATCCTCATTTTGTTCCCGTGGGTTGAAAAACATGGCCACCAGAGGCATTCTTTGATTCTGATTGGTAGATTTTCAAAAATCTTCTCCTCTGAAACTGCCAGGCGAAATGTTTTGATACTTCACATAAATGATGACTGGGACCCCCTCTACCAACAATCCGCATTTAATGTTGATAGGGTTGCAAACATGGCCACAATTGCAGCTTATAGCTACTATAGAAACGCTATGGGAAATCACATTTTCATCTTCTTCTCTGGAACTACTGAGCCGACATGAACCAAACCTGGCAGGGATGGTCTATGGGAGGACCTCTACAGATGAACCTCATTTTGTTCCCGCAGGTTGAAAAACATGGCTGCCAGAGGCATTTTTTGATTCTGATAGGTGGATTTTCAAAAATCTGCTCTGAAACTGCCAGGCCAAATGTTTTGATACTTCACATAAGTGGTGACTGGGACCCCCTCTACCAACAATCCTCATTTAATGTTGATCGGGTTGTAAACATGGCCACAATTGCAGCTTATAGTTATTATAGAAACCCTATGGGAAATCACTTTTTCATCTTCTCTGGAACTACTGAGCCGACGTGAACCAAACTTCGCAGGAATGGTCTATGAGAGGATGGAAATATGTGTCCACCAGAGGCTATATTCTAATGCTTAACCCAATGCCTCTCCTGTCTGCACGAAGATTTGTACTGTCAGCAAAATACTTGTTTTTTGAGAATTTGGTAAGGGTTGGTTCCAGTTTCTCAACTGAGAACTGGAAAAAAAAACCCAAAAATATTGTGTATACAGTACAAGTCAAAATAAGCTGTAGCATAACTGCAATAAACTAAGTAAACTGTTCCTGCTCTGACAAGATCAGAATCTGACATTTTCTGGAAAGCTATCAGTGAGAGCTTTCCAGAAAATGATGTCAGCTTCTGGTCTTATCAGTGTAGGAAGAGAAAGATACATAGTTTGTAGGATTATCCTACACAACTTATTTTGACTTGTACTGTAAACAATTGCAACAGTATCTTGATATATGCATTATTCTTCTCAAGTTACTTGTCAGAAAATACTGATCAATGACAGGTGTTTGGAAAACCAGGAAAGTTTTTGTTTATATTCTCTTCCCATCATGTCAGCTTAGATGACAGTAACTATTGTATATCTTTTAAGATTTGACAAAATTGTAGTAAAATGTGTTTGACTCTAACCCTTTACCTATCCAAAGCTATTTTGAAAGAGAATACTGTCTGAGAAAATTGTAATTTTTAAAATATTTAACCTTCTTTTACTGATTTTTTTTTGTTGAAACAGAATTCATAAATGTGTGCATTTTCAGGAAAATCTTCTTTGAAACTACAAGGCCAAATGGTTTGAAAACTTAGTGTGACTGTGGACTGTAACCCCCTCTACCAATGATCCTCATTTTAATCTTTATCGGGTTGCAATTATGGCTGCAATTGTGACTTATAGTTACTATAGAAACCCTATTGGAAATCACATTTTCATCATCTTCACTGAAAGTACTGAGCCAATGTGAACCAGACTTGGCAGACATTGTCTGTGAGAGGTTTTCTACAACTGTTACTCATTTTATTCCTGTTGGGTGAAAAAATGTGGCCGCCAGAAGCATTCTTTGATTCTGATTGGTCAATTTTGAAAACTCTTCTCCTCTGAAACCACTGGGTCAAATGTTTTGAAACTTGGCATGTTTGATAACTGGGACACCCTCCACCGACATTACTCATTTTAATGTGGATCGTATTGCAAACATGGCCACAATTGCAGATTATAGTTACTATAGAAAAAACCTGTGGGAAATCACATTTTCATCTTCTCTCTGGAACTACTGAGCTGACAGAACCTTCTATTTCATCGAATAGAGCAATTCTGGATGCTATATCCTACTCAAATCATATCACCAGGGCTCTGGGGCAGTGTCTTAATGGAAAGGAATTTGAGGATGTTAGTTCCTTGCTAAGAGATCTTTCCAGGGCAGTCATGTATGCCATGTACAACTCTGCCCTTTCAGTGGCAAATTTGGATTTAGTTAGATGTGATGCAGCCCTTGCATCATCATCAACTATCGATGATAGAGTGAAAAACTCTCTCCGAGTTGCTCCGGTCTCTGGTCATACACTGTTTGATGACAAGCTTTCCTTAGTCTATGAACATGCTACCAAAAAAGCTTCCATTGCACTGCTACTGAGATCAGTGTCTCATCAACATGCATCAGCTGGCCAGAGTAAGCGAGGTCCTTCCAGTTCCCAATCATCGAAAGGGAGCTCCTTGTGAGGGTTTAGGAAACCCTCTTACAGTTATTCCAGAGGTCGTCAATATAGCAACTCAGGAAAGGACTGCAAGTCTTATCAAGACTATAAGTCTTACTTATAGTCTTGATAAGACTTCCAGCCCTTTCCCGAGTTGCTATATTGACGACCTCTGGAGTAACTGTAAAAGGGTTTCCTAGACCCTCGCAAGGAAACCCTTTTACAGTTACTCCAGATGTCGTCAATGTAGCAACTCGGGGAAAGGGCCGCAAGTCTTATCAAGACTATAAGTAAGATGCCCATAGGCCGATGGGATGAGGTTTTTCGTGGGGAGGACATAGTTTCTCCTCCCGAAAGCCTCGCAAGTCGTACAGGTGATTGTCTAGACCTCTGTTGCCTTCCAGTTGGCAGAAGGGTATCAAACTTTGCGAAAAACTGGATGGAAATTACAGAAGATCAGTGGGTGAGAAATGTAGTCTTGGCAGGCCTAAGGCTATCATTCCGAGTAAAGCCCCTACTTACAAGAAGTCCGCGTTGGACAAATCTTGCGGCAGATTCTTCCAAAAGAGAGTCTGTCCTTGCGGAGGTACAGGCTCTCCTATCAAAGAAAGCAATAGAGGTCGTTGAGAATCAACATTCTCCAGGTTTTTACAGTCACCTGTTTCTCATATCGAAGCCAGATGGCTCGTTCCGAACAGTAATAGACTTGAGCTGGATAAACAAATTGATCATAACTCCAAAATTCTATATGGAAACCATTCGGTTGGTAAGAGTGAGCATTCGAGTGAACAACCATGCGGCAAGCATAGATCTAAAGAATGCATACTTTCATGTCCTGGTACATCCGGCATTCAGAAAGTACTTACGTTTTACCTTGCAAGGAAAGGTTTATCAGTTCAGAGCGATGTGCTTCGGTCTGAATCTGGCTCCTTGGGCTTTCACTCGAATAATGAATTTGGTAATGTCATACTTCCGAGCTCATTCGGCAGTGGTAACATCGGCTTACTTGGACAACAATCTTCAGAGATACAGCAATAGAATTATTCTTCAGAACGATGTTCAGAGTCTGCTTCAGTTGTTCCGACTTTTCGGTTAAATAGTAAATGAGAAAACATCGGATATAGCTCAGTCCAAGTCCTTCATTCACTTGGGAATGAGTTTCGAGACTCACAGCAATCTGGTTCGTCTGCCGTTACCCAGAGCGAAATTAGTCAGTTGATATGCTTGCTTTTGTCTAAACTCCCCCGCAGTGATGGCGAGGGAGTTTATGTGACTGATGGGCTGTGCGGAGCCGCTGCGGATCTTATTTCGCTGGGCTGCCTGCGCATTGCATCCCCTCCACATTTTCTCCACTCAGAACTGGAGTGTGAAGAAGCATTAGCTTGAAACCCAGATTGTTTTAATGGACCTAGTAAAACAAAAGGTTCAGATTTGGGTGGATCCACAGTGGCTGACTCCGGGAGTTCCGCTTCAACTGCCAGATCTGGTCTTCATGATTATGACAGATGCGAGACTGATGGGCTGTGGTGCGTCCTTAAGTCCCCCAGACTTGAGGTGTCAGGGTCTTTCGGACCCTCGGTTCCTAGAGAAGCACATAAACATCAAAGAGATGATGTCTATCTGGCTAGCACTACAACATTGGATTGCTCAAGTAGCGAATGTTCAGATTCTGAGGACAACTCGACGGTAGTGGCTTATCTCGGGAACCAGTGAGGCACTCATTCGATTCCGTTATGCAAATTAACGGAGAAGATCCTCCTATTCGCTCTCAGTAATCACGTTCATCTCTCAGTTCGTCATATACTGAGTCATCTGAATGTACTAGCAGACTCGCTCTCTCAAAAAGGTTGCCTGTTACCATTGGAGTGGACTCTCAGGTGAGTATTCAGTCAGATCTGCTACCAGTGGGATCGTCCCATGATAGATCTTTTTGCGACACACCTGAACAATCAATTACCGATGTTCGTGTCGCCATGCCCACATCATCGAGCATACGCAGTAGACACTCTATCGATCTCATGGGACGGAATGATAGGATATGCACATCCTCCTCCATTGATTCATCAGATTCTGTTATAAATCAAACAGTCTCACTGCAAAATTCTGCCAGTAGCACCTCTGTCATCACAGAAACCCTGGATCAATCTTCTCAAGTGTCTGTTATGGGACATTTCCCAGAAGCTTCCTCCTTGAAAGGACCTTCTATATCAGGGGAAGTCCCGCGCACTGCATCACAACACGGAAGGTCTCAACCTTCACGTATTTCCATTGTGCGGTCCTTCTTGCACGGAAAACATTTTACAGGACGAGCAGTGGACCTAATTTCTAACTGTAGGAGGACCTCCTCTCCATTCAATTATGCAGCGAAGTGGAGGCTTTTCTTTCTGTTGGTATATGGACCAGTCAGTAGACATTTACGATCTGTCCTTTCCTTAGATTGCCAATTTCCTGGTCTACTTGTTTGACATATTAAACTTGCAGCCCGTCACAAATAAGGGCTATAGGTCTATGTTATCAGACACTTATGCTCATCATGATAACTTGACTATTGGATCAGATTCTTCTTTATCCCAGCTAGTTAGAAATTTCTCAGTTAATAGACCTAGAACCCTCAGATTAATTCCTAAATGGAATTTGACTTGGGTTCTGTTGAAGCTTCAAGAAGCTCCGCTTGAGCCATTAAACGATGTAGAATTCAAATTCTTGACCTATAAAACAGCCTTTCTCTTAGCCTTTGTGTCTGCCAGAAGAGTGAGTGAACTTCATGCATTGTCTGTTGATGATTCCCATTACCGTAGTGTGGGTTATACTGTTAATACTGGGATTCTTTGCTAAGAATCAGATTCCGGATAAGTGGTCACAGCCTATTAACATTAAGGCTTTACCATCCTCGGACAACCGTAGACCTTTGCTGTGTGGTTAGTTTTACCTTAGAAACTTTCTACGGTGACCTTAGATCTTTATGTCCTCTTTCTGTTGCTCAGAATGTCGACCATTAATCTTACATCTAGAAGATGTCTTAGGCAGTCTGCTCGAGCACTGATGCCGTTCCACTACCCTCTTCTTTCTGAGGAATTTTCCTTCAGAACAAGGGGAAGGGGGGTGGGGGCGGTTTTTATCTGGCTTTATAGTGAAAAGCAAGGGAATACCTCCTCCAGAGACAATAGTCCAGCGTCGGTGCAGGGTGGTTTTAATGTGTAGCTCGGTGTGAAGCAATAACTATTTCTTATCAACATACCCTACAATTGTTTACTACAGGCTTGCACTACAGTGAAAGTCCCTAACTCGGAAGATATGCTTTCTATTTTATCTTTCCCAAGGGATTGGGGAAGAAAAGTGGTCCAAAAGCACCAAAAAAAAATAAAAAAGCCAAAACTGTGTCGAGTGCTACTGGTGCACACCCAGTAGGGGGTCGCTCTTCTAGTACAGATCCAAGGCTTCCGGTACCAGTGCGCAGTCATGTAACTGATGAATCATTCTTTTTTCTTCCGCCAGCGTGTCAAGACGTCCATTTGCATTAAGAAACTGTGATAATTCAACTCGATAATGGTTACCTGTGACTGGAATTATGGATCTGAGGATCGTATAATAACAGAACTGTGTTTTATATATTCTCGTTATTAGTTTCAACCACATTTTCATTGTATTTTGTATATTTTCTGTGTTCGCAGGCAACTTTCGCGTACTGTGCGGTTAGGACATATAATTTTTTGGAAAATAAATTTATGTTATCCTTTTGGATATTATTATTATTATTGGAGTTAGGTGTCAGTGGTGGGCAGAATTTCTGTTTTTGGGTCCCTGTCGGCCATCTGGGTTCACTTGTGTTCCCGCCGGTCCTTTATTTTCAGCTACCTTTACCTCGTAGTTGGGGGTGTTGTTCTACTTTCTACATTTGTTGAGTTCACCTTTTTCTTCTGCTGCTCTCACCTCTGTTTTGCCCGGGACTGTTCCTTGTGGGCAATGCCTTTTTGCCCAAGCATGTGGACGATTCCCATGCTTCTTGTGCCACTTGTAATGGGTGTTCATCACATCAACCCTGTGGGTTCTGTGGGTCTTCGTCATCCACGTTTTGGGCTTCTGTGAACCATGTGGTGCATTCTCGTGGCCGCTCCGCCCACTCCCGTGTGAAAGGGGAATGCTGTCGTTCGGGGCCTCCCGACATGACCACCTCTGGTGAGAGTTATACCCCCACCATGGGGGATGTGCAGTCTTTTTCTGTGGTGGACACTGCAGGAGCTGTTGAGCTGTCTGGTGAAGAGATGCCTGGTTCCGGGACTGTAGTCCCTCTCCAGTCGGCATCTGAGGCTGTCACTAGGGTTGTGACTCCTCCTTTGTAGCCGAGCTCGGTTGCTCTTTCCACCAGTTTCAACAGCTCTTGACTTATCTGCTGCTACTTATGTTCTGTCTTCAGCATCATCGGTCTCTGTTACAGCTGGCCGCGGCTTATCCCTGCAGTGGTCTGCAGAGATGTCTGGTAGTGTAGATGTGGGATATCGGCCTCAGCCTTCCCTGACTTCTGCTCGGCAAAGTCGGAAGGGGCAGCCAGCCGAACCCTCTGCTGTAGTCTCTCAGCTGTCGAGCCCAGCAGCCTTCTTTTTGGATTCGGATGTTCCTGGTGGGGTCACCATGGACTCTGTTGCAAACAATGTCCACGCACTCTGGTCTGATGGCCAGTTTTGCGTGACTGATGCCTTTTGTGCAGCCAGGACCTTCTGTCCCTCAGAGGTCTGCGGCGACTCTCCTGAGTTCCCGCACTGTCGATCCTTGGGGTCTGGTATACCTCTATCAGTGTATGCCTGTAGATGTTTCAGCTGCCGGCCGTCCCCCCGCGTTGGGTGTTCTGGAGGATCGTGACCCTTCGCTGGTTAAGAGGGTCAGGAGTGAAGTCACTTCGCCGGTTCGTTCCCACATCAAACCGGCTGCCATCGGCAGTGAGCTTAGAGAGGCCCTCTCCTTGCTCACTCAGGTTCTTTCCAAGGGCCTTCCTGTTGCCTCCAGCGAGGCTATTAGTGGTTTCCAGGTGCCCCCGCCGCACTGCCTCCTGGGTTTGGAAGGAGGCCGATTTCTGATCACCCTGGTGTGCCTACACCATAGGAGGCATCGGCTGGTTTGCTCGTGATAGGCTATGTGTCTTCCAACCCAGAGGATGGGTCAGACACACCTGACGTTGAGGGCCAACAGTCGTCTGACTTGGGGGCATTACTTGACTTTGTGTTTGGGTTCCTTCCAGATCTCAAGCCGTCAGACCAGCCTACAGTGTCAGCCAGTCCGCGATCATCAGTAACCCACTTCTGGGTGCCTTCAACTGTGCCATTCGGTACAGGTTGTTGAAGCGTTTGCAGCTTTGGACTCTTAAGCTGAGTTCCAAGGCTATGAAGACTTCATTCTTCACCAGAGCTGACCCCTTTGTGCCTCCAATGCGTCATCGTTCCTATAATTCCTCAATCCGTCAGTCTGCCAGACTTTGATGGTCTTGGATGAGGACTCCACCTCCCCCGGGCTTTCCAAGCCCAAGTCAGCCATTATTCCTATGGCGACTCTGGGAGTCCCTATTGGGCTTATCGAGAGAGATCCTGGGCATGCTTTCTCTCTCAGATCACATCTTCTCTGCTTTGGCTACTTATCTGCCTCCAGATATGTTTGACTGCACACAGGCTCTGTGTGATTTCCAAAGTGCTCATGCATCTTACTCACACTCATGCCTGTAACATGGCTAACTTGGAATTAGTTCACCCGGACGCTGTGTTGGACACAAGTCATTCCCTTCCTGAGGGGTAGAGTGCTGCTCTTCGATCTGCTTCTTTGGTGGGTCTGTAACTTTTCCATGGTTCCGTGGCGATGGTCTGTGATTACATCCTGCGCCATTCCGCCTTCTGTTGGAGGCATGAGCCTAAAAATTGCCCTGTTGCTTCATCTGCGTAGCCAAGGGGTGATCCTCATGCTGCTGCTTCTACTTCTTACATGGTAAGGGTAAGCGTCGGCAGACCAGAGGGAGGACTCAGGATCCTTCATCTAATAGAGGAGGTGGTATCTCCTCTCGCGTGCCTCGCTGGGGTTCGAGATGAAGATCCTCACCTAGATTCATCCCAGGTTGGAGGAAAGATATCAGGGTTTGCAGACCATTGAGCCACAATCACATCCGATCCTTGGGTATTAGACGTTCGATCCACACTGGGAATATCATTCCGGAGGCAACCCACTCTGTCGAGAGTGCCTCTTCCACCTCAAGTTCCTTCAGACATTTCACGTCGGTAGCTTTTGATCACGGAGATAGGCAATCTCCTGTCAAAGGGGGCGATCGAGGTCGTCAAGAACATTCATTCAATGGGATTTTATTCCCACCTGTTCTTGGTGCCGAAGAAGGACAGCCAACTCCAATCGGTTATCGATCTGAGTATCCTGAACCAGTCTCTCATTGCTCCCAAGTTCAGCATGGAGACTTTCATGTCAGTTTGCCACTCCATTCACCAGGGAGATTTCGCTTCCAGCATCGACCTACGAGACACTTACTTTCACGTTCCGATTCATCGGAAATCGCGAAAGTATCTCAGGTTTGCTTTTCTGATGCGGGTTTACTAGTTCAAGGCCATGCCTGTTGGCCTCAACCTGGCTCATTGGGCCTTCACCCAGCTGATGTCGCATGTGATAGCCTTCCATCGCACACAGCCCAGGGTGACTACTTCGGCATATCTGGACGATATCCTCCAGAGGCACTCCAATGCTGCCTTTCAGGAATCAGATGTCGCTATATTGTTGAACTTGCTCATGTCGCTATGGTTCAGAGTCAACGAGGAGAAGTCGGACATGGTCCCTTCTCAGTCGTTTTGTCATCTGGAGATGGACTTCCGTACTCAGCTGAATACAGTGGCAGTTCCCTGGGCAAGGGCTGTGATTCTCTCAGCTTTCGCCCTGACGCTGTCCGAGTCCGCATCCACGATGGCTCGGAGTATTCTCCGGCTTCTCGGTCTCTGCGGTTCGGTGAATCTCGGTTGGCTGCATGTCAGACCTCTCCAACGTTTTCTGCTCAATCGTTGGAGAATGATTATCGATCCTCTAGATCTGGTGTTTCACTTAACAGACTCTCTTCATCGTCACCTTCTTCCCTGGACAGATGTTCAGTGGATTCTGCAGGGAGTTACGTTGGACTTTCCCTGTTCCGATCGTGTTCTGACAGCAGATGCCAGCGATCTCGGATGGGTGCGACGTTGGATCCTCTCAGTCTTTCCATTCACGGTGTATGGGACTAGGATCAAGCGGCTCTTCACTTCAACCAGAAGGAGTTTCTTGCTCTTCTTCTGAGTTTCTGGCAGTGGATCCCCCACCTTTCAAATCGTCAGGTCCTTCTGTTGTCCAACATTTCGACGGTGGTCACTTACATTCGGAACCATGGCAGCACGCACTCGGTTCCCATGTACGAATTGGGTCGGAATCTTCTACTACAGCTCAGGATGTCCACACCGGAGTGGTTATTCGTCATTTTCCCGGTCGTCTGAACGTCCTAGCGGACTCCGGGGCAGGGTCGTTTCCACCAAGTGGGTGCTTCACAGGGCAGTGTTCCAGTCACTTTGTGATCTCTGGGGTCATCCCCACATCGATCTCTTTGTGATCCGTTGGAACCATCAGGTGGACACTTTCATGTCCCCGTGTCCAGATCCTCTGGCTTTCGCCGTGAATGCTCGGTCACTCGATTGAAACGGTCTAGTCAGCTACGCCTTCCCGCCGATTCCAATTCTACCTCAGGTTCTGGCCAAGATCAGAACCTGCAGTTGTTGAATCATTCTGATCGCTTCCCTGTCGCTGCAACGGGTGTGGATCAATCAGCTCCACTCTCCGTTGGCGGCGGTTCCGGCACGTCTCCCTCATCATTGCAACCTTCTTTGCCAAGGTCATCCAAGGAGGTGTCATGTCAACCTGACTTCATTTTGCCTTCACGCATATCTTTTGTCAGGTCCTGTCTCCTCCGTAGAGGTTTTCGAGATGAGCAGTGGAGTACATTTCTTCTTCGAGGCGGTACTCCACTGGTTTAGCCTATGCGGCTAAGTGGTAGGTTCTCTGTCGATGGTGTGGTGATCACTCTGTTGATTATGCCAATCCTTCGATAACACAGATTGCGGAGTTTCTGGTATATCTGTTTTATTGTCGGGTTCTCCAGCCTGTTACCATCAAAGGGAATAGGTCCATGCTTTTGGAGACCTTTTCGTATGTGGGAAAGCTTCGTATCAGCACTAATCCATACCTCTCCAGGCTTATTCGGCACTTTTCTTTGAAAAGGCCTAGGTTTTTGCAGCTTACCCCAAGATGGAATCCTTGCTTGGGGGGGGGGGGGGGGTGGTTGTGGGCGCCGTTCAAACTTTTATCCCAGGTGGATATACGTTTTCTCACATACACAACGCTTTTCTGATGGCCTTTGCCTCAGCCAGACGGGTTAGTGAGCTTCATGCCCTCTCTGTTGATACATCCTTTTTACCACTGATTGCTCCTTTCTGGCCAAGAATCAGATACCAGAAACAACTCCACCTCCTATCTGTATCAGGGCTCTTCCTTCGGCTGAGGGTAATCACACTGCTCTGTCCAGTTCTTGCACTTCGCATATAATCTCAACTGGACGCAGTTCATTAGGAAGGGCAGGGACTGATTCTTTCTGTCTCTTATTCCTGGTCAACAGAAGATCTCTCCTCAATCCATTTCTCGATGGATTTGTCTTGCTATTCGCACAGCTTATACTCGTCTAGCGACTGATGATTGTATTACCACGAGGTGTGAGCCTTGTCTAACTCCTGGGCTTATGCTAACTCCGTCAAGTTGTCAGATGTTAAGCAGGCAGCCTACTGGAGAAATGCTTCTACTTTCCCCACCGTCTATCTGCATCAGTTGCAGGAGCAGTCTGAGGACCTTTTTTCTTTGGGCCCTCTTTCTTCTGCTCAAGCTGTTGTCTACCCTAGCCATTAGGCTTCAAGGTCAGTTTCAGCCCTGTGCTGTTTTACTGTCCTTTCTGTCTGTGTGTCACGCAGTGCCATATGCCTCATGTCTCATTGACGTTTACTAATGTTTGTGATGCTATGGTTTGATAGGCATAGGGAACTCTTCTTCTGTCAACAGTTCCAGTGCACTCGAGTTATGTGGGGGTTGGTTATGTGATTCCCTCCTCCTCTTGTCTATTCGGCCTGTAGTAAACAATTGTTGGGTAGGTTGATAAGGAATTTATATTTTATAGTACATTTCCTTTCTTATTATGCCTAACACAATTGTTTACATGGAGGCCCTCCCGTCTTCTTATTCAGTAAGAATCTTTCCTCCCTGCTGATCACATAAAAGAATGATTCATTAGTTACATGACTGCGCACTGATACTGGAAGCCATGGATCTGTACCAGAAGAGTGTCCCCTACTGGGTGTGTGCTGGTAGCACTCAACCCAGTTTTGGCTTATTTTTTTTAGCTCACCTGAGCGAAGTTCGAGGTGAGCTTTACTGATCACTTGCTGCCCGTCTGTCTGTCTGTCTGTCTGTCTGTCTGTCTGTCTGTCTGTCTGTCTGTCTGTCTGTCTGTCTGTCTGTCTGTCTGCCTGTCAGTTAACTTCACATTTTCGACATCTTCTCAAGAACCGCTGGGCCAATTTAGATGAAACTTGATGTGAATCGTCCCCAACATGTGTCCACCCAAGTCTGTATATAAGATGTTACCATGCCCATCAGGGGCTCTACAAGGGGCATAACTCTAATGCTGCCCTCAATTTTCTTTAAAAAATCTTCTTCAGAGCTATTTATCAGAATCTTTTAATATTTGGTATAAAACATCCTTGGAAGGATGAGATTCAAGTTTTGTTCAAACCAAGTCCCTAGGTCCATATTTGGGCTCTGTATTGAAGCCCGAATTTCAAAATTAGTGAAATCTTAGATTTTATCTTTAAAATTCTTCTTAAGATTCCCTGGTCAGAATCATTTAATATTTAGTATCAATAAACTATATGAGGTGCAGATTCAAGTTTGTTCAAGCCAAGTGCATTGGGTGATCTTTGGGCTTCCTATGGGAGCCTGAATTTCAACTCGGTGCAATGTGGGGGTAATTCTTCGAAAATCTTCTTCTTCAGATCCAGCAGTCGGAATGTTTTGATATTTGGTATCCAGCATCCTTAGGGGGGGTGAGATTCAAGTTTGTTCAAGCCATGACTCTAGGTTCTTATTTGGGCTCACTGTGGGAGCCCGAATTATAACTTAGTTCAAAATGAGGAATTTTCTTTAAAAATCTTCTTCTTCAGATCCAGCAGTCGGAATGTTTTGATATTTGGAATGCAGCATCTTTAGGGGTTTGAGATTCAAGTTTGTTGAAGACATGTCCCTAGGTCCATATTTGGGCTCACTGTGGGAGCTTGAATTGTAACTTAGTTCGAAATGGGGAATTTTCTTTAAAAATCTTCTTCTTCAGATCCAGCAGTCGGAATGTTTTGATATGTGGTGTGTAGCATCCTTTGTTGGGTGGGGGGGGGGGGGGGGGGGGGGGGGGGGGGGGGAATCTTTTGATATTTGGTATGCAACATTGTGGGGTGGATCTAATTCAAGTTTGTTCAAATCGGCCCCCTGGGTTTATATTTGGGCTCAGTATAGGAGCCCAAATTTGAACTTAGTGCATTTCAGGCAAATTTCTTTGAAAATCTTCTTAAGATCCAGCAGGCAGAATCTTTTGATATTGGGTATGCACCATGCTTAGGGGGGTGAGATTCAAGTTTGTTCAAGCCAAGTCCCTGGGTTCATATGTGGACTCACTGTGCTAGCCCGAATTATAACTTAGTTCAAAATGAGGAATTTTCTTTAAAAATCTTCTTCAGATCCAGCAGTCGGAATGTTTTGTTATTTGGTATGCAGCATCCTTAGGGGGTGAGATTCAAGTTTGTTAAAGCTGAGTCCCTGAGTCCATATTTGGGCTGTGTGAGCCCAAATTATAACTTAAGTTTAATATGAGGAATATTCTTTAAACATTTTTTTTTTTTTAGCTCCACTGGTCAGAATCTTTGGATATTTGGTATAAGCTTTTCTTAGGAGGAGCAGATGCAACTTGTTGAAATCAATTCTCTGGGTTGATATTTAGACTACCATGTCAGGTGAGTGCCTCAGGCCCCCTGGGGCCTCTTGTATTGTGTTCTGTTCATTATGAGTGCTTCAGGCCCCATGGGGCCTCTTGTTTTTTATAATATTTGTTGGTCATAGGTATGCCCACACTAGTTATTTTTTTTTTTATTATTTTTTCTTTTATTACTTGTTCACTTAGAAATTGTGTCCGTCCGAGCCAAATTTTGTCTGTTTAGCTTGTATCTCGGGTATCGAATGTTCTATTGGAATTAAATTTGCCATGAACACTGCTTATGGTATAGGCTTTAAAAAAAGGATTCAACGATATTTCTCACATTCTCCTTTTTAGAGTTATCCACCTTTTTTGACTTAGAAATTGTAAGAAATAGACAATATTTGTTTGTTCCGCCTGTATCTCAGGTATGGGTTATTGGATTTCAGTGAAATATGGCATGCAGTTTGCCTATGACAAAGGCTTCTGCCTCATTGCAAAAAACTTCCAAACACCAAACAATTTACCATACCTTTTGACTTGAAATTGTTGGTAATTGTTGAAAACTTTCGAAGAAAATGGAAAGTGGGGGGGTGGGGGGGGGGGTATACTGGATTGCGTCCGTCCATCCATCCATCTGTGCATCCGTCCATCAGTACGTATGAGAATATTCATAAATAATATATGTTGATCATAGGTATGCCCACACTAGGCGGTACACCACATGGGGGTATGCACCCGACGAAAGTCCAGCTCTTGTTTTGGTAGTTTATCCTTCTCAGTTGTTGTATAGAAAGGGATATATGTAATTCCTCATATTTTAATCTCCTATTCTCATTTGGGAGTCCTCCTGCAGGCTTAGGAGCTGGAATTTAATCTGCTATTCAAAGTCCTAGGCCCTCCAGCCTTTTTACTATTCAGCTAAGTCTGGGCCATTGATTCTAGTATAAAAATATGATAAATAATATAAATAAATAAGTAATTTGTAATTTGTATATTTTTGGCTCACCAATGATAGTTGTGTGAGCCTATGGCATAGCCCTCTTGACGACGGCAACGGCGTCCGGATTCATAGCTGAGCTATTGCCATCACTTCTCGTCCGTTGGCGTACGTACGTACGTCCACAATTTCCTTTGGCACACCTCACAGGTCACATTTATGATCAGATCGCTTTGAAATTTGGTATGCTTTCCCTTTGGCACACCCTACAGGGCACATTTATGTGTGGATTGCTTTGAAACCTGGCATGCTTGTTTGGGGCGACCTCTAGATTGGAGCTATCGATTTTCTTCCAATTCTGTCTGTCAAAAAAATTTGTCACTGGCAACGATCTTTGAACTAAGTTTAATCAGGCATCAATATATTCCTTTGGCATGCCCTTCAGGGCACATTTATGATCAGTTTGAAACTTTGTATGCTTGTTTGGGGTTACCTCTTGATGGGAGCTATTGATTTTCTTCGATTTTCCGTCAAAAAATGTTGCCACTTGTTGTTAGTAAAAACTTAGTTCAGTTAAGCATCATTATTTCCATTTGACACACCCTGCAGGGCAAATTTAAGATTGGATTGCTTGCAAACTTGGTGTGCTTTTGTGGGGTGACATCTATATGGGAGCTGTCGATTTTCTTCCATGTCTGTCAAAAAATGTTGCCGCTGACCTTTGAAGTTTAGTCAGACCTCAATATTTCCCTTTTACACACCCTTCAGGGCACATTTATGATCGGATCACTTTGAAACTTGGTATGTGTGTTTGGGGTGACCTCAAGATGTGAGCTATTTTTTAATTTCCATAAAAAGTTATTGTCGTTATCACAGCCTTTGAACTTACTGCATTTGTGCATCAACTTACTTATCCCTTTTGCACTCTCTGTAGGGTATATTTATGAATTTTAAAAAAACATTGCCACAAAGCAATGACCTTCTACTTAGAGCATTTGTGCATCATATTCTTCCTTTAGCATGCCTCAGAGGGCATATTCATTATCAGGTTGTTTTGAAACTTTGCATGCTTATGCAGGGTGACAAAGATAGGAGCTATTGATTTTCTTTTCATTTCCATCAAAAACTTGCTGTTAGCAACAATCTTTGAATTTATTGCATTTGTGCATCAACATTCTTTGTCATGGTCTACAGGCCACATTTATCATAGGATTGTTTTTGAACTTGGTGTGCTCATTAGTCAAGAACTCTAGATAAGAGCTGTTGACTAGCATTCATTTCTGTGAAAAAAGTTGCCATTTACAATAACCTCTGAACATACTGCATTTGTGTCTCAACATTCTTCCTTTAGCCAGTCTTACAGTTTACATTTAAAAATGCATGGATTCCTCTGACGTTGTGCACACACAATGCTGTTATGTTGAAATTTCATCAAATAACATTGGTACCAATGATCTTCAATTTTGCCATTTCATTTATAACTTACCAAGTTCAAGTTTGTCAAGTTGAGCTACCGTGTCATTGACACTTTCATTTTTTTATGTCAGCATGCTTTTCAGGGATAGTAATATTTTATTCAACCCTTTCCATGCTTAGTTACTTGAATTTTGGACTTTTGTGTACAGGTTTTTGAGTTTTGTGTGCTTGTTTTGATATTTGTCTTTCTTTTCTTCCAAGGAATAATTTACCTTGCAGTATATTGCCATGGTTCCAGTTTTATGTTAGAATGCTTCTTAGGACCAGTATTATATTATTTAACCCTTTCCCTATTTATTTACTTTAATTTTGGACTTTTGTGTGCAGGTTTTGATATTTTTTTTAAGTGGAGTTTTACCTCACTGACATATTGCCATGGTGGTTACTGTAAGATTTTCAGGGTATTTTTCTAAATTTTAACCCTTTGAAACAAATGTGATGCTTTTTTGACTTTTATGTGCAGGTTTTGAGGTTTGTCTTTCTTTTCTTCCAAGTAGATATTTTTCAAGTAGAGTTTCACCTTACTGGCATATTGCCATTGAGGTTACTGTGACAGGGTATTTGTCTCAATTTTAACCCCTTGACACAAATGTGATACTTTTTTTTACTTTTATATGTAGGTTTTGAGGTTTGTCTTTCTTTTCTTCCAAGTGGCGACTTACCTTGTAGCATATTGCCATGGTTCCTGTTTTATGTTAGGATGCTTCTTGGGGCTAGTACTATATTATTTTACCCTTTAGCTGCTTATTTACTTTAATTTTGGACTTTTGTGTGCAGGTTTTGTACTTTTGTGTGCAGGTTTTGATATTTTTTTTAATTGGAGTTTTACCTCACTGGCATATTGCCATGGTGGTTACTGTAAGATTTTCAGGGTATTTTTCTAAATTTTAACCCTTTGAAACAAATGTGATACTTTTTTTACTTTTATGTGCAGATTTTGAGGTTTGTCTTTCTTTTCTTCAAAATGGAGACTTACCTTGTAGCATATTGCCATGGTTCCTATTTTTATGTTAGCATGCTCCTTAGGGGCTATTATTATATTATTTAACCCTTATTTACTTTAGTTTTGGACTTTTGTGTGCAGGTTTTGAACTTTTTTTTTTTTTTTTACTCCGGCGACCCCTTTACATTGGCCACCTGTTGGTGAGCCACGGGGTACTGATACCCCCTCTAGTTTATACTTACCAATGGCCCAAACAGGGATAGCCTTCCCATAAGTGGGAACTCATACCTCCCCGCTGAGTTATAACATTAGTAGGCACAACTATGAAGAATCATGCTTTGCACCAATTCCGGTCTCTTCCTGGGTACTGCTCATGCACAGTATTAAAAGTATGGAGGGCCAGATAGGACTTTCAAATTTTGGTTTTGTATGCAAATTTTGGGAATTGGCACGTTCAAAATTTGTGTTTGGCCCTTGATGTTATTGAGGTTGCATCAGCTAAGTCTGGGCCATTGGTAAGTATAAAGAATATTCAAATTACTTTAAATTTATCATTTTTCGGAAAGTTTGAACTTTCTTAATGCTATGTTAGGGTTTTTGTCAGTGTGGACTTCTGACCTGTTTTGCTATGCATGTACATGACCAAACATTTTTTGCAGATTTGTAATAAGCCTAGATTTATTGAATGACATGCGTTGGTGAGCTAATGGGGATGGACACACCCCCTCTTGTTAGCATTACACATACACAATATCCCTCACATTTTCTAGTGAGCAAAACAGTAATATAAAATTGTCTTCTGTTCACAACTAGTTCAAAGACACCAAATCCTTTCAAAATATGCAAATTCCAAACTCTGGTGACAGGTACCACATTGAATTTATGGCTTCATCTCTACAGGAGAAACCAAACAATATGCTGAGGCCTAGAAAAACAGACAATGCAAAAATGAAGGGTAGTGAAAATGGAAGGTTGCAAACAGTGTTCAGCTAATTCGATTCGGAAAAAGAATCAATTCATGAATCTGACACCCTCTTCAATTTGAGGAGTGATTCGAAGATAAATTTCAAATTTGCAGGTCCCTAATGTCTAGCATGTTCCGGTGAGAAATCTAAAGCAAGCTTATGGAATCAAAATGTGAAATCAATTAGATTAGTAATTAAAGAAAAAGGTACTGTGACATATGTTGGTGATATAAGGCATAGGATTAAAAGTGAGACAATTCATAAATTTCTATATTTTATGCAGGAATGGAAAGAACTTGGGCTTAGCATTCAAAGATATGAAGACTGGTCCAAAATATGCCTATTTTCCAGCTGTTAGTTTATCTAGAACAGAGAGTCTGAGAGCTAACTTTGGGGCAACACCCCTGAAGTATCCTTTTTATCTGAATATTGAATATAGGCAATCTTTGTGTGTTTTGGTCTTCATGAGTTAAATTAATGTTAATTACTTGTTACCAGCAAAAAAATGCTTCTGTTCTGTTTGTAAAAAGGATTAACTTGCAATGTTTTTAGCAGAAACCAGAAGTGAAGAGAAGAGGTAATACTTTTTTAGCTCACCTGGCCTAAAAGGCCATGTGAGCGTTTCTCATCACTTGGCGTCCGTCATCCGTAAACTTTTGACATTTTCATCTTCTCTGTAACTGCTGAGCTGGTGTGAACCAAACTTGGCAGGAATGGTCTATGGGAAGTCCTATACAAACGATCCTCATTTTGTTCCCTGTAGGATGAAAAACATGGCTTCCAGAGCCATTCTTTGATTCTGGTTGGTGGATTTTCAAAAATCTTCTCCTCTGAAACTGCCAAATGTTTTGAAACTTCACATAAATGATGACTGGGCCCCCCTCTACAATGATCCTTATTTAATGTTGATCGGGTCACAAACATGATCGCAATTGCAGCTTATAGTTACTGTAGAAACCCTATGGGAAATCACATTTTCCTCTTCTTCTCTGAAAAAACTGAGGCGATGTGAAAACAAACCAGGCAGGGATAGTCTATGGGAGGTTCTCTACAAACGATCCTCATTTTGTTCCCGTGGGTTGAAAAACATGGCCACCAGAGGCGTTCTTTGATTCTGATTGGTAGATTTCAAAAATCTTCTCTGAAACTGCCAGGCGAAATGTTTTGATACTTCACATAAATGATGACTGGGACCCCCTCTACCAACGATCCTCATTTAATGTTGATCGGGTTGCAAACATGGCCACAGTTGCGGCTTATACTTACTGTAGAAACCCTGTGGGAAATCACATTTTCATCTTCTTCTCCGGAACTACTGAGCCGACGTGAACCAAACCTGGCAGGGATGGTCTGTGGGAGGTCCTCAACAAATGATCCTCATTTTGTTCCCGTGGGTTGAAAAACATGGCCGCCAGAGGCATTCTTTGCTTCTGATAGGTGGATTTTCAAAAATCTTCTCCTCTGAAACTGCCAGGCCAAATGTTTTGATACTTCACATAAGTGATGACTGGGACCCTCTCTACCAATGATCCTCATTTAATGTTGATCTGGTTGTAAACATGGCCACAATTGCAGCTTATAGTTACTATAGAAACCCTATGCGAAATCACATTTTCATCATCTTCTCTGAAACTACTGAGCCGACATGAACCAAACTTCGCAGGAATGGTCTTTGAGAGGATGGAAATATTTGGCCACCAGAGGCAATATTCTAATGCTTAACCCAGTGCCTCCCCTGTCTGCATGAAGATCGGTACTGTCAGTAAAATACTTATTTTTTCAGAATCTAGTAAGGGTTGGTTCCAGTTTTTCTCCACTGAGAACTGGGAAAATAACCCCAAAATATTGTATATACAGTACAAGTCAAAATAAGCTGTAGCATAACTGCAATAAACTAAGTAAACTGCTGCTCCTGCCCTGACAAGATCAGAATCTGACATTTTCTGGAAAGCTATCAGTGAGAGCTTTCCAGAAAATGAGGTTAGCTTCTGGTCTTATCAGTGTAGGGAGAGAAAAAAGATACATAGTTTATAGGATAATCCTACAACTTATTTTGACTTTACTGTAAATCATTGCAACTGTACATGGATGGTGATACATGCATCATTAGTCTCATGTTACTTATCAGAAAATACTGATTGATTTGAGGTGTTTGGAAAACCAGGGGAACTTTTTGTTTACTTTCTCTTGCAATCATGTCAGCTTAGATGACAGTAATTATTGTATATCTTTAAAGATTTGACAAAAATTGGAGTATTGTGTTTTCCTGTAACCCTTTACCTATCCAAAGCTATTTTGAAAAGAGAATACTGTCTGAAAAAAGTTGTAATTTTCAAAAATATTTAACCTTCTTTTACTGATTTTTTTGTTGAAAACAGAATTCATAAATGTGTGCATTTTCTAGAAAATCTTCTTTGAAACTACAAGGCCAAAAGGTTTGAAAACTTAAGGTGACTGATGACTGTAACCCCCTCTACCAATGATCTTCATTTTAATCTTCATCGGGTTGCAATTATGGCTGCAATTGTGGCTTATAGTTACTATAGAAACCCTATCGGAAATCACATTTTCATCATCTTCACTGAAAGTACTGAGCCAATGTGAACCAGACTTGGCAGGCATTGTCTATGAGAGGTTCTCTACAACAGTTACTCATTTTATTCCTGTTGGGTGAAAACAACGTGGATGCCAGAAGCATTCTTTGATTCTGATTTGTCAATTTTGAAAACTCTTCTCCTCTGAAACCACAGCACCAAATGTTTTGAAACTTGGCATGGTTGATAATTGGGACACCCTCCACCGACATTACTCATTTTAATGTTGATCGTATTGCAAACATGGCCACAATTGCAGTTTATAGTTACTATAGAAAAAACCTATGGGAAATCACATTTTCATCTTCTCTCTGGAACTATTGAGCTGACGTGAACCAAAACTTGTCAATAATGGTCTATAGGATGCCCTCTACAAACGATCCTCTTTTTGTTCCCATTGGTTGGAAAATATGGCTACCAGGGACATTCTATGATTCTGTTTGATGGATTCAAATGTTTTGAAACTTCATGTGATTGAAGACGGACACCTTCTACCAATGATCCTTATGTAATGTTGATGTATTGTTGCAAACATGGCCACAATTGCAGCTCATAGTTACCATGGAAAGCCTATGGGAAATCACATTTTTATATGTAGTTCCAGGTGAGTGATTACAGGCTCTGTAGAGCCTCTATTTACACTTTTAAGTTGTTCTAGGCAAGTCTTGGCTGTCTTTAAAGGAAGCCAAAACTTGCCTAGAAACAACTACCAAGTTACTTAAATTGTAAGACTACATATTGGGATACCTGTTGTATTGCAGGAAAAGGTAATCCGTCAGAATTAGGCCTTTATGTGTTATGCAGTTTCAAGCCTGAAAATAATTTTCATTATGCTCCCAGACAAAATTTCAGACATGAAATGAATCATGTCTGACATTTAAGGATGATATCTGACATGTTAGAAAATGGAGTTTGAATATTCAAAATTATGTGTTTTGGGTGTGCATGTACCTTTCTTAAAACTGCTCAGAATTCATCCAACCATACCTTGTTTGATAGGGCTCATTGAGCGCTGTCAAACAAGGTATGATTGGTTACATTCTGAACTGGGACTGACCTACCCTCCAGACAAAAGTTTTCAAGTGCATGTGTGGCAATATCAAATTGTATTCTTTCACATGCTGCTGATATTGTACAGTCACTTTCTTCATACTTCCCAACAGGTCTGGACCAAAACTCACAATAATCATTAATTTTAGGCTTGCTATATGTACATGTAGTTATGTACATGATTTTCTGCATGCATGCTGTTCTGATCACTGAACTTTGATATAATGTTGGGATCAGACATTTTGACTGATGATTTCAAACCTAAGTCGGACATTGGCTTTTTTGTACCTGACATTGTCCTTGTCTGACCACTTATTTTCTGGTATGTGCTGTTTTGTTCATATGGATCATCATCAGACTGATTTCTTGAAAACATTTTTGATGACGATCCAGATTTTTTAGCTCATCTTGACAAAGTCAAGCAGAGCTAATCTCATCACTCTCCATCTGTCGTCCATCCATCCGTCCATCGTTCGTCAACACCATGTTTTGGTCTTCTCCAAAACCACTGGACCAATTGAAGTGAAGATTTGTGTGAGTGATGGTCCCGAAGGGAAATTGCACTTTTGTTTAACTCAACATGCCCAGCCCCATAGGGAGGTAGTGGCGGAAAATGCTCCAAAATATTTTTTAAATTTTCTTCTCATGAACCAGTGTGTACAGTGACTTGATATTTGTTATGGAGCTTCCTTTTGAGGTGTAGAATCAAGTTTGTTCAAATGAAGTTTATGAAGCAATATTTGGCTTAGTAATGGCAGGGGTAAGATTTTTGGCCCTGCCCAAAATTTCTATTTTCTGAACTAATGGTCCGGTTTGAACCAAATTTAGTATGTAGTATTATTGGGTCATAAGTACCTGACCATGCAAAAAAAGAAAAAAAAATTCCTGCATCCCCATGGGAACCCTGGGAGCTAAAAATAGAAATATTTTCAAACGCCCATATTTCCCAAATCATAAGGAATAGAGAGCTGTTATTTGGTATGAAGCATCCTTAGGACCAGTAGAATTGAATGATTAAAAAAAAAATCATTGTTTATGTTGGTGTGTTCTGTAATGGGCATCGAAAAAATGCCGAGTCAGCATAAAAAATTTAAAAAATCGTTTCTCCAGAACCGATCATCAGAATCTTTTGTTATTTGGTATACAGCATTCATAAGGGAGTCAGATACAAGTTTGGTAAAATAAAGCCCATTGGTTCATATTTGGGCTCAATACAGGAGCCCAAATTTTTAACTTAGGGTAATATTCTTTAAAAATCTTCTTCAGAACCACCAGTCGGAATCTTGTAATATTTGGTATAAATCATTGTTGTGAGGGTCAGATTCAAGATTGTTCAAACCAAGTCCCTAGGTTAATATTTGGGCTTCCTACGGAAGCCCAAATTGTAACTTTCTTCAATATGGGAGATAATTTTTAAAAATCTTCTTTTTCAGATCCACCAGTCAGAATGCTTTCATATTTGGTATGCAACATCTCTAGGGAGGTCAGATTCAATTTTGTTCAAATTGGTTTCCTTGGTATATATTTGGGCTCGCTATGGAAGCCCAATTTTTACTTAGTGCGATTTGAGGAAGTTTTTTTAAAAATCTTCAGATCCACCAGTCGGAATGCTTTCATATTTGGTATACAACATCTCTAGGGGGGTCAGATTCAAGTTTGTTCAATTCAAGTGCCTGGTTTAATATTTGGGCTACATATGGGAACCTGAAATTTAACTTAGTACAATATGAGGGAATTTCTTCAAAAATCTTCTTCTTCAGATCCACTAGTAAGAATGGTTTCGTATTTGCTATACAACATCTCGAGGGGGAGGTCAGAATCAAGTTTGTTCAAATCGGATCCATAGGTTAATATTTAGGCTCGTTATGGTAGCCTAAATTTTAACTTAGTGCAATATGAAGAAATTTCTTTAAAATTTCTCTTCTTCAGATCCAACAGTCACAATGCTTTAATATTTGGTACACAACATCTCTAGGGAAGTCAGATTCAACTTTGTTCAAATGGAGAGTCGGGGTTAATATTTGGGCTCTCTATGGGAACCGGAATTGTCCATGTTTTTGAAGAATTATAAATTTTGTATTCAGTACCCTCTAGAGGTGTGTAACTAAGATTAATCCACATAGGTTGCATCAAGGGGCTTCATTTTACATTTTACATTATGATCAACTGAAGAAAAGGCATGATGCCCAGATTATTTTTGTCACTACTGAGGGACTCCAGGATCGACAGCGTATGAAGATGGATTGCTTAATTTAGACTCATTCTTGGACTCTGTTTATATTGTGTTCTGTTCAAGATGAGCCCTTCAAGCCCTGTTGGGCCTCTTGTTTTCATTTATCTTTTTCAAACAATATGTTGAAGAAAAAAAAAAATCACATCTTCAGGTTTGAGCTGACTTCACTGAAGTTTAATTTTGTTGTTATATTTTGAGAATGATATTTTAGTATTTGGATATACCAAGATGACATTTATATCAAGTTTCAACGCTAATCTAATGTCAACATTAGAAGGTAATTGTTGACCATAACATTGAATCTTCACCAGACACCCTGAGATTTTAAACCTCTGTAGCTTGTCCAAGAGTGCATTAGGTGTTACTCTTGTTCATATGTCCATGCAATTGCATGTAAGGACATTCTTTCTAATCAATAGCTTTAACGCACATTATCAGATTGTTAAAATCAATTACAACATGTTGTTTGGAAAGATAATGTATATTATTATCTTTACCTAATTCAACAGTCATAATTGCTCTGCACTATTCACAAACTTCGCCATTCAGATTTGATTTTCAGGTCACCTGACTGAAAGTCTGGGGGAGCTTATGTGAACTTTACATTATCGCCTTCTCATAAACCACTGGGCTGAATCGAACCAAATTTGATATGCATGTTCCTTGTCATATTCAATTCAAGTTTGTTCAAATAAAGTTGCCACGCCCACAGGGGACACCACAAGTGGCATTACTCTGATAGTACCCATAAATTGTTTAACAAAACTTAAAAAATCTTCTCCAAAACCATCAATTGGAATCTTTTGATATTTGGTATTTTACATCTCTGGGGAGTGGGTCAGATTCAATTTTGTTTAAATCGAGCCCTGGGTTAATATTTGAGCTCCTTATGGGAGCCCGAATTTTAACTTAATGCAGTATGAGGAAATTTCTTTAAAAAGATTCAAGTTTGTTCAAATCGAATCCCTGGGTTTATATTTGGGCTCACTATGGGAGCCTGAATGTTTACTTAGTGCAGTATGAGAGAATTTCTTTAAAAATCATCTTCAGATCCACTGGTTAGAATCCTTTCACATTTGGTATACTACATTTCGAGGTCAGTCAGTTTCAGGTTTGTGCAATCGGTTACCTGGGTAAATATTTGGGCTCCCTATGGGAGACCGAATATCAACTTAGTGCAATATGAGGAATTTTTTTTTTAAAAAATCTTTTTCTTTAAACCCTGCAGCCAGAATGCTTTCATATTTTGTATACAACATTTATAAGAGGGTCAGATTCAAATTTTTTCAAATCTGGTCCCTTGGTTGATATTTGGTCTCTCTATTGGAGCCTGAATTTTAACTTAATGCAATTGAAGGAATTACTTGAAAAATCTTCTTCAGAACCATCAGTTAGAATCTCCGGATATTTGGTATACAACATCTCTAGAGGGGGGGGGGGGGGGGGGGGGGGGGGGGGGGGGGGGGATTCAAGTTTGTTCAAATCAGATTCCCAGGTTGATATTTGGGCTCCTATGGGAGCCCAAATTTTAACTTAGCACAATATGGGGAAATTTCTTTAAAAATCTTATTCTTTAGATCCACGAGTCAGCATCCTTTCATATTTGGTATACAACATCTATAGGAGAGTCAGATTCAAATTTGTTCAAATTCAGCCCCTGGGTTATAAGTTTGGTCTACCTATGGGAGCAAGAATTTTAGCAGGGTTCCCACAGGCCTTCAAAAGCGTTGAATTTGAAAATCAATTTTCAAGGCCTGGAAAGTCATCGAATTTCTTCAAAATTCCAAAAGTAGCCTGGAAAATCCTTGAGAACAATCTTTCAAAATTTTAAAAAACTTTTTATGTTATGGGCTTCATAAACCTTGTACATTTTAATATTTTAACAGTATTAATTTATGCTGTTGAAAATACAGGTCAAATTATATTTGAGACATATTTTTTGAGTTTCCGTCCATATATTGTCCACCTCCAAGCCTGAAAATAAGCGCTCTGTCATTTGCAGAATGAGGTCCCCAGAGGGTGAATTTGCTGATGTTATCCGATATAGTGAGCCAGTTTATCCTCTGGGTTCCTCTTCCTGTTTAGGCTTGAGACCTTGATTCTTACTGAGGTTCACTGAGGGTAAATTTAGTGATGCTACCCTGCTGGGAAGGGTAGCATCACCAAATTCACCCTCTGGGGTAGCATCACCAAATTCACCCTCTGGGGTCCTCATTCTGAAGATGACAGTCTGCTTATTTTCAGGTTTGTCCACCTCTACTTATATCAGTGTGCTTTTACAGATTTGGTATCAATTATTAAGTCATTCAGCAAATTAGAAAATGACTTATAGAGATTGTTAGCCATTTCTTTTCATCCTTTTTTTTTGTCAAACCTGTTTTTTTGGGCACTTTCCTTTAAGCTATGCTCATCAAATTTGCTACACTTCTTGCAAATAGGCAGTAGTTGTGAAATAAGATTTTTTTCAATTTCACAGAACAACCTTTATCCAAATAACATTGATTTTAGCAATTTCTTTGCCTTTTAATATCAGCATCTGTATCAAGCCTCCCTCTTTCAAATTTTGATATTGTTATCTTCCATAAACACCATATCTAAAAGTTTGGTATCACCAACCTGGAAAATTCTCAATGGTTATGGTCACATTTAAGGGTGACGTTATTGACGTCAAAGTCATAAAAAACTAAATGATGTCAGATTTTTATGAAATTTTAATATTTTATAAAGCTCAAAAAATTAGCAGAATAGTTTTTTGATTTTTCTCCATTTTTTGGCCTTTTTAACGTCAGTTGAAGTTTTTTCATTTTTCAGCTCTGAAAACCTCAAAACAGTGATATGCATAACTTCCTCATTACTGCACCTACAGCTATGAAACCTCACAGCCGTATTGTTTAATTTCAGATCTTATGCTTGCCAGTTTTAGATTTTCAAACTGTCACACTTATCCCAAACAATGTGAATTTTAACTTTTTTTCTCTGTCTTTTAATATCTCTTAATATTGACTTATCTACTGAGGTCCTTTGGGAATATATTCTCCAACAAAAACTGTATCTAAAACAATGGTACTGACCGGGTCAATTCCCAATGATTAGGCCACACAAAGTAGAGCTTCTGTTTCTCAGGCCATTATTTGTAAAATTGCATGCAGGCGAGCGTTTTTTTATTTTATTTTTTATTTCTGTAATTATTTCTTTGCCGTCAAAAGTTCATGTTCTTGGTTTATGTTTTAGGCCTCAATCTATGGAATAGCATGGGTGGTAGTGAATTTCGTCCTTTGAGAACAAGAAGGCTTTGCAATGCTAAAGCATTGCTAAGCCTTCTTGCACTCAAGGGACAAATTTATCATTTTTTTTAACTTGGGTAAAATATCAGACATAAACCATTTTATCACATAAGCACTGCCTCATAACCAAGTTCAGAACAGGAATATTATACACGGGTCATAAACCCACGAGATTTTTCACGCGAGTTTATTGACCGGCAAATCACCTTAATTGATATGTGTCTTCCTACGCATTGAATATTCATATTGCAACCCACACAAATCAATTGAACATGAAATCCGGAGATCAATGGTTCAAGAGGCAGCCAATAGGCAAAAAGAAACTTACCTCTATAATGAAGCGTATGGCAACGATTGGTGGACTTTCCACTCAAAAATGCCTCACAAATCACAGTGCTAGAAAACACTTGGTTCAAAAGTTGAGTGAATCAGAAATTCCAGCCCATCACATAATGCAGATAACAGGGCATAAGAACATTGCTTCCATCAATAATTACAGCCACATAAATGAAAATCAGCACAAAAACATTTCCCGTATTTTAAGTATCACTTCCAATAAATTTAATAATCTCTCAAGTACGAATGAATGTCATGTTGAATCTGACTGTCGATCCCAGTCTTACTGTCAGGCTCAGCTGCCATTGCCGACGACAATGCCTTCAACTTCAAGCTTAACCTCAGGATACAATTCCACAAATAACACATTTGTATGTACTGTTGGTGCAAAACACACGGCCGCTACCGGTGAAATGTTCACAATGTTTTCAGGGAATATTTATGGTGGTAATTTCAAAATCCATGTCCATGAGAATAAAAGCCCGGCTAAACCTGAGGCTGAGGCGAAATGACGAAGGATAATTGTTTACACTGATTCAGACAGTGATTGAGACCGTGACGTAACTTTCCTTTGCTGGCTCCAGCATGCGACATTCCAAAGAAAAAGTAGCATTTCTTTTTCGAATGTCTCTTATAAAGTCATGTGCATGGAGCTGTAATATTATCATCATTAAATATTGTTCATATTGTTATTACTAACTCATGAAAATCAGAAATGAATAACCTTTAGTCATTGATACCCGATGTACATAACACCTTACCAGGTCTATATTTCAATGAGAAAGTGGCTGGCCCTCAGTAACGTGATTGGGTTATGAGTGCATTCAAAGGAAGCTGAAACATTGTAGCAATGTGGGTTTGGGTTAAGGAGGCTCACCAAATTCTGTCAGAATGTAAACAAATCACGGTGATGTGATAGAAAGAATTTCAAACTTGTCCCTGATAAGTTTGTAAAATATGACCTCATCCACTAAATTCGATTTGGGCCTCGCTAAAACTCGGCCCGAATCAAACTTGTCCCTGATAAGTTTGTAAAATATGACCTCGTCCACTAAATTCGATTTGGGCCTCGCTAAAACTCGGCCCGAATCAAATTTAGTGGACTCGGTTCATATTTTACATACTTATCGGGGACTCATGAGAGATTCTCTATTAATTTTTTTTTTTTAAAGTTTACATTGGTTATAAAAAGAGAGCATGCAGCAGCCAAAAGGGCCATGCGGGAGGGCCTGAGAAACAGATTTTTAATTTTTTTAGGCCTTATGGCCGAATTTTAGGGTGATGTTAATGCACATCAATGTCAGAAAAATTAAATGACATAAGATTTTTATGAAATCTTACTGTTTCATAGAGTTAACAAAAATTGGAAGACAACTGTTTTTTTAGTTTTTCAGTTTATTGCCATTTTTACTTCACTTCAAACTTTGACGATTTATGTCGCTTCAAACATAAGGTTTTTTGAAGGGCTAAGGAATGTTTTGTAACCTCCAACCACCTTATACACTTCACACTTGACCACCCAAATGGTAATTAATATTAGTGAATTCGAAACATGGGCACACAGTGATGAATTTCAAGTCCTACATGGAATATGTGACATAACCAGGAATAAATAAATTTGTAAAATTTCCAGAATTCGGCCTCAAACAATAGCTTATTTAAGCCATCTCCTTCAAAAAGTGAAATACATTTTCAGAAAGAAGAGTCAGTGCTGTATTAAATTAAGGATGTATTTAAAATTTGATTTATTAAGAGGGAAGAAAAGCAGAATGGAAAGGGAGAGAGAGAAATTCCCATTTAGTAGTTTTAGTGAAGAACATTGATTTTTTAGTTATTTTGGGAATGGGCATACAGTTAAAACTAGAAGTTCTGTCATGGACTATGCACTTAGCTAGGCTTAATTGCACGTAGGAATAGCACACAATTGCCATATCGAATGGCATACAAAGCATGGCAGGTTCGCCTGGTTACTCATAGCAAACACAGGCAATGTTTTTGCCTCCATTGGCTGAAACATTGCTTGAGCACAAGCCATATGTACAGAATTTGATCTCCTTACTATGGTCATAATGCATAGATTAATGCGCAGATCAACATGCTATTTGTGTGCATTTCATTAGGTATAGGCAATGATTTTGGGGGAGGGATCAAATACTGGCCATAAAAATGTTTTTGGGTAAAGTTCCCTTCCAGAAATGAGAAAAATGCCTTTGTACACATTGTAAGTTGAACCATGCATGTGCATTCACTCTAGAGTTAGGGTACCCTATGCACTCGGAAATTGTAAAATCTGCCAATTTTGTGATTTATTTGATTCAGCTATATTAAAAAAAATGAAGTTGACTTGAACTAAGATTTTAAATTTTTTTACCATTTTGACCTTTTTCAAAAAGAAAATGAACCATGCAAACTCAAAACAGGTCTCTGAACTGAGAATAAACCAATACAAACTAGAGTACTTGCTGAAATAAGTTGGTTAGTTTAAGGATAACCACGAGAAATTTGTTGTATATTTTCCCCAGTGTTGATAATTTCAACATGTGCTATTATTAAGTGGGAAGCTCTCAATGAGAGCTAACCAAAAATGTTGTTAATTGTTGGAATTATCAACAGAGGGACATTGGAATCATAGGTTTCTTTTGGTTATCCTACAAGTTATTTTAGCTGGTACTGAGCAAAATAAAAAAAGACACTCTGATGCAAGACACAAGCAATAAAGACAAAAAAAACATTAACTTGATTAAGAAAGTCAAAAGAACTGTAAAAAATCATAATATTTGAATTAGATACTGAATCATTTGTTGAATTAGCATTCACCCTCTTGTTTTTCAGAGCTGACTTAAGAAAAAAAAACAAACAAACTTGGCACACCAGAATTTAAACAATTTTTTCCCATAAGTGAAGCAGTCTGGTTTTAATTGTTATGTGATCAATTTTCACCATGAATCAAATATTCTGTCATGATTGAATTAAAAAGAAAATTAGTTATTTAGTACTGAATTCAGCTTCTGACAAAACAAAAGGGTTCAACATTCAATGCTTCAGTTAACTTCCAGGATCAATCTTAGCAGACGAACATTTCTTGGCAAATCCAACCACTCACTGAAACAAACATCTCTGTAGAATCAATATTAAGACTGATCCTAACAGTTAATGAAACATAATGTTGATTGATTGATTTTGATTGATTAATTGATTTTGGAATAAAAACTCGAAGGTCACCTGAAATTGTCAGTTCTCTGTTTCAGCATCTCCTGATTTTATATTTCGAAACTACATGAACCATGACTGGAAAGGAACATGTACAAATTTCTACTTGGTGTCAACAATAATTGTAATAAAAAAAATAATTCAAATCCTTGTCATTTAGGGATTTGATGCTGGGCATTCTGAGTTATTGTCAAAGGCCCTTTAAACAGTATGCCACTAATAGTGTTCTTTCCTCTCCATCTGTGCACAGTTAATAGCATTGGATAATTTTGAACAGAACATTATGTGGAGGGTAAATTCCATAAAACACTTGTGGCATGGAGTTTCCACTCAGGAAAAAGTCACAGTCTGTGGGAATGCAAAAGGAGGAAAAGCACATTTTTATGCAATGGACCTTCAGCCAGTCAGGAAAATACAAAAAAAAACTATTTTGATTGCTGCAGTATATGGAGACTGAATAATATATATGACAAAACACTTATGGGGTGCAGTGTCCACTCAGAAGACAACTGTGATGTTATGTGATAATGCATTAGGAGGACAAACAATGAGGACAGACAATAAAATATATGGTGGACCTCTCACTCAATCCTGAGTCAGGATTCAAATAGAGGCCCACAGTATGTTTTATTGTTTGTCCTCCTGTGAAACATACAGTGGACTTCTAAAATGATAAGTCATCCACCCCTTATTCTATGACAACTTCCAAATCTCCTGCTTCATAATCATCCATCAACAGATATACATAAACAGCGGAGTCATTTTCATAGATGACGTTTATCCAGTTTGGATAACCAGGTACTATTGATATTGCTCTCCCTATATATGATGTTCGATCAGAACCAGTTCCAAAATAATGTTTTATTGTTTTTCCAACAAGAAATGGCTTTGTAGATTGAGTGGTTTCAGATAATTCCATTGCAGACTTTAATAAGAGTTTTATATTGTATGCGCCTTTCCTTCTTCACTGAACTGAAAAACCAAGTATCTATATGAGAAAATTGAATGACACCAAGTTCTGATGTTATTTTTCGAAAAGCTCTCATGCCACTGCCAGTCATGGAGAGCTTTACCAAAATTAATGTCAGAACCTGGTGTTATTGATATAGGAAAAGTAAGATACTTATTTTATAGTGGTTATCCTGCAACTTCTTTTAACTTGCCCTGTGTCTGTGTAAGTTACTACTGTAAGTATAACATGAACTCAACGTCTCAAGAAAAACAGTCAACCGCCGAGACCCCCCCCCCCCCCCCCCCCCCCCCCACCCACACACCGGCTTTGTCACTGTATGCCTGTAGCAGCTAGAATATCAGTAAAAAAACAAGCTAATTAAGTTATTAATTTCTTATTATTTCTCCGTGCAACACTACCATGTAAGTACAAAGGTAAGGCACAACTCACAGTCGAGAGACAATTGAATTGTGCCTTCAAGTTCAACTTCAAGTATTACTAACGAAAATAGGCAATTTGAGGCACATGACCACCAAAAATGAAACATCATTATTTTCTTTTGTAATCGTGAAACTGGTTTTAGAAAAAATGTTTTTGTTGGGAAAGGTTCATACCTAAATGAACAAAAGTTTTTTTTCCGAAATGAAAAAAAATTTATTTAAAATTAAATCACTGACTCGATACTCAGTCTCAAATGTTGATCGAATTTTTGTAAACAGCGGAGGAGGGGGGAATCAGGGGAAATAACTTGTGAAAGAAAAAAATTTTGTCCGCAAAGAACGAGACCGCTTCAGATATAAAAATTTTTTTAACCAAATACCCCATGGGTTTCGTTCAATATTTTAACTGATAAATGGAGATAATGAATTCTTCTAACGATACTAGAAGAATTCTAAGTGGAGATAACTTGTGAAAGAAAAGAAGTTTGTCCGCAAAGAACGAGACCCCTTCAGATAAAATTTTTTTTTACTAAAATACCCCATGGGTTTCGTTCAATATTTCAACTGATACATGGAGATAATGAATTCCTCTAGCGTTTCATCGCGGTTACCTGATTAGAAAGTACTTTTTCAATTTTTCGAATTTTTCAAGTGTTAAAAAAAAAAAGAAAACGATACTATTAACCAAGTTTAAAACAGTACCCTAGCTTTAATGTATCAAGAATGTTGATTATTTAAAATTTTCCCCAACTGACTTGTCTACCAATCACAGCTCACGGTAGAAAAGAGGTCTGTTTTCAGCTATTCAAGTAACCAATTTATGGGTGTGAAAAATTTCCTGCAGTTTTGAATTATCTCCCCCTATTGCCGGTACCTAATCTCATGACAGGACTTCTAGTTGTAACTGTTCATATCATTCTCTATCTAGTTTACTTTTGAACAAGAAATTCATTGCCATTATGAAGCTCGCACAAAAGGAAAGAAATGATTTTTAAACTTTTGTATTACTCAGCTTTTCCAAGGTAAGTTTTGTGTGTTGTGTGTTGTTGTAGATGATGAGGTTATATAGTTTGATATGCATTCTCGATTTGAAAGTTCGTAGACCTGAACTGTCAAATCATTCTTTCTTCAGTTAAACAGTTGAAAAAATAAATCCTTGACAGCTTTTTGATATCCATTGGATGGTTATAGGCCTTTGCAGGATCCCCCTCAGAATGACCTGAAACGAGCAGCTGTTTTATTTGGGTATTTGGAGAAACTCTTACCATTAATGGTGGATGATGATAAGGTATTTTTTTTAAGGTATTTTGTACATTCAGGACTTTCTTTCTGAAAGTCCCAACCTCGAGAGAGATATTAACTAATACTAGTTCAGACCTGGAAATGACTTGTTTAGATTATGTGTGGGTTATGTCAGTTGTAAAATATGTGAACAAACTATAGGTTGCGACAAAGTAATACAACATAAGTTTATTAAATTATCATCTTTAAAGAATTAATACCAAAATAAACAGTAACAACAGACGTGTGATCTTGCTTCAGTGAGATTGCACCTCAGTTGTTGATATACTACTCAAAGTTTGCGAAGCACCAAATATTTGACACATCATTGTGAAATTTACTTATGACATGTTTGCGATATTTTTGTTCAATATGATTGAGGAATGTATTGAGATGGTTCCGAGTGTTTACATTAGCTCTCTTGACAGGCAGCCTTTTCATGACAGTTATGGAAAGCATGTAACCCCTGATTTTCATGATGTTTTCGTGTCTACATGTACATGACATCTGTAGGGTATTCAATCTTCATTTCAACACAAACCCTTGTGATTTAATGACTGAATATGGCAAATGTAAGAAGACATTTGTCTGAAGCAGAAATGTGGAGGGCTGTAGGGATGGTGGAGCAAGGGGCTACCAATCGTCAGGTTGGTGAAACCCTTGGTGTGCACCATACGGTGATCACCAGAGCCTATGCAAGATTTCAGCAGTATGGCACACCAGTAAGATGGCATGGTGGCAGTAGAGACAGGGCAACATCTGCAGCTGAAGATCTGTTTTTGATCATTCAGGCCCATAGGAGCTGCTTTGCCACAGCAACCCAGCTTCGCAGTGACCTTCAGAATGCATCCAAGGTAAATGTTTCGACACAGACTATCCGGGCAAGGTTGCACGAAGGTGGTTTCTGATTGAGAAGACCCTATATTCACATTCTGCTGTCCCAGAACCACCGCCAGGCACGATATGAATGGGCCATGGACCACGTTGGATGGAACGGAGAAGATGGGCGACCTGTCCTTTTTATGTGTACCCATACTATGTATGGTACACATAATGCCGGCATCCAGGGTGGCCATCCGTCGTTCGTCCATCCTTTGTCCGTCCATCCGTCCGTCCATCTGTCTGTCTGTCTGTCTGTCTGTCTGTCTGTCTGTCTGTCTGTCTGTCTGTCTGTCTGTATGGCATCCATATCTATTTCTTTGGCATTCGATAACTTGAAAAATATTGCTTGGATTGTCAGATTACTTTATATTTGTGTTCAGGATACTGATGTGCCGAGCTGTATAGTTTTTGGTGTAAATCTGATAATTTGATCCTGAGATATTAACTCTTTATCCTTCAACTTGAAAATTCCTCCAATCCCTTGGCATTCGATAACTTGAAAAATATTGCTTGGATTGTCTAGTTACTTTATATTTGTGTTCAGGTTACTGATTTGCCAAGCTGTATAGTTTTTGGTGTCAGTCTGATGATTTGATCCTGAGATATTAACCCTTTATCCTTCAAATTGAAAATTCCTCCAATCCCTTTGGCATTCGATAACTTGAAAAATATTGCTTGGATTGTCAAGTTAGTTTATATTTGTGTTCAGGTTGCTGATGTGCCGAGCTGTATAGTTTTTGGTGTAAATCTGATAATTTAATCCTGAGATATTAACCCTTTATCCTTCAAATTGAAAATTTTTCCAGTTCCTTTGGCATTTGATAACTTGAAAAATATTGCTTGGATTGTCAAGTTGTTTTTATAGTTGTGTTCAGGTTACTGATGTGCTGAGCTGTATAGTTTTTGGACTAAATCTGATAATTTAATCCTGAGATATTAACCCGTTATCCTTCAAATTGAAAATTCTTCCAACCCCTTTGGCATTCGATAACTTAAAAAATATTGCTTGGATTGTCAAGTTACTTTATATTTGTGTTCAGGTTAATGATGTGCCAAGCTGTATAGTTTTTGGTGTAAATCTGTTATTTTGATCCTGAGATATTAACCCTTTATCTTCCAAATTGAAAATTCCTCCAATCCCTTTTGCATTCGATAACTTGAAAAATATTGCTTGGATTGTCAAGTTGTTTTATATTTGTGTTCAGGTAACTGATGTACCGAGCTGTATACTTTTTGGTGTAAATCTGATAATTTGATCTTGAGATATTAACCCTTTATCCTTCAAATTGAAAATTCCTCCAATCCTTTTGGCTTGAGATAACTCAAACAATATCAATCCGATTGTCATGTTACTTTATATATTTATTCAGGTTACTGATGTGCTGTACTGTGTAGGTTTTTAGCTCACCGAAGGGAGCTTAACTTATCACTGGCCGCCCTTCGTACCTCATCCGGCGTCCGTCGTTGTGAACATTTTTCAAACGACTTCTCCTCTGAAACCACTGGTCTGATTTTCACGAAACTTCATGTGGATATTCATTACTATATGGCAATTCAGGTTTGTTCAAATGAAATAGCCATGTGCCATGGGACTCTGTATGGGGCATAACTCTGATAGCACCGTATGATTTATAGAAAAATTATTAAAAAATCTTCTTCTCCAGACCAGTTGGCAGAATCTTTTGATACTTGGTATGTAGCATTTTGGTATGGGTCTGATTCAAGTTTGTTCAAATCGGCTCCCTGGATTCATATTTGGGCTCACTATAGAAGCCCAAATTAGAACTTAGTGCATTTCAGGCAAATTTCTTAAAAAATCTTCGTTTACAGATCCAGCAGTCAGAATGTTTTGATATTTGGTATGCAGCATCTTTAGGGGGGTGGGGGTGGGGGTTGGGGGGGAGAATTCAAGTTTGTTCAAACCATGTCCCTAGGTCCATATTTGGGCTCACTGTGGGAGCCTGAATGATAACTTAGTTCAAAATGAGGAATTTTCTTTAAAAATCTTCTTCTTCACATCCAGCAGTCGGAATATTTTGATATTTGGTATCCAACATTGTGGGGTGTATCTGATTCAAGTTTGTTCAAATCAGCCCCCTGGGTTTATATTTGGGCTCAGTATAAAAGCTCGAATTCGAACTTAGTGCATTTCAGGCAAATTTCCTTTAAAAATCTTCTTCTTCAGATCCACCAGTCAAAATGTTTTGATATTTGGTATGCAGCATCTTTGGGGGGGGGGGGGGGGGGGGGGGGGAGTGGGGGAGATTCAAGTTTTTTCAAACCATGTTCCTAGGTCCATATTTGGGCTCACTGTGGGAGCCTGAATGATAACTTAGTTCAAAATGAGGAATTTTCTTTAAAAATCTTCTTCTTCAGATCAGCAGTCAGAATGTTTTGATATTTGGTATGCAACATTGTGGGGTGGATCTGATTCAAGTTTGTTCAAATCGGGCCCGCTGGATTTACATTTGGGCTCAGTATAGAAGCCTGAATTTGAACTTAGTGCATTTCAGGCAAATTTCTTAAAAAATCTTCTTCTCCAGATCCAGCAGGCAGAATCTTTTGATATGTGGTATGCAACATTGTGGGGTGGATCTGATTCAAGTTTGTTCAAATCGGCCCCCTGGTTTCATATTTGGGCTCACTATAAAAGCTCGAATTTGAACTTAGTGCATTTCAGGCAAATTTCTTAAAAAATCTTCTTCTCCAGAATCAGTGGGCAGAATCTTTTGATACTTGGTATGCAGCATCTTGGTATGGGTCTGATTCAAGTTTGTTCAAATCGTCCCCTGGATTCATATTTGGGCTCACAATAGAAGCCCAAATTTGAACTTAGTACATTTCAGGCAAATTTCTTAAAAAATCTTCGTCTACAGATCCAGCAGGCAGAATCTTTTGATATTTGGTATGCAACATTGTGGGGTGGATCTGATTCAAGTTTGTTCAAATCGGCCCCCTGGGTTTATATTTGGGCTCAGTATAGAAGCTCGAATTTGAACTTAGTGCATTTCAGCAAATTTCTTTAAAAATCTTTTTCTTCAGATCCAGCAGTCAGAATGTTTTGATATTTGGTATGCAGCATCTTTAGGGGGATGGTGGGGGGGGGGGGGGGGGGGGGGGGGGGAGTTTGTTCAAACCATGTCCCTAGGTCCATATTTGGGCTCACTGTGGGAGCCTGAATGATAACTTAGTTCAAAATGAGGAATTTTCTTTAAAAATCTTCTTCTTCAGATCCAGCAGTCGGAATATTTTGATATTTGGTATGCAACATTGTGGGGTTGATCTGATTCAAGTTTGTTCAAATCGGCCCTCTGGATTTACATTTGGGCTCAGTATAGAAGCCCGAATTCGAACTAAGTGCATTTCAGGCAAATTTTTGAAAAAATCTTCTTCTCCAGATCCAGCAGGCAGAATATTTTGATATGTGGTATGCAACATTGTGGGTTGGATCTGATTCAAGTTTGTTCAAATCGGCCCCCTGGATTCATATTTGGGCTCACTATAAAAGTTCGAATTTGAACTTGGTGCATTTGAGGCAAATTTCTTCAAAAATCTTCTTCTCCAACTCCAGCAGGCAGAATCTTTTGATATTTGATATGCAACATTGTGGGGTGGATCTGATTCAAGTTTGTTCAAACCAGCCCCCTGGATTCATATTTGGGCTCACTATAGAAGCCCAAATTCGAACTTAGTGCATTTCAGGCAAATTTCTTAAAAAATCTTCTTCTCCAGATCCAGCAGGCAGAATCTTTTGATGTTTGGTATGCAACATTGTGGGGTGGATCTGATTCAAGTTTGTTTGAATCGGCCCCCGGGTTCATATTTGGGCTCAGTATAGGAGCCCAATTTGAACTTAGTGCATTTCAGGCAAATTTCTTTAAAAATCTTCTTCTCAAGATTCAGCAGGCAGAATCTTTTGATACTGGGTATGTAGCATGCTTAGGGGGGTGAGATTCAGGTTTGTTCAAGCCAAGTCCCTGGGTTTATATTTGGGCTCACTGTGGTAGCCCGAATTATAACTTAGTTCAAAATGAAGAATTTTCTTTTAAAATCTTCTTCTTCAGATCCAGCTGTTGGAATATTTTGATATTTGGTATGCAGCATCCTTAGGGGGGTGAGATTCAAGTTTGTTCAAGCCATGTCCATAGGTCCATATTTGGGCTCACTGTGGGAGCTCGAATGATAACTTAGTTCAAAATGAGGAATTTTCTTTAAAAATCTTTTTCAGATCCAGCAGTCGGAATATTTTGATATTTGGTATGCAACATTGTGGGGTTGATCTGATTCAAGTTTGTTCAAATCGGCCCTCTGGATTTACATTTGAGCTCAGTATAGAAGCCCAAATTCGAACTTAGTGCATTTCAGGCAAATTTCTGAAAAAATCTTCTTCTCCAGATCCAGCAGGCAGAATATTTTGATATGTGGTATGCAAAATTGTGGGTTGGATCTGATTCAAGTTTGTTCAAATCGGCCCCCTGGATTCATATTTGGGCTCACTATAAAAGCTCGAATTTGAACTTGGTGCATTTGAGGCAAGTTTCTTCAAAAATCTTCTTCTCCAACTCCAGCAGGCAGAATCTTTTGATATTTGATATGCAACATTGTGGGGTTGATCTGATTCAAGTTTGTTCAAACCAGCCCCCTGGATTCATATTTGGGCTCACTATAGAAGCCCAAATTCGAACTTAGTGCATTTCAGGCAAATTTCTTAAAAAATCTTCTTCTCCAGATCCAGCAGGCAGAATCTTTTGATGTTTGGTATGCAACATTGTGGGGTTGATCTGATTCAAGTTTGTTCGAATCGGCCCCGGGTTCATATTTGGGCTCAGTATAGGAGCCCAATTTGAACTTGGTGCATTTCAGGCAAATTTCTTTAAAAATCTTCTTCTCAAGATTCAGCAGGCAGAATCTTTTGATACTGGGTAGGTAGCATGCGTAGGGGGGTGAGATTCAGGTTTGTTCAAGCTAAGTCCCTGGGTTTATATTTGGGCTCACTGTGGTAGCCCGAATTATAACTTAGTTCAAAATGAAGAATTTTCTTTTAAAATCTTCTTCTTCAGATCCAGCTGTTGGAATATTTTGATATTTGGTATGCAGCATCCTTAGGGGGGAGAGATTCAAGTTTGTTCAAGCCATGTCCATAGGTCCATATTTGGGCTCACTGTGGGAGCTCGAATGATAACTTAGTTCAAAATGAGAAGTTTTCTTTAAAAATCTTTTTCAGATCCAGCAGTCGGAATGTTTTGATATTTGGTATGCAGCATCCTTAGGGGGGTGAGATTCAAGTTTGTTCAAGCCATGTCCCTAGGTCCATATTTGGGCTCACTGTGGGAGCTTGAATTGTAAGATCCAGCAGTCAGAATGTTTTGATATGTGGTGTATAGCATCCTTAGATCCTTGGGGGTGGGGGGGGGGGGGGGGGGGAGATTCAAGTTTGTTAAAGCCAAGTCCCTGGGTCCATATTTGGGCTCCCTGTGGGAGCCCGAATTATAACTTGGTCAATATGAGGAATTTTTAGCTCACCGAAGGGAGCTCAACTTATCACTTGCCGTCTGTCGTCCGTCATCGTTCAAATTGAGGCTTTTGATCAATTTTGGGGCTCACTATGGGGGAGTGAATGATTACTTTGTGCAATTCAAGGAAAATTCTTTAAAAATCTTCTTCAGAACCATCATGCAGAATCTTTTGATATTTGATCAGCAACATTGTCCCATTCAGTCCTGTTGATGTTTTAGCTCCACAGAGAGTATAGATTTACTCTGTAGAACCTTAAGAATAGCTTTTGATAAAATTCTTAACAGTATGGAACATTCGGTGAGTGCCTAAGGCCCTCTGGAGCCTCTTATTGTATATTATTGACCTTTGAAATTAAGTATTATTTCAGGGACAGTCTGTGTCGGTGCCTGTTAATCATACTTACTTCCATTTCTAGTTCCAGGTTTCTATTAATGTCGGTACTCAACTCATATATTCCCTTGTTTATAGCATCATAGATATCGGATAGTACATGTTGGGGAGTGTTGTTACTGGAATTTATTGTACACCTGAATGGGGTCGCCTATGAGTTACCTCGGAAGTGTGTTTACTCTCCAGAGATCATTCATTGTGGTTCGATTGGACATGTGTATGTTATATATTACCGGCTTTCGACCTATCTGCATTTGCCGTATTCGGTGTACGTTATATAGCATGCAATATTAATTACCGGGACCGTCGCTATAGCTTTAACTTCTGAAGGGGCATTAAGCACCATTTATTAAAATAAATCAATACCCGAGTGCCTGTTCGATGAATATATTGTTTTTTGGTACTGCTTTTACTGATTCCAGAGCGTTCCACTCTTTCTTTTTGAAAAGGGGAGGGGGGGGGGGGGTTTACCTCTCCTCCGGCTTGATAGGTATGTAACTATGAGGGAAGCTGTTTTGTCCGTAATTATATCCTGCATATAGCTGGAGTTTTATTGTGTATGGTGTATGTTTGTGGGGTATATTCTCTCATTCTCAAATACGCCATCCTAATTTTTGGGGCTTAGTCCGGGCTAACCTTATAAATTGGGAACTTGTTACACCCAATTAGCATAATCATTCATGCTAAGAATATGGAATTACTTGATATGGCTCCTTATTTATGATATGTCTTCTCTATTACTGTATAGAGAGAATACATGTAATTCCTAATAATTTTAATTTCTTTTCACCTTTTCATTACGTGTACATTCCATACGAAAAAATTATCCAAAAATTGACCGAGTGTGTTACGTGTAATTACATAATGCCAGACATCCACTCACTAATCAGTGTTGATTGGACTGTATTGGAAAAAGATTCGCCAATTAACATATTAATTTCTGTTCACTAAATCTTTTTTTTTGTACCAGAGACATTTTGTTTGGGAATTCTGTATATCAAATAAAATCTTTAAAGGTAAAATCGCTTCGGTAAATCCCGTTATTTTGTGTGATAAATTTGACCAAAAAAATGAGAATTTTGCAGATCACGTGTAAAGTGTGGCTCTTCCGTCAATTGGATCGACATTGCATGAAATATCTGTGAAGTCATTGAAGACCGGCGAACAAACTCAGTATTCAGTCTGTTTTTCAACAGACTCAGAAAGTTATAGATTGCTTATACGTACATTTTTATTTTTGAACATCAAGGGAATTTACCTGCTTTTGTCAGAGGAATAACATCATGATTCACCCAAATGTCAAATTATAACACGATTTTTGTGACATATCTGGCAGCTATTTACAGCCTTGGAAATCCAGTGAAGTGGATTGTTGTCGAAACAGATCAGATCCACCCACACTTGCCTTTTTCCGGAGCTATTTTAAAACACGGCACCCAAATTCAACTCAGAACTCTTCCGATCGATAAAGCGTGTCCCCATGAAAATGAAATGATGCCATACCAGGAATACATTACTTGAATTTATGGTTGCGAGAACAACACCGCAACATCTTAGGGTAACTAGGGAAGACGGCCATAGCAGCCTCAAAATTGCTGAGAACACCAGTTTTGCCATTTTTTTGTGGGGGTGGAGGAGGGGGTGGGGGGGGGGGGGGGTATAAGGGAAGGGAAAAAAATCGACCAAACTCGTTACTCTCAACCCAACTCGGATGATGCCATGCATCATTACTGAAACTTTGAGGATAATTAACACCCCCGAACTTCGTGAAATTCTTGAACCGCCACTGCAGGGAGCCACCCGTCTTCTCGGTTGTCTCTTAACCCTTTACCCAATGCAGATAGAAAACGATGCTTGCAAAATAAATTCTTGAATAACATTTAAAAATTACAAACTTTTGTCTCAAAACATAGCTTATGACCCTCATTTGTACGGCTCGAGATCATCGAGCTCGTTCCAATGAGAGGTCATAAGCTATGTTTTTTGGACGAAAATTTAAAACATAATAAAATTTGAATGGAGATTTTTGTGTATAGTGCTGGCCGCAAGATAAATTCTTGAATGACTTGATTTTCATATTTTGGATCAAACACATAGCTTATGACCCCTCATTTTAATGATTCCAATGAGCTTGTTACAATGAGGGTCATAAGCTGTGTTTTTGAAAAAAAAAATTGAAAATTTATAAAGTTTGAATGGAGAATTTTGTCTTCATGTGGGTCGGTTTTGGTAGTTACGTCGGGTAAATAGTTACCAGAAAGCTTGCTAGCAGTTTTCATGCTTTTCCAGCATATTGGACGATTAATTTTTTTAATAATACATTCTCATTTTAGTTCATCTAAACTATTTTGATAAAAAAGCTTGTGCTACAATAAAATTAAATCACCGAGTTTTAACTTTGAAATGTTCGGGCACTCGGCACAGCATAGAATCCATAATCCTGTGTCGGAAAAGCTATTGCCACAGGGAAACTCCATGATGTATCGCCACGACTGTCACGTTGTTTCAAAAACACTGTACACCCAGAACACATTTTATTCACTGAGATACTCATTCTATTCCATAATTTCATTTAAAAAAATACAGATGAACCCTTACGAGAATGAATGAAGACAAGATCATTTCGACGGAGACAATCCGACCTTCAATTGTACAGGGGAGGAATCCAAATCATATATCAGCGAAAATTTTATTTTAATATGAAAACAAATCGAAAATCTCACGAATTAACAAACACATTTTTTCAATTCCTATATTAAACTGCGGAACAGAGTTCTGGAAATGAAAGATATGGCATTTGTATCTGAATATTTTTATGAAATGTAGGTTTTAGAAATTTTCTGACTGAACAATATATTTGCTAATCAGGGACAGTCTCTGAAAGATGTAATTCTTCTCACGTGACCACACTAAAACAGATTTTCATACCTGGTTGTTTCTACACAAACGACGGGGTATTAACAAGTGCGGTTTTGTATGCAGTGTACACATAATGGATTACAGGATTGGAACTATGTTGATCTACTAATTCTGAAGTCCTAGGCCCTCCACCTTTTTTAAGATTCAGCTAGTCTGGGCCATTGGTTTACAGTGTAAAAATATTATAAATTCATAGTAATTAATATATTTATACTTAACAATGGCCCAGACGGAAATGGCCCTCCCATAAGTGGGCACTCATTCCGCTGAATTTTTATGTAGTACTCACCTCTTCAAAGAATGATGTTGGCGCCAATTCCAGTCACTTCTTGACGTCTGCACATCCGCGGAGAATAAATGTATGGAGGGCCAGATAGGACTTTTATTTTCGGTTTTGCAAGCAAATTTTTGGGATTGGGGGGTTCAAAATTTGTGTTTGGCCCTTAATAACTTTGACTTAAGCACCAGCAAGTCTGGGCCATTGGTAAGTATAAAAATATACAAATTACTATGAATTTATAATTTTTCATGGTTGTATTCAAAAGCTAAAAAATAATGTCAAACACAAATAAAATCTTAATTTCTGTACTTAAATAATTAAAGATATAATTAAATAAAAAGTATATACACTTTTCATAACAATATTTCAACTAAATTGTAAAACAGATAGTTGGATGTACTTAGTGCTTAGCAAACTTTGAGTAGTATATTTATGTAGGTGGGAATCCCATTAAGACATTAAAAAAAAGCATGACTGGCATAGTAAAAACAGGGAAGGCAGAGCAGCACTGCAATACCCTTTTCCTATAGGTTACGAACATGCCAACAGGTTAAGATATAAGCCATTTATTTCCAGTTCTGCTTGTTTTAGAAGTTTATTTCTGTTCAAAATTTTGAAAGATGTAAGAATCCTATATTTCTGACTTTAACTTGTAACTTGCTAAGTATTTTCTTAAAATAAAGTCCAGGATGGATTTCAGCAACCCTGACATTTTTTTAGGAGAAATTGAAGAAAATAGCAAGTTACAAGTATTGACATCACACACTTCATTTGAGTGTGATGTCAAAAGAATACTGGTAAAAGGACAACTGCAGTCTGCTATATGTAGGGCTATATTTTTTACAAAACCAAGAATTATGCCTTTACTAGGGAACAGAAGAGTTTTATACCGTGTTTGAGTTTATGCGTAATTTGGTATTTATTTCTCTGAGCACGAAAGTTTGTTCATAAAATTCTGCAATTAGCACCTTGGCCCTCTTCAATAAGTTGCAAGATAATGAAATAAATTGTGTATACATAACAGGCTTTTAAAAGTTAAAAGATTGTTTTTTTATGCCCCCCCCCCCCCCCCCCAAAAAAAAAATTTTCACGCTCCATATAGTTCTTGTAATTTCTGTCTGTCCGTCCATCAGAAAGATTTTCATATCCACTCCATAACTCTGAGATGCTTTGTTGGATTTTGTTGAAACTTGGCATGCATGTTGCTAATGGGGAGACGATGTGTCAGCCACAAATATTTTTTTCAATGGAGGTCAAGAAGATCAAGGTCATAGTTTGTTGGTATCCATTGCTGTGCAGTCACTATTAGTCTTGTTTCACATTGCTTTCCTTTGACACTTTTTATACCATTAATTTTTTAAATGGAAACTTTGAAACCCTGAAATTTTTTAGCCCCCACCAAAATGAAGTTTGCGGGGGATATAGAAATGGGTCCATCCATCTGTCTGTTCGTCCGTTGTATCGTCTGTCCATCCATCTGGCCATAACAACTTTGGACCTTCATATCATATTCAGTGGATGTTGTATTTAAATGATCTTTGGTGTTGCTGATAGACCATTATGGGGGAAAGGATATTCACAAGTAACAGGTTTTGTCCATTTTTTTCTAGAGTTATGGTCCTTTTTTTTCACTTTTTCAACTTCAAAACCCTTCAACTTAGAAACTCCTGGCGGGGTGGCATTTCACCTTGTTTAATATATATTATAATTTCCCCAAATCAAAAGAATTTTGTCCCCCGACCTTGAGGTTGGTATAATAATTGGTACCTTCCCACTGAAATCATGTGACTTAACATGTCTGCCCAACAGAGATGGGTAAAACCAATATCCAATTTACAAGTGAGGAGATCGTATTCATTTGAATAGTTTGGAGATAGTATTCATTTGAATTCAGGACACTTCCCCACCAGCAATTTTTTTTTTTTAGAAAAACAGACATTTTGACACCACAGATAATTCCCCACTGCACATTTCTCTGTCTTCCTGTAGTAAACACTTCCTCGCCATGGCTATATACTAGTACAAAGAAGGAATAGTAGTAAAGGTCATTTTTTTCGATAATAAAGTTAACAATTCATCTGAATAAAAATAAGTGCATGGCTACATGATAATATATACTGAATTCTGTGTAATTGCATGTAATTTTATTTGATATATTTTGCTTACATCTCTTCAGAGAGAAGAGATGTAATCAAAATATATCAATTAAAAAATTGCATGCAACTTCCTAAAGGGATGTACTTCTTGCCTCTGCATCTGCTCACATAACTTTATTTTCTTCTTCATGTTTGAAAACTCTCTTCAAGGTTTGACTGATGTCTTCAGAACAGTGTTTGATGTTTGTAGAAACATAATGCTTATTAAAACTATCTTTACAACCTGAGATGGTGTTTGATGTTTTAAAAACACAGTAATTAAAATGTGTTCACGAAGAGAGAAAGTGTTTTTAAGATGTCTTCGTAACTGGAGAAAGTGTTTGATGGTAAGGCAATTAAGGTAGTTGGGGAAACATTTGGTGGGGAAATCTCCACTATTAAAGTAAAGTAGGTGGGGAAACATGTTGTCGGGAAATTTTCACTAAACAAGTAAAGTGGGTAAATGTCCAGTGAGGAAATGTTTGTTGTGGGGAAATGTCCTCTTTGTAAGGTGGAGAAATTTCCAGATTCCATTCATTCTGCAGTCATCTAACATTAAGCAGAACATACTGGCTTAATTTAGAAGATAATGTTTGAAGATAATAGTCATGTTGATGTAAGTATCCAGGCTTGGCAATTTCAGGAGAGCGATTTTTTAGCTCTCCTTACTGCCCTCCTGAAAGAATTAAGGAGAGCGAAAAATTGCCTCCCTAAATATTTTGGTCAGGGATGATTGAGATTACATGTATTATGCTCACATTAAATTTTTGTTGTAAAGCAAAAATGTAATTTAACTTCACAGTCACATAACATCACGCAATTTCATTTTGAAAGTCGTTTAGTGGTAAAAGGTAATGGCTGCAACCATACCCAAACACAGTTGCAATCATTTGAAGCAAAATGGGTCACAGCAATATTTTTTTTTCTGTCAGTTTCAAGTTCAACAACTGACATCACAGTTTGAGGGGTAATTATTCAAGGAATATTGACACTATAATATACTACCATTACTACAATCCTGTCACTTGAAGCACATGCACCAGGATGTGACTGTAGATTCAAGCAGACCTGTTGTCCAAGAAAGACATACGCCTACCACTACCACCTTCAACCCCCCCTGGGGGGTTGAAGGTGGTAGTGGTAGGCGTATGACTTTCTTGGACAACAGGTCTGGGTACAAACACAGGTCTTGCCAAGTGTGTGTTCCGTTGTTGAGTGAGACATCTAGATATCTAAGAGATTTCGCTTTACCTTAGTAAAGTTAATAAAATCACTGATGCAGTCTGTTGGTTTCAGTTTCAATGAGTTCGTTCAACTGGATACTTAAAATGCTGTGTAAAGCTAATTGCTCTCCTAAGCTGATTGAGGAGAGCGATTTTTTGCCCTCCTGCATTTTTCAGAATGCCAGGCCGGAGTATCGGAAGTCACTTTCCAAAGCACAATCATGTCACTAAAATTGGGTAAAATCTGTTCCACAGCTATCTGTACTAACTGACATTGCCAGTCTTAAGAATGTGTTACCCATATAAATCACCAACACTGCTGTAGATTTGAGCTGGTACAAATTCTTCTGATAAACAAAGAAACAAAAACATGGTGATTATTTGAACTATTATGATGAAATATGTACCTGAAATTGCATGGAGTTACGAATCCATAGTATATGGTGGCCATGTTCAGCCAGGCTATTCATTAAAATCACCATTTATATTTTATTATTGTTTTCAATTTTTGCCTCCAATAACACAGCTTGTGACCCTGCACTGAAATGAACTTATTCCAGTGATGGTATAAGAAGCATTGTTTTTGGTCTCAAAACTAACGAGTTCAGTTTATCTGATGTGTTTTTAGAAAGTATGATCTGTTGGTTGTGATTGGTACAGAGCTAATGTGAATCATTCCATAACTGGTCAGTTTGTCGGGATGACACATACTAAATCATCCAAAGATGGGCTACACTCTCTGTATGAACCCTAGGGAAGTGATGCAGTGCTTGTTTACTGTTGTAAACAAGCTCTGTTTTACTGGTAAAATAGGACCAGTAACCAATGCCTGGGAGGAAATCCTCTAAAATGGGCATCATGGGTATAAAGAATTGGCAAAACAGACTAAAACTTTTCTTCATATTCATGTTGGAGTCATGATTAGTCTTCATGCAGAAATGTGTGACCTTAAACACCAATAAATAACTGGTTGGGCTACACTGACTTCTTATTCATATTAACAATCACAAAATGCTTTTTGTTCAAAAGATAGGCTGACAGCCTAAACAATACATAAATGATCATATTTGCCATTTTGCAGAGCAGTTAACCCTTTGAACATTGGTGGCATCTTCATGCCAGTTCAATGGCAGCAATTAAAAGAGTCCAAATTCATTATTTGGGGTAGACCAATCAGTATTTTCAGCGTGCAGCTTCGGGGCTGCACATTGAAAATATTCATAGGTCTACCCCACACATTTACTGAACAGCCATCCTATTTAATGATGTTATGACCTATTTTGCTCCTAGCCAGAAAAGTGTCCCCTTGGCTTCAAAGGGTTTTCTGCTGCAAATAAAATTGCACCAATTCTTTCATTAGAGTGCTTTATTGTTCTTCTGTTTCAGTGCTGTTTGGCAGAAATGCTTGCTGGAAAACATATAACATCACCAATGCAGAGTGAATCCAGGACAAGGAAAGCATCTTCACTTCTAGTTGCTGCCCATATTTTTGAAAAGGTTGCCCCACTTCTTGTAAGCACCACTCTAATATTCACTTCAGTATTTGTCTGATTCGTTTTTTCACTTTTGTAAACAACTGTTTTGATGTAAGGGTAAAAGTTTGAACACATCTGAGATATTCATTACCACTTCAAAATTTTAGTGTTATTGAAAATTTACATCTGTTTGAAATTGATGTTCTTTTCAATTGAAAATACATGTATTCCAAACCACCACCATCAGCATATTTTTATACTAAAACCAATGGCCCAGACTTAACTGGTGCAGACTTGATATTATCCAGGGCCAAACACAAATTTTGAACCCCTTATCTCCAAAATTTGCATACAAATCCGAAAAATAAAAGTCTTATCTGGTCCTCCATACTTTTGTGCACTGCGCATGCATTGTAACGAGGAAGGTACTGAAATTGGTGCAAAGCATCATTCCTTTGTTTGGCCCAAGTCAGTAAACAACAGTAACAGCTTTAAAATCTCTTTTTAGCTAAACTTGACAAACTCAAGATAAGCTGTTAGTAGGTAATAAATGCGGATTCTAGGACAGAATTTAAAAAAACTGTAATGTACATGTACTGTACCGCCATAGGGATTCAGTGTTAAATCGTGTACAGAGTGCAAAAAAATGGCAAAAATGTCGTTTTTTCATGGTGTCCCAGAATCCGCAATTGTTTTGAGGCTCACAGATCACACTTTTGACCGTTCAAACATCCGTTGGCGAACGAGTACATTCGACACATCGCTCAGAAGTGAAAAAATGTATGAAATTTGAAGAAAATGTAAATTTAAAAATATTTCTCGACGTTCCCATCGCGGATCAAACCTTCGATCTATTGTCGGTGAATGCAAGCAAAAAACGTTTTGCGGCTTCTAGGACAGCATCAAAAAAGCGGTTTGCGGATTCTGGGACACCGACGTTCGCCAACAGCTGTTTGAACGGTTAAAAGTGCGATCTGATCGGTGAAACCCATTTGCGGATTCAGGGACAGGGAAAATCGATCTCAAAACGTTTTTTCGACGTTCGCCAATGGTGAAAAGTGAGTGTAAAGCGAAGTTACTCATCGAGGATTTTTTTTTTTTTTTTCAAACCGATTTCGGCCTACGGTACATCGAAAAAATGTGGTTTGCGGGTTCTGGGACACCACCACGTTTGCGATCGCGTTTCGGATGGTCTGGGGTGAGATCCGATCGGTGAAAAACGATTTGTCGATTCACCTCGCGAGTTTTGAGGTGAATCGTGATAGAATCGGTTTTGTCGAGAGGAAATAAAAAAGTGATTGATATATATATAGGAGAGAAAAAAAATATATAAATAAATAGTTATTTAAAAAAAAATAAATATCTAATCGAAATAGATAATAAAATATACGTAAATCATGAACGCTTCTTAGATTTTCAGAGCAAGGTTTCTTTTAAAAATGCTGATGAGAGCCTACGCATTCTGCGTGAACGAACAACTAGGTCGCCTCTTGTTAGAAGTGATCACGCTTTGGTGGAGATTAGTCTTCTGTAAGGGGCGAGACAAGCCCACAGTTTCGGAAGAACTGAAATTGGCGCGTAGAAGTTTGACTTTAGAAGACAAGGGATGCGTCATGAAATTATTGCTGGAAGAAGCATAGTTTTCTCGTTGATATAAATAAGGGAGAATAAGAAATAAAAAATAAATACACACATAAATTCTTTATCTAATATTAGAAAGAAAAAAAACATAAAAAATTCGAATAGACGAAGAAAATTCTCCTATTTGCTCTGAGTCATCACGTTCATCTCTCACTCCGCCATGTTCTGGGTGAATGTAGTAGCAGACTCACTCTCACGGAAAGGTCGCCTGTTGCCATTGAAGTGGACTCTCAGCAAACGAATATTCAGGCAGATTTGCAACCAGTGGGATTAGCCCATGATAGATCTCTTTTCCACGAACCTGAAAACCAGCTTCTGATGTTCGTGTCGCCATGTCCGGCTCATCGAGCATATGCAGTAGACACTCTATCGATCTCATGGAACAGAAAGGTAGGATTTGCATTTACTCCAACTCTGCTGATTCAGCAGTTTCTGTTAAAAATCAAACAGTCTCATTGCAAAATTCTGCTGGTAGCACCTCTGTCACCTCAGAAACCTTGGATCAATCTTGTCAGATGTCTGTTATGGAACATTCCTCAGAAGCTTCCTCTTCTCAAGGACCTTCTATATCAGGGGAAGTCCCACACTCTACATCACAATCCGGAAGGTCTCAACCTTCACGTATTTCCATTGTGCAGTCCTTATATGGAAAGCAATTTTCAGAACGAACAGTGGACACAATTTCTAACTGTAGGAGGAACTCCTCTTCACTGAATTAAGCAGCGAAGTGGAGAGTTTTCTTTCGTTGGTTTCAGATCAAACAGTGGATTTCTATAATCCATCTATACCTCAAATTGTCAATTTTGGGGTCTACCTGTTTGACGAATTAAAACTGCAGCCTGTTACTATTAAGGGCTATAGGTCTATATTATCAAACACATAAGCTCATCCTGATAACTTGGCTTTTGGATCAAATCCTTCTTTATCCAAGCTGGTTAGAAATTTCTGTATCAATAGACCTAGAACCCTCTGATTAATTCCTAAGTGGAATTTGTCATGGGTTCTCTTCAAGCTTCCCGGAGCTCCTTTTGAGCTGTTAGATGATGTAGAATTTAAATTCCTGACTTCTAAAATGGCATTTCTCTTAGCCTTTGCTTCTGCCAGAAGAGTTTGCGAGCTTCATGCATTATCTGTTAAAGATTCCCATTTTAGTTATATTTGAGGTGATTGCTTATTCTGACATTGCATTTTGTTTTGAAGCCCCTTGGTTCATGTTTTCGGCTCACTCCTGGAGCCTGAATTTTTAACTTAGGGCAGTATGGGGAATGATCTTTAAAAATTATTTTCAGATCCACTGGTCAGAATGCTTTCATATTTGGTGTGCAACATCTTTAGGGGGATGTGACTTAAATTTGTTCAAATTGGATCCCTAGGTTAATATTTCAGCTCCCTGTGGTAGCCCAAATTTTAACGTAATACAAAATGAGGAATTTTATTTTAAAAATATTCTTCAGATTCACCAGTCAGAATGATTTCAAGTGTTGCATTACTGGAAATCAAGGCATCATTTCCGTGGTAGCATCCCAGTACTAGAAACAAATCATCTGGCATGAACAACAGAGTAATAAATAATTAAATAACTTAATTACTCTGTAGTGTTAACTAGCTATAGATGCTAATTAAATCCTTCTTTAAACAACTATTGTCAAGTGAGCGCCTCAAGCCCCATGGGGCCTTTTGTTTTTGCAATTATTTCTTTGCCATCAAAAGTTCATGTTCATGGTTTGTTTTGTTTTAGGCCTTATAATCTACGGAATAGCCTTGGTGGTGGTGTATTTCATCCCTTCAGTGCAAGAAGGCTTTGCAAGAAGCCTTGTTGCACTTGAAGAACAAATTTCTCAATATTAACTTGGGTGAACCATTTAATTTTTAGTTTTTTTTTTAAGTTTGCTTTGGTTATAAAAAGATGGCATGTGGCAGCCAAAAGGATTTTGAAGGAGGGTCTGAGAAACAGATTTTTAACTTTTTTAAGCCTTATGGTATGTTTAAGAAAAAAAAAATTGAGAGGTTTAATTATTACATTTTATTCGTCTCGCATTTTCTTTTTGATACAACTTATTTCTGAGATGCAATGTTCAGTTTGTATTTTTTTTTCAGAAAAGTGCCTATATTGTTGAAGCATGTTTGTTAAAGTTTTTATTGAAATTCTGTGATAGTTCAACTCCTATGCATGATCAGCCATATGTTATAAAAATGCTTGATCTCATGTGGACACTAATGCAGGTAAGACGAATCAGATATCTTGGTCATATAGTTATTTGGATTGGGAAGTTTTATTGTTTCAAAATATGCTAACGATTTGTACAGGCTTTGTAGCTTTCCTGACTGAAAGTCAGGATGAGGTAATGCCATCACTTGATATCCGTCATCTGTCGTCCATCTGGGGCCATTAACTTTAACATTTCTGTCTTCTGCTTCAGAGCCACTAAACTTGCCACAAATTATCTTGGGAGGATACCCTTTGCAGTTTGTCTGATAAAAGTTGTTAAGCCCAATGGGCTTCGAGAAGTGTCTGGAAAGCTTAAAATTCTTCCAAAATCATCTTCTTATAAACCACCAGGCACAAAGTTATGCAACTTGATCAGCATCTTTCTTACATCCTCAAGATGTATATGCTGGAAGGAGCAAAATATTTTTTCACATTTGGTATTTAGTATCCTAAGAGCGATTAGATTCAAGTTTGTTCGAATCAAGTCTCTGAATTCATATTTGGGATCCCTATGGCAGCTCAAATTTTAACTTAGTCTGATATGTGAAAATTATTTAAAAATCTTCAGATCCACTAGGCAAAATCTTTGCATATTTGGTATTCAGCATCCATAGTGGAGACAGATTTATGTTTGTTCATATCAAGTCTCTGAATTCATATTTGGGCTCCCGGGAGGGGGTTGGGTGGGGAGAGGAATGAATTTGAACTTAGTTCACTGTGATAAATGTTCTCTAAAAATCTTCTCCAGATCCACCAGTCAGAATCTTTTGATATTTGGTATGCAGGATTCCTATATGGGGCAGATTCACTCCCTGTCCCTGGGTTATGTTTTGAGTTCTTCTCAGTCTACATTTTATGGCCTTGCTGCAGTTGTTTCTAGGCAAGTCTTAGTTGCCTTTATAGGCAGCCAAGTCTTGTCTAGAAACAACTGCAAAGCTGCAGAATGTAGACTGTCAAAGTGTAGCAAAAATGTATAAATATCTACATGTCTTTAACCCTTTACCCAACCCAGACGATATCAAAATTTATTATTTTAAATATCATTTTTTTTAATTTTTCAGAAAATCTCAACAAAATCATATCCTGTGATATTTCATTGGAACGAGCTCGTTCCAACGATGGGTCACACGATACGGTTCTGTTGAAATTTTTTGAAAAATAAGATTTTTTCAACTGCTGAATTAGCATATTTCATGGGTGGATGCATGCGATTTGTTGGGTAAAGGGTTAAGGGTTGAACAGTTTTTTTTTCTATTTTATCTGTTTTCATTTCATGTTTTTTGAAGATTAAACATATTAAAATTGATTTTCTATTGTGTTACAGGAGTTTGAACTCAAATCCTGCATGGAGAATTTAATAATTTCACTGTTATCAGCCTACAGATTTTCTCCTGTTCTGACAGATTTTGTGAACCCTGTAAGTCCGTACCTTTTGTCTTTTTGTCTGATACAGTAGTAATACAGTGGAACCCTTTTAGTTGAATAGCCACTTTGTCAATAAAAAATAATCAAGTAAGGGAGTATTTACAGGAATTTTGTTATTTTTCTGTATTCTAGCCTAAAACTGAACATTTATTCTGTTATATTTTGTTTGACAGATCTCATGGAGCTCCTTCAAACAAGGTATAAAAGATTAAGTGTTCCTGTTAGATGTTATTGAAGCCAAAGAGGTATACAAATGTCATGAATTTAGTGGTTGCCACAATAATTCTTTTGATACACTGAACAAATGATGTATCCAATTAACAGGAGTTTACTTTATAATCTATATGCAATTAATTGGTCAAATTTGTCTGGATGGTATGATAAATAGTTTTGTGTTTGGAAATTATATTCATTTAACTCTACTGTTCAGGTTTACTTCATGGCCCAAGTATCATCTATTCATATGTAATGAACTTTCAATTGCTTTCACTGTTTTATATGCCCGTTTGAAGAAAGGGTAATATTATGTAATCAGCCTGTCCATCTGCCTGTCTGTCGGTCCATGCATCTGTCCGTCCGTCCATCCATCCATCCATCCATCCATCCATCCATCCATCTGTCTGTTTAACATTTTTGCTTTTGGACTGATAACTCCAGTGTTAACGATTTGATCTCAACCAAAGTTTGTATGTGTATTTCCCAGCTAGTAATACAGGTCAAGTTTGAATATGGGTTCTGTCCATTTATTTTTACATGACTTACTCCCTTTTTAGCTCACCTGGCCTAAAAGGCCATGTGAGCTTTTCTCATCACTTGGCCTCCGTCGTCCAGTGTCCGTAAACTTTTCACATTTTCATCTTTTTCTCTATAACCGCTGAGCCAGTGTGAACCAAACTTGGCAGGAATGGTCTATGGAAGGTCTTCTACAAATGATCCTCATTTTGTTACTGTCGCATCAAAAACATGGCTTCCAGAGGCATTCTTTGGTTCTGGTTGATGGATTTTCAAAAATCTTCTCCTCTGAAACTGCCAGGCCAAATGTTTTAAAACTTCACATAAATGATGACTGGGACTCCTCCTGCCAACGATCCTCATTTAATGTTGTTTGGGTCAGAAACATGGCCGCAATTGCAGCTTATAGTTACTGTAGAAACCTTATGAGAAATCACATTTTCATCATCTCTGGAATTACCTGGCAGGGATAGTCTATGGGAGGTCCACTACAAACGATTCTCATTTTGATCTGCCAGAGGCATTCTTTGATTCTGATTGGTAGATTTTGAAAAATCTTCTCCGAAGAAACCACAGTGCCAAATGTTTTGAAAACTTTCCATGGTTGATGACTGGGACCCCCTCTACCAACGATCCTCAATTAATGTTGATCGGGTTGCAAACATGGCTTCAATTGTGGCTTACAGTTACAATAGAAATCCTATGGGAAATCACATTTTCATCTTCTTTTCCGGAACTACTGAGCTGACATGAACCAAACCTGGCAGGAATGGTCTATGGGAGGTTCTCTACAAACGATTCACATTTTGTGCCCGTGGGTTGAAAAATATGGCCACCAGATTCATTCTTTGATTCTGGTTGGTGGATTTTCAAAACTCTTCTCCTCTGAAACTGCCAGGCCAAATGTTATGATGCTTCACATAAATGATGCCTGGGACCCCCTCTACCAACAATCCTCATGTAATGTTGATTGAGTTGTAAACATGGTCATAATTGCGGCTTATAGTTACTATAGAAACCCTATGGGAAATCACATTTTCATCTTCTCTGGAACTACTGAGCCGACATGAACCAGACTTCGCAAGAATGGTCTATGAGAGGATGGAAATATCTTGTCGTGAGAGGCTATATTCTGATGCTGAACCCAATGCCTCTCCTGCCTGCAGGAAGATCTGTACTGTCAGCAAAATACTTGTTTTTTGAAAATCTGGTAAAGGTTGGTACCAGTTTTCTCCACTGAGAACTGGGAAAAAAACCCAAAATATTGTGTATACAGTACAAATCAAAATAAGCTGTAGCACAACTGCAATAAACTAAGTAAACTGCTGCTCCTGCACTGACAAGATCAGAATCTGACATTTTCTGGAAAGCTATCAGTGAGAGCTGTCCAGAAAATGATGTCAGCTTCTGGTCTTATCAGTGTAGGAAGAGAAAGATACATAGTTTATATGATTATCCTACAACTTAATTTGTCTTGTACTGTAAACAAGTGCAGCTGTATGTTGATGTATTATGACTCTCAAGTTTCTTATCAGAAAATACCGATTGATGACAGGTGTTTGGAAAACCATGGAAGTTTTGTTTATTTTCTCTTCCCGTCATGTCAGCTTAGATTTGACAAAATTGGGGTAAAATGTATTTCCTGTAACCCTTTACCTATCCAAATCTCTTTTGAAAGAGAAAGAGAATACTGTCTGAAAAAATTGTAATTTTCAAAATATTTAACCTCCTTTTACGGATTTTTTTGTTGAAACAGGATTCATAAATGTGTGAATTTTCAAGAAAATCTTCTTTGAAACTACAAGGCCAAATGGTTTGAAAACTTAGTTTGACTGATGACTGTAACCCCCTCTAAATCTCTTTTTAGCTAAACTTGACGAACTCAAGATAAGCTGTTAGTAGGTAATAAATGCGGATTCTAGGACAGAATTTAAAAAAACTGTAATGTACATGTACTGTACCGCCATAGGGATTCAGTGTTAAATCGTGTACAGAGTGCAAAAAAATGGCAAAAATGTCGTTTTTTCATGGTGTCCCAGAATCCGCAATTGTTTTGAGGCTCACAGATCACACTTTTGACCGTTCAAACATTCGTTTGCGAACGAGTACATTCGACACATCGCTCAGAAGTGAAAAAATGTATGAAATTTGAAGAAAATGTAAATTTAAAAATATTTCTCGACGTTCCCATCGCGGATCAAACCTTCGATCTATTGTCGGTGAATGCATGGCCATACCAATGGTCCTCATTTAATCTTCAGCAATTAAGACTTCAATTGTGGCTTATAGTTACTATAGAAACCCGATAGGAAATCGCATTTTCATCATCTTCACTGAAAGTACTGAGCCAATGTGAACCAAACTTGGCAGGCATTGTCTATGAGAGGTTCTCTACAACTGTTACTCATTCTAATCCTGTTGGGTGAAAAACGTGGCCGCCAGAAGCATTCTTTGATTCTGATTGGTCAATTTTGAAAACTCTTCTCCTCTGAAACCACAGGGCCAAATGTTTTGAAACTTTGCATGGTTGATAACTGGGACACCCTCCACCAATGTTCCTCATTTAATGTTGATTGTATTGCAAACATGGCCACAATTGCAGTGTACAGTTACTATTGAAAAACCCTATGGGAAATCACATTTTCACCTTCTCTCTGGAACTACTGAGCTGATGTGAACCTAAACTTGGCAAGAATGGTCTATAGGAGGCTCTCTACAAATGATCCTCTTTTTGTTCGTGTTGGCTGGAAAATATGGCCACCAGAGACCTTCTATGATTCTATTTGATGGATTCATATGTTTTGAAACTTCACGTGATTGAAGACTGGGACGCCTTCTACCATTGATCCTCATGTAATGTTGATGTAATGCTGCAAACATGGCCACAATTGCAGCTCATAGTTACCATGGAAAGCCTATGGGAAATCACATTTCCATATGTCGTTTCCAGGTGAATGATTACAGACTCTGTAGAGCCTCTAGTTTCGACTTAGAATTTGACCGGCAAAATTTTAACATTTTTGGTATCCAACCGATGTTTGGATATTGGTTCTATCCAAGTATTTTTACATGAGTTATGGCCTTTTTCAACTTAGAATTTACCTGTCATTTAACATTTTTTGTTTCCAACCGATAACTCCTGTTAGGATTATTTGATCTTAACCAAAGTTGGTATGTGTATTACCTAGCTAGTAATACAGGTCAGGTTCGAATGTGGGTTTCGTCCAATTATTTTTACATGTATTTCAGCCCTTTTTTGACTTAGAATTCAACCTTCTATATTAACTTATTTGCTACCGAATATATATGGGATAATCAACTTTCCCAGACTTTATTGTTTTCAAAAAACTGTATTGTTAATGATTAAATGTTAATGAACATGCAACTTCTTGTATTGAACTATGAATGAGAAACAGTTACATCTGAGGTAGGTTATCAATTTACCACTCAATCAGAGTCTGTAGATAGTGAAACTGGTTGCTTGAAGTTCAATTTTGTATGATATACTTCAAAACATGTATCGACATGCAGTGCTACATTGCAGCCCTTGCAGAGGTAGCGTGTTTCAGGCCTTGATGACTTATCACCTTTCTGGAATCTCCTGCCCGATGATTCTGGCTTACATTCAACACACACCTACAAGAAGGATGTGTCTTTTTAGCAATAGGTGGGACGGGAACAGGCCAATGTTTTGAGTTGCTCCATGGTGTATCTGTAATGCTTGGACGCCTACCAGCTTTTTTCAGTAAAACATGTTCATCAGATTCCAAAACCCCTTTTCTGATCAATTGTTTGGCCAATGTCATTCTGTATTTCAGATGTGACTGTTTCTCATTCACAGATCTATACAAGCAGTGTGAATTTGTTGTTGTTATTTGGTCAATCGCGAAAATCAGTTTTATATACCACTTGAGTGATTTTCTAAGAGGGTCATATGTGCCAGCCATAAAGTCTGAAACATCAACACTACACTATTCTTGTTGTAATAACAGGATTTACTTCTTGACCATCCTTCATTTTTGGAGTGTCCTTTCCTTTTAGTTTTACTACTTCCATGTTTGAATCATGCATTGTAGACAACAGCAGTACATCTCACTTATCGTGCCACAACAAACACATGAGGGGACCACTGAATTGAGAAGGCACGTCTCCTGGTTTTAGTTTCTCATTACTTTGCTTTAGTTTTGGGAGATGTTTATGGTTTGCTTGATATGTACCCACAGCATGGGTTTCTTGCTTATATAGTTTCATAAATAACTTGGGACTTGTGTACCAGTTGTCCATTATAATTTGATACCCTTTGTCAAGAATGTCGTCCATCAACTGAAGTACCAGATTCATTGTTTTAGTAAAGCCTGACTCACCGTTGGGATCACATCTTGCTTTTCCACAATATATTTCATACTTCCAGGTATATCCAGTTGTGTTGCATATCTTGTACCCCTTTATACCATATTTATTGGGTTTATTAGGGTTGTATGTTTTCAGGGAGCATCGCCCAAACCAATGTGACATTGTTTCGTCCACTGACACACATTGTACTGGTGTATATGTGTCTGTGTAGGATTTAGTGATTTTTTTGTCATACACTTCTCTAATTTTGAAGAGAGGGTCATAAAGAGGGTCTGATTTGTCAGCGATCAGTTTATTATTGTCTGCGAAATAAAGAAATCGCAATAACAATTCAAACCATTTTCTTGTTATGACTTCACCATTGTAGGGTGTGACCAGGGCAGTGTCAGTTGTCCAAAATAACTTCAACGTAGGCTTTTGCACATTGTTCATAAGCATAAGGAGTCCCCAAAAAAACTTTATCGTTTTTGTTTCAACCCAATCACAGACCGATGAATGTTGAGGTAATTCGCCGTGTGATGAAATGTACTGAGCAGCATATCTATTTGCCTCTTGAGATATGTGTGAGAATATATCATCATCCATAAAAAATTTGTACAGATCAAGTTCATTTGTTCATTCATCAACCTGTCTAGTTATTCCCGGTGTCCCTTTGAAGTTATAAATGTTTGGCTTATTACCCTGGTGTTTCTAACTGTAGGTATTATCAGTTTTTTTTTTTTTTTCTTACCGAATTTACCTGTGTGCCTTGCCTTTTCGTTTGTGCATCTCACGCACCACTGCAGGTCGGGCGTGAATCACTGATATCGCCTGTGTCATCCGATTCACCCGAATAATTTACCGATTCAGTATCACTGCTAATGTTACTGTCAGATTCACTTTCTGACGAATCACTGGAAAATACATAATCACTGTCCGAATCGCCAGTTATTTTCTGTAACGCTTCCTCAAGTTTGTATCATTGCATAATTACAATAACAATGAGAAACAAGGTCACCAAAACAGGCCACTGAACGCACAAATGGCAAATGATAAACACTAACTGACCAATGAAAACTGCCTTTCTATCCGGCATAGAGAACTTTCAATAGTAAATTGCCGTTGGGGATACAAACGATGGCTGTAATTGGCTATTGATGAAAACGTAAAAATCCATTCCCGGTCTGTACAAGAGGTTATACGGGAAACGGAATTTTACATTTCTGGTCGCAAATGAGTTAACATTTTGGGGTTTTGGCCAATAACTCCAGTTTGGATCATTTGATCTCAACAAAAGTTGCTACAATTTAAAGTGGCTAACAGGCATATTTAGTAAGGCCTTGCTGTGCTCTTGTTATAGCCTTGTTTTGAGTGATAAGTTGCATAATACAGCCAAAATCCTCAAATATTTTAGCCTTAATATTATTCCAGTTGAAATATTCAGCTATTTTCTTGACACATTAATTATAAAATTTCAAAGACTGAACAGGTAAAAGCTCTTTACATGAAAAAAACCTTAATTTTCACCGTAAATTTAATTCTTTTGTGACTTGTGACTGAAATTAAAAAAGGTTAAAATAATTTTGGAACTCTTCAGAATGCTCGAATTGTCATGGATCAGGCAAATTTTTTTTTTTTTAAGTTTGTTGATTTTCAGTAATATATATGTATGTGTTTTCTATTCTTTTTTTATTTCTGCTTTGAGATTTGAAAAAAAACAGTCACCAATAAGTTAGAATATATAGTACAGTCGCCATTGAGTGGTCGAAATCCACACTTGGGCAATGATGCCCACACATGCATTTACCATGTAATGAAAATCATCATCAGTAAAATTTTAATTAATGAAGCACCAGGTACAGGTTGTACCTGGTGCTCCATTAATGAAATTTTTGATGATTATTCCTTTAATTAGTGTTTGGAATGTAATATTTCACCTGCGGAAATGTTGCCCAACAGTGGAAAGTGACCAGTCCATGTTAGCCAAACTGTACTTGTAGTAGATAGAGCTACACAGTTTTGAAAGTTTAACTTGGTCTCTGTTCTGGTTTTGATTTTGTCAGAAAACTGGGATTTTGGTTTTGTAATGGGTTTTTCAAAGGCAGAAATAAATTCAATAAGTGTATGTGTACAATCATTTTGTGGTGTTTTCAGTCTGAAAAATTTGGATGGACATGTATTTCCCATTGTTGCTGCAAGTAATTTTATTGAAGTTATTCATATCCAAACATTGCCCAAGGGACACCCAAAATATTTCAGCTGAGTCATTCCTGAATTCATGGAATGCAAATGTGATCAATATGGCAGGTTCACCATCATATTGTTAGTGAAAACTGACTTATATTGGAAAAGAAACTGGTTCATTTGTCAAAGCTGTGATTTTTTCAGGTTATGTAACCCCAATAGTTTTGTTGTTTATAAAAAACTGAAACTGAAGCCATTAAAAAAATGTCTATGTTCTCAGGGCATTGGGCCTCAATTTTTTGATGAGGGCGGGAGGCTTTTTATTTTTATTTTTTATTCCGAAAACAAAAATATACCCTAAAATGTTTATTCACATTTCAGGAAGACATCTTTTACAAACTCCAGACTGGTGTTATCTTATCGCATATATTGCAACATACTTCAACCAACTTGGCTGTTGACAACATGCCAAAGACACTCCTTTGCAGAATTATGTTCAGTTTGGCACAAATTTGAAAAAGATAATAGCATCATTTTCCTCAAAAGTTGTTGTATGTACCAACATAGAAAACATTTATATAATAGTCAGAAATTCAGAGCATGAAAATACAGAGGAAAATGGGAACAGGAAGTTGAAATACTACAGAGAAATGTATATCAGTGCTCAAAATTCCTATCTTAAAGTACTGACCGCAGACATTTTTTTTGATGGGGCAGAATTTTTTTTTTTTTTTGACTTGGTATTTAAAAGTTTTGACGCAGCAGAAATTTAATGATGCAGGTGGTGCATGAGAATATAGACCTTTTTTTAATGGCCTCACTTATAAAACTGATAATCGCACAAACTTTGCATAAAAGAAGATCAAGGCATTAATTTGAATAGTTATTATAAATCTTACCTCTGATAAAATCTTTTTTTTTTCTTTTCAGAAGGTTTATCTGACACTGACTCTTGCTACTTTGAAGCATGAACAAACCAGGAGACATCTGTTGATGAATGTTTTATATCCTAGTTATACTGATTTATTTGTAAGATTATGGTTTAAGTGGGGCGCGGTGGCTCAGTAGGTAGAGGTGCAGGCTGCAAGCCGAGAGGTCCTCGGTTCGAATCCCACCTGCGGCAATCGCGTTGTGTCCTTGGGCAAGACACTTCACCCCCATTGCCCACGTTGGGGCACAGTGACGCTATGTACTAAGGCATACTGCACGTCGATGGTGCACCTGTCTTCAACCAATGCTAACCCTGCTTGTGTGGAGTTAGTATGTTGGGGAGCTGACAGTTGCTCGCCGTTGCTTGGTGGTTCTCTCCGGGTACTCCGGCTTCCTCCACCCGTAAAACTGTCGTGGTCATGGTTAGCCATTGTGCAGAAATATGTGACCTTAAACACCAATAAATAAATAAATAAATAATATGGTTTGAGTAGTGCAAGAATGGCACGGATGACATATTCATGATAGAAGTATGCAAGTTAGAATCAAGTTGTGCAGCATAATTAATTTTAATTGGAAGTCTGAGTATTGAGGGCAAAGATTATTATGGAAAAAACAATTCGTGATGATTTTATCATCTTACATTTAGTAGAACTTTTCTGTGAGACACTTTATGTAAAATTGTTTCTCTTTATTAATTTTAAATTTCACCTGACTCAAAAATCACAGAATTTGAAAATGAATATGTAGAAAAATTTATAGGCACTTGTTTGATTAAACTATTCACCATTTTATGCCCTCGACCTCTGAAGGAGGATTCTGAGGTAACTAGTGAAGCCCTCTGTCTGTCTGTCCATTCATCTGTCCATACAAACATTTTGGATTGTAATTTCAAAGCCATCGGTTGATTTGGATCTCCTATGGTATGCTCATAGACCCACATGGGGAAACGGATATGCACAAGGAACTGGTTTCGATCACTAATTTTTCCCTGAGTTGGAGTTATGGCACTTTTTCACTCTTTCAACTTAGAAATATTTTCTGTCCCACAATACCTTTAAGGCTACATCGAACATGACTCCGGGTGGGGGGACAGTGGCCCATGCTTTATGTAGCCCCTGTTTTTATAAATCTACGAATATGAGAACTTATATCCCTCCATCTTTGTGCTTTTTATTTTAAAAACTATAACTATGTATTTCAAAATTTCTGAAATTTGACACTTAGAGTAATTTGGTCTTTAACTTCTTTGGTGCAACTGGTGGATATTCCTGCCGAGGACTTGAAGTCTCTTGCCATTGAAATAAGTATAATTATACCCCCCCCCCCCCTTCCTCTGCAAACAAAGTTGGGGAGGGGGGGTATATAGGAATCACCCTGTCCGTCCATCCATCCGTCTGGCTGTCCATCCGGCCGGCTGTCTGTCTGGCTGGGCAGACATATGGGGGTTTCGTGGCTACTTGTTGGTAGAAATGGGTGTTAGGTGACTACCGCAATTTATATGACTAGTCACATAGTTAAATGTCATTATTCTAGGGTAGGGTTTAGAGTTGGGGTGGGATGGGGTTAGGGTCAGTAAAGGGTAGGGTTAGGGTTTGCTACCACCCCAAAAATTTTTCACCCAAAAAGTTGTTTTAATACAATGGACATGCATTTTAGTTAAAATAGATTAGGAATATATTGAATTTTCATTAGTCTAGTGTGGGGTTTAGAATTGGGGATGGGGGGAGTAGGGTTAGGGTCAGTAAAGGGCAGGGTCAGGGTTTGCTACCACCCCAAAAATATTCCCCAAAATCACTTGTTTTAATATAATGGACATGCATTTCATTGTAGTCCCATTAAAATAGCCACATAACTACCAATTTGTTAGGATGGCCGTCCGCCTGTCCATCTGTCCATCTGTCCATCTGTCCATCCTTATAAGTACAACTCCTCCTAAACCGTTTAAAGAATTTTCATGAAACTTTACACAATGGAAGAACTCCATATGAAGATGTGCATGAAGCAATATAATTCCGTTCTGACAGGTGCGGGGGTATCACTTTGTGAGCTTACTCACAGTACCTCTAGTTTGGGCTAATTTAACAAAATTTGCCCCTGTAAATTGAATCAGCTTGTTGACTCAATTTCTGAAGTTAAAATTGGATGAATTTTTTATCAAACCTAGACATGGCTGATTCACAGAAAAATATTTTGAAGATGTTCACTTGGTTAAGAGTTACAATATCATACATTGTGAAAGTGTTTCAGTCATCTCCCATTATGCCTTATTGGAGATTTATTAATTTCTCGAAGGATTTCAATTGCCCAGGTTTTTCCAGTTTATATGAACATTAACCATATCTATAATGTGAAGAGAACATGAGCTTACCTATTTTTCTGTTTATACCCAACCAATACAATGGAGAAAATGTTACAGTTCTTGAGTTTTTCACCTTTTTTAGGTTGTCCTGTTTTGCAAACATGTTGTTTCTCAACATCTCAATCACCTGAAGTACAAGATAATTCACTTGGTTGAAGAATATATTTCAATGAAAGAGTAGTTTAACAGCTGTATTAAGGATAAAGAAACCCTTGATTTCTTGATAACATTTTGGAGTTAGCTTGTCCAGTCTAAAATCTTGGTAAGGATCAAATCCCTCCTTCTGTTTATAGTATGCGTACCCAATCAACTGTCATATATACAACATGCCATGCTGTATCATGTTCAGATTACAAAACCTGCTTCATATTAATTTAAACATCAGTGCCTTCTTTATGTTTAATGTTTAACTCACCTACTCAAGAAGTGGTGAGGTTGTGTTATGACGACATTCTCAATGTTTTTAGCCCAACTTGACAAAGTCAAGCTGAGCTATTGCCATCACTTCTCGTCTGTCGCCGTACATACATACATCCAGGCATATGTACGTACATCGGTACATACATCCACAATTTCCTTTGGCACACCTCACAGGTCGCATTTATGATCAGATCGCTTTGAAACTTGGTATGCTTGTTTGGGGTGACTTCTAGATGGGAGCTATCTATTTTCTTCAATTTCCGTTAAAAAATGTTACTGCGGCCAACGTTCTTAGAACTTAGTTTAGTCAGATTTCAATATTTCCCCTTGGCACACCCTACAGGGCACAGATCAGATCGGTTTGAATCTTTGTATGCTTGTTTGGGGTTACCTCTAGATGGGAGCTATTGATTTTCTTCCATTTCCGTCAAAAATAGTTGCCATTGGCAACAACCTCTAATGAACTTAGTAAAATCTTAGTGCAGTTAAATATCAGTATTTCCCTTTGACACACCCTGCACTGCACATTTATGATTGGATCGCTTGCAAACTTGGTGTCCTTGTGTGGGGTGACATCTATATGGGAGCTGTCAATTTTCTTCCATTTCTGTCAAAAATGTTGCCGCTGACCTTTGAACTTAGTTTAGTCAGACCTCAATATTTCCCTTTAACACACCCTTCAGGGCACATTTATGATTGAATCACTTTGAAACTTGGTATGTGTGTTCGGGGTGACCTCTAGATGTGAGCTATTGCTTTTTTTCATTTCCCTAAAAAATTATTGTTGTTATCACCAGCCTTTGAACTTCCTGCATTTGTGCATCAACTTATCCCTTTTGCACTCTCTGCAGGGTATATTGGCATGCCTCAGAGGGCACATTCATTATCAGGTTGTTTTGAAACTTTGAATGCTTATGCAGGGTGACAAAGATAGGAGCTATTGATTGTCTTTTCATTTCCATCAAAAAATGTTGCTGTTAGCAACAATCTTTGAATTTATTGCATTTGTGCATCATCATTCTTCCTTGAGATGGCCTATAGGCCAAATTTATCATGGGATTGTTTTTGAACCTGGTGTGCTCATTAGGCAAGACCTTTAGATAAGAGCTATTGATTAGCATTCATTTGTGTGAAAAAAGTTGCCATTTACAGTAACCTCTGAACATACTTCATTTGTGTATCAACATTCTTCCTTTAGCCAATCTTACAGTTTACATTTAAAAATGCATGGATTACCCTGACGTTGTGCACACACAATGCTGTTATGTTGAAATTTCATCAAATAACATTGGTACCAATGATCTTCAATTTTGCTATTTCATTTATAACTTACCAAATTCAAGTTTGTCAAGTTGAGCTACAGTGTCATTGACACTTTCATTTTGTGTTTACATTCATTTCTTTGAAGTGATTTCAGATGAGGAGGTCAGTGAATGCGGATGTGTTGAAGGAAAGGTATGATTCTCAGATGTTCACATGCATCTTTGGTTTTCAATAAGATATTGTTTGAAACCATATGAATTTCAGATATTTCTCTCAATAAGTCATATTGGGTATCTAGTACAATAAAAGTTTTATAAATCATGTATACCTTAACATCTAGAACATTTGACAAGATTAAATTTCCAATATTCCTCCATATAAAACCACCAGACGATCTTGGATTAGCAGAAATTGTTCCAACAGTTTGGTGGGATAAGCATATCAAGGTAGGTAATTGTTTTCTCTCTCTTAACCATAAGTCTTCAGATTAATTTTACATTTATAACTACTGTATATATATGTACACAGCTGCAGATGACTTAATGTTCAGTGGTCTGCATAATTGTTGACAGTCTGTACTGGCAGCCAACAGTGATACAAAATCACTCTCAAGATAAAAGCATCCTACAAGTAGAGTTCTCAATAAAGAATACACTTGGGGGAACAACTTTATCGGGGCATTGTAAAAGGGGCAGTTTGTTGCTGTATGGGAACTTAAGGGTTAACACATTTTACTTCTTAGATGTCCTAAAATACAATATTTGCTCCACCTGACAAAGTCAGCAGAGCTTTTCTGATATCGAGTTGTCCATCGTCCATCCGTCTGACTGTTTTCTGGCATCAACATTTTGTTTGTCCGAGCCATGATTTCTTTACCATTGTATATTTTTTAACAAAACTGTATAACAGTATGTATTGTCAATAGGCAGTCTGCCATCAATCACAATAAGGTCTGTATCCATCAAGGTCAAGGTCACAGGCATCATGGTAAGGGTAACACTCAGTAACATCAACATTTTGTTTGTCCGAGCCATAATTTCTTTACCACTGGATATTTTTAACAAAACTTTATAACAGTATGTATTGTCACTAGGCAGTGTTCCATCAGTCTGTTTCTTTTCAACCTACTCACAATTGTTTACACTTGGCTGTAACGTAAGTGCAAGCCCTACTTCGGAACTAACTCAAGCTTTGAGAAACTTTTCCAAACAAGTTGGAAAAGTAATAGAGTGCAAAAGCTCGAAAAAGATCGATAAAGGGGTCAAGCAAGACGTCTATTCCTTTTATTTCTGCCATTGTACTGGTCGGAAATTTTGTGACTCGTGCTATTATTTAGCTGTCATCTTCTTGGAACAACTTATTTGTATGGTGCTGTCTTATCTGTTTATGTGCAAGTGGATTGTATCCTTTTCAAGTTTCTTAATTATTCACTATTTGATGATATTTTTGGTAATTTCTGCTTGCTTTTTCACACATAGTCTTGTTTTTCCCCCGCATGTGAACACAACCATTGTTCTGTTTTCCGTCGGCAGGAAGCTTGATTTCATTTCTCATATTATGCCTAAGACTGTTCCTTGTTCTTCTTGCTTGCAGGTAAAACATGTGGACGACTCTCATTGCACATGTGTCACTTGCAACAATTGTACACAGGCCCAATCATGTGGTATTTGTGGGGTTTGGTCCTCAAAATTCTGGGCTTCTGTAAACAAGGTGATTCTGTCTAGAGCTAGAACCCCTCGTTCTCGGAGTAAGGGTAACCGTGCCTTATCAGACATTTCTGTGAGTGCACGTGGTGACTCTGTCACACAGGATGCTGCTCTGTTTTTTTCTGTGGCGAGTTCCTCTGTAACTGTTGACTGTGCTAGTGCAGTAATACCTGAAGTGGAGACTGTGGTCTCTTTGTCTTCTGATGTTACTCTTGAGGCGTCTGTTTTCGTCGAGAGCTTCTCCGAGATCAGCTCGGTGACACTCTCCGATTTGCCACCTACGCTGTCAACAGTTACTGAGGAAGTTGTTACTAAAGATCCTATTCTGTATGATGGTGGCTCTTCCATCTCTTCTGGGGATGGTATACAGTCTTGGGGGTCCGAGACTGTATCTGCTGGTGTGTCTATGAGCTCTCAGCCTCCCCGGCTTCGTGGCGAAGCTGTGCAGGTTTGCTGTCTGCTCCGCCTCATCTGGCTAGGTTTGCTCCTAGTCGGTTGAGCTGTTCGGTCGCTTCGGCAGCGATTCCTCGTGTCGGGCCATTTTGGCGCTCAACCGGTTGCTTTCTAGCAACCCTCAAGTTGGCTTCCCTGTGCCTGCTGAGGCACAATCTCCTTTGGTCGGTTGCCGAGATGTCTCACCTGGCCCTTTGGATACTGCACAGTATTCACAGAAGTTCTGCTGGTCAGCCCCAGTTGGGCTACGTCTCTTCCGCAACAGAGGATGACGATTTTCTTGAAGTTGATGGGCCCTCCTCGTCAGTCTTGGGGCAGGCTTTGGATTTTGTCTGTGGCTTATTGCCGGACATTCAACCTTCACACCAGCCATATGTGACCGTCCGGCTGCAGTCCTCTGTGGAGCGCCGTAACCCTGTTGAGCCTTCTAGCTCTGGGGCTTTGCGTCCTCTGCAATCAGCTCAGGTTGTTGAGTCCTTCCAGGGCTTGGATGCCAGACTGAGTTCTAAGGCCCTTAAGGATTCTTTCTTTTCTAGAGCTGATGCCTTTCTGCCTCCATCGCGGTTTCGTGTTTACGATTCCGTCTCTCCACCAGTCTTCCAAGGGATGACTACTGTGGATGAGGATTCTTCTTCCCTCGGGTTGACTAAGCCAAACTCGGCAGTTCTCCCAATGTCGGTAGTTGAATCTATGGTGAGCCTGTCCCGAGAGATGCTGGGTATGTTATCTCTCGCAGACCATGTCGTCGCTGCTGAATATTTTCCACCAGGGGAGTTTGATGATGATGCGCAGGCGCCTTTTTGTATTTTGTCATAGGCTCTTATGAACTTGACACACGCTCAAGCCTGTAACATGGCTAATTTGGAGCTGGCACGCTGGGATGCGGTGTTGGATTCTTCTTCATCCCTTCCTTCTGAGCAGCGTGCTGTTCTGAGGTCTGCCTCTTTGTTGTTGCATGGTTCCACGGAAGCCGTCCGTGGCGAGGTTGTTCGTCATTCGAAGGACCAGCTTTTGCTGCTGGTCGTTCCAGGCCCATCAGGCGTCCTGCTGCATCTGCCACGTCGGCGACGTCAACTACGCCTTCAGCTCCGTCTGCTCCTTCTGCTCAGAAGAAGCGCCTATGCGGCCAGACTCGCTGGCATCCTCAGGGAGGAAAGTCTCAGGACTGCTTCCCGAGGGGGTGGTTTCTCCTCTCAGGGGGCCTCTTTGAGGCCGCAAATGAAGGTTCTCACCTCGATTCTCCTCCAGTCGGGGGAAGGCTGTCGCTGTTTTACGACCATTGGACAGAGATAATGTAGGACACTTGGGTCCTCGACGTCATCCAATCTGGTCTGTGACTGTCCTTCCTTCGGCATCCCTGTTTATCTCGGGTGCCCCTCCCGACTCAGGTCCCTTCCAATTCTAAACGTCGGGACCTTCTGGTGCAGATCGACAATCTCCACTCCAGAGGGGCGATTGAGGTGGTCAGGAACACCCTTTCACCAGGGTTTTACTCGAGATTTTTCTTGGTGCCAAAGAAAAACGGCCAATTTCATCCAGTCATCGATCTGAGTATCCTGAATGAGTACATTATAGCACCTCGTTTCAGTATGGAGACTTTCTGGTCGGTTCACCATTCAGTTCATCAGGGCGACTTTGCTGCCAGTATCGAACTGAAGGATACCTACTTCCATGTACCCATTCATCTGGCGTCACGGAAATACCTTCGGTTCTCGTTTTGGGATCCAGTCTACCAATTCAGAGCTCTCCTGTTCGGATTGAACCTGGCTCCTTGGGCCTTCACCCGACTGATGTTACATGTGCTTGCTTTTCACCATACTCAGTCGGCTGTGACTTCGTCAGCCTACCTGGATGACATCCTCCAACGACACCACGATGATGCTATTCTGGAGTCAGATGTCTGGCAGTTTCTTTGCCTACTAGCGGTTTCAGAGTCAATCGCAAGAAGTCGGATCCCCTTCCTTCTCCGCAATTCGACACTCTTCACAATGTGGTGTCGGTTCCCAATGCTCGGGCGAGGATTCTTTCCTCCTTGACTTGGAACCTGCTTCAATCTTCCTCGGACTCGGCCAGGACTTTTCTTCAGATGCTGGGCCTTTGCGGTGTGGTGACAGATCTCATTCCGCTTGGTCGCTTGTTTGTCTGACCTCTCTAGCACTCCCTGTTGGATCATTGGCGTCCGAATGTAGATCCGCTGGACCTGGAACTTCCTATTCCTTGGTCCCTGCTTTGTCACCTCCACCCTTGGACGGATGTTCCCTGGCTGACACAGGGTGTTCCTTTGGATCTTCCTTTGGCCGATCGCATCCTTACTATGGATGCCAGCAATCGGGGCTGGGGTGTGACATTGGATCCTCTCAGTCTGTGCACTCACGGCTCCTTGCTCTTCTGTTGAGTTTTCGGCTTTGGATCCCTCACCTTGTCCTACTTTTTTCACTTGTCCTACTTTTTTCGGACAATTCGACAGTAGTGGCCTACATATGGAATCAAGGAGGCACACATTTGATTCCCATGTATCGGCTATCTGGGGATCTTCTACTGTTGGCACGGGATGTGAACGCACGGGTGTCCATTCGGCACATTCCCGGGCGTCTCAATGTCCTCGCAGACTCCCTGTCCCGACGCGACAGTGTCCTTCCAACCGAATGGATGCTGCATCGGTCTATGTTTCGGGCGATTTGTGAGCGGTGGGGGCATCCTCTGGTCGAACTTTTTGCCACTCACTGGAATCATCGACTTTGTCTCTCCTTGTCCAGATCCTGTTGCATTTACGGTAGACGCTCTGTCTCTGGACTGGACAGGTTGGATCGGCTATGCCTTTCCTCCTGCACCGATTCTTCCTCAAGTATTAGCGAAGATTCGTGCTTGCAGTTGCAGGATCATTCTGATCGCACCTCTGTCTCCACAAAGGGTGTGGATCAATCTGCTGCAGCCTCTGTTGGCAGATCGGCTGATTCGTCTACCTCTACGTCGTGATCTTCTTTCCCAGGGTCATCCCAGGAAGTATCACAACAACCTGGCGAGCCTGTCCCTTCACGCCTGTCTTTTATCAGGTCCTGTCTACGACGTAGAGGTTTTTCGTGACGAACAGTGGAGTGCATTTCTGCTTTGCGGTAACATTCAATTGCCATGACTTATGCTGTGAAGTGGAAGGTTTTCTGCTGCTGGTATACAGATCACAATGTGGATTACCATGATCTGTCAATCACTCAAATTGTGGATTTTCTGGTATACCATTTTGACTCCAAGGGCCTCCAGCCTATTACAATTACGGGCTATCGGGCTATGCTGTCTGATACTTTCTCTTATATGGGAAAGCGGTGCATCAGTCGTAAGCTTTTTTCTCTCCAAACTCATTCGGCACTTTTCTTTGAAGAGACCTTGAGTTTTGCGTCTTACACCCAAATGGAATTTGGCATGGGTGTTGCACTGTTTGGAGGGGGCGCCATTCGAGCCTTTATCTGAGACCGATATGCATTTTCTCACCTATAAGACGGCTTTCCTTCTAGCGTTTGCTTCTGCTCGACGTGTCCGTGAGCTTCATGCGCTATCTGTTGATTCTGCTTCCTCCAGAAATGAGGCTAACAGTGTCACCTTCACTACTGATTGCTCTTTTCTGGCCAAGAATCAACTTCCTGATTCGGTACGTCCTCCCATCTGCATTCGGGCTCTCCCTGCTGTTGATGTCCGGAGGCCTCTTCTTTGTCCTGTTCATGCGATCAAGACTTACATTAATCGCACTCAGTTCGTTAGGAGGGGTCGGAAGAGATTCTTTCTCTCTCTCATTCCTAAGAGGCAGTCTATCTCTTCCCATTCTATTTCCAGGTGGATCTGTCTTGCAATCAAGCTGGCTTATTACTGCTTGTCTGCTTTGGATCTTGTTTCAAACCGGTTTAATGATCATGAGGTTCGTGCCATTTCTACATCCTGGGCGTTCCCCAATTCTGTTTCACTCCGGGATGTTATGAAAGTGGCTTACTGGAGGAATGCTTTTACCTTCTCCTGCCTTTATCTTTGTCACCTACAGCAGCAATCTGAGTACATTTATTCATTAGGGCCCTCTCGTTGCTGCTCAGGCTGTTGTGCACCCTCGTTAAATTTTGTTTATATCAGGTTTGTGCTTTGCTCGGCCTTGTTCTTTTCAGGTGCCTTCTCTCTATTTTCATTACAGGTTTCGCTATTATTCTCTGCCGCTCTTGTTGGTATTCACCTCCTCCTATTGTTTATTCAGCCATTTGTTAACAATTGTGAGTCAGTTGAAAAGAAATAAAAATTTTTTAGTAAATTTTGTTTCTTAACATACCTACCACAATTGTTTACCGGGGCCCACCCTCTTTGGGGATATCTTTGATATCGATGCCTACCCGCTAAATCACAAACTTCTCGTTGGCGGAAATATGGAATTGATGTCACGGTTGTTGCGCATGCGCTCGGTAAACACAAGAGGTGTGCAGAGAGAGTACCTGTAATTTCGAGACCCCTTTTTGATCTTTTTCGTGCTTTTGCACTCCATTACTTTTCCAACTTGTTTGGAAAAGTTTCTCAAAGCTTGAGTTAGTTCCGAAGTAGGGCTTGCACTTACATTACAGCCAGATGTAAACAATTGTGGTAGATATGTTAAGAAACAAAATTTACTAAAAAAATTTAATATCTATCAAGTTCAAGGTCACAGTCAACATGATAAAGGTAACACACAGGAAAACGTCAACATTTTGTTTGTCCGAGCCACAATTTCTTTACAACTGGATATTTTTTAACAAAACTTTATAACAGTATGTATTGTCACTAGGCAGTGTGCCATCAATCATAATAAGGTCTGTATCCATCAAGGTCAAGGTCACAGGTGACATGGTAAAGGTAACACTCAGGAAAACATCAACATTTTGTTTGTCCGAGCCATAATATTTTTATAATATAACCCTATGGCCCAGACTTAGCTAGTGCTAACTCAAAAATATCTAGGGCCAAACACAAATTTTGCCCCCCTCCCCCCCCCATCCCCAAAATTTGCATGCAAAACCCAAAATTAGAAGTCCTATCTGGCCCTCCATACATTTACTCTCTGCGCATGCACAGACCCCAGGAAGTGACCGGAATTGGCGCCAACATCATTCTTTGTTTGGCCCTCAGTCAGATAACAACAAACTGACATTTGTGTTTTTAAATCTCAGTTTTAATGATGCCAGATACAAATCAATGATGATTAATTTGGTGGATCCAAGGACACAACTGGATGAAGGAAGGAAGAAACGGTGGTTTGAAATGTTCAGGGCTGTAACTTTATAATATTTATAAAAATTATTCCATGCTCCCCAATTTCGAAACATGGGCCTGACGTCATCATTATTATGTCTCCCCTTCCCAGAAGGGAGACATATTGTTTTAGTGCCTATTCTTCTTCTTCTTCTTCTCATACAAACTTTGTCCGGGCCATAAATTTTTTGTCATTTGACCTACACCTTAGATACTTGGCATGTGGATGTATCACCATGTGAGCCGGTGTGCAGTGTACCATAGTGACCTTCATGTGACCTTGACCTTTGACCTGAAGGTCAGATTTATGTGTTTTTTTAAAGGAAACTGTCTGGACCAGAACTTTTTTGTATTTCGAGTCAGGTTTTAGATATTTGGCATGTGGATGTATCACCATGAGCTGGTGTGTAGCGTGCCATTGTGACCTTCATGTGACCTTGACCTTTGATCTGAAGGTCAGATTTGTGCTTTTTTCAAGGAAACTTTGTCCGGACCAAAACTTGTTTGTCTTTTGAGCCAGGCCTTAGATATTTGGCACGTGGATGTATCACCATGAGCCGGTGTGTCGCATACCATTGTGACCTTCATGTGACCTTGACCTCAAGATCAAATTTATGTACTTCAAATGTATCACCATGAGCCGGTGTGTCACATACCATTGTGACCTTCATGTGACCTTGACCTCAAGATCAAATTTATGTACTTCAAATAGAGAGTAATTGTCCAGACCAGAATTTTTTTTGTTTTTTGACCTAGGACTTGGTTATTTGACATATGGATGTGTCACCATGAGACCGCATGTCGTCTACCTCAGTGACCTTCATGTGACCTTGACCTCTGACCTTAAGGTCAAATTTATCTACTTCAAATAGGGAATAATTATCCAGACCAGAACTTTTTTGTTTTTTGACCTAGGACTTAGATCTTTGACATGTGGATGTATCGCAATTAGACCGCATGTCATATGTAATCATAACCTTTATGTGACCTTGACCTCAAGGTCAAATTTATGTACTTTAAATAGGGAGTAATTGTCCAGACCAGATTTTTTTTTTTGGACATGTGGATGTGTCACCATGAAACTGCATCTGGTATGATTGTCAATATTTTTGTGTATATATCATTTGTAGTGCATAAAATAGAAAGGAAGGGGAGACATATGTTTTAGTGTGCTAAAACACTTTCTAGTTGCTAATGATTTTTCCACTGTTTGTTAAGTGTTCCTTAAGTGTTCCTTCCCTATCCTTCCTTGAAGACCTCAGTTAAACTACCAAGCTTTTTGGCTTGTTTTATTGAAATTTTTTCATAAAATTTCTTGGGAGTTTAACAAGTTACACAGAATGTTGATACTGTATATCCCCATGGTTACGCCCCCCAGGGGTGTTTAGGCATTTTGGTCATGCATCATACATCCGATTTATCATTTTTTCTTCTGATGAAGATCTTGCTTTAAATCGATTAGTTCAAAATCTGTTACTGACTTCGGGCCGTGTTGTCTAGGGTCTTGTTTCCGGTTTTCATTCTGACATTGTTTACATTGACAGTGCTCTATTTATATATGTAGTTTCCTATTTATTATTATGGTAGGACTGTTGCAAGATACTTTAAATATTCCGGTGGTGTAGCAATTAATTTTTTGGATAGTAAAATAATTTTTGTCCACACTTAGGCTCTATCGGGGTACAATTGGTTTCATCGTTCCTTTTGGTGACTTGGGCTCTTGTCAAAATTTTTTGAAAGTTTTTTTTGTATAAATTATTTTTCGATTTATATTTTGAATGTTATTTGTTATGTATCTTTTTCTAATATTTATTTAGGAATTGGTGGGAGTACGATCAACTTTATTTTGCTTCATTATATGAAAGCATATTGCTCAAATGCAAGACGATGAAGCCTTTCCTCTGATTTTCATGTTGGTTGCCTTGCTTGTAGTCGATGTACTCCCACTAATTCTTGCTTAACATGTGTCGGATGGGATGACGAATGTTGGAGACGGTGTCACAGGACGTTGCTAGAGGCAAGAGGCCACTGCCGGTCCTCTCGCGGCGAGAGGCCACTACCAGTCCTATCTCCACATAATCACTCAAGTTTGTCAGTTTCTATTTCAGAGGAACAAGAATATGGTGATGTCAGAGAGTATGCTTGCAAAAATGCTCTTAATATTAGGCAGGGCAATAAACCACACACCTGTTGTTTCAGCTCCCTGTCACCAGCTAACTCGACTGGTGAAGCAGTTACTCCATCCATGGGTACCGTGGTGCCGGGTGTGTCCGTTGTGGTCCAGGAGATTAGAAAGGGTAGAGTGAGCACTATAAAATAAAAACTGGCTCACCCTGCGACGATGAAGAGGAAGAAGCCGGCAAGTTCAGCGGGAAGCTCGGCAAGGTCTGAAGGACTGTGAGCGAGAGAGCCCCCCTCTCTTTCACAACAACATCTGGGGTCAGATGTTGTTGTTCCGAACTTGCGTCAGTCGGAGCATACGTCCACGACTCCCATCTGGGACGCTCTGTTCAGTTCATAGCCAGGGTCTGCTACAGTTACGGCTTCTTCTTCAGCATCTACCAAGCACTCAACGACCACACCTTGGCTATGTGACTTCTGAAATCCAGCCTGCATCACTGAGAAAGGACCACTCTTCGTAAAAGAAGTCACACCATCCAGTAGCCAAGGAGACGAGGTCTCATTCATCGGGACGTCCGCAGAAGAGAACCATCTCGGACACACTGTCCCAGGAGCAGTCGACGGCCAAGCAACAGAAGACCATTGCTCCTCAGGCCTCCGTAACGGACTTGCTGTCGCAGATTGCGCAGCTCATCCCAGCAAGTGCAGAACCTGAGCTGTCGGATGGTACTGGTTCGGTCCAGTCATCTGCAGGTTCAGAAGAAAGGCAATTTCTTGTAATCATCTTCCGTCATTTTACCGATTGTTGAACTACGTTCATTTAAAACGGTCGGGGAAGATGTATAGAGAGTTCCTCTGCGTTTAGATGAGCAGGCTGAGGACCTAGTCATGGCCTTACCTTTATCATTCACTATTCGCTCGGACACAATTGAGATGGCAATTTCTTCATTCAGAGCGAATTTAGACGCAGTGTCTTACGCAGATCAGATTTAAGAACTGTGATGCAAAATGTCTCAAAAGAAAATAATTTGAGAACGTATGTACCTCTTTAAGAGTCCTTTTCTTTATGTTTATCACGTATAACTCTGTCTTAACAGTGGCTAATTTAGAGTTAATCAGACGTGACAGAGCCCTTGCATCGTCATCTTTAATAGATGACAAGGTGAAAAACTCTCTCTGGGTCGCTCCTGTATCCAGACACTAAGTTTTTGATGATAAGCTTTCATTGGTTTATGACCAAGCTACAAAGAAAGCATCAATACTCTGCTCCATAAGTCGGCGTCAAATCGACCTGCAGCAGCAGAAAAGAGTAAGGGAGGATGTCCTAGACAGGAAATCGTCTACAAAGGACTTCTCGTGAGGGTATAGGAAACCCTCCTATAATTACTCTAGGGATCGTCAATACAGCGACTCGGAAAGGGGGTGATCGAGACTACTGGTCAGACACCCCTAAACCGCTGGGTCGAGGCTCTTCGTGAGGGGGGGACGTAGTTTCTCCTTCTGTAAGCCTTGCAGATACTACAGGTGAGGCTTAGGACCTCTATTGCTTAGCAGTTGGCGGATGGTTATCAAGATTCGCATCTAAATGGATAACTATTACGGAAGACCAGTAGGCAAGAAGTGTGGTCTCGGACAGCCTACAGCTATCTTTCTGAGAGAAACCACCACTAACATGATGTCCGTGATGGACAAAGCTTTTATCAGATCTTTGCATAAGAGTCTCTCCAATCGGAGGTAAAGGTTCTCTTGACAATGAAAGTAATAGCGGTCGTTGAGAATCAAGATTCTCGAGAATTCTACAACCTGTTCCTTGTACTGAAGCCAGACAGCTCGTTCTGACCGGTAACAGACGAGCTGGATAACAAGTTTATCATGGCTCTAAAAGTTTATTTATGATATTCATTCAGTCGGTAAAAGCGAGCATTTGAGTGATCAACTATGCAGCAAGCATAGATCTTAGGGTCCGTTCTTTCATGTCCTGGTATATCCGGCATTCAGAAAGTACCTACGGTTTGTCGTTCAAGGGATAGTATTTCAGTTCCTAGTGATGTGCTTCGGTCTGAATCTAGCACCCTGGGAGTTCACTCGAATAATGTCTCACAATAATCTGGTTCATCTGCTGTTACCCAGAGCGAAATTAGTCAGTTGTTATGCTTGCTTTTGTCTACATTCAGACGCATTAACAGCAAGGGATTTTAAGCGACTGATGGGGTTGTGCGGAGCGGCTGCAGATCTTATTCTGATGGGTCGCTTACTCACACGTCCCTTCCAGTTATTCTTTACCCAGAACTGGAGTGTGAATATGCATTCGTTCAAGACCAGTATTGTTTTAACGGATCTAGTAAACAAAAGGTCCAGATTTGTGCAGATATTCAGTGTTTAACTCAGGGAGTTCTGGTGCAACTGCCAGATCTGGCTTTCACGATTATGACAGATGTGAGTCAGCAGTTTGGGGCGCGACCCTGAGTCTGACAGACTTGAAATGCTTGGGTTCCTGGAGAAACACATAAACATCAAAAAATGATGTCAATATTGTTAGCGCTACATCAATGGATTCACATTATAGCCGACGCGCATGTTCAGATATTGTAGGACAGCTTGACAGTGGTAGCATACATCAGGAACCAGGGCAACCATTCATTTCCGTTATGCCAACCAACAGAGAAGATTTTTCTATTTCATCATGTTCATCTCTCTATCCGTCATATACCAGGTCGTCTGAACGTACTAGCAGACTCACTCCTCAGATAGGTCGCCTGTTGCATTTGGAATGGACGCTCAACAAGCGAGTATTTGGACAGTTTTGCTACCAGTGGGATCACCCCATGATAGATCAGTTTGCGACGCACCAGAACAATTAGTTACCGTCATATGTGTCGGCATGCCCAGACCATTGAGTACATGCAGTTGATGCTCTGCCGATCTCATAGGGTTAGATGATAGGACAAGCGTATCCTCCAATTCATTTGATTCAGTAGACTATGTTTAAGATCAAACAGTGTTCTAGTGAATCTCATTAGTAGTACCTCTGTCGTCACAAAAACCTTGGATCAGTTTTCTCAAGTGACTGTTAGGGGACGCGTTCGAGAAGCTTCCTCCACGAGAGGACCTTCTTTATCAGGGGAAGTTTTTGTTCTTCATGTCCTTCTCTGCCCATAGTGGCATAATGGAGTCTGTTAGACATGAGGGAACCATCGCGGTTCCTATATTATTTGATGACAGGCACAGGAACGATTAAGTAATGCAGGTGAGGAGATTTCGATATGACTGAATCCCCCTCCCCTACACTCACACACACTGCCTATGTGTTTAGAGGCAATTACCGGGCAAGACGTAGTTTTCTTCCCGCAAGCCTCATATAATATTTAATACATACATACTTTGTGTTTGGGTCGTGTTCTATGGCAACCTCATGGGCACATCTGCTTTTTAGTTGGATTAGTTTCCTGTGATTATTTGTTGATTTGTTATATATGAGTGCTTTTTAATATCATCATAATTAAATTGCTACTCTTTAAGTACCTCGGAGGCTGCATAACCAGTTAATTGATATTTAGATGATTACATGCTGGATTTTAATGCTCTCGTGCATTATAACCATTAGGCTAACGCTTTATTGTATTTTGTGGACCTTGAAATTATTATATATTTCGGGGGCGGTCCGTGTCGGGGCCTGTTATTCATACCTACATCCATTTCTAGATCCAGGTTTCTATTATGTCAGTACTCAAATTGCATATTCACACATTTTTACGGTCATAGATATCGGATAGTACACATTGGATAGTGTTGTTACTGGAATTTACTGTACAGAGGTACCTAGGAAGTGTGTTTTCTCTCCAGGAATTGTTCAGTGCGGCCTGCTTGAAGATGTGTATGTTATATTTTATATCACTGGTTTTCGACATATCTGTGTACGCCATCTGCGATGTACGTTATATAGCGGTCTATATTAATTACCAGGATCGTCGCTATAGCCTTAACTTCTGAAGTGGCATTAAGCACTATTTATTAATCATGGATTAATACCAGAGTGTCTGTTCGATGATTATTTATATTGTTTTTTTGGTGCCGCTCTTACTGATTCCAGAGCTCTCCCCTCTTTCTTTTGAAGATTCCTTCAAAAGAAAGGTGGGGGGGGGGGGATTTTTGCCTCTTCTCTGGCTTGATAGGTATGTAACTATGAAGGAAGCTGTTTTGTCCATAATTATATCCCGCATACAGCTGAAGTGTTATTGTATGACGTATGTTTGTGGGGGATTTTCTCTCATTCTCAGATACGCCATCCTAATTTTTGGGGCTTAGTCTGGACTAACATTAAAAATTAGGAACTTGTTACATCCTAATTAGCATAGTCTTCATGCTTAGAATAAGGAATTACTTTAATTGGATTCCTTTTTTAGGATATGTCTCCTCTTACTGTATAGAGAGACACACATGTAATTCCTAATTATTCTAATTTCCTTTCATCTTGGATTGCAGGATTGGAACTACCATACTGACTTGTGTCGAAGCCCAGGGGGTGCTTGCTGTGGATAAATTGCAAAGTGTGTGTGTGTGGGGGGTGGGGGGGGGGGGGAGGGGGGACTTTGGGACGAGTAATAGTGCTTGCAAGTCGCGTTGGGATGCATCAGAAATTGGCAATATAAGACAAGTAAGTATCCACTAGGTATGTTCCGTTTCTTTGGAAACCGCCTATCAATTTTATTGAATTTGCTTTAAAAATTCTCATAATTATCTTGTACATGCGTTTCAGATTTCGGGTTTTAATCCTCAATTTAATGGATAAAACAGAAAATCATGCGGTGTTGTTTTCATTTTTATTTTTGTACAGGTTACTCTCGAAGACAGAAATGGACGTAAGTTTCTTAATCAACACTGCAAACCACCCCCTTGAAAACAGACAAACATAGTCTGTTTAAAAATAGCTAAACAAGCACTGCTTCACTTCCCGGGGTTCCCACGGTGGAAATATGTACATTTATTACGAATAAAACAAAATATAGCTTCACACAAAATGAATTAAAAAAAATCTTAATATGAAGACCAGATAAAATTTACACAGCGGAATATGAATTACAAGATAGTTGCCTCCCTTGGCAACATTCGAAAAATTGATTTTACACTGAAAGTCATAACTTCACATGTTGCAGAGCATGATGAAATGATAAATGAGCATGTTTTTTTGAATCAATAAGTCATAAACTATATGTTGTGGGTGTGTTTCAGACAACTATTGACAGCAGCCTGCACACTCATTTGAAACAAGTGACAGCTTCCAAAACGAGGTCGACAAAAAAAATAAAAGTCAGTTTTGCTTGGGATATATAATTTTTTAATAAAGACTTATTACACTGAACACAGACATAATGTATTACACGAAAGACGAATTTAAAAACAAAAATCTCAACTCCCCAAAATATACATAATACAGTATTACAGTTCTATTTGGTAAGTACAGTGTTGCAACAAGTCACCTGTTTTTCCATTTGATGCCTGTAAATTTGACGTCTTGTCTCAAACAGCTTTCATCCAATTTGAAACTTGGGGGATGGGCTTTGACTTGAGTAAGGCACCCTGGTTCACAAATCTGAAAAAGTGGGGGATGGGCTTCGACACGAGTCAGTACGGTATGTTGATTTACTATTTCGGAAGTCCTAGGCCCTCCACCTTTTTACGATTCAGCTAAGTCTGGTCCATTGGGTTATAGTATAAAAATATTATAAATTTAAAATAATTAATGTATTTTTGTGTCGCCGCCCCACGAAGTGGGGAGCGACATATAGGGATTACTTTTGTCGTCTTGCGTCGTCCGCGTCACACTTTCTCTTATCCGCCACTCCTCTTTAACCTATGAATGGATTTTGATGAAACTTTCAGTGATTCTTTATCACATCATGGCATTTTGCACCTCCTATTTTATTTTTTGCTCTGCTGTATTTTTTCCAGAGTTATGCCCCTTTTCCACTTAGAATTCTGTCTGAAACTCTTATCCGCCACTCCTCTTTAACCTATGAATGGATTTTGATGAAACTTTCAGTGCTTCTTTATCACATCATGGCATTGTGCACTTCCTATTTTATTTTCTGATCCGCTGTATTTTTTCCAGAGTTATGCCCCTTTTCCACTTAGAATTCTGTCTGAAACGCCAGGCGACACACGTCTTCCATGGAAGACTCACATCTAAGTTTATACTTACCAATGGCTCAGACGGAGAGATGGCCCTCCCATAAGTGGGCACTCAAACCTCCCCGCTGAATTATTATGTAATTCTCTCTTTTACAAAGAATGATGTTGGCGCCAATTCCGGTCTCTTCCTGGCGTCTGCACATGCGCGGAGCATGAATGTATGGAGGGCCAGATAGGACTTCTAATTTTTGGTTTTGCATGCAAATTTTAGGTATTGGGGGAAAAATTTGTGTTTGGCCCCAGCAGGGGTCAGCCGAGTGAGCGACTGGGGCAAACAAGTCGCCTTGTCATTCCTCAGGTCGCCTTGGCTTACATTGGGGGCGAAATTCCAGTCGCTCTCCAAAACTTCCTTGGGAGACATGGCAGTTTACTGTATTTTCTTATGTTTTATTTCCCCCCCCCCCCCCAAAAAAAAAAAAAAAAACGCTTCTGCATTCACAAAAAAGTAAACACGAATGCTGTTAAAATCCATCACACGGCTCTGAAAATAGCCTAAACTAGCCCAATTTTATATTTCTGAAAAGATTTGTGATGGCGTAATCATTCAAACAATACGCCTCAACTGATAGCAACAGCACAAAATGACTATTTAAAAACAAAGTTCCAGCAAAAACAACGAATCACACAAGACACGCATCGAGTTAATTAAAATTTATTAAAGTTAACCACCGTTTCAAAACAAACAAAAATGTGTAGGAGACAGTTCATCCATATAAACATCGAAATTGCCTACGGTTACGCTCTGTTCCACTGAAAAATTGGTTGCATTGAAATTCGCCCCACAATTTGCATTGAATGTTTTTCTTTGAAAACTTGTGTTGGAAGGGGGTTAAATGTAATAAGGCTACAATAGAAATCACACATATTAGGATGGATAAGAATGGCAGGCCTTCATAGCATCAATTGCACGTGTCAATGTAAGATGGTTGGCAGAAATTGTAATTTTTCTGAGCAGTGTATTATTGCCCAACGCAGCAGGGAAGGGAGACAACTGAAATATTTTGTCATTATACCCCCCGCAAACAAAGTTTGGGTGGGGTATATAGGAATCACCCTGTCCGTCCGTCCATCCGTCTGTCCGTCTGTCCATCCTTATAAGCGAAACTCCTCCTAAACTGTTTGAAGAATTTTCATGAAACTTTACACAATGGAAGAACTCCATATGAAGATGTGCATGAAGCAATATAATTCCGTTCTGACAGGCACGGGGGGTATCACTTTGTGAGCTTGCTTACAATACCTCTAGTTTACCTTAGAAATAAATTAACTCCAATTGTTAATAATGCTTGATTTACTAAGGATATCAAAAACATTTTTTAACTACGCTTTTCAATTCAATTAGGGCATTCAGAAACCATGAATGACCCAGCTTCTTATTCGAACTTGAAATGTATTTTAAATACTTTAAATATTTTTTTAAGAATATCTTCTATTACAGAGAAGAACACTCTCACCATGGCATGGCTAATGCTAAATTTCAAATCCACTGCATTGAGGCAATACAAAATCAACTGCATGGTAACCCTAGTCATCACTGTTAGGGAAAGAGTGAGAGTATTCAGAAACCATGAACGACACAGTTTTTTTGTAGGGGGGAGGGGGACGATTTTAACCTACATTCTTGTTATATACCATCTGACTTAGTTTTGTGTGTGTATGTATGTTTGTATAACTTTTATTTTTTTTTTCCCCTATTGTGTCCTCTAAATACATTTATTTTATCCCGATGTCATATACGTTTTATGTTTTTTTTTCTGATTTCTCCCTCATGTCCACTGACTTATCCCTCCTGGCCCCTGACTTCTCCCTAAAGTCTCTGGAGGGAGAAGTCACTTCTCCCTAAAATGAGCTGCCAGGCTGACCCCCCTGGGCCCTAGATATTTTTGAGTTAGCACTAGCTAAGTCTGGGCCATTGGTAAGTATAAAAAATATCTTAATTATTTTAAATTTATAATTTCTTTACCATAATTATGTACTGTCACTAGGCACTGTGCCATCAATCATAATAAGGTCTGTACTATCCGTCTGTCCAACCGTGTTTATATCATGATACTTATGTTGCTTCGATTTGATAAAACAGGATACTTATGTGGCCAGCTAGCTACATAAAAGAGTTCAGCTGCCTTTTTTAAAATGATCTGTTGGACATATCTAGCCTATTTAATTTTATAGCCCCCCTCTCCCCCCCCCCCCCCCCCCCCCCCAAGTTGGAAGCAAAAATGTCAATGAACATGGAGGACATGGTGGTCCATGAACATGGAGGTCTGTGTCCAAATCCAAACATTATGTTGCTAATTATTCCAAATATTATGTGGCTAATTATTCCACTTTTCCACTGTTCTGAGCTACAGCTTGCTATCAGCTGCATCTGGTTACATCTGATATAATTCTAACATATTCTGATTGTTTAATGGTATATTTTGTTGAAATTAACTAATTCATAGACACATAATATTCTATTTTTTCAGCCACACAATAGTTGGAAGCCACATAATATAGTTTTTTTTAGCTCACCTGACTTTCAGTCAGGAGAGCTATAGTGATCACTCACCATCTGTCGTCCGTGAACATGGTGTTTGTGTCTTCTCCTCCCAAACCGCTGAACCAATTTAATTGATATTTGCGATAATAGTTTTTTCTGACATCGCAATTTGATTTTGTTTAAATAAAGTTGCCTCGCTCTTGGTAAGGCCATGCCTAAAAAGTGTACCTAAATCGTAAAAAATCTTCTCATGAGCTAGAAGTAGCAGAGACTTGATATTAGGTGTGCAGCTTCCTTTTGAGGTGTAGACTCAGATTTGTTCAAGAGAAGTTTGTGAGGCTATATTTGCCGTTGTTATGGGAGGGGTAAGAATTTTTGCCACTCCCAAAATTTCTATATTTTTATACTGTACCAATGACCCAGACTTAGCTGGTGCTAACTCTAACAAAACCAGGGCCAAACACAAATTTTGCCCCCCAATCCCCAAAATTTGCGTCCAAAACAAAAAGAAATCATGTCCTAAAGGACCTCCATACTACGCCCCCACTGCGAATGCGCAGTGTCACGGACATCCCGAAATTGGCGCCAATTATCATTCTCTGTTTGGCCCTTCATCAGTCAACATCTCACTGATCTTTGTGCTTGTAAATCTCAGTTTAAAGGATGCCAGACACGTAAATTTTTATACTGTACCAATGACCCAGACTTAGCTGGTGCTAACTCTAACAAAACCAGGGCCAAACACAAATTTTGCCCCCCAATCCCCAAAATTTGCATCCAAAACAAAAAGAAATCATGTCCTAAAGGACCTCCATACTACGCCTCTACTGCGCATGCGCAGTGACGCAGACGTCCCGAAATTGGCGCCAATTATCATTCTCTGTTTGGCCCTTCATCAGTCAACATCTCACTGATCTTTGTGCTTGTAAATCTCAGTTTAAAGGATGCCAGACACGTAATTTTTGGAGAAAATGTGATTCTAAGGAGGATAGAAGGAGGAGAGGAAAAAGAAGTGACAAAAAATAATCAGGGCTGTACTTAAAATTTTTTGATGAAATTATGTTAAGTTGCCTATTTTCGAGGCATGGGCCTCTTGTTGTCATTCTTGCTAAATGTTGCACTGCTTATTCAGTGTTTCCTCTCCCCTAGCCTTCTAAAGTCCCCCCTTGCAATTCTCCCATGCTTTTGGCATATTTTTGAGAAATTTCATTTCTAAAATTTCCTGGGAGAGTTGCTTGGTTACAGAATGTTTTCTGTTATTTTCCCCATAGTTACGTTTTCACCCATGGGTGTATAACGTTTGTGTTCTGCATCTTCCATCTGATGTTCTGCAGATTCTCCCCTGGGAGTCTCTGTTTTGCATCAGATAGAGTGTAATTGATGACTGATTCCGGGCCAGTTTTTTCAGTGCCTGGAGTCATGTTTTCTGGTGTTTTTACACTGTTTGTTTACATTGGCAACAGCCTTTTTTGAGGGGGGCTGTTTGCCTTTGGTGTAGTTTATCTCACTATAAGATACATTTATATTATCCGTAAGTGTCTCATTAATTATTTAATATAAATTTAAAATTTTTGACCACACTTTGCCATCGGATCCATCGGGGCTCAATGTTACTTTTCAGCAACTTGGGCTTCGCTGAAAAAATATTTTTTCAAAATTATTTTGATTTGCAATTGTTTTTTCATTTATTAATGGATCATGTTATTATGTATCTTTGTGTCAGGGGTTTTTGCGAGTAACTAGGACTTATTGTTGTTCTTTCACAATGAAGGGACATTGTTCAAATTGTAATAGGAAGAAATCTTCCTCTGACTTTCATGATCATTGTATTAATTGTAGTCAGTGTTCTCGCATTAATCCCTGTCCTATATGTGAATATTGGGATGAGAAACATTGGAAACGTGTGTCACGATATGTTGTTTCTGGAGAAAGGGCTATGCCGGCTCTTTCTCCGCAAGGTCACTCTACTCTCTCAGTTTCTGTTTCAGAGGAACCAGAACAGGGTGATGTTTCCATGTTATCTTCTACAAGTGTGCGTCCGTCGTCACAAATGAATTCAGAGCTAGCGGCAAAAGTGCTCATGGAGATTAGACAAATGTCGTCTGCTAGCTCGCCCGGTGTAGCGTCCATTCACCGAATGGTTCGGCAGCCGGGTACGTCCGATGCGGTCCAGGAGGAAATTTTGGGTGATGCGAGCACTATAAACATAATAGATGCACACCCAGTGACGGCGGATAGTGAGCGAGAACGGAGGAAGCCTTTGAGTCCGGTTCCTAGCTCGTCCAGGTCCAGCCGGGCCGCGAGCGAGAGAGGCCCCTCTCTCGTACAACAACATCTGGGACCAGATGTTGTGGTACAAAATGTGTCTTTAGCGGAGCATACGTCCGTCGCTCGGGACGCTCCGTTGTATAAGCAGTCCGCGGAGACTGTTAAGGCTTCCTCTTCTCGTCAGCGCACACGACCGCACCTTGGCTGCGTGACCGCCGATATATTAACAGCTTCGCCGATCAAGGATTCTTTGGCGACCAGGTCACACCATCCGGCAGCCAGGGATTCGAGACCGATGGACTCCGGACGTTCGCATAGGAAAAGTATGCGGGAGCCATCTGATGCGGAGCTGCCCTCGGCGAAGCAGCGAAAGACTGCGTCTCTGCAGGTCTCGATGCCGGACAGTCTTGTGCAGATAGCACAGCTTATCGCAGCATCCCAGCAGCCGACAGAAACGGTGTCGGATCGAGAATTATCCGACGGCGCTGGGTCGGTACGCTCCGCCGAAGCATCGGGGTCGGACGACCGGGAGCATCATGAGGGCCGACCGGATGGTGAAAGGGATACGGATGACTTGGAGCTATCCCTTTCGGAACAACATAAAGCTGCCGTGGACTTCATCCGGCACTTTCTCCCTCAAGTTGTTCCATCGGGCCAGACTGCTGCGGTTCCGGACAAGAGAATTATAGCGTCATTGGACTCTGAATTTTTTGAGCGGTTCAGGGACATCGCTCCCGAGTTTCCGTCGCAGTCCAATAATGTTGCAAGAACATTTGAATTATTGAACGACGCTATATTTAAACTTGCTTCCAGGACGGGGAAAGCAGGTTTCTTGTCCGCTAATACTCTCAACCTGCCTTTCATTAATGCAAGGAATAAATTCAATACGGCAGGACAGGGTATACCGAGAGTTCCTCTGCGTATGGACGACGAGGCGGAAGACTTAGAGCTATCATTACCGTCGTCGGCTTCTATTCCAACCGCGGTGTTGGAAACAGCTATTGCGTCTAACAGAGCCAATTTAGATGCCTTATCTTACGCAGATCACCTTACTAAGGCGTTATCACTGCGCCTTCAGGGGAAAGAGTTTCAGGATATACAATCCTCTTTAAGACTTCTTTCAAGGGCAGTAGCTTATTCCACGTGTAACTCCGCCCTTTCAGTGGCAAATCTGGAGTTGGTTAGACGTGACGCAGCCCTAGCTACATCCACACTAGTGGATACTAAGGTGAAGAACTCTCTTAGAGTCGCTTCGGTCTCAGGAGAACTTCTCTTTGATGGCAAGCTTTCTGCTATTTATGATATAATTACAAAGAAAGCTAAGGATTCTCTGTTGTTCAAATCTGCTCCTAAGAAGTCGGATACAGTAGACACGAATAAGACAGGCACTTCTGGGTGTAATGCGCCCAAGAGAGGTTCCTATAGAGGTTCCGGTGCGTCCTCTTGGTCTTATTCGAGAGACCGTCAGGGTAGCGACTCTCGTTCGGGACGTCCTTCAGGCCGGGACAATCGGTCGGACGCCCCGACGTCGACGGGGCGAGGTGCGGGCCGTGGAGGACGTGGTTTCTCCTACCGCAGGTCCAGGAGGTGATGGCTTAAACCTCTATCGCGTACCGGTTGGCGGAAGGTTGTCGAGCTTTTCACAAGAATGGGCGTCGATTACGGATGACCCTTGGGTGAGAGGAGTGACTTCGGAAGGTCTAAAGATATCCTTCAAACGAAAGCCTCCATTAACTCGAAGTCCAAAGTGGACTCATCTTCCGTCAAATCCGCAGAAAAGAGACGCTCTGTTATCAGAGGTGCAGTCTCTTTTAATGAAGAACGCGGTAGAGGTCGTAGAAAACCAGGAATCTCCGGGATTCTACAGCCATCTGTTTCTGGTTCCGAAACCTGACGGCTCGTTCCGTCCAGTCATAGATTTGAGCTGGATAAACAAGCTGATCGTCGCTCCGAAGTTTTATATGGAGACGATTCGGTCGGTCAGAGCGAGTATTCGGGTGAACGATTATGCAACGAGCATAGATCTCAAAGATGCGTACTTTCACGTCATGGTACATCCGACATTCCGAAAGTACCTACGCTTCGCAGTCCTAGGAGTGGTGTATCAATTCCGGGCGATGTGCTTCGGATTGAATCCAGCACCCTGGGCTTTCACTCGGGTAATGAACCCGGTAATGATCTATTTCCGAGCTTATTCGTCTGCGGTAACGTCGGCCTACCTGGACGACATTCTTCAGAGGTACGGCAACGAGTTAACGCTTCAGAACGATGTTCAGAATCTTCTTCTATTGCTCCGACGTCTCGGCTTTATAGTAAACGAGGAGAAGTCGGATCTGGTGCCGTCCAAGTCATTCACTCATCTGGGAATGAGCTTCGAGACGCACAACAATCTCGTTCGTCTGCCGTTAACCAGAGCGAAATTAGTCAGTTGTTACGCTCGCTATTGTCTGCACGCAGACAAAGTCACGGCGAGAGAATTTATGAGACTGATAGGTCTGTGCGGAGCCGCCGCGGATCTCATTCCGATGGGGCGGTTACGCACACGTCCTCTTCAAATTTTCTTGACTCAGAATTGGAGTGTGAAAATTCATTCGCTCGATGTAGACGTTCTCTTGTCAGATCAAGTGAAACAAGAGATTCAGACTTGGGCAAACATTCAGTGGTTAACTCAGGGAGTTCCGCTGCAGTTGCCGGATCCGAGTTTTACCATTATGACGGATGCCAGTCAAACAGGTTGGGGTGCATCATTAATCCCAACGGATTCGAGATGCCAGGGTCTTTGGGATCCGCAATTCCTGTGCAAGCACATAAACATCAAGGAAATGATGTCAATTTGGCTTGCGTTACGTCACTGGATGGACATTATTCACAATGCTCATGTCCAAATCCTATCCGACAATACGACAGTAGTGGCGTATATACGGAATCAGGGAGGCACTCATTCAGTTCCGTTGTTCAATCTAACGGAAAGAATCCTTCTGTTTGCGCTAGAACATCACGTTCTTCTTTCGGTCCGTCACATACCGGGTCGTCTGAATGTGCTAGCAGACTCCCTTTCACGAAAGGGTCGCTTGTTGCCGTCGGAGTGGACTCTCAACAAACAAGTATTCAATCAGATTTGCTACCAATGGGAACGGCCAATGATAGACTTATTTGCGACACATCTCAACAATCAGTTGCAGACGTATGTGTCTCCGTGTCCGGATCCAAGAGCATTTGCAGTAGACGCTCTGTCGATCCCTTGGGACGGAATGATAGGATATGTGTATCCTCCAGCGCCGTTAATTCAACAAGTATTGCTAAAGATAAAACAATCTCAGTGCAAGATTCTGTTGGTAGCATCTCTGTCGCCACAGAGACCGTGGATAAATCTACTCAGGTGTCTGTTGTGGGACCTACCGCGAAAGCTTCCTCCACGGCAGGATCTTCTTTGGCAGGGGAAATCGCGCCAACTCCATCACAACCCGCAAGGTCTCAACCTTCACGTTTTTCCGTTGTGCGGTCCTTCTTGCATGGCAAACACTTTACAGGACGAGCAGTGGACGCGATTTCTAACTGTAGGAGGACCTCCTCTTCGCTAAACTATGCGGCTAAGTGGAAGGTTTTTCGTCGTTGGTGTAGGGATCATTTTGTAGATATATTCGATCCCTCTATACCAGACATTGCAAACTTTCTAGTATACTTGTTTGACGAAATCAAACTGCAGCCTGTTACGATAAAGGGTTATAGATCTATGTTATCTGATACCTATGCACATCATGATAGTTTACAAATTGGATCTAATGTCTCTTTATCTAAGTTGGTTAGAAACTTTTCGATAAATAGACCCAGAACTCTTAGATTAATTCCTAAGTGGAATTTAGCTTGGGTTCTTCTTAAATTGAAGGAAAAGCCATTTGAACCTCTTGGGACAGTAGATTTCAAATTCTTATCTTATAAGACAGCTTTTCTCTTAGCTTTCTCTTCTGCTAGAAGAGTCAGTGAGCTTCATGCACTGTCGGTGGATGATTCTCACTATCGTAGTGTTGGGAACACTATCACCTTCACTACTAATGTGGGTTTTTTAGCTAAGAATCAGGCTCCTAATAAATATCCGGAACCTATTGTTATTAAGGCTCTTCCGTCTTCAGACGGGCATAGGCCTTTACTCTGTCCTGTTAGAGCGTTACGTATCTATAAACAGAGATCTCAGTGTATCAGAAAGGGACAGAAACGTTTCTTTCTGTCTTTGATGCCTAATAGAAAGGACATTTCGGTCCATTCTATTGCTAGATGGATTCAATTAACTATCCGTACTGCTTATGAAGATTTATCTTCTTCTCAGCAGTCTGTGCTTAAGATTTCTGCTCATGAAGTAAGAGCTCTTTCTAATTCCTGGGCTTATGCTAATAGTGTTGCTATTACAGATTTAATGAAGGCTGCTTATTGGTCTCAGCCATCCACATTTACAAATTTTTATCTCAGAAATATTGAGTCCATTTCTGGAGACCTGCATTGTTTAGGTCTGTTATCTGTTGCTCAGAATGTCGTCCACTAAACAGTTGCAACTATAGTTATGCAGGCTTTCTGTTCCGGCAGTGACTCCGTCCGGCTGCCCTCTTCGCTCTGGGCTATTTGACCCAGGGCAAGGGGAAGGGGGGGGGGGGGGTGCGGGTGTTCCCTTAGGTCACCTGCTTTATAGTGAAAAGCAAGGGAATGCCTCCTCCAAGTCAGTATTTCTGAGTCGCTTCCGGGATGGTTTTAAAGTGTAATATTAATGTTAAAATTCATTCATGTCTTATTTTTAAAGTGTAGCTCGGTGTGAAGCATTTGTATATGTCAAGTGTCAAACGGGCTTTAATATACAATACTCGGACACTTTTAAATGACTATAAAGAGTCTCAATTCTCTGGACTACTTTATTTATTGGCTTGCTTTAAAAATAATTAGTATAAGGGATATACTGGATGTTAATAGAGAACATGAATGTTATTGTGCTCAATTATTAAGGGTAGTGTATCTTTCTAATTTAATATTAAATAAGAAAGATACATGTAAAGCCTAATACTCCTTTTCTCCTTAAGGGGTTACCTCTTTACTATATAGTTGAGCTTATTGGATTTTCCTCTATGTCCTAGGCCCTCCAGCCTGTTTACTATTCAGCTAAGTCTGGGTCATTGGTACAGTATAAAAATGTTAAAAAATTTATAGTAATTTATATATTTTTTATACTTACCAATGACCCAGACGGGGATGGCCCTCCCAGGAGTTGGGAACTCTTGCCTCCCCGCTGAGTACATAGCACTGCCAGTAAGAATGATAATTGGCGCTAATTTCGGGACGTCTGCGTCACTGCGCATGCGCAGTAGAGGCGTAGTATGGAGGTCCTTTAGGACATGATTTCTTTTTGTTTTGGATGCAAATTTTGGGGATTGGGGGGCAAAATTTGTGTTTGGCCCTGGTTTTGTTAGAGTTAGCACCAGCTAAGTCTGGGTCATTGATAAGTATAAAAAATATATAAATTACTATAAATTTTTTAACTTTTTGGAGAAATGGTGATTCTAAGGAGGATATAGAAGGAGGAGAGGAAAAAGAAGTGACAAAAAATAATCAGGGCTGTACTTAAAATTTTTTGATGAAATTATGTTAAGTTGCCTATTTTCGAGGCATGGGCCTCTTCTTGCTAAATGTTGCACTGCTTATTCAGTGTTTCCTCTCCCCTAGCCTTCTAAAGTCCCCCCTTGCAATTCTCCCATGCTTTTGGCATATTTTTGAGAAAGTTCATTTCTAAAATTTTCCTGGGAGAGTTGCTTGGATACAGAATGTTTTCTGTTATTTTCCCCATAGTTACGTTTTCACCCATGGGTGTATAAACGTTGTGTTCTGCATCTTCCATCTGATGTTCTGCAGATTCTCCCCTGGGAGTCTCTGTCTTGCATCAGATAGAGTGTAATTTTGATGACTGATTCCGGGCCAGTTTTGTCAGTGCCTGGAGTCATGTTTTCTGGTGTTTTACACTGTTTGTTTACATTGGCAACAGCCTTTTTTGAGGGGGGCTGTTTGCCTTTGGTGTAGTTTATCTCACTATAAGATACATTTATATTATCTGTAAGTGTCTCATTAATTATTTAATGTAAATTTAAAATTTTTGACCACACTTTGCCATCGGATCCATCGGGGCTCAACGTTACTTTTCAGCAACTTGGGCTTCGCTGAAAAAATATTTTTTCAAAATTATTTTGATTTGCAATTGTTTTTTCATTTATTAATGGATCATGTTATTATGTATCTTTGTGTCAGGGGTTTGTGCGAGTAACTAGGACTTGTTGTTGACTTTTCACAATGAAAGGATATTGTTCAAATTGTAATGGGAAGAAATCTTCCTCTGACTTTCATGATCATTGTATTAATTGTAGTCAGTGTTCTCGCACTAATCCCTGTCCTATATGTCAACATTGGGATGATAAACATTGGAAACGTGTGTCACGGTATGTTGTTTCTGGAGAAAGGGCTATGCCGGCTCTTTCTCCGCAAGGTCACTCTACTCTCTCAGTTTCTATTTCAGAGGAACAAGAACAGGGTGATGTTTCCATGTTATCTTCTACAAGTGTGCGTCCGTCGTCACAAATGAATTCAGAGCTAGCGGCAAAAGTGCTCATGGAGATTAGACAAATGTCGTCCGCTAGCTCGCCCGGTGTAGCGTCCATTCACCGAATGGTTCGGCAGCCGGGTTCGTCCGATGCGGTCCAGGAGGAAATTTTGGGTGATGCGAGCACTATAAACATACTACGTGCACACCCAGTGACGGCGGATAGTAAGCGAGAACGGAGGAAGCCTTTGAGTCCGATTCCTAGCTCGTCCAGGTCCAGCCGGGCCGCGAGCGAGAGAGGCCCCTCTCTCGTACAACAACATCTGGGACCAGATGTTGTGGTACAAAATGTGTCGCAAGCGGAGCATACGTCCGTCGCTCGGGACGCTCCGTTGTATAGGCAGTCCGCGGAGACTGCTAAGGCTTCTTCTTCTCGTCAGCGCACACGACCGCACCTTGGCTGCGTGACCGCCGATATTTTACCAGCTTTGCCGATCAAGGATACTTCGGCGACCAGGTCACACCATCCGGCAGCCAGGGATTCGAGACCGATGGACTCCGGACGTTCGCATAGAAAAAGTATGCGGGAGCCATCTGATGCGGAGCTGCCCTCGGCGAAGCAGCGAAAGACTGCGCCTCCGCAGGTCTCGACGCCGGACATTCTTGTGCAGATAGCACAGCTTATCGCAGCATCCCAGCAGCCGACAGATACGGTGTCGGATCAAGAATTATCCGATGGCGCTGGGTCGGTATGCTCCGCCGAAGCATCGGGGGCGGACAACCGGGAACATCATGAGGTCCGACCGGATGGTGAAAGCGATACGGATGATTTGGAGCTATCCCTTTCGAAACAACATAAAGCTGCCGTGGACTTCATCCGGCACTTTCTCCCTCAAGTTGTTCCGTCGGGCCAGACTGCTGCGGTTCCGGACAAGAGGATTATAGCGTCATTGGACTCTGAATTTTTTGAGCGGTTCAGGGACATCGCTCCCGAGTTTCCGTCGCAGTCCAATAATGTTGCAAGAACATTTGAATTATTGAACGACGCTATATTTAAACTTGCTTCCAAGACGGGGAAAGCAGGTTTCTTGTCCGCTAATACTCTCAACCTGCCTTTCATTAATGCAAGGAATAAATTCGACACGGCAGGACAGGGTATCCCGAGAGTTCCTCTGCGTATGGACGACGAGGCGGAAGACTTAGAGCTATCATTACCGTCGTCGGCTTCTATTCCAACCGCGGTGTTGGAAACAGCTATTGCGTCTAACAGAGCCAATTTAGATGCCTTATCTTATGCAGATCACCTTACTAAGGCGTTATCACTGCGCCTTCAAGGGAAAGAGTTTCAGGATATACAATCCTCTTTAAGACTTCTTTCAAGGGCAGTAGCTTATTCCACGTGTAACTCCGCCCTTTTAGTGGCAAACCTGGAGTTGGTTAGACGTGACGCAGCCCTAGCTACATCCACACTCGTGGATTCTAAGGTGAAGAACTCTCTTAGAGTTGCTTCGGTCTCCGGAGAACTTCTCTTTGATGGCAAGCTTTCTGCTATTTATGATAAAATTACAAAGAAAGCTTCGGATTCTCTGTTGTTCAAATCTGCTTCTAAGAAGTCGGATACAGCAGACAAGAATAAGACAGGCACTTCTGGGTCTAATGCGCCCAAGAGAGGTTCGTATAGAGGTTCCGGTGCGTCCTCTTGGTCTTATTCGAGAGACCGTCAGGGTAGCGACTCTCGTTCGGGAAGTCCTTCGGGCCGGGACAACCGGTCGGATGCCCCGAGGTCGACGGGGCGAGGTGCGGGTCGTGGAGGACATGGTTTCTCCTACCGCAGGCCTCGCAGGTCCAGGAAGTGATGGCTTAAACCTCTATCGCGTACCGGTTGGCGGAAGGTTGTCGAGCTTTTCACAAGAATGGGCGTCGATTACGGACGACCCTTGGGTGAGAGGAGTGACTTCGGAAGGTCTAAAGATATCCTTCAAACGAAAGCCTCCATTAACTCGAAGTCCAAAGTGGACTCAACTTCCGTCAAATTCGCAGAAAAGAGACGCTCTGTTATCAGAGGTGCAGTCTCTTTTAATGAAGAACGCGGTAGAGGTCGTAGAAAACCAGGAAACTCTGGGATTCTACAGCCATCTGTTTCTGGTTCTGAAACCAGACGGCTCGTTCCGTCCAGTCATAGATTTGAGCTGGATAAACAAGCTGATCATCGCTCCGAAATTTTATATGGAGACGATTCGGTCGGTCAGAGCGAGTATTCGGGTGAACGATTATGCAACAAGCATAGATCTCAAAGATGCGTACTTTCACGTCATGGTACATCCGACATTCCGAAAGTATCTACGCTTCGCAGTCCTAGGAGTGGTGTATCAATTTCGGGCGATGTGCTTCAAATTGAATCTAGCAGCCTGGGCTTTCACTCGGGTAATGAACTCGGTAATGATCTATTTCCGAGCTCATTCGTCTGCGGTAACGTCGGCCTACCTGGACGACATTCTTCAGAGGTACGGCAACGAGTTAACGCTTCAGAACGATGTTCAGAATCTACTTCTATTGCTCCGACGTCTCGGTTTTATAGTAAACGAGGAGAAGTCGGATCTGGTGCCGTCCAAGTCATTCACTCATCTGGGAATGAGCTTCGAGACGCACAACAATCTCGTTCGTCTGCCGTTAACCAGAGCGAAATTAGTCAGTTGTTACGCTCGCTATTGTCTGCACGCAGACAAAGTCACAGCGAGAGAATTTATGAGACTGATAGGTCTGTGCGGCTCCACTGCGGATCTCATTCCGATGGGGCGGTTACGCACACGTCCTCTCCAAATTTTCTTGACTCAGAATTGGAGTGTGAAAATTCATTCGCTCGACGTAGACGTTCTCTTGTCAGATCAAGTGAAACAAGAGATTCAGACTTGGGCAAACATTCAGTGGTTAACTCAGGGAGTTCCGCTGCAGTTGCCGGATCCGAGTTTTACCATTATGACGGATGCCAGTCAAACAGGTTGGGGTGCATCATTAATCCCAACGGATTCGAGATGCCAGGGTCTTTGGGATCCGCAATTCCTGTGCAAGCACATAAACATCAAGGAAATGATGTCAATTTGGCTTGCGTTACGTCATTGGATGGACATTATTCACAATGCTCATGTCCAAAACCTATCCGACAATACGACAGTAGTGGCCTATATACGGAATCAGGGAGGCACTCATTCAGTTCCGTTGTTCAATCTAACGGAAAGAATCCTTCTGTTTGCGCTAGAACATCACGTTCTTCTTTCGGTCCGTCACATACCGGGTCGTCTGAATGTGCTAGCAGACTCCCTTTCACGAAAGGGTCGCTTGTTGCTGTCGGAGTGGACTCTCAACAAACAAGTATTCAATCAGATTTGCTGCCAATGGGAACGGCCAATGATAGACTTATTTGCGACACATCTCAACAATCAGTTGCAGACGTATGTGTCTCCGTGTCCGGATCCAAGAGCATTTGCAGTAGACGCTCTGTCGATCCCTTGGGACGGAATGATAGGATATGCGTATCCTCCAGCGCCGTTAATTCAACAAGTATTGCTAAAGATAAAACAATCTCAATGCAAGATTCTGTTGGTAGCATCTCTGTCGCCACAGAGACCGTGGATAAATCTACTCAGGTGTCTGTTGTGGGACCTACCGCGAAAGCTTCCTCCACGGGAGGATCTTCTTTCGCAGGGGAAATCGCGCCAACTCCATCACAACCCGCAAGGTCTCAACCTTCACGTTTTTCCGTTGTGCGGTCCTTCTTGCATGGCAAGCACTTTACAGGACGAGCAGTGGACGTGATTTCTAACTGTAGGAGGACCTCCTCTTCGCTAAACTATGGGGCTAAGTGGAAGGTTTTTCGTCGTTGGTGTAGGGATCATTCTGTAGATATATTCGATCCCTCTATACCAGACATTGCAAACTTTCTAGTATACTTGTTTGACGAAATCAAACTGCAGCCTGTTACTATTACGGGTTATAGGTCTATGTTATCTGATACCTATGCACATCATGATAGTTTACAAATTGGATCTAATGTCTCTTTATCTAAGTTGGTTAGAAACTTCTCGATAAATAGACCCAGAACTCTTAGATTAATTCCTAAATGGAATTTAGCTTGGGTTCTTCTTAAATTGAAGGAAAAGCCATTTGAACCTCTTGGGACAGTAGATTTCAAATTCTTATCTTATAAGACAGCTTTTCTCTTAGCTTTCTCTTCTGCTAGAAGAGTCAGTGAGCTTCATGCACTATCGGTGGATGATTCTCACTATCGTAGTGTCGGGAACACTATCACCTTCACTACTAATGTGGGTTTTTTTAGCTAAGAATCAGGCTCCTAATAAATATCCGAAACCTATTGTTATTAAGGCTCTTCCGTCTTCAGACGGGCGTAGGCCTTTACTCTGTCCTGTTAGAGCATTACGTATCTATAAACAGAGATCTCAGTTTATCAGAAAGGGACGGAAACATTTCTTTCTGTCTTTGATGCCTAATAGAAAGGACATTTCGGTCCATTCTATTGCTAAATGGATTCAATTAACTATCCGTACTGCTTATGAGAGTTTATCTTCTTCTCAGCAGTCTGTGCTTAAGATTTCCGCTCATGAAGTAAGAGCTCTTGCTACTTCTTGGGCTTATGCTAATAGTGTTGCTATTACAGATTTAATGAAGGCTGCTTATTGGTCTCAGCCATCCACATTCACGAATTTTTATCTCAGAAATATTGAGTCCATTTCTGGAGACCTGCATTGTTTAGGTCCGTTATCTGTTGCTCAGAATGTCGTCCACTAAACAGTTGCAACTATAGTTATGCAGGCTTTCTGTTCCGGCAGTGACTCCGTCCGGCTGCCCTCTTCGCTCTGGGCTATTTGACCCAGGGCAGCAAGGGGAAGGAGGGGGGGGGGCGGGTGTTCCCTTAGGTCACCTGCTTTATAGTGAAAAGCAAGGGAATGCCTCCTCCAAGTCAGTATTTCTGAGTCACTTCCGGGATGGTTTTAAAGTGTAATATTAATGTTAAAATTCATTCATGTCTTATTTTTAAAGTGTAGCTCGGTGTGAAGCATTTGTATATGTCAAGTGTCAAACGGGCTTTAATATACAATACTCGGACACTTTTAAATGACTATAAAGAGTCTCAATTCTCTGGACTACTTTATTTATTGGCTTACTTTAAAAATAATTAGTATAAGGGATATACTGGATGTTAATAGAGAACATGAATATTATTGTGCTCAATTATTAAGGGTATTGTATCTTTCTAATTTAATATTAAATAAGAAAGATACATGTAAAGCCAAATACTCCTTTTCTCCTTAAGGGGTTACCTCTTTATTATATAGTTGAGCTTATTGGATTTTCCTCTATGTCCTAGGCCCTCCAGCCTGTTTACTATTCAGCTAAGTCTGGGTCATTGGTACAGTATAAAAATGTTAAAAAATTTATAGTAATTTATATATTTTTTATACTTACCAATGACCCAGACGGGGATGGCCCTCCCAGGAGTTGGGAACTCTTGCCTCCCCGCTGACTACATAGCGCTGACCAGGCACTGCCAGTAAGAATGATAATTGGCGCCAATTTCGGGACGTCCGTGACACTGCGCATGCGCAGTGGGGGCGTAGTATGGAGGTCCTTTAGGACATGATTTCTTTTTGTTTTGGATGCAAATTTTGGGGATTGGGGGGCAAAATTTGTGTTTGGCCCTGGTTTTGTTAGAGTTAGCACCAGCTTAGTCTGGGTCATTGGTAAGTATAAAAAATATATAAATTACTATAAATTTTTTAACTTTCCAAACGGAGAGGCAGATTTGAACCAAATTTGATATGAGGGCTTATTGGGTCATAAGTACTTAATTTATGTCCCAATTTTTTTCCCCGTCGCCTCATGGGAACCGCAGGAGCTAAAAATAGAAAAAATTAAAATGCCCACATCTCCAAAACTACACGGCACTGAGAACTCTTATTTGGTGCGAAGCTTTCTTAGGACCAACGGAATGGAATGGTAAAAAAAAATTACTATCGGTTTTATCATGGAGTACTTTTCTGAGACTTTGAAAAAGTGCTGAGTCAGCATTTTTTAACACTGTGGGTAATGGGAAAAACATGTAAGACTACTTTTCTCCCAAACCACTGCTCCAAAAGCTTTAAAATTTCACATATAACATCTTTGGAAGATTGTTTCACATGTTTATTGAAATCAATTCCCTGGGTCCATATTTGGGCTCTCTATGGGAGCCCAAATGTTTAAATTAGTGCAGTATGAGGAATATTCTTTAAAAATCTTCTTCTTCAGATCTACCAATAAGAATCTTTTGATATTAGGTATGCAGCATCCTTGGGGGGGGGGGGGGGGGGGGGGGGTGAGATTCAAGTTTGTTCAAGCCAAGTCCCTGGGTTCATATTTAGGCTGAAAATTTGGGGTCCCGTTCCATACTTAGAAATATTGAACCAAAATCCGGAAGTTTTTTGGGGGGAGGGGTTTATGCGTTTAGGTCAATTTTAAGACAAAATTTTTTTTTTTTTTTTTTACACTGAAAATTTGGGGGCCGGGTGGCAATTAGCAAATTTTGGACCAAAATCCAGAAATTAGTGTTTAGCTTAACTTGACAAAGTCAAGATAAGCTATTGCCATCACGCATGCGGAAGTCTGTGAGTCTGTGAGTCTGTTCACATTTTCCTTTAGCATGGGCTACACCCCACAGTTCTTGTCTGATCGTATGCAGGTTTGGTGTCATGTCTAGATGAGAACGTCCCCTTTTGGTCGCGATCGGTCAACCGGTATGGCTGCCCGAGCCCAAAACCTGAAAACCATTAGCACAGTCTATAGGTCGTATTTATGAGGGGATTTCATTGTAACTTGGTAGGATGCCTCTGTATTAATTTCTAGATATCCCCTTTTGGGCATGACCTGTCAACCATGATGGCTGCCCAAGCCCGAAACCCAAAAACTTTTAGCACAGTCTGCAGGTCATATTTAATATGGAGGGATTTCATTGTAACTTGGTAGGATGACTCCTTATGATGTCTAGATGAGAATTTCCCCATTTGGGTGTGATCTGCCAACCGTGACGACTGCCCGAACCCAAAACACAAAAACCTTTAGCACAGTCTACAGGTCATATTTATTGAGGAATTTCATTGTAACTTGGTGGGTTGACTTCATATATTGTCTAGATGAGAAAGTTCCCTTTTGGACGCGATTGGGCAATGTGATGGCTACAGGGGCCCGAAGCCCAAAAACCTTTAGCACAGTCTACAGGTCATATTTATGAAGGGATTTCATTGTAACTTGGTAGGATGACTCCAAATAATGTCTAGATGAGAACGTCCCATTTTGGTCATGATCATTCAGCCTTGATGGCTGCCTGAGCCCAAAAACCTTTAGCATAGGCAAAAGGTCATATTTATGGAAGGATTTCATTGTAACTTGTTAGGTTGACTCTATATGCCTAGATGATGACGTCCCCTTTTGGTTGTGATTGGTCAACTGTGATGGCTACAGGTGCCCGAAGCCCGAAAATCTTGAGCACAGTCTAACAGTCTACAGATCATATTTATGAAGGGATTTCATTGTAACTTCGTAGGATCACTCCAGATGATGCACAGATGAGAATGTCCCCTTTTGGTTGCGATCATTCGACCATGATGGCTGCGCAAGCCCAATAATGTCTAGATGAGAACGTCCCATTTTGGTCATGATCATTCAGACTTGATGGCTGCCCGAGCCCAAAAACCTTTAGCATAGGCAAAAGGTCATATTTATGGAAGGATTTCATTCTTAGCTCCGCTGACAAAGTCAGCAGAGCTTTTCTTATACTGATTCGTCCGTCATCTGTCGTCCGTCTGTCTGTCTGTCCGTCCGTCCGTCCATCCGTCCGTCGTCAACATTTTATTTGTCCGAGCCATAATTTCTAAACCGCTGAATATTTTTCCACCAAACTTCATAACAATATGTATTATCAATAGACGGTGTGTCATCAATTATTCTGCGGTCTGTAAATCCACAGGGTCAAGGTCACAGGTCACAGGATCAAGAAAATCTTAAGATATTTTTGATATTTTTTTCGGCTAAAGTTTGTAACAATATTAGTATTAGAAAACATGCCCATGCGATCAGTGGCCCTCAGCGGAGCTCTCTAGGCGTGACATGCCTCTTGTTGTAACTTGTTAGGTTGACTCTATATAATGCCTAGATGATGACGTCCCCTTTCGGTTGTGATTGGTCAACTGTGATGACTACAGGTGCCCGAAGCCCGAAAACCTTGAGCACAGTCTACAGGTCATATTTATGAAGGGATTTCATTGTAACTTCGTAGGATCACTCCAGATGAGAAAGTGCCCTTTTGGTTGTGATCATTCAACCATGATGGCTGCCCGAGCCCAAAGCCCAAAAACCTTTAGCACAGTTTACAGGTCATATTTATGAAGGGATTTCATTGTAACTTGGTAGGTTGACTTCGTATAATGTCTAGATGAGAACGTCACCTTTGGACGCAATTGGGAAACTGACGGCTACAGGGGCCCGAAGCCCAAAAACTTTAGCACAGTCTACAGGCCATATTTATGAAAGGATTTCAATGCAACTTGATAGGATGACTCGTTTTGGAATAATTTCACTGTAACTTGGTAACTTTCGTTGATATACATCAACTGTGAGGGCCACATACATTAACTGTGAGGACACATTAACCCACCCCTCAGCTCTTTAGTACAGTGTACATCTCATATTATTTTTTTCAAAAACATAGCATACAGGGAACAGAAATGAACATATTCCCAATTATCACAATTCTTGTCTTATTTCATAATCCTTTCATAAACATTGAACATTATCCTTTTTATCAAACACAACACACAAGTTAAGCTACAGTGTCATTGACACTTTCCTTTGGTTTTTTATGCGCTTTGGTCAATTTTAAGAAGAAAAAGAAATTTTAGACTGAAAATATTTTGTTTGGGACTTTGAAAATTTCCAAACAAAAATAAAAAAATCAGTTTTTTATGCGTTTATCTCAATTTTGGGACGTAAAAGTGCAGGAACTGAAAATAGAAGGAAAACCCTGTGTATTGTGTGGGCACAATCGCTTCATCTAGTTCGTATATACTTTTCTTAGGAGGGACGTATGCAGCTTATTCAAGTCAAGTCCCTGGTTTGATATTTAGACTACCATGTCAGGTGAGCACCCTCAGGCCCCCTGGGGCCTCTTGTTTAGCCACATAATAGTTGGACACCACATAATATTTGGATGAACATAACTTTTCTTAGACACATAAGTCCTAGTCACATATCTATCCAAATGCTGGTTTGTCCATCCATCTAGCTGTCCGTCCGTCTGTCGTCCAGCATCAACATTTTGTTTGTCTGAGCCATAATTTCAATTTCTTTACCATAATTATGTATTGTCACGAGGCAGTGTACCATCAATCACAATAAGGTCTGTATCCATCAACGTTAAGGTCACCGATTACCTGGTCAAAGTAACACCAATGTATTTGCCAAATTTTGTTGTTTTCAATGTTTTTATACTGTACCAATGACCTTGACTTAGCTGGTGCTAACTCTAAAATATTTAGGGCCAAACGCAAATTTTACCCCCCAATCCCCAAAATTTACATCTAAAACCGAAAAATACATGTCCTATATGGTCCTCCATACTTTTACTCCACTGCGTATGCGCAGTGTCAAGGAGGTCTCGAAACTGCCGCCAAAATCAATCCTTGTTTGGCCCTCAATACAGTTACACTTCACTGTTATTTGTGCTTGTAAATCTCAGTTTTAAAGATGCCAGACACATATTTATGAGAGAAATGGTGGCTATTTGGTGGAAAAGAAGGTGGAGAGGAGAAAACAGTGGAAACAAATGTTCAGGGCTGTAACTTATAATTATTTTACGAAATTGTTACATGTTACCTATTTTCGTGGCATGACTTTATTGTGGTCATTCTTGCTATGAATGTTCCATTGTTTTATCAGTGTTTCCTCTCTCCCTTTCCTTTATTCCCCCCTAGCTATTCTCCCATGCTTTTGGCTTATTTTTTGTAATGTTTATTACTAAAATTTCTTGGGAGTTTTGGCTTGGAAACAGAATTATATTCTGTTTTTTCCCCATGTTTACGTCCTCACCCTAGGGGTGTTTAGGCGTTTTGATCTGCATCTACCATCTGATGTTCTACAGTTTCTTCTCTGGAAGCCTCTGTTTTGCATCAGATAGTGTTTAAATTGGTAACTGATTTCGGGCCATGTTTGTTTCAGTGCCTGGAGTCATGTTTCCAGTTTGTTGACACTTTTGCTTATGTTGACAACTGTTACTTCTGACAATGATTACTTGTCTTCTGCTTTATTTAGTTCATAGCAAGATACATTAATATTGTCCGTAAGTGTTACATTAATTTTTAAAATGATTAAAAAATTTTGTCCACACTTAGGCTTTTTTGGGATCCTTGGGCTCAGGGTTCCCATTGGGAACTTGGGCTCTTCTGAAAATTTTTTCAAAAAATTTTTTTAAAATTATTTTCTTTTGAAATGTTATAATGAATTATAATATATTATGTATATTTATTTCAAGAGTTAGTGCAAGTAATATGACGGTGTATATTTTTTCTGGTTGAAAAAATATTCTTCAATCGTAATGCGAGGATATCTTCCTCTAATTCACAAGTTTGTTGTGTTTCTTATGGTCAATGTAGTCGCATTAATTCTTGCTCTGTGTGCTCTTGATATGACAACGTTGGAGGCATGTGTCACGGTATTTTGTTGCGGTGAGAGGTCCATTGCGGTCCTCTCTCCGTAGGGTCACTATATATTATCAGTTTCTTTTTCAGAACTCAGAGTGATGTTTCCGTGATGTCTTCACTAAGTGTGATTCCGTCGTTACAATATTAGGGCTAGCGGGAAGTGCTCAAGGTATTACGACAATTGCTGGGAGTTAGCTAGTTCTATCGAAGGCATTGTCGCCCGGTAGTCCGCCCAGTGTCGCGACCATTCACCAGGGAAGAATGGCTCAGCACCCGGGTTAGTCCGTTGCGGTCCAAGGAAGCAGATTGGGTGATGCGAGCACTATAAAACTTCAGATGTGCACACCCAGCAACGACGGATCCGAGGATAGTACGGAGAAAGCCTGTCAGTCAGATAGCTAGCTCGTCCAGGTCCCCCGGACCGCGAGCGAGAGAAGCCCCCTCTCTCTTGCATCAACATCTGCACCGCGATGTTGTGGTATGTTGTTCGCTTAGTCGGAGCTTACGTCCACTCCTCCTGCTCGGGACGCTCCGTCGCATGACAGCCCTACGAGGCTGTTATATTGGCTTCCTCATCCTCGTCAACACACACGACCGCACCTTGGCTATGTGACCACAGATTTCCAGGGGACGTTCGCATATTACATAAATGCAGGATTGAACGTCCCTGGTGCTCCTGCTTCGCCGACTAAGGAATAGACGTCGACCAGGTCACTCCATCTGCTAGCCAAGGATACGAGACCTTTCCAGTTGGGACGTTCGCATATTATATAAATGCAGGAATGAACGTCCAACGGATATTCACGTAGGACTGCAGCTCCACAGGTCTCATAGGGTAACATGAACTAGGTATTGTTACCGTGATGTCTTCGTAAGTGTGCTTCCGTTGTCACAGTCAAATGAAGAGTTAGTGGCAAAGTGCTCATGAAGATATGTCAATTGCCTGGAGTTCCCTAGTAGGATCGATGGCGTTGGTGTCCGCTAGCTCGCCCGGTGTCACGACCATTCACCGAATGGCTCAGCACCCGGGTTCGTCCGTTGCGGTCCAGGAAGGAGATTTGGGTGATGCGAGCACTATAAAATACAATGTGCACACCCGGTGACGATGAATACGAGGATGGTACGGAGGAAGCCTATTAGTCTGGTTCCTAGCTCGTCCAGGTCCATCTGGGCTGCGAGCGAGAGAGGTCCCTCTCTCGTATTACAACATCTGAGCCCAGATGTTGTGGTACTAAACGTTCCTCAGTCGGAGTATACGTCCACCGCTCGGAATGCTCTGTTATATAGACAGTCCGGAGAGACATCTCTGTCGGCTTCCTCATCCTCACAGCAGCACACGCGACCGCACCTTGGCTACGTGACCTGTGATATTCAATCAATATCGCCAACCAGGGATTCTACGGCGACCAGGTCACGCCATCCAGTAGCCAAGGATACAAGGCTTTCATTCTCCGGACGTTCGCTTATTAGAGGTATGCAGGAGTGAACGTCCAAGGAGCTTCCAGCGGCTAAATCCTGTAAGACTGCAGCTCCACATGACTCTGTTACGGACATGCTATCGCAGATAGCACAAATTATCGCAGCATCCCAGCAACCGACAGTAACTCTGTCGGATCAGGAATTATCCGAGGAAGCTGGGTTGGTATGTTCCGCTGCAGGTTCAGGCACGGACGACCAAGAATTTCAAGTGGTCCGACAGGATGGTGAAAGGGATACGGATGAGTTGTATTTTCCCTTTTTGGAACAACATAATTGCTGTAGAGTGCATCCAGCATTATCATCGGACGTTGTTGCTCCAGACCAAAATGCTGCGTTGCCGGATAAGAGATGGATAGCGCCATTGGACACAGAATTCTTAATCGGTTTAGGGACATCATCCCTCAGTTTCCGACATAGTCCAGATATGTTTCACGGTCATTTGATCTGTTGAATGACGCTATATTTATATAACTTACTACCTAAATGGGCAGGTCAGGTTTCTTATTGGCAATATGCTCTACATCTGCCTTTCATCAATTCATCGAATTTTTTGAAACGGCAGGACAGAGCATTCTGAGAGTTCTCTGTATCTAGACGACCAGGTCAGAAACTAGTATTGTTTATCTGTCGTGTATGTCAATTCCAGCAATGAGGTTGGAAATAACAATATTGTCTAGCAGGGACAGCTTGGACACATTATTGTACGCAGATCACCTTACCAGAACATTATCATTACGTCTCAAAGCAAAAAGAATTCTTGGATGTACAACCTCCTTAAGAGTTCTTTCAAGGGCCTCACGTAAACTCTGTCCTTTAGTGGCATTATGGAGTTGTTTGGACGTGCCGTGGCCCTGGCTACATCCATGCGTGTAGATAGTAAGGTGAAAAACTCTCTCAGAGTCGCTCCGGTCTCTGGAGAGTTTTCTTCAACGGCAAGCTTTCCGCAGTTTATGATCAATTAACTAAGAAAGCTTTAGACTCTCTGCTATTTAAATTTGCTTCCATATAGTCGGATTCAGCAGAGAAGAGTAGGACAGGCACTTCTGGGACGAATACGTCCAAGGGAAGTTCCTATAGAGGTTCCCATGCGTCCTCTAGGTCTTATTCTAGAGACCGTCAGAGTAGCAACTCAGATAGGGGCCGTATTTCCGGTCAGACGCCCCTAGTTCGACGAGGCAAGGTGTGGGCCGTAGAAGACATGCCTTCTCCTTCCGGAAGCCTCGCAGGACCAGGAGGTAATGGTTTTATCCTCTATCGTGTATTAGTGAACGGAAGTCTATCGAGTTTCTCAATTATTTGAGATTAGATTACGGACGTACCTTGGATTCAAGGGGTGTTTTCGGAAGGACTATATTGTTCCTCAAACGAAATCCTCTGTTAACTCGGAGTCTAAGATGGATTCAGCTTCCAACAGTCAGTAGAATAGAGGCTCGCTTCCATCAGAAGTCCAGTCTCTTCTAGAATGATCGCGATAGAGATCGTAGAAATCCAAGATTTTTAAGGTTTCTACAACCATCCTTTTCTGGTTCCAAAACCAGACAGCTCGTTCCGTCCACTCATAATCTTAGCTAGATAACAAGCTGATCGTAGCTCTAAGTTTCTATATGGAGTCCATCCGATCGGTCAGAGCGAGTATTCAGGTGTACGACTATGCTACATGCATAGATTTCTAGTTACATACTTTCACGTCATGGTACATCAGACGTTCAGAAAGTATCTTTGCTTCTTTATCATAGGAATTGTGTTTCAGCACCGACCAGTGTGTTCCGTTCTGAATCTAGTTCCTGGGCTTTCACTCGAATAACGAACTCGGTAATGACTCATTTCCGAGCTCATTCGTCTGCAGAATTGACCGCCTTCCTGGATGACATTCTTCAGAGGTACGGCAACGAGTTAACGCTTCAGAACGATGTGCAGATTCTGCTTCTTTTGATCCGACGTCTCGGTTTCATAAGTAAACAAGGAGAAGTCGGATCTGGTTTCGTCCAAGTCATTTACCCACCGGGGTATGAGCTTCGGGACACATAACATTCTCGTTTGTCTGCCGTTGACCAGAGTGAAATTAATCAGTCGTTATGCTCGCTATTGTCTTCGCTCAGACAAGGTCTCAGCGAGAGATCTCATGTGACTGATACGTTGTGTGGATCTGCCGTGATTTTATTCCAATGGGGCGGTTACGCATTTGTCCTCTCCAAATTTCCTTTAATTCAGAATTGGAGGGTGAAGTTTCTTTCGCTCGATACGGACATCTTCTTGTCGAATCAAGTGAATAAGAGATTCAGACTTGGGCAAGTTTTCAGTGCTTAACTCAAGTAGTTCCACTGCAATTGCCGGATCCTAGTTTTCAGTTTTGACGGATGCCAGTCAAAGAGATTGGGTAGTTTCATTGAACCCAACGGATTAAAGTGCCAGAGTCTTTTGTTTCCGTAGCTCCTTATCAAGCACACAAACATCAAGATTGATGTCATTTTGGCTTGCACAACGTTATTGGAGAAACGTTATTCAGAATGTTCATATGCTAATTCTGTCCGACAACTCGACGGTATTAGCGTATTTTCGGAATTATGGAGGCACTCATTCCATCCTGTTATTTATGTTAACGGATTGAATCTTTCGTTTGGTACTAGAACATCAAGTTCTCTTATTGGTCTGTCATATTCGGGTCGTCTGAACATATTAGCGGACTCCCTTCACGGAGAGGCCGTTTGTTGCCACAAGAATGGACTTCCAACAAACGAGTATTCAATCAGATTGCTACCAAGGAGAGCTGCCAATGATCGACTTATTTGCGCCACATCTCAACAGTCAGTTGCAGACGTATGTGTCATAATGTTTCGATCTTCGAGCATTTGCAGTAAACGTTCTATCGTTCTTGTGAGATGGAATAATAAGATATACATATCTTCCAGGGCCGTTGATTTAACAGATATTGCTCAAATGTATTTTTTTCAATGCAAATTGTGTTGGTAGCTTCTCTAGCTCCACAAAGACTGTGGATTAATTTACTCAGGCATCTGTTGTGGGACATGCAGTGGAAGCTTCCTCCACATTTCGGTCCATTCTATGGTCAGATGGATTCAATCTACTATCAGTTCTGCTTATGATTATATCTTCATTCAGCTGTCGGTGCTTTAGTTTTAAGCTCATGAAGTAAGAGTTCTTCTACATCATGGGCTTAGACTAATAATGTTGCTATTACAGATCTATTGAGGGCTGCATATTGGTCTTAGCTCTCCATTTTCATGATTTTGTATCTGAGAATATTGAGTCCTTTCTGCAGATCTACATTGTTTAGGTCCGTTATTTTTTACTCAGAATGTCGGCTACTAAACAGTGGCAACTATATGTGTATAGGCCTTCAGATCCGGCAGTGACTCTGTCCTGCTGCCCTCATATCTCTGGAGTATTTGATCCAGGGCAAGGGGAGGGGGGGTGTGTGTTCCCTTAGGTCACCTGCTTTATACTGTAAAGCAAGGGAATACCTCCCTTAGAGTCAGTAATTCCGAGTCGGTTCCAAGATGATTTTAAGGGTAAAGCCTATGTTTACTCATCTGTGTAATATTTGAATACCTCCCTTAGAGTCAGTAATTCTGAGTCGGTTCCGAGATGATTTTAAGGGTAAAGCCTATGTTTACTCATCTGTGTAATATTTTTTAAAGTGTTGATTGGTGTGAAGTATCTGTATATATCACTTGATTAATTGGGTGTTAATATACAATCCTCGAACACTTTTAAATGAGTATATTGAGTCTCATTTCTCTAGACTCTCGTATTTATTGGCTTTCCTTTTAAAAATATTAGTATAAAGGGTTATACTAGATGTTTATAGAGATCATTGATATTATTGTGCTCAATTACAGAATGGTGTTGTGTCTTTCTTTTTTGATACAAATAAGAAAGATACATGTAGCCTATCTCTCCTTTTCTCATTGAGGGGATAGGTCTGTTATAGGTAATTGAGTCTATTGGATTTTCCTTATGTCCTAGGCCCTCCAACCTTTTTACTATTCAGCTAAGTCTGGGTCATTGGTACAGTATAAAAATGTTAAAAAATTTATAGTAATTTATATATTTTTAATATTTACCAATGACCCAGATGGGGATGGCCCTCCCAGGAGTTGGGAACTCTTGCCTCCCCGCTGCGTACATAACACTTACCAGGCACTGGTTGTAAGAATGACTTTTGGCAGCAGTTTCGAGACATCCTTGACACTGCGCATGCACAGTGGAGTAAAAGTATGGAGGACCATATAGGACATGTATTTTTTGGTGTTAGATGCAAATTTTGGGGATTTGGGGGTAAAATTTGCGTTTGGCCCTAAATATTTTAGAGTTAGCACCAGCTAAGTCTGGGTCATTGGTAAGAATAAAAAATATATAAATTACTATAAATTTTTTAACTTTTGTTGAATAAACAAAGCTAATGAGCCTTCATTGAACAAACTCAACAAATTTGTTCCACTGAGGGCCTTAAGCTATGTTTTTGAGACAAAAAATGATGATGTCGTCTGCTATCTGTGTTGGGTAAAGGGTTATCAGAATCAGAGATTGGGGATCAAATATTACCCCGTATATGGCTGCCCCTGAAAGTAGTTGCCCTTGGCAGAGCTATCCTGGCCGAGAGGCCTCTTGTATTGATTGAATTAATGGACACAAGTTCAACTTATTACACCTAAAGCAGAACAAACCAAATAAGCAGTGGCTTTTTTGTTCTGGAAAAAAGTGATGCTAAAAAACTATTTGCATTTTGTTGGTAAAACGTCTTAAAGATCTTGAAATTACTTTCTCTAGGGGCCTAAATTCTGGGATCCCAGTGAGAACCCCAGGGAGTGTAGTAGTGCTTGTTTACTGTGGTACACAAGTTTTGCTTTTGTGGTAAAATAGGATCCAGTAACAGTGCCTTCAGGGAAAGAGGGCTCTTAAGTTGGCAGTACAGGTATAAACGATTGGCTAAAACTTGACGTCATTCCTATCATGTGGTTATGAGATAGCAAAAGGTGCGGAAAGTGACCCTGAACACCAGTAAATGAATGAATCCAGGGGAGAGGTAGGATGGGGTGGGTATTGATTACAACCTGAAATTCTGTGTTGTATCAGACAGTATGAGGGCAGAGTATTATTGCCTGATAATTGATCAGGTCAAAAACCTCCATATCAAACTGTTAGAGGCTACAGTGGTGATACAAGAGACAGATCAGCCCTAGAAATTAGCAATGACAAAGGACAGTGCCATGGTAAAAGCTATGGCAGCATTCCATGGCTTCTCCTATCACATTGTAAATTGTGGTGACTGCAGACTCATTGTTTAAATAGTTCACTAAGAAGCATTTTGTTTCAGTTCAGTTTTTAGCTCACCAACTTCAGTTGTGTGAGCTTATGGCATGGCTCGATCGGTCGGTGTCAGTGTCGGCGTGAGAGTATGTGTCCAATAATATTAAAGCTTCTGTTTAGGCCACTTACTCGCCCTATTTCCATATCCTGGCCTTTATAATGCTGCTATATGATGATTATTATTCTACCATGATTTAACCCTTCATACCCTACATTTTAAACATTTTTCTTGACATTTTTAGTTGCGTTTAGTTTTCTGTTTAGTTCAGAATTTCATGTTTAACTAAGTGTTCAGGTCAGCTGCTGTGCTCCTTCTCTTCCCATGGCACTTATATTTATCATACATATTTCTCAGTATCATTGTTCCATGATTAACCCCTCATACACTGCATTTTAAACATTTTTCTTGACATTTTTAGTTGCATTTAGTTTTTTGTTTAACTTGTTTAGCTCAGAATTTCATGTTTAACTTAGTGTTTAGGTCAGCTTCTGTGCTCCTTCTCTTCCCATGGCACTTATATTCATCATTCATGTTCCTCAGTATCGTTGTTCCATGATTAACCCCTCATACTCTGCATTTCAAACATTTTCTTGACATTTTTAGTTGCGTTTAGTTTTCTGTTCAGCTCGGAATTTGATGTTTAACCAAGTGTTTAAGTCAGCTGCTGTGCTCCTTCTCTTCAAATGGCACTTATATTCATCATACATGTTCCTCAGTATCATTGTTTCATGATTAACCCCTCATACTCTGCATTTTAAACATTTTTCTTGACATTTTTAGTTGTGTTTAGTTTTCTGTTTAGCTCAGAATTTCATGTTTAACCTTCTCTTCTCATGGCACTTATTTTCATCTTACATGTTCTTCAATATCATTTTTCCATGATTAACCCCCCCATACCCTGCATTTTAAACATTTTTCTTGACATTTTTAGTTGCGTTTAGTTTTCTGTTTAGCTTGGAATTTCATGTTTAACTTAGTGTTTAGGGCAGCTGCTGTGCTCCTTCTCTTCCCATGACACTTATATTCATCATACATGTTTTTCAATATCATTGTTCCATGATTAACCCCTCATACAGTGCATTTTAAACATTTTTCTTGACATTTTTAGTTGCATTTAGTTTTTTTTGTTTAACTTGTTAGCTCGGAATTTCATGTTTAACTTAGTGTTTAGGTCAGCTGCTGTGCTCCTTCTCTTCCCATGGCACTTATATTCATCATACATGTTCCTCAGTATCATTGTTCCATGATTAACTCCCTCATACTCTGCATTTTAAACATTTTGCTTGACATTTTTAGTTGCGTTCAGTTTTCTGTTTAGCTCGGAATTTCATGTTTAACTTAGTGTTCAAGTCAGCTGCTGTGCTCCTTCTCTTCCCATGGCACTTATATTCATCATGCATGTTCCTCAGTATCATTGTTCCTTGATTAACCCCCCCATACTTGGCATTTTAACATTTTTCTTGACATTTTTTGTGGCGTTTAGTTTTCTGTTTAGCTCAGAATTTTATGTTTAACTTCGTGGTTATGTCAGTTTCTGTGTTTTACTTTTAAGAGGTTGTGTTTAGGTCAGCTTTGTCGCATGTTATGAGCCTCTTTGATACAGTTCTCATGTTTGCTAAAGTTACTATCAAAGAGGAATGTTGGTGAGCTGTAGGATGTTGGCGTCCTTCTTGTTTAGGTTCTGGTGGGGGGGGGGGGGGGGGGGAGCATTATGTTTTCACCATGTCTGTCCGTCATCCATTGTCATCTGTTAACTTTTGGTTTCGGTAAATAACTAAAGAACCGCTTATTTTATCAAATCATAATTCACTTGTGGATGACCAAACAATGCTTCCTTTTGATTTTGGTCCAGGATTTTCAGTCAGGAGAGCTGTAGTGATCACTCATCATCCGGCGTCCGTCGCCCGTGAACATGGTGTTTGCGTCTTCTCCTCCCAAAGCGCTGAACCACTTTAATTGATATTTGAGAGAATAGTTTTTTATGACATCGCAATTTGATTTTGTTCAAATCAAGTTGCCTCGTCCATTGGTAGCGCCACACCCAAAAAGTGTGCTGAAATTTTAAAAAATCTTCTTCTCATGAACCAGCAGTAGCAGAGACTTGATATTTAGTGTGCAGCTTCCTTTTGAGGTGCAGACTCAGATTTGTTCAAGAGAAGTTTGTGGGGCTATATTTGGTGTCGTAATGGGAGGGGCAAGAATATTTGCCCCTCCCAAAATTTCTATTTTCCAAACCGAGAGGCAGATTTGGACCAAATTGATATGAGGGCTTATTGGGTCATAAGTATTTAATTTATGCTAAAAAATTTTTTCCTGTCGCCCCATGGGAACCACAGGAGCTAAAAATAGAAAAAAATTAAAATGCCCATATCTCCAAAACTACATGCACTGAGAATTCTTATTTGTTGTGAAGCTTCCTTAGGACCAACAGAATGGAATGGTCAAAAAAAAATTACCATCGGTTTTATCATAGGGTACTTTTTGGGGACTTTGAAAAAGTGCTGAGTCAGCATTTTTTAACACTGTGGGTAATGGGAAAAACATATAAGACTACTCTTCTCCCAAACCACTGCCCCAAAAGCTTTCAAATTTCACATATAACATCTTTGGAAGATTGTTTCACACGTTTATTGAATTCAATTCCCTGGGTCCATATTTGGGCTCTCTATGGGAGCCCAAATGTTTAAATTAGTGCAGTATGAGGAGTATTTTTAAAAAATCGTCTTCTTCAGATCTACCAATAAGAATCTTTTGATATTTGGTATGCAGCATCCTTAGGGGGGTGAGATTCAAGTTGTTCAAGCCAAGTCCCTGGGTTCATATTTAGGCTGAAAAGTTGGGGTCCCATTCCGGACTTAGAAATTTTGGACCAAAATCCGGAATTTTTTTTTTTGTTTTTTTATGCGTTTCGGTCAATTTTAAGACAAAAAAACCTTTTTTTTTACACTGAAAATTTTAGGTCTGGGTGGGAAAATTTTGGACCAAAATCTGGAAATTTTTAGCTCAACTTTGGAGAAGCCAAATTTGAGCTTATGTCATGGCCAGTTGTCCGTCTGTCCGACTGTCCGTCTGTCCATCAACACGGCTCAGGCCAGAACCGATCTTTACGAAACTTCTTAGGTACCTTTTTTTATGACCGTGGGACGAGAACGAGTGTTTTTGGGTCCGATCCGAAATTCAAGTTGGCCACTGGCAGCCATTTTGTACAAAATTAGGTGCGATCATATTTTTGCGCAGAACTTCTATATGAAAGCGCTGATTTGAATAATTTTTTGTATGAATGTTTAGTACCATGGGATACATCACATATAATACGGGTTTTTTTCTCGTGCGTTTATTATGCATATTAGACTAACTTTGATGTATTTAGTGTTACTTTCAACACTGTAAGTGCAAATGCCAATACGGCTCAGGCTAGAGGCCGTATTTATGAACCGATCTTTACGAAACTTGGATACCTTTGGTATCACTGTGGGACGAGAACGAGTGGTTTTGAGTCCGGTCCGACATTCAAGATGGCTGATGGCAGCCATTTTGTACAAAATTAGGTGCAATGAGATTTTTGCACAGGACTTCCATATTAAAGCGCTGATTTGAATAATTTTTTGTGTGAATGTTTAGTACCATGGGATACATCACATATAATTCGGGTTTTTTTCTCGTGCAAAAATTATGCAAATTAGATGAACTTTGATTTTTTCAGTGCTACTTACGCACAGTAAATACACATATAATACGGCTGGGGCTAGAGTCTGTATTTATGAAACGTCTTGGGTACCTTTGTTATCACCTTGGGACGAGAACAAGTGTTTCTGGGTGCAGTCCAAAATTCAAGATGGCTGCCAGTGGCCATTTTGTACCGAAATCAGGTCTAATCAGTTTTTTGTACACAACTTCTATACAGCTCAGGCTAGAGGCTGTATTTATGAACCGATCTTTACGAAACTTATTGGGTACCTTTGTTATCACCGTGGGATGAGAGCAAGTATTTTTGGGTGTGATCCAAAAATTCAAGATGGCCATCAGCAGCCATTTTGTACCAAAATTAGTGCAATCAGTCTTTTGTACAGAACTTCTGTATGAAAGTTCTGATTTGAATAAATTTTTGTATGAATGTTTAGTAACATGGAATACATCACATATAGTACGCGGTTTTTTTCTCGTGCAAAAATTATGCAAATTAGATGAACTTTGATTTATTCAGTGCTACTTATACACTGTAAGTGCACATGTCAATACGGCTCGGGCTAGAGGCTGTATTTATCAACTGATCTTTATGAAACTTCTTGGGTACCTTTGTTATCATCTTGGGACAAGAACGAATGTTTCTGTGTGCGGTCCAAGTGGCCATTTTGTACCGAAATTAGGTCCAATCAGTTTTTTGTCACACTTTTATACAGCTCGTATTTATGAACCGATCTTCACAAAACTTCTTGGGTACCATTATTTTCACCTTGGGACAGGAACGAGTGAGTTTTGGGGTGCCTTTGTTATCACTGTGCTATGAGAACAAATATTTTGGGGTTCAGTCAGGCCCACTCTGGGACTCAAAGATTTCTTTTCTAGTTTAGCATCTGACTGTCACCCACTTTTACAATACTTTACCTATACATTTGTTACAGGCTACGGTCAGAATTTATGTACAGACTGTTACAATACTTTATATGTACCTTTGTTATCAGGTCATTACATAGATGTTTGTCATTGCTGTGTCACATACTATATATACATGTACATATTGAGCTACAGTGTAATTGACACTTTCATTTTTCATTTTTTTATGCGTTTCGGTCAATTTTAAGACAAAAAATTTTTTTTTTTTTTTACACTGAAAATTTGAGGTCCGGGTGGGACTTATAAAATTTTGGACCAAAATCTGGAAATTTTTTTTTTTTTTTTTTTTTATGTGTTTCGATCAATTTTAAGACAAAAAAATTTTTTTTTTTTACACCGAAAATTTGGGGTCCAGGTGGGACTTAGAACATTTTGAACCAAAATCCAGAATTTTTTTGTTGTTTTTTATGCGTTTCTGTCAATTTTAAGTCCAAAAAAAAAATTTTTTTTTACACTAAGCCTAACAAGTACCCTCTGCTTACTCTGCGAAGCAAAAGGGCTGATCCTTCTGCCACCTCTTCTACTTCTTACTCAAGGGGTAAGAGTAAGCGTCGGCAGACTTGAGGGAAGTCCCAGGATTCTTCATTCAGTAGAGGAGGTGGTTTCTCCTCTTGCGGGTTTCGTCGGGGCTCGAAATGAAGGTCCTCACCTCGACTCGTCCCATGTTGGAGGAAGGATAGCAGATTTCGCAGACCGTTGGGCCACCATCACATCCGATCCTTGTGTGTTAGATGTTGTTCGGTCCGGGCTGCGAATATCCTTCCAAAGGCACCCCACTCTGTCCAGGGTGCCTCTTCCAACCACAGTTCCTTCAGACGTTTAACATTGGGAACTTTTGTCTCCGGAGATAGACAATATCCTGACAAAGGGGACGTTCAGTCAGTGGGGTTCTATTCCCACCTGTTCTTGGTGCCGAAGAAGGACGGCCGACTCAGAACGGTTACCGATCTGAGTATCCTGAACCAGTCTATCATTGCTCCCAAGTTCAGCATGGAGATTTTCAGGTCGGTCCTGCGTTCAATTCACCAGGGAGATTTCGCTTCCAGCATCGACCTGCGAGACGCTTACTTTCACGTTTCGATTCATCGGGCGTTACGGAAGTATCTCAGGTTCGCTTTTCTGGGGCGAGTTTACCAGTTCAAGGCCATGCCTTTTGGCCTCAACCTGGCTCCTTGGTCCTTCACCAGACTGATGTCGCATGTGATAGATTTCCATCGCACACAGTCCATGGTGACTGCTTCGGCATATCTGGACGATATCCTCCAGAGGCATTCCAATGCTGCCTTTCTGGAGTCGGATGTCGCCACTCTGTTGAGCTTGCTCACGTCACTAGGATTCAGAGTCAACGAGGAGAAGTCGGACCTGGTCCCTTCTCAGTCGTTTTATCATCTGGGGATGGCTTTCCGCACCCAATTCAATTTGGTGGCGGTTCCCCAGGCCAAGGCTGTGATTCTCTCAGCTTTTGCTCTGACTCTGTCCCAGTCCACATCCACGACGGCTCGGAGTATTCTCCGGCTAATAGGTCTCTGCTGTTCGGTGAAAGATCTCATTCCTCTAGGTCGGCTGCGTGTCAGACCTCTCCAACACTTTCTGCTCAGTCGTTGGAGGCCGAATGTAGATTCTCTGGATCTGGTGCTTCAGTTTCCAGAATCTCGGATGGGGAGCGATGTTGGATCCTCTAGGTCTTTCCCTTCATGGGAATTGGGACCAGGATCATGCAGCTCTACACATCAATCAGAAGGAGCTTCTTGCTCGTCTGAGTTTCAGGCAGTGGATCCCTCACCTGTCGAATCGCCAGGTCCTTCTGTTGTCCGACAATTCGACGGTGGTTGCTTTCATTCGGAACCAGGGCGGCACGCACTCTGTTCCAATGTACGACTTGGCTCGGGATCTTCTGCTTGCTCAGGATGTCCACGCCGGGGTGGTTGTTTGTCACATTCCCGGTCGTCTGAACGTCCTAGCCGACTCCCTGTCCTGTCGGGGCAGGGTCATTTCCACCGGGTGGATGCTCCACATGGCGGGTTCCATCGATCTCTTGCGACTCATTGGAACCATCAGGTGGACACTTTCGAGTCCCCGTGTCCAGATGCTCTGGCTTTCGCCGTGGACGCTCTGGCCCTCCTTTGGGATGGTCTTGTTGGCTACGCCTTCCTGCCGGTTCCGATTCCGCCTAGGTTCTCACCTAGATATGAACCTGCAGTCGTCGAATCCTTTCGATCACACCCGTCGCATCGGTAGGTGTGGATCAATCTGCTCCACTCTCTGTTAGCGGCGGTTCCGGCATGTCTCCCTCTACCTTGCGACTTTCTTTGCCAAAGTCGCCCGAGGAGGTTTCACGTTGACCCGACTTCATTGTGCCTTCGCACATGTCTTTTATCGGGTCCTGTCTCTTTCATAGTGGTTTTTCGAGACACACAGTAGAGTTGCTTTTCTTCTGCAAGGAGGCACTCACTCCACTGGTTTAGCCTCTGTGGCTAAGTGGAAGGTTCTTCTGTCGATGGTGTGCGATCACCTGTTGCTTCTGTCACTCCTTCGATCACACCGCTTGCGGAGTTTCTGGTTTATGTTTGTTTCTGGGGGTCTCCAGCAATGGGTACAAGTCCATGCTTCGGAGACCTTTTTCCATATGTGGTAACGCATTGTTTCAACCCTCATCCTTGCCCCTCCAAGCTTGTTCAGCTCTTTTCCTTGAAAAGGCCTAGGACTTTGCAGTTTACTCCAAGATGGTCACTTTCTTGGGCACTGCTCTGCTTGGGGGTAGGGGGGCGTTCACGCCTTTATCCTGGATGAATATGCGTTTTCTCACATGCCAGATCTCTCCTGCATCCATTTCTCGATGGATTTGTCTTGCTATTCGTGCAGCTTCCGCTTGTCTAGCTACTGGTGATTGTATTACCAATTGGTTTTTCTGCCACGAGGTGCGTGCATTGTCTTTCTCTTTTAATAACTCTGTCATGTTGTCGGATGACGGATGTTATACTGGCAGCCTGCTGGAGAAATGCTACATTCTCCTTTTATCTGCGACAGTTGCAGGAGCCGATAGAGGACCTTGGTCCTTGGGGCCCTCTTTCTTCGGCTCAGGCTGTTGTCTATCCTAGCCTTTCAGCTTTTTTCAGGGTCAGTTCCAACTCTGTGCTGTTACTGCCCTTTCTGTCTGTGTGTCGCACTTTACCATTCGCCTCATCTTTCATTGTCTTTTCTAATGTTTGTGATGCTATGGTTTGATAGGCCTAGTGATCTCTTCCTCTGTCCACAGTTCCAGTGCTATTGAGTTATGTGTGGGTTGGTTATGGGATTCCCTCCATCCTTTTGTCTATTCAGCCTGTAGTAAACAATTGAGGTAGGTTGATAAGAAATATAAATTTTATACTAAATTTCCTTTCTTATTATACCTACCGCAATTGTTTACATGGAGGCCCTCCTGTCTTCTTATTCGGGTAAGAATCCTTCCTCCCTGCTGATCACATAACTCCTGTGTTGTCAGAATCAAAAGAATGACGAATTGACGCACTGCGCACTGTTTTACGGTAGTCGTGGATTTGTACTATGGAAGAGCCTCCCATGCTGGGTGTGCGCCAATGGCGCTCGACCCAGTTTTGGCTTATTTTTTTCGTAGTGTTTTTACACCACTTTTTTTTCCCAAATCTCTTGGGAAAGATTAAAATAGAGAGTATTTTATCCGAGTTAGGTTCTTCCACTGTAGTGCAAGCCTGTAGTAAACACAATTGCGGTAGGTATAATAAGAAAGGAAATTTACTATAAAATTTATATTTTTATGAGTTCTTGGGAATCGGTTGCGAAGCCTATCAAGTCAGAAAAAATGTATATTAGGGTAATGAATAAAGTTTATCTAATTTATGTTGTGTTCTCATTGTCACATTTTCTCTGTTATGGATAGACTGAGTGATGAGCTCCCATGGGTTCACTAGTCCAGTTTCCTCCCAGTAAAGTAGTTTGATCAGTTTATGCACAAACACTGTAAAACCATATGGCTGGTTTTATGTTCTGAAAACAATATTCAACTCTGTCATGTGGATATTTGTTAACTGGACCTTATACTCCCTCTGATAGTTTCCATCGCTAATATAGGGGAACCTACTTGATTGAATATTCCTGAATTGAATAACTCTGTTAATTGTACGTAACTTCCAAACACCAAACCATTTACCATACCTTCAGTAGACATTTGACCTGCTATTTCCAAATAGGTTATAGAGTAACTCCCATTCAGGGGTCAGCTAAGTGGGCGACTAGGGCGAAGAAGTCGCTTTCTCATCAAAAACTCTTCTGCATTTATAACAAAGTAAACATGGCTGCTGTTAAAATCCATCACGCAGCTCTGAAAAAAGCCTAAACTAGCCCAATTTTATATTTCTGAAAAGAGTTGTAATGGTATAGTTGTTTGAACACTTCACCCCATCTTACAGCAACCAGCACAAAATGGCTATTTAAAAACAAAGTGCCAGCAAAAACAATGAATCACACAAGACACACGTCGTATCAATTAGAATTTATTAAACTTAACCACCATTTCGAAAACAAACAAAAAATGTGTAGGAGACTTTTCATCCATAAAAAGTCAAAATTTCTCATACTCTTTTTCCATTGAAATTCTCACCGCAATTTGCATTGAAAGTTTTTCTTTGAAAACTTGTGTTGGAAGGGGGTTAAATGTAATAAGGCTACAACAGAAATCACACATATTGGGGTGGATAAAAATGGCAGGCCTTCATAGCACCAATTACAAGTGTCAGCGTAAGATGGTCTGCAGAAATTGCCATTTCACTGTAGTGTATTGGTTTTATTAACCAGTGCAGAAGGGAAGGGAGACAACTGAAATATTTTGTCATTTACCTAAGAAATAAATTAACTCAAATTGTTAATAATGCTCAATTAACGAAGGATATCAAAAACTTTTTAAACTACGCTTTTCAGTTCCATTAAGGTATTCAGAAACCATGAATGACCGAGCCTCTTTTGTGAACTGGAAATTATTTTGAACACTTGAAATATTTTTTTCTTTCATACCTTCTGTTATACAGAAGAACACTCTCACAATAGGTAATAAGAATCCACTGCTTTGAGGAAAATAGGAAATAAACTGCATGGTTACCATAGTCATCACTGGTAAGGAAAGAGATAGAGCATTCAGAAACCATGAAAGACAGCTTTTTGTAGGGTGGGGGGAGGGGGGGGGGATTTTAACCTACATTCTTGTTATGTACTATCTGACTCAGTTTTGTGCGTGCATGTATGTTTGTATAACTTTTATTTATTTTTTTCTCCACAATTGGTCATGTCAGCTATTGTTGTGTTCTCTGTGTACATTTATTTTGTCACGATGTTATATAGGTTTTATGTTTTTTACTGACTTCTTCCTCATGTCCACTGACTTCTCTCTCCTGGCCCCTGACATCTCCCTAAAGTCTCTGGAGGGAGAACTCACTTCTCCCTAAAATCAGGTGACAGTCTGACCCCTGCTCCCATTAATTGAATTAAAAAAAAATCAAGTAATCTGTTGAAGAATTGCTGAGATTGCTACAGAATTCCAAATACTTGTAGACCTCTTTGGTTTCAGTACATCCATAATAAGCATTGGTCTATAATATCTTGTTTGACTGATCTTCATGGGCTCCGTCCAATACAGATACAATAATATAATAGAATAAATGCTCTGCTCATCTCTATAATACAGGAGATGTTGAAATTGCTGTTAATTGAAAGCTCCTGTTAACATTAACAGAATATATTTTTATACTAGAACCAATGGCCCAGACATAGCTGGTGCAACCTCAATTTTATCAAGAGGCAAACACAAATTTTGAATCCCCCAGTCCCCCAAATTTGCATACAGTACCGATATTTAAAAATCCTATCTGGCCCCCCATACTTTTAGTACTTGCGCATGCGTAGTACCCAGGAAGAGACCAGAATTGGCACCAAGCATCATTCTTTTGTTTGGCCCAAGTCAGTAAGCGTTTGAACTGACATCTGTGAAATAAATTCTCATTTTTAGCTTAACATGACAAAGTCAAGGTAAACTATTGCCATCACCTGCACACCGTAGTTCATGACCGATCATCATGAAATTTCATATGGAGGTTTGAGGTCCTGTCTAGATGAAAACGTGTCATTTTGGTCATGGTAGGTCAACCGTGATGGCTGCTCGAGCCCAAAACCCCAAAACCTTTAGCACAGTCTACAGGTTGTATTTATGAAGAGATTTCATGGTAACTTGATAGGATGACTCTGTATAATATCTAGATGAGAACGTCCCCTTTTGGTCATGATCTGTCAACCAATACAGCTGCCCAAGCCCAAAACCCCAAAACTTTTAGCACAGTCAACAGGTCATATTTAATTTGGAGGGTTTTCATTGCAACTTTGTCGAATGACTCTAGATGAGGTTGTCCACTTTTGGCCGCGATTGGTCAACTATGACGGCTACAGGGGCCCAAAGCCCGAAAACCTTTAGCACAGTCTACGGGTCATGTTTATGAAGGGATTTCATTGCAACTTGGTAGGATGACTCCAGATGTCAAGATGAAAACGTCCCCTTTTGGTCTTGATTATTCAGCAGTGATGGCTGCTGTGCCCAAAACCCCAAAAACCTTTAGCACAGACTACAGGTCGTATTTATTAAGGGATTTCATTGTGACTTGGTAAGCTGATTCAGTATAATGTCTAGATGAGGATGTCCCCCTTTTGGTCACAATTGGTCAACCATAATGTTTGCCCGAGCCCAAAACAAAAAAAACCTTTAGCACAGTCTACAGGTTGTATGTATGAAGGGATTTCATGGTAACTTGGTAGGATGACTCTGTATAATATCTAGATGAGAATGTTCCCTTTTGGTCATGATCTATCAACCGTGATTGCTTCTCAAGCCCGTGCCCAAAACCGAAAACCTTTAGTACAGACAAAAGGTTGTATTTATGAAGGGATTTCATTGTAACTTGGTAGGATGACTCAGTATAATGTCTAGATGAGGACGTCCCCTTTTGGTTGCGATCGGTCAACCTTGATGGCTACACAGGCTCGAAGCCCAAAAACCTTTAGCTCAGTCTACAGGCCATATTTATGAAGGAATTTCATTGTAACGTGATAGGATGACTCGTTTTGGAATAATTTCAATTCTACTTGGTAACTTTGGTTGGCATACATTAACTGTGAGGGCCACATACATTAACTGTGAGGGCCACATTAACCCAGCCCTCAGTTCTGTAGTACAGTCTACACCTCAAATTATTTTTGTTGAAAACATAGCATACAGGGAACAGAACTTAACATATTCCCAATTATCACAATTCTTGTCTTATTTCATAATCCTTTCATAAACATTGAACATTTTCCTTATCAAACACGACACACAGTCAAGTTAAGCTACAGTACCATTGACACTTTCATTGAAGGTGCCAGACACAAATCAATGATGGTTTGCGTGAAATCAACAGGGTAGCAGAATGTTGGAAGTGAATAATGGTGGTTTTGGATGTTCAGGGCTGTAACTTTATAATTTTTATGTAAAATTATTTATGTTTCCCAATTTTGGGATATGCTTCTGATTATGGTCATTATAATATGACTCCACTGTTGTTTTGTTAGTATTATTTCCATTCCCTCTCCTGAACCCTCCTGTTATACTCCCAAGCTCTTTCGGCTTTTTTATTGAGAATTTTTTATTAAAATTCTTGGGAGTTTAACTTGTTTTATGGAATAGGTATTCAGTGTATCCCCTGTGTTTTCGTCCTGTTCGTTACTGTTCAGAACATTTTGTATTCTTGCATCTTCCTATGAAGATCTAGCTTTGCAACAGGTGGTTGTTGATCATTTACTGACTTTGGGGCCTCTGTTGTGCCTGTTTTTGGTAAATTTCTGGTTTTTATGTGTATGGTACACATAATGCCGGCATCTGGGGTGGCCATCCGTCAGTCCGGGCAGACATGGGGGTTTAGGTGGCTATTTGTTGGTAGAAATGGGAGTTAGGACTACCGCAGTTTATGTGACTAGTCACATAGTTAAATGTCATTATTGTAGGGTGGGGTTTAGAGTTGGGATGGGGTGGGGTTAGGGTCAGTAAAGGGTAGGGTTAGGGTTCGCTACCACCCCAAACATTTTTCACCCAAAAAGTTGTTTTAATACAATGGACATGCATTTTAGTTAAAATAAACTAGGAATATATTGAATTTTCATTAGTTTAGGGTGGGGTTTAGAATTGGGGTGGGGGGGGGTTAGGGTTAGGGTCAGTAAAGGGTAGGGTCAGGGTTTGCTACCACCCCAAAAATATTCCCCAAAATCACTTGTTTTAATATAATCGACATGCATTTTATTGTAGTCCCATAAAAATAGCCACATAACTACCAATTTGTTAGTCTGCCCGTCCATCAGTCCGTTCATCCGTCCATCAGTCTGTCCATCCATCCATCTGTCCGTCCAGCCATCCGGCATCCATATCCATTTCTTTGGCATTCAATAACTTGAAAAATATTGCTTGGAGTATCAAGTTACTTTATTATACCCCCACTTTCGAAGAAAATGGGGGTATACTGGATTACATGCGTCCGTCCATCCGTTCATCCATCTGTCCGTCCGTCCATCCATCTGTCTGGCCGTCCGTCCGTCTGTCTGTCCATCCATCTGTCTGTGCGTCCGTGTGTGAGTCTGTCCGAAAATATTCATAACTTAAGTAAATTATTATTTTTTATAATATTTGTTGGTCATAGGTATGCCCACACTAGTTATTTTTTTTATTATTATTTTTTTTTTTATTACTTGTTCACTTAGAAATTGTGTCCGTCCGAGCCAAATATTGTCTGTTCAGCCTGTATCTCGGGTATCGAATGTTCTATTGTAATGAAATTTGCCATGAACACTACTTATGGTATGGGCTTTAGAAAAAGGATTCAACATTATTTCGCACATTCTCCTTTTTAGAGTTATCCCCCTTTTTGACTTAGAAATTGTAGGAAATAGACATTATTTGTCTGTTCAGCCTGTATCTCAGGTATGGGTTATCGGATTTTGGTGAAATATGGCATGCAGTTTGCCTATGACAAAGGCTTCTGCCTCATTGCATAAAACTTCCAACCACCAAACAATTTACCATACCTTTTGACTTAGAAATTGTTGGAAATTGTTGAAAACTTTCGAAGAAAATGAGAGGGGAGGGGGGTGGGGCATACTGGATTGGGGTTATCAGATTTCATTGAAATATGGCATGCAGTTTGCCTATAATAAAGGCTTTTGCCTCATTGCATAAAACTTCCAAACACCAAACAATTTACCATACCTTTTGACTTAGAAATTGTTGGAAATTGTTGAAAACTTTTGAAGAAAATGGAAGGGGGGGTGTATACTGGATTGTGTCCGTCCATCTGTGCATCCGTCCATCAGTCCATACGAGAATATTCATAAATGATATTTGTTGGTCATAGGTATGCCCACACTAGGCGGTACACCATGTGGGGGTATGCACCGGACGAAAGTCCAGCTCTTGTATTTGTATTCAGGTTACTGATGTGCTGAGCTGTATAGTTTTTGTTGTAAATCTGATAATTTGATCCTGAGATATTAACTCTTTATCCTTCAAATTGAGAATTTGTCCAATCCCTTTGGCATGAGATAACTCAAAAAATATCAATCCAATTGTCATGTTACTTTATATATATCCTCAGGTTACTGATGTTCCGAACTGTATAGTTTTTGGTGTAAATCTGTTATTTTGATCCTGAGATATTAACCCTTTATCCTTCAAATTGAAAATGTCTCCAATCCCTTTGGCATTCGATAACTTGAAAAATATTGCTTGGATTGTCTAGTTACTTTATATTTGTGTTCAGGTTACTGATTTGCTGTATGGTTTTTGGTGTAAATTTGATGATTTGATCCCGAAATATTAACCCTTTATCCTTCAAGTTGAAAATTCCTCCAATCCCTTTGACATTCGATAACTTGAAAAATATTGCTTGGATTATCAAGTTACTTTATATTTGTGTTCAGGTTACTGATGTGCCGAGCTGTATAGTTTTTGGTGTAAATCTGATAATTTGATCCTGAGATATTAACCCTTTATCCTTCAAATTGAAAATTCCTCTAATCCCTTTGGCATTCGATAACTTGAAAAATATTGCTTGGATTGTCTAGTTACTTTATATTTGTGTTCAGGTTACTGATTTGCTGTATGGTTTTTGGTGTAAATTTGATGATTTGATCCCGAAATATTAACCCTTTATCCTTCAAATTGAAAATTCCTCCAATCCCTTTGGCATTCGATAACTTGAAAAATATTGCTTGGATTATCAAGTTAATTTATATTTGTGTTCAGGTTACTGATGTGCCGAGCTGTATAGTTTTTGGTGTAAATCTGTTATTTTGATCCTGAGATATTAACCCTTTATTCTTCAAATTGAGATGTGCCGAGCTGTATAGTTTTTGGTGTGAATCTGATAATTTGATCCTGAGATATTAACCCCTTATCCTTCAAATTGAAAATTCCTCCAATCCCTTTGGCTTGAGATAACTCAAAAAATATCAATCCGATTGTCATGTTACTTTATATATGTATTCAGGTTACTGATGTGCTGTGCTGTATAGTTTTTTTATGTAAATCTAATAATTTGATCCCGAGATATTAACCCTTTATCCATCAAATTAGACACTCCTCCAATCCATTTCTGTATGTACCCATACCATGTATGGTGTACATAATGTCAGCATCCGGGGTGGCCCCCCATTATACAGCTTTCTTGTAGTTGTGCGTATGGGTACACATCTGACGATTTCATCGGCCTATTTTTCCTCTTGACGTTGTCTGTTCAATAACATTTTGGATACGTATTAATTCAGTGTTTAGTTATAAACAGTTATTGTTTTTATGTGTACCCATACTATGCATGGTACACATAATGCCGGCATCCGGGGTGGCCATCAATCGTTCGTCCATTCTTTGTCCATATGTCTGTCCATCTGTCCATCCATCCGTCTGTCCATCCGGCGTCCGTATCCATTTCATTGGCATTCGATAACTTGAAAAATATTGCTTGGATTGTCAAGTTACTTTATATTTGTGTTCAGGTTACTGATGTGCCAATCTGTATAGTTTTTGGTGTAAATCTGATAATTTGATCCTGAATAGGCTTATGATCTAATCTTTAGCTGAGCCGGTGAAGGCTGCCCTTTGTGGTAGAAGGCCACAGTTAAGCTGTTAATCTGCCTGTTAGCTCACCTTCTCATTCCCTAGTTTTACTTGAGCAGTTTTAGTTTTATATAGTGTTTAAACGTGATCTAATTTTAGTTGAGTCGGTGAAGGCAGCCCTTTCTGGTAGAAGGCCACAGTTAAGATGTTAATCTGCCTGTTAGCTCACCTTCTCGTTCCCTAGTTTTTCTCGAACTCGTTCCCTAGTTTTTCTCGACTCGTGTTTTTATCAAATGCATTGTATGCCAAATATATTCTCATACTTTCATGAAATCAAAATTATATAAACTCGAAATATAAATTAAATAAAAACATAATCTCTCAAGTATAATTAACTTCAGCTGACCTATTATATATACTATTGTTATGATTCATACCAAATTTATCTGTTTTGTTTAAAAAAAAATATAATTAAAAGTTTGTTGAAAACTGAAAAAGTTTTCTTGTGAGATATCACAAGAATTAAGTTACCTCCCCTTACTTATATACAAACAGATTCAGAACATTGTCCAGCAGAGTATTTTGTCTTCATTTTGAACCAACAGGATTATTTTTTTTTGTTTTTTTCACAGAGTGGGAGTTATGAATACTGAGGGCACCTTCTCTAACGTGAGTAATACAAAACACAATTCAAATATTTTTTTTAATAAAAAACGAAAACGAAATTACCACAATCACACACAACTTCATTGTACCAGCAACAACAGGTGATTTTTAGCTCAACTTTGGCGAAGCCAAATTTGAGCTTTTGTCATGGCCCGTCGTCCGTCTGTCCATCTGTCCGTACGTCAACAATTGGATACGGCTCGGGCTAGAGGCCGTATTTATGAACCGATCTTTACGAAACTTCTTGGGTACCTTTGTTATGACCGTGGGACGAGAACGAGTTTTTTGGGTGCGGTCCGATATTCAAGATGGCTGCCAGCCGCCATTTTGTACCGACGATGCAGAAATCTGTTTTTTGTACAGAACTTCCATATGAAAGCTCTGATTTGAATAATTTTTTGTATGAATGTTTAGTACCATGGGATACATCACATATGATACAGGTTTTTTTCTCGTGTGTAAATTGTGCAAATTAGACTAATTTTGATGTTTTTTGGTGTTACTTTCAGCATTGTAAGTGCAAATGCCAATACGGCTCAGGCTAGAGGACGTATTTATGAACCGATCTTTACGAAACTTCTTGGGTACCTTTGGTATCACCGTGGGACGAGAACGAGTGTTTTTGGGTCCGGTCCGAAATTCAAGATGGCCGTTGGCAGCCATTTTGTACAAAATTAGGTGCAATCAGATTTTTGCACAGAACTTCCATATGAAAGCGCTGATTTGAATAATTTTTTGTGTGAATGTTTAGTACCATGGGATACATCACATATAATACGGGTTTTTTTCTCGTGCAGAAATTATGCAAATTAGATGAACTTTGATTTTTTCAGTGCGACTTACACACAGTAAGTACACATGTCAGCACGGCTCAGACTAGAGTCTGTATTTATGAACTGATCTTCATGAAATGTCTTGGGTACCTTTGTTATCACCTTGGGACGAGAACGAGTGTTTCTGGGTGCGGTCTAAAATTCAAGATGGCTGCCAGTGGCCATTTTGTACCGAAATTAGGTCTAATCAGTTTTTTGTACACAACTTCTATACAGCTCAGACTAGAGGCCATATTTATGAACCAATCTTTACAAAACTTCTGGGGTACCTTTGGTATCACCGTGGGATTAGAGCGAGTGTTTTTAGGTGTGGTCCGAAATTCAAGATGGCCACCAGCAGCCATTTTGTACCAAAATTAGTGCAATCAGTCTTTTGTGCAGAACTTCTGTATGAAAGTTCTGATTTAAATAAATTTCTTATCAACCTACCTCAATTGTTTACAACAGGCTTGCACTACAGTGGAAGAACCTAACTCGGATAAAATACTCTCTATTTTAATCTTTCCCAAGATTTGGAAAAGAAAAGTGGTGTAAAAACACCACGAAAAAATAAGCCAAAACTGGGCCGAGCGCCATCGGCGCACAACCAGTATGGGACGCTCTTCCATAGTACAAATCCATGACTTCCGTCCCTGTGCGCAATGCATCAATTCGTCATTCTTTTTCTATCCGAAGCACGAGCAGGATGTGTTTCCGCCATATGCATTATGAAACAGTGATAATTCAACTCGTGGATAATGGTATTCCTGTGACTGGAATTATGGATCTGAAGATCGTATAATAACAGGACTGTGTTTTATATATTCTCGTTTATATTTTCAACCACATTCTCATTGTTTATTAATTACTATTCCGTTTTCGCGAATGTTTTGCGACATCGTGTCATCGCGAATCGACAATGAATTTTTTCGGTTGATAAAAAATTTTATTGGAGTAGGTGTCGGCCGTCTGGGTTCTGCCACCTTCTCTCGTAGTTGAGGGTGTTCTTCTACCTTCTGTTTCTGTTGAGTTCACCTTTTTCTTCTACTACTCTCACCTCTGTTTCTTTCCAGTTCGGTTCCTTTAGGGCAATTCCTTTTGCCCTCGCCATTGGTGCATTCTCGTGTCCGTTTCGTCCGCACACGCGGGTGGTGTGGAATGCAGTCGTTTCGGAAGCCTCCCGACTCGACCACGTCTGATGTGAGTTTACCCCCTCCGTGGGGGATGTGCAGCTCCTCCTGCACCCGCGGGGGGAGGGGGGGCACTGTTGTTTCGGGGCCCCCCGACTCGACCACGTCTGGTGTGAGTTTGACCCCCTCCGTGGGGGATGTGCAGCTCCTCCTGCGGGGGGTGGTGAACGCTTTCGTTTCGGGTCGCCCGATTCGACCACGTCTGATGAGAATTGCTCCTCCTCCGTGGGGGATGTGCAGCTCCTCCCGCACCAGCGGGGGGTGGGGACCGCTTTCGTTTCGGGGCTTCCCGATTCGACCATGTCTGGTGAGAGTTATTCCCCTTCCGTGGGGAATGTGCAGTGTTTTACCGTGGTGGATACTGCGGGAGCTGTTGGTTTTCTGATGTAGAGATGCCTGGTTCGGGACTATGCGCCCTCTCCAGTCGACATCTGAGGCTGTCACTAGGGTTGTGACTCCTCCTTTGGAGGCCGAGCTTGGTGGCTCTCTCCGCTTTTCCGCCAGTTCCAACAGCTCCCGTCGTATCTGCTGCTACTGCTGTTCCGTCTCCAACGTCATTGGGCATCGTTTTTAGCCGGCCTCGGCTTCTCCCTGCCAGGGTCTGCAGGGATGTCTGTAGTGTGGTTGTGGGGTTTTGGCCTCAGCCTTCCCAGACTTCCACTCGGCGAAGTCAAATGGGGCTGCCGATTGAACCCCATACTGTGTCCTCTCAGCCATTGAGCATGGTAGTTTTTTACCTGCAGTGGTCTGCTGCGGTGTCTGGTTGTGTAGACGTGGGGGTATCGGCCTCAGCCTTCCCTGACTTCAACTCGGCAAAGTTGGAAGTGGCTGCCGGCCGGACCCTCTCCTGTGGTCTCTGTGCCATCGAGCACCACAGTTGTCATTGGATTCGGTTGTTCTTAGTGGGACACTATGAACTGCGTGGCGTTTCCGTCCCTCATTCTGGCCACACGACCAGTTTTGGGGGTCCAACGTCTTTTGTGCAGCCTGGACCTTCTGCCCTGCAGAGGTCAGCTGTGACTCTCATGAGTTCCTGCTATGTTGATCCTCGGGGTGTGTCACACCCCTATACACGTCTGGCTTCAGACGTTTTCGGCTGCCGCACGTCGTCCCACGCCGGGTCTTTTGGAGGATCGTGACCCTTCGCTGGTTCAGAGGGTCTGTGGTGAAGCCACTTTGCCGGTTCGTTCCCCTGTCGAACCGGCCAGTATGGGCAGTGAGCTTAGGGAGGCCCTCTCCTTACTCACTCAGGTTCTGTCAACGAGCCTTCCTGTTGCTTCCAGCGAGGCAGCGAGTGGTTTCCAGGCGCCTCCTATGGCGCTACCTCCCGGGATTGGAAACAGGCCGCTTTCTGATCCCCTGGTGTTCCGACACCATGGGAGGCGTCGGCTGGTTTGCCCACGATGGGCTATGTGTCTTCCGACTCAGGGGAAGAGTCAGACATGCTTGATGTCAAGAGCCAGCAGTCTTTGGACTTGTGGGCAGCTCTTGATTTCGTGTTTGGGTTCCTTCCGGATCTCAAACCATCTAACCAGTCGACAGTGTCAGCCAGGCCGCGATCATCGGTCGCGCGCCAACAGTCTATGGAGCAACCTGCTTCTGGGCGTCTTCGACCGTGCCCTTCGGTACAGCTGGTTGAAGCATTTTCAGCCTTGGACTCCAAGCTAAGTTCCAAGGCTATGAAGGCTCTGTTCTTCACCAGGGTTGACACCTTTTTGCCTCCGGTGAGTTATCGTTCCTACGATTCCGCCAATCCGTCGGTCTTCCAGACTTTGACGGTTTTGGATCAGGACTCCAATTCCCTCGGGCTTTCCAAGTCCCAGTCTGCCGTCATTCCGATGACGACTCTGGAGTCCACATTGGGCTTATCGAGAGAGATGCTTGGTATGCTTTCTCTCTCCGATCACGTCGTCTCAGCTTTTGCTGCTTATCTGCCTTCAGATAAGATTGACGAGGTACAGGCTTCTTTGCGTGTGCTGTCCAAGGCGCTCATGCATCTTACTCACACGCATGCCTGTAACACGGCTAATCTGGAATTAGTTCGAAGGGACTCTGTGCGGGACACAGCCGATCCCTTCCTGAGGAGCAGTACGCTGCTCTTCGATCTGCTTTTTTGACAGGTCCGCAACTTTTCCATGATTCTGTGTTGACGGTCCGGGATGACGTCCTTCGTCATTCCAACGATCAGCTGCTGTTTCTTCAGCTTGATCAGCCTTCTAGGGTAGGCACGGGCCATTCCAAGCCTAACAAGTACCCTCTGCTTCCTCTGCGAAGCAAAAGGGGCTGATCCTTCTGCCACCGCTTCTGCTTCTTACTCAAGGGGTAAGGGTAAGCATCGGCAGTCTTGAGGGAACTCCCAGGATTCTTCATTCAGTAGAGGTGTTTTCTACTCTCGCGAGCCTCGTCGGGGTTCGCAATGAAGGTCCTCACCTCGACTCGTCCCAGGTTGGAGGAAGGATAGCAGAGTTCGCAGACCGTGGGCCACCATCACATCTGATCCTTGGATGTTAGATGTTGTTTGGTCCGGGCTGCGAATATCCTTCCGGCGGCACTCCACTCTGTCCGGGGTGCCTTTTCCAACCACAGTTCCTTCAGACATTTTACGTCGAGAACTTTTGTCCACGGAGATAGACAATCTCCTGACAAAGGGGGCGATTGAGGTCATCAAAAACATTAGGTCAGTGGGTTCCTATTCCCGCCTGTTCTTGGTGCCGAAGAAGGACGGCCGACTCCGACCGGTTCTCGATCTGAGTTTCCTGAACCAGTCTATCATTGCTCCCAAGTTCAGCATGGAGACTTTCAGGTCGGTCCTCCGTTCAATTCACCAGGGAGATTTCGCTTCCAGCTTCGACCTGCGAGACGCTTACTTTCACGTTCCGATTCATTGGGCGTTACGGAAGTATCTCAGGTTCATTTTTCTGGGGCGAGTTTACCAGTTCAAGGCCATGCCTTTCGGCCTCAACCTGGTTCCTTGGTCCTTCACCAGACTGATGTCGCATGTGATAGCTTTCCATCGCACACAGTCCAGGGTGACTACTTCGGCATATCTGGACGATATCCTCCAGGGGCATTCCAATACTGCCTTCCTGGAGTCGGATGTCGCCACTCTGTTGAGCTTGCTCACGTCGCTATGTTTCAGAGTCAACGAGAAGAAGTCGGACCTGGTCCCTTCTCAGTCGTTTTATCATCTGGGGATGGCTTTCCGCACACAATTCAATTCGGTGGCGGTTCCCCAGGCCAAGGCTGTGATTCTCTCAGCTTTTGCTCCGACTCTGTCCCAGACCACATCCACGACAGCTCGAAGTTTTCTCCGGCTAATCGGTCTCTGCTGTTCGATGACGGATCTCATTCCTCTAGGTTGGCTGCGTGTCAGACCTCCTCAACACTTTCTGCTCAGTTGTTGGAGGCCGAATGTAGATTTTCTGGATCTGGTGCTTCAGTTTCCAGACTATCTTTATCCTCACCTTCTCCTCTGGGCGGATGTCCAGTGGCTTTTGCAGGGTGTTCCGTTGGACTTACCCACGTCCGATCGCGTTCTGACGGCAGATGCCAGCGATCTCGGATGGGGTGCGACGTTGGATCCTCTAGGTCTTTCCATTCACGGGATGGTGGACCAGGATCATGCAGCTCTACACATCAACCAGAAGGAGCTTCTTGCTCTTCTTCTGCGTTTCAGGCAGTGGATCCCTCACCTGTCGAATCGCCAGGTCCTTCTGTCGTCCGACCATTCGACGGTGGTTGCTTACATTCGGAACCAGGGCGGCACGCACTCTGTTCCAATGTACGAATTGGCTTGGGATCTTATACTGCTCGCTCAGGATGTCCACGCCGGGGTGGCTGTTCTTCACATTCCCGGTCGCCTGAACGTCCTAGCCGACTCCCTGTCCCGTCGGGGCAGGGTCATTTCCACCAGGTGGATGCTCCACATGGCGGGTTCCATCGATCTCTTGTGACTAGTTGGAACCATCAGGTGGACACTTTCGTGTCCCCGTGTCCAGATGCTCTGGCTTTTGCCGTGGACGCTCTGGCCCTCCTTTGGGATGGTCTTGTCGGCTACACCTTCCTACCAGTTCCGATTCCGCCTCAGGTTCTCACCCAGATATGAACCTGCTGTCGTCGAATCCTTTCGATCACACCCGTCGCTTCGGTGGGTGTGGATCAATCTGCTCCGCTCTCTGTTAGCGGCGGTTCCAGCATGTCTCCCTCTACCTCGCGACTTTCTTTGCCACAGTCGCCCGGGAGGTTTTCAAGTTGACCCGACTTCATTGTGCCTTCGCAATGACTTTTATCGGGTCCTGTCTCCTCCGTAGTGGTTTTTCGAGACACGCAGTGGAGTTGCTTTTCTTCAAGGAGGCACTCACTCCACTGGTTTAGCCTCTGTGGCTAAGTGGAAGGTTCTTCTGTCGATGGTGTGTGATCACTCTGTTGCTTCTGTCACTCCTTCGATCACACTGCTTGCGGATTTTTCTGGTATATGTTTGTTTCTGGGGGTCTCCAGCAATGTGTACTTGTCCATGCTTCGGAGACATTTTTTCCTATGTGATACTGCATTGTTTCGACACTCATCCTTGCCTCTCCAAGCTTGTTCAGCTCTTTTCCTTGAAAAGGCCTAGGACTTTGCAGTTTACTCCAAGATGGTCACTTTCTTGGGCGCTGCTCTGCTTGGGGGTGGGGGGCGTTCACGCCTTTATCCTGGATGAATATGCGTTTTCCCACATGCCAGATCTCTCCTGCATCCATTTCTTGATGGACTTGTCTTGCTATTCGTGCAGCTTCCGCTCGTCTAGCTACTGGTGATTGTATTACCAATTGTTTTTTCTGCCACGAGGTGCGTGCATTGTCTTCCTCTTTTAATAACTCTGTCATGTTGTCGGATGACTGATGTTATACTGGCAGCCTTCTGGAGAAATGCTACATTCTCCTTTTCTCTGCGACAGTTGCAGGAGCCGACAGAGACCCTTGGGGCCCTCTTTCTTCGGCTCAGGATGTTGTCTATCCAAGCTTTTCAGCTTTTTTCAGGGTCGGTTCCAGCTTTGTGCTGTTACTGCCCTTTCTGTCTGTGCGTCACACTTCACCATACGCCTCATCTTTCATTGGCTTTTCTAATGTTTGTGATGCTATGGTTTGAAAGGCCTAGGGATCTCTTCCTCTGTCCATGGTCCCAGTGCTATTGATTTATGTGTGGGTTGGTTATGTGATTCCCTCCAGCCTTTTGTCTATTCAGCCTGTTGTAAACAATTGAGGTAGGTTGATAAGAAGTATAAATTTTATAGTAAATTTCCTTTCTTATACCTACCGAAATTGTTTACATGGAGGCCCTCCCGTCTTCTTATTCGGGTAAGAATCCTTCCTCCCCGCTCATCACATAACTCCTGTGTTGTTCGGAATCAAAAGAATGACGAATTGATGCATTGCGCACAGGGACGGAAGTCATGGATTTGTACTATGGAAGAGCGTCCCATACTGGGTGTGCGCCGATGGCGCTCGGCCCAGTCTTGGCTTATTTTTTCGTGGTGTTTTTACACCACTTTTCTTTCCCAAGTCTTGGGAAAGATTAAAATAGAGAGTATTTTATCCGAGTTAGGTTCTTCCACTGTAGTGCAAGCCTGTTGTAAACAATTTTGGTAGGTATAATAAGAAAGGAAATTTACTATAAAATTTATACTTTTGTATGAATGTTTAGTAACATGGAATACATCACATATTGTGAGGGGTTTTTTTTCTTGCAGAAATTATGCAAATTAGATGAACTTTGATTTATTCAGTGCTATTACACAATGTATGCACACATGTCAATACGGCTCAGGGTAGAGGCTGTATTTATGAACCAATCTTCACAAAACTTCTTGGGTACCTTTGTTATCACCTTGGGACGAGAATGAGTGTTTCTGGGTACGGGCCAAAATTCAAGATGGCTGCCAGTGGCCATTTTGTACCGAAATTAGGTCCAATCAGTTTTTTGTCGCAAGTTCTATACAGCTCGTATTTATGAACTGATCTTCACAAAACTTCTTGGGTACCTTTGTTTTCACCTTGGGACAGGAACGAGTGTGTTTTGGGGTGCCTTTGTTATCACTGTGCTATGAGAACAAATATTTTGGGGTTCAGTCAGACCCACTCTGGGACTCAAAGATTTCTTTTCTAGTTTAGCATCTGATTGTCACCCACCTTTACAATACTTTACCTATACATATTTGTTACAGGCAACGGTCAGTATTTATGTACACTGTTACAATACTTTATATGTACCTTTGTTATCAGGTCATTACCTAGATGTTTGTCGTTGCTGTGTCACATACTATACATGTACATGTCTTTGTCTTGTCAAGTTGAGCTACAGTGTCATTGACACTTTCATTTTTTTAAACAAAATGATACGTATTGTTAGCATTGAGTAATTTTTATTGTGCAATAAAACCTGTCAAAAGATAATAAGAGTGAATATTTTCTCACTAAAAATGTACAGATTGAACAAAGAATTACCATGAATAAATGGCATGAACGAAGAAGGAACGCTTGTGTTGGTTCTTGAACGTTTTGGTCCTTGGACGTTTTGGCCCAAGATGTTTCAGCCTCCATGTATTGAAGCACCGGGATGAGCAAGGAAAAATGGTCGGACACTCTGGGGGCAGGGAGGGGGGGGGGGGGGGGGTACAAGCAAAGGGTAGATAGCCTTCCACTCACGTTTGTGTGTCGGGGAGGTGGGTGGGCGGACTTGGACCAGTGATATCCATATTTGTATATTTTTACTGACAACTACCATTAAAATTGTTAAAATAAATTATTAAAATGAAATATAATGCATTTTGGTTTGGTGGGGGGGGGGGGGGGGGGGGGGGTTGCCCGGGTGGGACCGTGGGAGGCATAACAAGGAAAATATTGGTTTATTGGCCGCGTGCAAAAATTTCACTGACAAGCATCCAAATCTCACTGAGAGCTCATCAAAAATCTCACTGACAGTCACCTTCAGAGGTTAACAGGTCTGGACAGGCATCAAAAGATCTGGGGTCAGATCTCCGTCCCGTGAGCTGCATATGGTGAAGAAGCAGATAACCGCTGCTCCACAAGCCTCATTCACGGACCTGCTGCTGCAGATTGCGGAGAATCCTGCATGGCCGCAACCCAACCCTCTCTCTCTCTCTCTCTCTCTCTGGTGCAACTGCCCTGGTGTTCCTTGCCTGGATTTTTAGAGCTGGTTTGCCCCGAATCCATGGAGGCCAACTGCCCCCCCCCCCCCCCCCCTGGCTTGTATGCCCATGTTCTGAGGATTTTAGTCCTTTTGTTGACGCCTTATTAGAATCAAATGTGGCACTTAATCCCTTAACGTGACCATCTAACATTGTAAGTCTCCATTTGGTGAGCTTTCTAAAGTCACAAAAATTACACTGAGATATCTGTCTTTACAGAGAAGAAGACTTCTAGCTACGTTAGCTAGGTTGAGACCACTGTCTTTTGGGAATAGAACCACTAAAAGGAAGCTGTACATTTTTAGCTCAACTTTGGCGAAGCCAAATTTGAGCTTTTGTCATGGCCTGTCGTCCGTCTGTCCGTACGTCAACAATTGGATACGGCTCGGGCTAGAGGCCGTATTTATGAACCAATCTTTACGAAATTTCTTGGGTACCTTTGTTATGACCGTGGGACGAGAACGAATGTTTTTGGGTGCGGTCCGAAATTCAAGATGGCTGCCAACCGCCATTTTGTACCGACGATGCAGAAATCTGTTTTTTGCACAGAACTTCCATATGAAAGCTCTGATTTGAATAATTTTTTGTATGAATGTTAAGTACCATGGGATACATCACATATAATACAGGTTTTTTTCTTGTGCGTAAATTGTGCAAATTAGACTAATTTTGATGTCTTTTGGTGTTACTTTCAGCACTGTAAGTGCAAATGCCAATACGGCTCAGGCTAGAGGCCGTATTTATGAACCAATCTTTACGAAACTTCTTGGGTACCTTTGGTATCACCGTGGGACGAGAACGAGTGTTTTTGGGTCCGGTCCGACATTCAAGATGGCCGATGGCAGCCATTTTGTACAAAATTAGGTGCAATCAGATTTTTGCACAGAACTTCCATATGAAAGTTCTGATTTGAATAATTTTTTGAGTGAATGTTTAGTACCATGGGATACATCACATATAATACAGGTTTTTTTCTCGTGCAGAAATTATGCAAATTAGATGAACTTTGATTTTTTCAGTGCGACTTACACACAGTAAGTACACATGTCAATACGGCTCGGGTTAGAGTCTGTATTTATGAACTGATCTTCACGAAATGTCTTGGGTACCTTTGTTATCACCTTGGGACGAGAACGAGTGTTTCTGGGTGCGGTCTAAAATTCAAGTGGCCATTTTGTAACTAAATTAGGTCCAATCAGTTTTTTGTACACAACTTCTATACGGCTCAGACTAGAGGCCATATTTATGAACCAATCTTTACGAAACTTCTTGGGTACCTTTGTTATCACCGTGGGATGAGAGCGAGTGTTTTTGGGTGTGGTCCAAAATTCAAGATGGCCACCAGCAGCCATTTTGTACCAAAATTAGTGCAATCAGTCTTTTGTACAGAACTTCTGTATGAAAGTTCTGATTTGAATAAATTTTTGTATGAATGTTTAGTAACTTGGAATACATCACATATTGTAAGTGTTTTTTTTCATGCAGAAATTATGCAAATTAGATGAACTTTGATTTATTCAGTGCTACTTACACAATGTAAGCACACATGTCAATACGGCTCAGGGTAGAGGCTGTATTTATGAACCATTCTTTGCAAAACTTCTTGGGTACCTTTGTTATCACTTTGGGATGAGAATGAGTGTTTCTGGGTGCGGTCCAGAATTCAAGATGGCTGCCAGTGGCCATTATGTACCGAAATTAGGTCCAATCAGTTTTTTGTCACAAGTTCTATACAGCTCGTATTTATGAACTGATCTTCACAAAACTCAGGGATCAAAATGACCGGGATTGCATCGCAAAATGCGATGCAATATCCACACATTGCGATACAACTTTAGGTCTATGAATTGCAAAGCGCCAATGCAAATTACGAGGCCGGATTAATTTATTTCGAAAAATCTTTTTTAACTTTGTATGCTGTTGCATTCACCAGCGGGGAACCTGGAAGAGTCTCCATGTCATTCATTTGTTCAGACCCCCTCTAAGAGACAATTGTTCTGTACACATGCGCAGTTGCACCTGTTACCAAATATTGACCAGGATTTTCCAAAACGCACGCACGTTTTGGGAAATCTCTGTCAATATTTGGTAACAGACACAACAGTGCATGTGTACAGCTAAATCAATGGAGCAACTACTCTTTTGATTCAAGGGATTATTTATCCGAAAATCGAGGTAATCTGAATGTTAAAATTTTAGAGAATAGTATCAACTTTGGAAGTTCCCAATTTGTGGCATCTCTGATGTGTTCGCAATCTGAGTTGTGCTCATTGCAAATGATTATCGAGGTGTGCATAAAATTGCTCACCCCATTTTAAATTCAGGCACGTTTAGGGGCGCGAGCACAATGGCGTGCCTTTCCCACATAGGCCTGAATCCCTAAGAAAGTTGATTCATTACTCTCTCATCACATAACATTTTATGCTCTCAGAATCAACCAGAATGCATCTCCTGCCCTCTGAAATTTCAAATTTTCTCAGGGGAAGCACCCAGGACTCACCACCAACGAGGGGGGGGGGGGGGGGGGGTCGCGGTTCCGACTTTGCGTCATCTGCTGTGACCATCAAGAAAACACTGCAATGCAAAATTTTCAAAACAATTTGCTCCCTGAAACTTCTTGGGTACCTTTGTTTTCACCTTGGGACAGGAACGAGTATGTTTTGGGGTGTCTTTGTTATCACTGTGCTATGAGAACAAATATCTTGGGGTTCAGTCAGACCCACTCTGGGACTCAAAAGATTTCTTTTCTAGTTTAGCATCTGACTGTCACCACCTTTACAATACTTTACCTATACATTTGTTACAGGCAACGGTCAGTATTTATGTACAGACCGTTACAATACTTTATATGTACCTTTGTTATCAGGTCATTACCTAGATGTTTGTCATTGCTGTGTCACATACTATACATGTACATGTCTTTGTCTTGACAAGTTGAGCTACAGTGTCATTGACACTTTCATTTCTTTCTTGGTGTTGTTTTCTTAAGTGTCACAGACTTTAGTCTTATTGTTGACACTATAGTAGCCAAGCTAAAATTATGAGCAGTGTTTTTTTCACTATCATTAGCGGCTAGCGTTGTCAGTCTCCTTTAGTGAGCTTCTAGGGCCGCAGTTAATAGCCATATAATTGTTTTCACGTATAGGAAGACCTTTAGCTGCTTCAGCTAGGCTGATACCACTGTTCTTTCGGACAAGGTACCATTATAAGAAAAGAGGTTCTCTCCTTAACGGTATTGTTTTTGTGTTAGTTGTCTGATGTTTTTAACCCTATTGATGATGCCACATTAACCTAGTGAGAATAATGAGCATTCTTTCAGATGCCTGTAGTTTACTCCTTTTTCAGGAATATATTTCCTACAATAATCGGAACGAGGTGTAAGGAGTTCATCTAGGTTTTTATGATTGGGTGCTGGAACTTCGTTTTTTGTCGCCCACTTCATTTTTAATCCAATCTGTTGTCCTGGATTATATTTCCACCTGGAGGATTGCATGATTCTATATGGTGTATTGTTTGGTGCCATGGCATACTGTTTTGATTTCAAAAGCTTTGTCGATGCTATTTCAGCGGGTATATTCCTTGCAATAGTGCCATGTTCATCATGTCTCTCTCCGTCCTTAGTGGCATTATGGAGTTGGTCCCGGCCAATATGTTAAGAGGCGATTACAGGGCAGGGCGCAGTCCTCTTCCTGTAAGCTTCGTATGCATTCAATTATATGCATGTCTTTCATTGCTCTTTGACTGACGGGTGGGTTGTGGTCTAACGGCGATATCAGGGGTGGCATCACTCTAGTTGGTTTGCTTCCTGTGGTTGTTCGCTCATAATTCAAACACGAGCATATCATTCTTGAACATTAACTGTTTGGGGATTCTGAATTCTTTCATAAATACATTTGGTTGATATTGCTAGCCTTCGTGTACCTGTGCGGTAGGCATGACGATTACCTGGACGACATTCTCCAAAATAGCAATTAGTCCACTCTGAGAGTTTTCACTCAGAGTTGTCATCTTTGTTATGACGTATGAGTCTATTCCTCAGGTTAAATCGCTTTAACGTTGTTTTATTCCTTCAGTTTCCTGGTTATATTTTGTATCGCTTGGTTACGCCGTTGATACGGGCCGTATTCAGGCAAGGGTACATGCAGGATTCTGTTGGTGGCATGCATAATGTGTATTAATCATTAAGCAGAAGTATTTCTTGAATAGATTCTCTTAAATTCTTGCGCAGTGTCAGTATAAGAGCTTATGATAATTTTCGGCTGGTTGGATGAGTTATGGATATCCTTACAGACCGCCTATGCATACTTTCTCTATTTTTGGCTTCATTGTTCGGAGTGGTATTTTTTCTCTGAACACTCATTGGTGTTAACAGACCTTTGGAACAATGAGTTATTTGGGGATAGTCTCTGACAGGTTTTTATTCATATCCCATTCCATGTTCTGAATCCAGTCTTCAACCGGAAGCGGTACACAAGAGGAAATACTACTCTCTCATTCTCTTAGATTGAACAGTTAAAATTTTGAAGTTCATTATTGGAATTTACTTGTACACCTGAATGTAGTCACCTGTTGGTTGGTTCAATAGCATATAAGTTCTATCAGATAACTTTCCATTGGGATTCAGTTGGACAAGTTTAAGGTTGTACATATTAATATTACCGGTTATCGACCTATCTACCTGTTCCGGATGTGGCATACATTTAGAAGCTTGTGATTTTAATAATCGGGAGCCTTTAGGCGAATATATACTATTCTGTACTGCTTTTTCACTGATTCCAGGCCGCTTCCCTCTTTGTGCTAAAGGTTAATTCCTTCAAAAAAGAGGGGGGGTGGGGGTTGTCCTCTATTGTTGTATAGAGAAGCATATATGTAATTCCTAAAAATTTTAATCTCCTATTCACCTTGGGAGTTCTAATGCAGGCTAAGGAGCTGAATTTTAGTCTGCTATTCCTTTAAGTCCAAGGCCCTCCTGCCTTTTTACGATTCAGCTAAGTCTGGGCCATTGGTTCTAGTATAAAAATATGATAAATTTTAAGTCTTACCAATGGCTGAGACAGGGGATGGCCCTCCCATGAGTGGGAACTCATACTTCCCAACCGAATTATAACATTAGTATGTACAACTAGGAAGAATGATGCTTGGTGCCAATTCCGTTCTCTTCCTGGGTATTGCACATGTGCAAGTACTAAAAGTATGGAGGGCCAGATATTGTTTGCAAATTTGGGGGATTGGGGAGGTTCAAAATTTGCGTTTGACCCTTGATAAAATTCAGGTTGCACCAGCTAAGTCTGGGCCATTGGTAAGTATAAAAAATATATAAATTATTTAAAATTTATCATTTTTCACTGTCTCATGACTTGTGAATATTGAAGTTTGAGTTTAGCATTTTATTTTATTTCATTAACCCTTTACCTGATGAATCGACCACATCTAATTTAGAAATCAATCAGTTGATAGAAAATTATTTTTCAAACAATCTCAACAAAACTATATGATGTGATCCATCATTGGAACGAGCTCCTTGACCTCATTCCAATAAGGTGTAACATCATATAGTTTGGTTGTAATTTTTTTAAAATTTGAATAAATAATATTTATAATAAATTTTGATATTGTCTGTTGTGTAAGACCTGTTGTATACAACATACTACTGTCGCATTGAATTCAATTAATTCCAGTTAAATGAATTTCAGTCGACATTAATGTGCTGTATTTAACCATTAAATGCGAGAAGGCAAACTTCAGATGAATCTTTGAGTCAGCCAGATGAATCTAATTACCAAACTTCAATTAAATGCATCTTTGTTAGAGACATCGCATCATCTTTGACTCAGATTTAATGCAAATGAAATGACAATGATATGCTAATCAGGTTAACACCAAATGTGATGTAAATTACAATTTTCAATAACGTTCGCAGCAGAATTTAATTTAAGATGACAGCGATGTGTCATTTTTAACCAACACAGACCTAATTCAATTTTGGGAACGGTTTTTCTTCGTTGGTTTGGGGTGGGGGTAGGGAGGGTGCCAACTAAGCTATACAGACACTACAGCAATTGTCTTTTAAAGCATTATGTGTCATGTTACCACACTAAAGCATTATAAACTGCAAACAAGAATGCCTGTATATGCAGATCAAACTATTTAAATTTTACATAAAAGACAATTTCCAAATGAATTCAGAGCGACGATGGCGAGTCAGTATAAAAAAATTTAAGCTATAGTATAATGTATTCCTATACGTGTACACAGTTAAATTATATGGAAAGATATCACATAAGATTTTTCATAGACTCGAACATTCTGAGTTGAGGTTGCACAGCAATTGAATTCAACTCGATAGTGCATCTGTGTATGTAAAATGAAGATATGATGGATTTCAGATGAATTTAATTCAATTGAAATCGAATTGACAGTAGTGTGACATTTATAACAGGTCTCATTGGTTAAAAACTACATTGTTTTATAATTTCCTTCATGTTATGTTTTCATAAAATTACTAAAGCTTAGTTAATATCAGTGACATAATATTACAGTAAATCTGTGAATCCAGTCAATACACATATTAACTAAAACTTTCAGTCAATTCACTGTTTCACTTCTGGAATTCCAGAATTGATTAAAAATTTCAGTGAATACCAGCATTAACTGAATTTTTAGCTCAGTTAATACATGAATTGACTAAACCACCAAGTCATGAGTACAAAAAGCAGATAGATCTTCAAGTAAATCATTTATTACTTTTATAACATAGTCTTTACAATACATTAATAATAATCAAGGAAGGAATCGTCTAACATAGTTTTTTCAATATCATATAACATTAAGAGATTACAGTCTACGACTATATCATAAATATTAATACATTAATACATATCTCTGTTGATAAGAATGTCAAATTGATTGTCAGTCAGGGAATCAGTCATCTAACATAGTCTTATCAATGTTATAAAATATATAAGAGATTATAGATTACTTTTACATTAGAAATGTTAATACATTAATACATATCTGTGTTGATAAAAATGTCGAATTAATAGTTAATCAGGGAGTTAATCGCAGTTGATAATTCATCACAGTACATCTACTTGTTCTTACATTTTAAACTCCTGTGGCAACGAGAATTACATTTCAGCTTAGTTTTAAAGCACTTGCACCTATTGATTTGAGAATAATAAACCCACACAAACCCACTGAACAAAATACAACTAAAATCAAAGTCCAAAACATATACTTGAATAATTCAACATAATTTCAAGGTCAAAACAAAAAAATAAGTAATTTAAGTTAGGTAAGTTTAGAAATCAGTATACCCCTCTAGAATAATACTCCCCCTCCTCAACCCCCCCCCCCCCCCTCCATGACACGTTGACTCTATGAAACTGGACTAACTACACATCAGACATTGGATTATCCAAGGATTTATAGTAATCAGGCACAATAAAGTATAAACAAGGGATTAAAACATGTTCGTTTAAATATGAGAAACCATAATGTCACATCAAGGATTTATAGTAATCAGGCACATCCAAGTATAAGCAAAGGATTAAAACACATTCGTTTAAATATGAGAAACCACAACCTCACATCAAGGATTTATAGTAATCAGGTATACTCAAATATAAACAAAGAATTAAAACACTTTCTTTTAAATATGAGAAGCCACAACCTCACATTAACCCTTTACCTAACGAATCACACGCATCTGCCCACATAATATGCAAAATGAGTAGTTGAAAAAATTAATTTTTAAAAATATTTCAACAAAACCATATCATGTGACCCCTCATTTGAACAAGCTCATTGAGCTCGTTCCAGTAAGGGGTCACATGATATGGTTTTGTTGAAATTTTTTGAAAAATTTTAAAAAATTATATTTAAAATAATAAATTTTGAAATCATCTGCGTTGGGTAAAGGGTTAAGGGTAACATAAATTCACATATTTATTAAACTGCATCAGAGAGTCTGTGTATTGAGAGGGCTGAAATTTCACTTAATACTGGTATTCTCTGAAATTTTTAGCCAAGTCTGAAATTCCCAGAGTGAAACAGTCAATACGCTTATTGGCAGAAATTTTTATTAATATGCGTATTGACTGGTTTCACATATTTACTGTAACATATATATACCTATATGGCATGCCATACATAGGTTCAAGTATACCTTACTCTCAATAAACACGTTGCAAGAATAAAAGGATCATACCATTTGAAGAGCCCAATGTATTATATAAGGCCTAGTGGTGCTCTTGTTTAGTAAAGTACTTCTGATTCTGAAGATGAATATACATGATTTTTCAAATTCCAGTATGCTATGTTTCAGTTTGCACTTTGCATATTATTTCATATATTTGCCTGTGTTTTCACATTTTGCAGATTGTACAAGTTTGTTGTCACACTTTCATTAAATCTCCCAAATCAACCTTTTATCTGAGTTTACAAATTTATGTCTTCTCTCTCAATCTAGAGGTATTAGTTACACTTGGCAAAAGCACTAAAAAGGTCTAACATGGTTTATGAATATTTCTTATATTTTTGGTAAACATAATCATCTGAAATAAATTTCTTTAAAAGCTGATTAGAACTGAGCTGAGTAAAATATTGTAGAATTTTGTAAAGTGTTTAAACTTTTATCCTTCATGAATAGCAAGACATGACTTGCATAAAAATTTCTTCATTGACTAAACATTTTTCTTTTTTTGCATTGAAAACCTATTTAGCTCACGATCCATCATTAGACAAACCCAGTGTTCTCTTTCCACCGAGGAAGTCATAATATATGTTTTGGAGGCAAACATTTAAAGATTAATAAAATTTATATGATGATTGTTAGCTCAACTTAACAAAGTCAAGCTGAGCTATTGCCATCACTTCTCATCCGTCGGTGTACGTACGTACGTTAGTACGTACGTCCACAATTTCCTTTGGAACACCTCACATGTCGCATTTATGGTCAGATCACTTTGAAACTTGGTATGCTTGTTTGGGGTGACCTCTAGATGGGAGCTATCGATTTTCTTCAATTTCTGTCAAAAAATGATGCCATGGCCAATGTTCTTAGAACTTAGTTTAGTCAGACCTCAATATTTCCCTTTGGCACAACCTACAGGGCACATTTACGATTGGATTGCTTTGAAACATGCTATGCTTGTTTAGGGTGACCTCTAGATGAGAGCTATTGATTTTCTTCAATTTCCGTCAAAAAATGTTGCCGCGGCCAACGTTCTTAGAACTTAGTTTTGTCAGATCTCAATATTTCCCTTTGGCACACCATACAGGGCACATTTATGTTCGGATTGCTTTGAAACCTGGTATGCTTGTTTGGGGAGACCTTTAGATGGGAGCTATCGATTTTCTTCAATTTCTGTCAAAAAATGTTGCCATGGCCAACGTTCTTAGAACTTAGTTTAGTCAGACCTCAATATTTCCCTTTGGTACACCCTACAGGGCACATTTATGATTGTATTGCTTTGAAACCTGGTATGCTTGTTTGGGGTGACCTCTAGATGGTAGCTGTTGATTTTTTCCATTTCCGTCAAAATATGTTGCTGTAGCCAACGTTCTTAAACTTAGTTTAGTCAGAAGACCTCAATATTTCCCTTTGGCACACCCTACAGGGTACATTTATGATTGGATTGCTTTGAAACCTGGCATGCTTATTTGGGGTGACCTCTAGATGGGAGTTATCGATTTTCTTCCATTTCCTTCAAAAAATGTTCCCACAGCCAACGTTCTTAGAACTTAAATTAATCAGACCATGGCCAACGTTCTTAGAACTTAGTTTAGTCAGAAGACCTCAATATTTCCCTTTGGCACTCCCTTCAGGGCACATTTATGATTGGATTGCTTTGAAACCTGGCATGCTTGTTTGGGGTGACCTCTAGATGGGAGTTATCGATTTTCTTCCATTTCTGTCAAAAAATGTTCCCACAGCCAATGTTCTTAGAACTTAGTTTAGTTTGACCTCAATATTTCCCTTTGGCACACCCTACAGGGCACATTTATGATCGAATTGGTTTTAAATCTTGTAATGCTTGTTTGGGGAGACCTCTAGATGGGAGCTATTGATTTTCTTCAATTTCCGTCAAAAAATGTTGCTGTGGCCAACATTCTTAGAACTTAGTTTAGTCAGACCTCAATATTTCCCTTTGGCACACCCTACAGGGCACATTTATTAACTCAACTTGACAAAGTCAAGCTGAGCTATTGCCATCACTTCTCGTCCATTGGCGTATGTACGTACATATGTATGTACGTTAGTACGTGCGTCCACAATTTCCTTTGGCACACCTCACAGGTCACATTTATTTTCATTTCCTTTAAAAAATTATTGTCGTTTTCGCCAGCCTTTGAACTTACTGCATTCGTGTAGCAACTTATCCCTTTTGCACTCTCTGCAGGGTATGTTTATGAATTTCCATAAAAAAGAGAAAAAAAACATTGCCACCAGCAATGACATTCAAACTTAGTGCATTTGTGCATTAACATCTTCCTTTGGCATGCCTCAGAGGGTGCATTCATTATCAGGTTGTTTTGAAACTTTGTATGCTTATGCAGGATGACAAAGATAGGAGCTATCGATTTTTTTTTTATTTCCATCAAAAACCGCTTCTGTTAGCAACAGTCTTTGAATTTATTGCATTTGTGCATCAACATTCCTCTTTGACATGGCCTACAGGTCACATTTATCAGGATTGTTTTTTTTAACTTGGTTTGCTCATTGGGCGAGACCTTTAGATAAGAGCTGTTGATTAGCATTCATTCCTGTGAAAAAAGTTGCCATTTAGAATAACCTCTGAACTTACTGCATTTGTGTATTAACATTCTTCCTTTAGCCAATCTTACAGTTTACATTTATAAATTCAAGGATTACACTTGATGTTGTGCACACACAATGCTCTTATGTTGAAATTTCACCAAATAACATTGGTACCAGTGATCTTCAATTTTGCCATTTCACTAAAAACTTAACAAGTTCAAGTTTGTCAAGTTGAGCTACAGTGTCATTGACACTTTTATTCTGAATGGCCTGTGTCAGTTTGGGCCATTATGTTAAATTAAGGGTTAAAATATCTTGAGAAACTAAAGAGTTCATAGCAAGCCTGAAAATAAGCAATCTGTCATTTGCAAAATGAGGTCCCCAGAGGGTGAATTTGCTGTTGCTATACCATACAGTGTGCTAATGTATCCTCTGGATACCTCTTGCTGTTTAGGCTTGAGACCTTGATTCAGAATGAGGTTCACAGGGTGCAAATTTAATGATGCCTCCCTGCTGTGCAGGGCAGCTTCACCAAATTCACTCTCTGGGGTCCTCATTCTACAGACGATGCTTATTTTCTGGCTTTGGTTCAAAGATTATTGCCTTCAGTATTTCACCTCTATTTTTAAAATTGATACTGATGTTTTTGTTTTTGATAATTGTATAGGATGACGAAGCAAACCTACCTCGGGAAACTGCTGAAGAAAGAGATAACAAAGATAAATACATGAACTGCTGTGATAGACTTAGACAGAAAATAGAAGGTAATTTAGCTAGATGGTATTCACCCTCAAGGTCTTAAGAGCTTAAATCTGACTGTTGCACCCTTTTGGCTCCAATACAGGTGCTCCTACTCAGGATTTAAATTTCATGCAAGAATAAGAATAAGTTCTTGCAAAGGATTCTTACAAGGCAAACGATGAGAAATAACTTTGATTCTCGCAAAATATTCATTTGATTCATGCTATAGGTTCTGAAAGTGTCCTTAAAGACTTGGAGAATTCTACTTATTTTTTGCTCTCTCATAATAAGGTAACACTTTGACTTTGAAATGGTTTCCATTGAAGTCTTGGCTGCCTATATAATGCCCTATTTTATATATATAAATTTCCTATTTTAATTTCCATCAGCAAGATTACCGAATGCCTGTATGTAGAAACATGTGCACATGTAAGACAAGAAAACTCATCAAAATTGAAACTAGGCCCATGGGGGTTAGACTGTAATAAATATATAAAAATATGAGCGTTTTTTTCACTATGGAATAAGTAATGTTACTCACAAGGGTATAATAGTACTCTCAAATTCTAAATTATTTAAGGGCTGAAGCAGTAGTTCACAAGAAATCAAAACTGATTCTCGCAAATCAGGACAAAATTGAAGGCTTGCAACATGAAATATTTACAATTGTAGTGGTCGAGGTATAAAGGCTATTTACCAACCACTTCTGTCTCGATCTGTCACATTTGGGGTGCTTGTCCGATCCTCAGCAGTTGGTGGCATTGTGTACGATGTGAGGAAGCATGGTGGATGTGTCGACCACTCTGAAGTGGAATCTGGGGCAAGATTCACGGTGGGTGAATCTCAAAAGAAGGGAAGAGTAGTGCAGCGGTTGAGGTTTTAAGGCCATTTACCAACCAGCCTGGTTGGTCCGGATCTCTTAGTCTCATGTTAAATCGGTCGCTTTGTGTGCTAGATGTCGACAGTTCGAACCCCAGCTCCTGCACTTTTCTCACTTAAACAATGTTCAAAAAATTTCCATATTGTCTTGGTTGTAACTTCTAGTCAAGTCCTGGCTCCCAACAAATGTGCCAACAATTACATAAACCCACTAAACTTAACAGTAGTGATGTAATATTCTAAAACAAATCACCAGCCCCTACCCTTCTTCACATTGATGTGAAAATACTGAAAAGTCAAGCAGATTTTTCCCATAATGCAATTCACATATGAATGAATTCAACCTTGTTTGACAGATCTCAGTGATCCCTAGTACTTCCACGAAAAATATGTAAGTAATTTTACCTTACTTATTTCTTTGGATTCTACTTTGTTCAAGAAATGAGACATGTTCAGCCTGCAGTATTTTGTCTGCAGATTGGAATTTTTAATGATTTTCTCTTCCGATTCACTGTGCTTTAACTTAATTAGGCCATATTATTATGCTTGACTGAATGTCACATTAATAAGATCAGTTTGATGCGGCATTTAAATAGAGAAACAAGACATGTAATTAGGTCATTTTTGTGCACTTAAATTAGGGTTCTGTAAATCAGATTATTTGATATCTTTTGGGTTTCACAAAGTGACTTGTGCCTCAAATAAACATACTCAACTGCAAGTCTGTAAATATATTTTTGTGCCTTTCATCCCTGCCATGCCTGACACCCAATAGTCTTGTGTACCTTTTCTAAAGAGAAACAATATATGTTGGTATGTAACAATGTGCCATTTATTGGAAAGCTTTATATTAGACTGGAGTCTAGATGAAGTCAGTGTCACTCTGAAGGGATGTAATTTTCACATGTTTTTATGATATCTTGGTCATATTGGCTTCATGAAACTCCAAGGTATCCAGGGATCCCTTGGTCCAATTTCAGAAATTTCACTTTTTGATGAAAAATCATACCAAAATTGCATGTTTTCAATGAGAGGACCATAGCAACCCCAAAATTCACAATCACAAATCTAACCATAGCATATAGTGTCAAAATGAAGCACTCTCTGATACAGAAAAACAATATCAGCCCAAAAAAGAGCGATTTTTAAAAAAATTGTATTTAAAAGGAAATTTCCATGAAAATTGCTGATGGTTCAGATTTCTGTGAGCAAAGAAATCAGCCTATTCTTCCAATAGACATATCTGTTGTTTTAAAAGTTTCCTATGTCATTTGCCATCACATATGTTAGATGTCTGTTTCTCCAATATTTTGTAAATTAAATTGATTTATGTTACCCCTACCCACCCAGATAGCTAAAATTATTAAACTAAAACTTTCAAGTAATTAACCTTTTACCTGACATCGAGAGAAAGGGAACACATTGCCACACCACTTAAGGTTTATGTCTTCATCCATGTTTAGTGAAGTCCACTGGTGGAACAGTTCTCTCCAAGGCTGATTTCTTATCAACCTACCTTACAATTGTTTTCTACAGGCTTGCACTACAATGGAAGACCCTAACTCGGATAAAATACTCTCTATTTTAATCTTTCCCAAGAGATTTGGAAAAGAAAAGTGGTGTAAAAACACCACAAAAAAAATAAGCCAAAGCTGGGTCGAGCACCATCGGTGCACACCCAGTAGGGGACGCTCTTCTCTTAGTACAATTCCACGACTTCTGTTAACCAGTGCGCAAGCAGCCATCAAACCTTTCTTTTTTTGTCCATGAAACGTTGTTGATGTGTCGCCATCTTTGCATTACAATACAGTGATAATTCAACTCATCGATAATGGTTTTCCTGTGACTGGGATTATGGATTTGAAGATCGTATAATAACAGGACTGTGTTTTATATATTCTCGTTCATATTTTAAACCACATTCTCATTTTATTTTATTTATATATTGTAACGGCTCTGGACCCAAAGGACCATGACAGTCAACACTTGTCATGCCTCCTCAATGATCAACCCACAGATAGGCCAATTACTAAAAATTATAAACATTCCAGCACCCAAATTCACAGTAACAGTATGCCAGTGGCCCAGACCCAGAGGATGATGGATGATAACAGCTGACCCATATCATACATCCTCAGTGACTGCCCCACGGATATACTAGTTACCAAGCAGTTACTTAACTAAAACTAAGTTAAACACGTAAACGATTACCAGGTGGGTGAAGGGATTGGGACAATGGCAGTAGGAAGGTTGAATATACAAGGGTATTAAGAGAGGTAACTAGGGCTAGGAATGGATTTGACTGTGAGATGGAAACTAAAGGAAGAAAAGAAATAGCTTTGGGAATAGCCACCTCTTTTATCTATGACTACTAAAAAGCTTGTATTAAAGTTTTGAGACTTCAATTTAGGTTAGCATTCATTCTTGAAAAATAGGACACGGGCCCTGCGTCCCATCATCCAAGAATGACGACGGCCTAGCTAATGTAGGGAAATTTATCCCACATGCCTAATGTCCAAATAAATTAACACTCCTGTCAGGATTCCGACACCAGTAGGCTGAGCCTACAATTATGTTAAATTAGAAGAAAGTACGTTGAATTATAATTTATTAATTTAAAGAATTTGTCAATATGACCTTTTCTTATTTACATACTATGTGCATTTATGCACATACTCTCCACACAAGACGTAACAGGACAGCACAAATTATGACATTACATTACAAAAACCCCACAGAATTGGCCACATGAAAGTGAACATGAAATGAAGTGCTTGAAGAATAAGCACATGGCATGAATTGATTGATTGGTGATGATTCGTGGAGATTGACCCAGAGATGACCCAATTACAGACATTTCATCTTCAGGACGATCTCCACCAATCCCTGTAGTCCCTGACTACGTTTATTATACCCCCACTATCGAAGAAAATGGGGGTATACTGGATTACATGCGTCCGTCTGTCTGTTCATCCGTTCGTCCGTCTGTGCGTCTGTGTGTGAGTCCGTCCGAAAATATTCATAACTTAAGTAAATTATTATTTTTTATAATATTTGTTGGTCATTGGTATGCCCACACTAGTTATTTGTTTTTTTATTATTTTTTTTTTTATGACTTGTTCACTTAGAAATTGTGTCCGACCGAGCCAAATTTTGTCTGTTCAGCCTGTATCTCGGGTATCGAATGTTCTATTGCAATGAAACGTGCCATGAACACTGCTTATGGTATAGGCTTTAAAAAAGGATTCAACGATATTTCTCACATTCTCCTTTTTAGAGTTATCCCCCTTTTTTGACTTAAAAATTGTAGGAAATAGACATTATTTGTCTGTTCAGCCTGTATCTCAGGTAGGGGTAATTGGATTTTGGTGAAATATGGCATGCAGTTTGCCTATGACAAAGGCTTCTGCCTCATTGCATAAAACTTCCAAACACCAAACAATTTACCATACCTTTCGACTTAGAAATTGTTGGAAATTGTTGAAAATTTTCGAAGAAAATGGGGGAGGGGGGGGGGCATACTGGATTGGGGTTATCGGATTTCAGTGAAATATGGCATGCAGTTTGCCTATGACAAAGGCTTCTGCCTCATTGCATAAAACTTCCAAACACCAAACAATTTACCATACCTTTTGACTTAGAAATTGTTGGAAATTGGGGTATACTGGATTGCATCCATCCATCTGTGCATCCGTCCATCAGTCCATACGAGAATATTCATAAATGATATTTGTTGGTCATAGGTATGCCCACACTAGGCGGTACACCACGTGGGGGTATGCACCTGACGAAACTCCAGCTGTTGTATTTTATTTGCCAAGACTGAAGACTCGAACTTGACCCACACAGGTGCTACCCATAGCAACACTCACACATAGCTATGGTAGACTGTAAACTTTTACATTACCGAACAAAATCTTTTCACTATATTTAAGAAACTAATTAATGACACACGCACTTAATAGACGATATGACCGCCATGCAATTATCCATAGTAAAAATTATTGTGGTGCAATGACAACGTTCTACATAGCCCCTCAATACACTGCGCCAAGAAAGAAAGATCTCTAAATGTGATCCTTCCATCATGAAACAGCATCTTGACCAATTATGTGATACTTCAGAGTAAAACTTTAACCAAATTTTGCAGTAAGAAATTATTTCTTACCTGCACCAAGTTAAAAATTAATCGTGTAAGCTGAAATACCAATTTTTCTATAACTCGAAAATTACAAACTTGTGATACACATCTCCCTCATCACTATAGTTTGAGGTGCAGCACTCTGCTGAAGAGAACCCCAAAAGGGATCCCTCCAGCAAAATGCTGCACATCAAACTAAGGTGAGCAAGGGATTTACATAACAGAGTATGGGTGAAAAAAATATAGAATTGTAAAATTGAGGTTCACTTTCTCATGGCTGAAATAGTGCTCAGGAAATATATTTTTGTATCCCTCTACTTTCTATTTCCTAAATGTGTGTAGCAACAATCTGAAGTTTTATTGTCTAGCTACACTATTGTAAATTTATTATACACACACACCTGGCATACCATTGATAGTTATTTATAAATTCGTTCATAACTGATCGTGACATGCTAATAGAAGGGCTAGGGGTACTTGTACAGTTGTACTTTGTACATTTTAAGCGCGGCCTAGGCCAACCAATATACAACTTGCCAGGTATTTCCTAATGAGAGACACGAGTAAGCATGGTCGGGTCCATCACTATTTTAATAAATAACTGTATTAATAACTGACAAGTAAGTACCTGGACAACATAGGCGCATGCAACTTATATAATTACTTATTTTTAAAACACCTGGAATAGGGGAATAATAAATAATGTACCATTAATTATTACCAGATAAAATACTTAGTTCTACACTGAACACTGGCTACTTTAGCTATGTATCCAATAAGCCTAACTGCTGAATACAAACGTAAAGGGTGAAAATATAGGACTAGAAAAATAAGGGGGGGGGGGGGGGATTTTATAATAAAATCTATTTTAGCTTTAGTGTTTTGAAATTTAGCAAACACTGACTACTTTAGCTGTCTGCTTCTGGTTCCAAAAATGAAAGATGGGGTGTGGTCCTACAAACCTCAGATATAATGCTACCAAACTAAAAATAATTCAATCTCAAGGGTCAGGTGAAAAATTATAAAAGTTTTTGTATACAAATAATTAAAATATGCCGCTTGGCAGAAAAACAAAAATAAAATATGCCAGATATAACTAAAAAGAAACGATAATATTAAGCCACTGCCTCTGCCTCCATAGACTTGGCCTTGGGCTATCATTATCCAGCCTACATCATTAAAAATAAAATATTATGAGTGCCTCTTAGACTTCATAATACCAACAAAAGAAACTAAATGGAAAAAGTATAAGTGTTTTACATTTACAACGCAAGAAATGATCCTCCACGGATGAGCCACTTCCCCACGGAATATCAGCCTCGTTTAAAATCTGCCTTCTGCTTTTATAGCGTTAAAATTCCGCCGTTGAAGTAAAATCTGTCCAACTCCGCAAAGGCTGCACTTTGACCCCTGCAGAATCTGGCAGAAATTCAGCACACGAAGAAACGTCAACACTACAAAAGTTGCTTGAACAGGGCAAATACTGATACTGGTATAACCCAGCAGCAATACCTCCCGAATTCAAACAAATTACACCGAGATTAACTTTTAAAACGTAACGAGTTGGTGAAATATACCTGTAAATACAAGACTGTCAAGACTGTACAGGTGCACTAGAAATAAGTCAGAAATTTCCCAATCCCACAATACATTGCAAAACATGTCCAAGATTCAAAAGAAATGTGCTTTACGATGGTGAATAATATGATAATTTACAAGCTTATGTAACTTCTTCATTGGGATTTAAGTTTAACTGGTGTGAATATGGAACAAACTGATTAAAATAGCGCAGTCACACATGTAGACACCTTGTCTGTAAGATTTTAGCGATTGCGATGAATGACAAATTACCCAAAAGATACGGACACTTGGCCTACACACCGAAATGCGTAACATTGAACATATAATTTATAGAGATGGGATGAATGACAGTCCCGACTGTCACACTATTCCGTTTTCGTGAATGTTTTTTCGACATCATGTCAACGGGTTTCTGCAATGAAATGTTTTGGTTGATAAATTTTATTATTGTTATTGGAGTTAGGTGTCAATGAGGGACTGTATGGACAGGATTTCTTCACTCTGTTGAGGGCTGAATTTCTGTTTTTTAGGTCCCTGTCGGCCGTCTGGGTTCTGTTGTGTACCCACCAGTTATTTTTTCTGCCACCTTCTCTCGTAGTTGGGGGGTGTTGTTCTACTTTCTGTATCAGTTTAGTTCACCTTTTTCTTCTACTGCTCTCACCTCTGTTATTTCCAGTTCGGTTCCTTTAGGGCAATTCCTTTTGCCCTCGCCTTTGGTGCATTCTCGTGTTCCTCCCGCACTTTTGGGGGTGGGGGGAGGGGTGGTGTTGTTTCAGGGCCTCCCGACATGACCACATCTGGTGTAAGTTATACCCCCTTCGTGGGAGATGTGCATCTCCTCCTGCACCCACAGGGAGTGGGGAATGCTGTAGTTTCGGGGCCTCCCGACACAACCACGTCTGGTGAGAGTTACACCTCCTTCGTGGGGGATGTGCAGCTCCTCCTGCACCCGTGGGGGGTGAGGAACACTGTCATTTCGGGGCCATGGGGGATGTGCAGTTTTTTTTACCGGTGGTGGATGCTGCGGGAGCTGTTGGATTTCTGTTGAAGAGATGCCTGGTTCCAGGACTATGCGCCCTCTCCAGTCGACATCGGAGGCTTTCACTAGGGTTGTGACACCTCCTTTGGAGGCCGAGCTAGGTGGCTCTCCCACCTTTTCTGCCAGTTCCAACAGCTCCTGTCATATCTGCTGCTACTGCTGTTCCGTCTACAACGTAATTGGGCACGGTTTTAGATGGCCTCGGCTTATCCCTGCAGTGATGTCTGTCGTGTGGTTGTGGGATATCGGCCTCGACCTTCCCTGACTTCAACTTGGCAAAGTCGGAAGTGGCTGCTGACTGAACCCCCTGCTGTGTCCTCTCAGCCAGTGTGCACAGCAGTTTTATTCCTGCAGGGGTCTGCAGAGGTGTTTGGTGGTGTTGACGTGGGTATCGGCCTCAGCCTTCCCTGACTTCAACTCGGCGAAGTTGGAAGTGGCTGCCGACCGAACCCCCATGCTGTGTCCTCTCAGCCGTTGAGCACAGCAGTTTTATCCCTGCAGGGATCTGCAGGGCTGTCTGGTAGTGTAAACATGGGGTTTTGGCTTCAGCCTTCCCTGACTTCAACTTGGCGAAGTTGGAAGAGGCTGCCGGCCAAACCCTCCACTGTGGTCTCTCAGCCGTCGAGTACCTCAGTTTTTCTCATTGGATTCGGATGTTCATGGTGGGGTCACCATGAGCTCCGTGGCATTTCCGTCCACGCACTCTTGTCCCTTGGCCAGTTTGGTGTGACCAACGCTTTTTGTGCAGCCTGGACATTCTGTCCTGCAGAGGTCTGCAGCGAATCTCCTAAGTTTCTGCTCTGTTGATCCTCGGGGTATGTGATATCCCACTACACATCTGCCTTCAGATGTTTTCGGCTGCAGCCCATCACCCCACATTGGGTGTATTTGAGGATTATGACCCTTCACTGGTAAATGGGTCAGGAGTGAAGCCACTTTGTCAGTTTGTTCCCACGTCGTTCCATTCCAGCAGCAGTGAGCTTAGGGGAGGCCCTCTCCTTGCTCACTTAGGTTCTGTCCAAGAGCCTTTTCCATTCCAGCGAAGAGAGTGGTTTCCGCCCCCCCCCCCCCCCCCCCATCCTGTGCCGCCGCCTCCCGGGATTGGAAACATCGCTTTCTGATCCCCTGGTGTGCTCACACCATGGGAGGCGTCGGCTGGTTTGCCCATGGTTTGCCCATGATGGGCTATGTGTCTTCAGGCTCATGGGATGAGTCTGACATTCCTGACGTCGAGAGCCAACAGTCTTCTGACTTGGGGGCAGCTCTTGACTTTGTGTTTGGGTTCCTTCCAGGTCTCAAACCGTCAAACCAGCCGACAGTGTCAGCCCGGCTGCGATCATCGGTCGCATGCCCACAGCCTGTGGAGCAACATGCTTCTGGGCGTCTTCGACCGTGCCTGTCGGTACAGATGTTGAAGCATTTACCACTTTGGACTCTAAGCTGAGTTCCAAGGCTATGAAGATGTCGTTCTTCATCAAGGTTGACACTTTTTGCCTCTGGCACGTTATCATTCCTACGATTTCGCCAATCTGTCAGTCTGACAGATTGGGACGGTCTTGGATCGGGACTCCAATGTCAGTCTGACAGATTGGGACGGTCTTGGATCGGGACTCCAACTCCTCAACCATATGGAGACTCTGGAGTCCAGGTTGGGCTTATCGAGAGGGATGCTGGAATGCATTCTCTCTTCGATCAGGTCATCTCTGCTTTGCTGCTTATCTGCTCCCAGATGAGTTTGACGACAAACAGGTTTTTGTTTGGTGTGTGCTGTTCAAGACACTCATACATCTTCTCACACACATGCCTGTTACGTGGCTAGCTTGGAATTAGTTCCCTTTACCTGTCTGATGTCACAAATGTTAATCTTACATCGCACACAGTCCAAGGTGTCTTCTTTGGCTTGTCTAGTTGATATCCTCCAGAGGAAATTCTGGAGTCTGATGTCATCACACTGTTGAGCTTACTCACGTCACTAGGGTTCAGAGTCAATGGAGAGAAGTCGGACCTGGTCCCTTCTCCGTCTTGTCAACTGGGAAGGACTTCATCAGCTCGGCGTCTTCCCCGACTGCTTGGTCCCTGTGTTTCGGTGATGGATCTCATTCCTCTGGGTCAACTGCATGTTTGACCTCTCCAACACTTTTTGCTCAGTCGTTGGAGGCCGAATGTCGATCCTCTGGTTCTGGTCCTTCTGTTACCGGAGTCTTTTCCTCGTCACCTTCTCCCCTGACAGATGTTCAGTGGATTATGCAGGCAGTTCCGTTGGACTTCACCACGTCTGATCGTGTTCTGACGGTAAATGCCAGCGATCAAGGATGGGGTGTGACGTTGGATCCTCTAGGTCTTTTCCTTCACGGGTCATGGGACCAGGATCTAGCAGCTCTTCATGTTAACCAGAAGGAGCTTCTTGCTCTTCTTCTGTGTTTCCGACAGTGGATCCTCCGCTTTTTGGATTGACAGGTCCTTCTGTGGTCTGACATTTCTACGGTGGTTGTTTACATTCGGTACCAGGGCAGAACGCACTATGTTCCCAAGTACGATTTGGTTCAGGATTATGCAGGGTGTTCCGTTGGACTTCCCCACGTCTGATCGTGTTCTGATGGTAAATGCCAGTGATCTCGGATGGGGTGTGACGTTGGAGCCTCTAGGTCTTTTCCTTCACGGGTCATGGGACCAGGATCTAGCAGTTCTTCATGTTAACCAGAAGGAGCTTCTTGCTCTTCTTCTGTGTTTCCAACAGTGGATCCTCCGCTTTTCGGATTGACAAGTCCTTCTGTGGTCTGACAATTCTACGGTGGTTGTTTACATTTGGAACAAGGGCGGAACGCACTATGTTCCCATGTACGATTTGGTTCGGGATCTTCTACTGCTCGCTCAGGATGTCAACGTCAGAGTGGTGGTTCATCACATTCCTGGTCGTCTGAACATCCAAGCCGACTCCATGTCCCGACATGGCAGGTTCTTTTCTACCGAGTGGATGCTCCATATGACGGTGTTGCAGTCTCTTTGCGATCTCGGGGGTTGTCCCCACATCAACTTCTTTGCGACTCATTGGAACCATCAGGTGGACACTTTCATGTCCCCGTGTCCAGATGCTCTGGCTTTCGCCGTGGACGCTCTGGCCCTCCTTGGGACAGCCTTGTCGGCTACGCCTTCCTGCTGATTCCGATTCTGCCTCAGGTTCTAGCCCAGATATGAACCTGCAGTTGTCGAATCCTTTCGATCACACCCCTGTCTCCTCGGTGGGTGTGAATCAATCTCCTCCGCTCTCTGTTAAAGGCAGTTCTGGCATGTCTCCCTCATTGTCGCGACTTTCTTTGCCAAATTTGCCCGAGGAGGTTTCAAGTTGACTCGATTTCATTGTGCCTTCATGCATGTCTTTTATCGGGTCCTGTCTCCTGCGTAGTGGTTTTTAGAGACGAGCAGTGAAGTTGCTTTTCTTCTTCAAGGAGGCACTCACTCCACTGGTTTAGCCTCTGTGGCTCAGTAGATGGTTCTTCTGTCGATGGTGTGCGATCACTCTGTTGCTTCTGTCACTCCTACAATCACACCGATTGTGTAGTTTCTGGTATATGTTTGTTTCTGGGGGTCTCCAGCAATGGATACAAGTCCATGCTTCTGAGGCCTTTTTTCATATGTGGTACCGCATTGTTTCGGCACTCATCCTTGTCTCTCCAAGCTTGTTCAGCTCTTTTCCTTGAAAAGGCCTAGGACTTTGCAATTTAATCCAAGATGGACACTTTCTTGGGCGCTGCTCTGCTTGGAGGGAGGGAGAGGGCATTCGAGCCTTTATCCCAGATGGATATGCGTTTTCTCACATGCCAGATCTCTCCTACATCCATTTCTCGATGGGTTTGTCTTGCTATTCGTGCAGCTTCCGATCGTCTAGCTACTGGCGATTGTATTACCAATCGTTTTTCTACCACAAGGTGCGTGCATTGTCTTCTCGGGGCTTATACTAACTCCATCATGTTGTCGGATGTTATACTGGCAGCCTACTGGGGAATTGCTACCTTCTCCATTTATCTGCAACAGTTGCAGGAGCTGACAGAGGACCTTTGTCCTACGGGCCCTCTTTCTTCAGCTTAGGCTGTTGTCTATACCAGCCATTCAGCTTCTTACAGGGTCAGTTCCAGCTCCGTGCTGTTACTGCCCTTTCTGCCTGTGCGTCGCACATCACCATATGCCTCATCTTTCTTTGTCTTTTACTAATGTTTGTGATGCTATGGTTTGATAGGACTAGGGATCTCTTCCTCTGTTCACTGTTTCAGTGCAATTGAGTTATGTGTGGGTTGGTTATGTGATTCCCTCCATCCTATTGTCTATTCAGCCTGTCGTAAACAATTGTAAGGTAGGTTGATAAGAATATAAATTTTATAGTAAATTTCCTTTCTTATTATACTTACCGCAATTGTTTACATGGAGGCCCTCCCGTCTTCTTATTCGGGTAAGAATCCTTCCTCTCCACTGATCACATAACTCCTATGTTGGCGGACTCAAAAGAATGGTTTGATGACTGCTTGTGCACTGGTTAACGGAAGTCTTGGAATTGTTCTAAGAGAATAGCATCCCTGCTGGGTGTGCGCTGATGGCACTCGATCCAGTTTTGGCTTATTTTTTCGTGGTGTTTTTACACCACTTTTCTTTCCTAACTCTCTTGGGAAAGATTAAAATAGAGTATTTTGTCTGAGTTAGGGTCTTCCACTGTAGTGCAAGCCTGTAGTAAACAATTGCGGTAGGTATAATAAGAAAGGAAATTTACTATAAAATTTATATTTCCATAGTTTAGCTATACAGTTTGATGTCAAAACATGATAGTTGAGGCTGTTATGACAAAGAGGAAGTAAAGACATGTCTTATCTTATTATTTTCTAGTTTTCTTTCATATCTACATTTTTCTGTCACACATTGTACAAATCACACACATAAATGTTTCACTGAAGAAAGCAGGTCCTCAGTTACTTCCCACAAATCACTCAGTTTTGTCACGGTCTTAAGCTGTCACTCCTTTTTGTTCAGATCATTCCAGCACATTCTTTTTCCTTTGTGAAAAAACCTGAATTAAAGTCATTCCTAGTGAGAACATAATATCCTATCAGTGATTTTTTCTATAGATCACTCATATAAATATCTGAAAGATGAATAATTTTTCTTGAGGCCATTTTATTTGAATCTATGAAAACTCTTTCAGGATAACGAAGAGAAAATAATGCCAACACAACTATGTCTGAATCACCTGAATGTGACCGAATTATGACCACTCCATCTACTTGTAAAGCATGCTTAGCATGGAGAAATACCTTCATATTAGCTTCTAGCTGATTTGAATATAGCTCCTGAACAATCAAAGTGTCATTCCTTATTAATTCGAAGCACTCATTGTGAGAAAAAAACCTAAGTACATTTGTTCATTCGCTATTTATAAGTACCTTGCTTGATAACAGTTGAAAGGTTCATTTTCATGAAAGAAGTGACTGATTTTCTTTTCAGTTTTGTTAACCCTCAGTGGACTGGGCAAATGTCCTGAATTCCCACTAGACCACAACGGAACCTGTACATGTCCCAATTGCTTAACAGTGTTTCCTAGTCATGTTATGTTACATGATTAGAAATCACAGCTCAAGTATTTTGTCTGGTGTAGGCTGAAACGGTTAACTGGAAAATAACTAGTCTCAGACGTAACCAGTTATGATTTCCATAACCTGTTAACCGTCACCACATATAACATATACCAACTCAAGAGGAAGTAATAAACGATCGTGAAAAGGCAAGCAGAAAACATCAATGCTGTTACAGGATACACTATTTGAACTAATGCATGTATTCTGTATCTTCGGCGTGGTGATGTTTTGGCAGCTTGGATGATGTTAACTGGAAAATAACTGGCAAATAACTGGCTTCTGATGTGACCGTTTAGGATTTCCATAACATGTTAACCATTACCACATATAACATATACCAACTCAAGTGGAAGTAATAAATGATCACAAAGAAGCAAGCGAAAAACATCAATGCTGCTACAGAACTAATGGACACATTCTATATCTTTGTTGTGGCTACATTTTGGCAGCTTGGATGATGTTAACTGACTCAAAACAGTTGAGATACATACGGAGGGCGGATAATTTTTGTGTCGCCGCCCCACGAAGTGGGGAGCGACATATAGGGATTACTTTTGTCGTCTTGCATCGTCTGCGTCGTCGTCCGCATCACACTTGCTCTTATCCGCCACTCCTCTTTAACCTGTGAATGGATTTTGATGAAACTTTCAGTGATTCTTTATCACATAATGGCATTGTGCACCTCCTATTTTATTTTTTGATCCGCTGAATTTTTTCCAGGGTTATGCCCCTTTTCCACTTAGAATTCTGTCTGAAATATTAAAATATAGTGCAGGCGACACACGTCTTCCATGGAAGACTCACATCTAAGTTCTGTAAATTATAATAACTTCAGCTGAGGATAACTTGACAAGAAATTTATTCACAGTTATCAGATGAGAAATTGAAAATGTTATTCAAAGTTTGTTTGTCCGTTTTGCAGTTCTGGTAATTTGTCATCACTCTCTCTGCAACAAAATATGCAAATGAGTGATTGAGGTGGGGTGGGGGACGGTGGTATCAAATGGAGCCTTGAAATGTGCTATCAAATGAAGTCTTCTGGTGGACTTTCAGTAGTAAATGCGCTTGTTTCTGGGGGGATTACAAAAAGTTCTCTTTAGACAGCATGTTTCAAATTGCCCCAAAATCCCTGTTTATCAGTGGATACTCCGTCGTTTGGTTTTTAAATATAATGACTGGCGTCTCTGGTTCCTATATACTCTATTCAAAATGTACTAACCATGACAAGGAAACTGAACATTCTACATTGTAGATTAAGGAATGGCTGTAGCGAACTGAACGGTGATAAATATGCAAATTATATATCTGATACATCCAGGTGTAGTTGTGGACATGTACTTGAAAACATTTTTCATTACTTCTTCGAATGTCCTCACTACGTAGTCCAGCGTGAAATCCTCTTTAGACGACTTTCTCAATTTAACATTACCTCCACAGACGATGTTCTTTTCGGAAAACCTAATTTATCACAAAAAGAAAACAATCTGATTTTTAAGTTAGTGCAGGCCTTTATTTCAGGTAGCAATCGTTTTAGTTAACTCTCAACCTTACCCCTTTTTGGTGTGCCTTCTCTCCAACATCAAGTTAAGGCTCGATGATGACTTGCGATGTCCGCATCCGTACGATAAGGACACAACACTCAACTATCCTCTGCTTTCTTTTGCTTTATACCATCTTATCCTATACCTGCTTGTCGTGTCTTTCACTTCTCTCCAGCAACTATGAATTGGTTTGAAGCATGTTTATTGTATTGTAGATATAGAATGGTTTTTTTTTTTGTTTTTTTTTTTGTTTGGTTTGCTTTCGCATATTTTTGTTAGCTGCCATTGAATGTTTTAGGAGAGGAACTTATATAAGTTTAATAACTTGTGTTCCAATCCTTTTGTCAGTTTTCAATCTAATGACAATAAAATATGTTTAGACTAAACTGATAGATTTATTTCTCAAAGTATTTTTGAAAGCTTGAACTCCAAAATCGGTTTCAAATTCACAGTTGAAGTCCAATGGCAATTTGGGTTACAGTGAACTAAATGAGCGACTTTTACTTGATAAACTTTTTAGGGTCAGTTGGGTTATCCTAAACAGTTATTTTTAGGGGGATGGGACCTATGACATTTTACAACATTACACTCTCGGCAATTTATTTTTACTGATGATGTGCTGCAGTGCATTGCTACACAGTATTTTCCTCAGCATTGCTATTCACCAAGGATGCATTGCCAGGACTGGTTTTGGCATTTTTCAGTTTGATGTCGCCCTTAGTTAACCTACTGAAGACATATGCCTATTGAAAATTCTTTGGATGGGTGTGGTTAATCGGTTAACTGCAGATATAAGAAGCGGTTAGCCAGTTATGAAAATCACGTAACCGTTTCAGCCCAAGTCTGTTGTCATCAGGACCTCCTAAAGATGGCATGGTGATTGCACATGCTCTGAGATCACAAAAGCCTAAAATAGGTCTTTAAACATTAAGGTACAGTTAGAACAAGTCACAAAATTACTGTGGATATGATTTGTGGTCATAAAAGAATCCCACTGTTGAGCTCATTTGGAGTGTCACTTATAGCATTGTGGTAGAATGATACTACAACTACTTAGTTGGTTTTTCCTGATGTTAATCCTCTTTGTTGCTATCAGCAAATCTCAATCAAGGCAGACACAAATACTGAACCGATACCGAGGTAAAACCCCTAAAAATACTGAAACTGATACCAGACTCAAAATTCCAATACTACCCATCTCTAATTCTCATGTTTAATTATCCCCCGCCGACAAAATCGGGAGGGGAATATTGAAATGATGTTCATCCCTCCATCTGTCAGTTTGTCCATCTGTCCATATGAATGTATGTCTGTCCATCCATCGGTCCATCACAAACTCTGTCTGCTTAACTCCTCCTACAGCTTTCAGTGGATTTTTACAAAACTTGGTCTGAAGTACCAGCATCAAGTGTAGATGTACATGTGGTCCGGAATTTTTCGATGCGATAAATTTTGCATGGTTACAACCCATGAAAATAGCCAAATTTCTTTCACAACTGCTTAACTCCTCCTACATTTTTGGGGGGATTTTTACGAAACTTGATCTGAAGTATCCGTATCAAGTGTGAATGTGGTCAGGAATTTTCGATGCACAAATTTTGTGTGGTTACAGCCCTTGGTATTGGCATTGTTACGGTCCTTGGTAATAGCAGAATTTATGGCACAAATGCTTATCCGAATATGATGTGTACATGTGCATATGGAAAGGAAGTTTCGATTCAAATAATTTTTCCAGAGTTATAGCCCTTTTGACTTTGAATTTACCAAAATTGCAGCTTTTTGGAAGATATCTTCAGTTGTGATTAAAGAAATTGAATGATATTTGGTTAGTGACATTATTGAATATGAATACATGTCCAGGTCAATAATGGTACTGGAACTGATCTGTATCATTTTACCAGATTTATGGCCCTTTCTGTACTTAGAATTCTTCTGAATTTCTGTGAAATTTTGGGTGTTTGGAGGATATCTTCAGGTGCGATAAAAGAAATAAATGATATTTATTGAGTGGCATTATTGGGTATGATAATGAGATTAGTCCGCATTTTTTACCAGAATTATTGCCCTTTCTTATGAATTTATGTGATGATATATTTGTTTACATCTTTTTTTGGTTATGGCTTGCATCTATGCAACTGTCTGTTCATTTATGCTTGCAGAAATTTTGTGTGGTTACGGCCCTTGGTAAACAGCAAAATTTCTGTCACAAATTAACTCTTTCTCCTTTTTCATTGGATTTTATTCCTATCATGACATAAAAGTCGGCGGGGATATGGATCTCGTTAGACTCTTGTTCATAAACTATCCATCCTACGTAGAAAATCATTCTACAGCTGGTAGTATATTCTATATATTCATAAGGCCCAAAAAAAAAAAGGAATTGATTCTCAGGCACTGCTGCATTGAAATAAATGGCCCGCGTTGGACCTTTTTATTTGGACCATCATTGCACGAAAATGGGAAACAGGGAAATTGAAAAGGGCACATTAGTTTTAAGGCCCAAAACCAACAAATAAACAGGTAAATAGGCACAGGCGTGTGTTATGTATGAGAGGGGAAAGGTTATCGCCATATTTTCGAGAGGTTGGATGCACACGGCAGGGGAACTCAAACGCAAACTTGACTCGGTGTTTGGACTCAAATTTGGAGAGCTGTCCAACCCAGGGATACAATGGAAATAGGTAAGTTTTCATGAGTTATCACGCGTTGAATAAGATAAAAGAAAAGGAAAATTATTAAAGATTTAAAAAATACTCGCATTTATTTGTTTTTCATTGTTTGTTTATCACCCCAATGTCTTCATCCCTGTCAAGAAAATCCAATACACGTTTGTGACTGAAACTTCATAGTTTCAAAATCAGAGCACCATTTGCGCCTTAACCTGCGCAGTTGTTGTGTTTTTGTTGGTTTTTCCTAAACGAGACAGGAAAAAACAATTAAAATACAACAACTGCGCAGGTTACAGCGCAAATTGTTTTCAAATTGTTGTCCTACATAAGCATTTTTGGTGTGATTGAAACCAGTATACACAGACATATACGGTAAGTATATTTTTGGGGTGGGGGATTATCACTTACTAAAGAAATACAAAAGTCCAAATTCTGCTGACGTTTCGTGAACATAACCAGGGTAAAACACTGAATGGAATCTGAAATCAGATTTTTCACAGCAGTTGTGCATCAAGGGAGATTACTCAAAATACACGTCTGTTTCCCAATGCGAATGACGTCTTCATTCAAAGTAAACAGAAACAAAGTCACTGTTTTTAATAGGCGTGGTCTTTTGGAGGGGCTGTTTGCAGATGGCTGATGACGTTACAAGTGTTGTGTAAGTTCCATACTAAATTGACACCGGAAGCTTGCTTCCATTCTCAGTTGTTTTCAATCGAAAATTTCAATCATAAAAATGCTAATTTCTATCAAAATAACTCACAAATTGGTTGCATTAAAATTCGCCCCCCAATTTGCATTGAAAGTTTTTCTTTGAAAACTTGTGTTGGAAGGAGGTTAAATGTAATAAGGCTATGATAGAAATCACACATATTAGGATGCATAAAAATGCAGGCCTTGTAGCACCAATCGCATGTGTCAATGTAAGGTGGTTGGCAGAAATTGTCATTTTTCTGAACAGAGTATTATCACCCAGCGCAGCAGGTAAGAGAGACAACTGAAATATTTTGTCATTTACCTTAGAAATAAATTAACTCAAATTGTTAATGACGCTAAATTTATGAAGGCTGTCGAAAACTTTTTTAACTACGCTTTTCAATTCATTTAGGACATTCAGAAATCATGAATGACCCAGCTTTTTATCTGAACTTGAAATTTATTTAAATACTTTAAATATTTTTTTTTTAAAAGAATATACCTTCAATTTCAGAGAAGAACACTCTCACCATAGGTAATACTAAATTTCAAATCCACTGCTTTGACGCAAATACAAAATCAACTGCATGGTAACCCTAGTTTTCACTGTTAGGGAAAGAGTTAGGGTATTCAGAAACCATGGACGACACAATTTTTTGTAGGGGAGGGGGAGGGGGGGGGGGGGGGGATTTTAACCTACATAACTTAGTTTTGTGTGTGTATGTATGCTTGTTAACTTTTTTATTTATTTTTTTCTCCACAATTTTGTCCTCTATGTACATTTATTTTGTCACAAAGTCATATACGTTTTGTTTTTTCTGACTTCTCCCTCATGTCCACTGACTTTTCCCTCCTACTCACAATGATACCAAAATAATATGAGGGTGGTCAATAATATCTGTGGAAGATGACAGTACCTTGGGGGAGTTGGTTAAAAAAAACGTTCGTCGGTGAGTTTGGTAATGACAACGATGATCCAAACCACAGAACTTGAATCCGTTCTTGGAAAATGGTGACAGAGACAATGAGTTTTATTTGCATATCATTTTACAATATGCACTTTCCATGCTTTTTAGGTAAAAACAGACATCAGAAAGTGACTTTTGCCTCTCAGTCATTGCTCACCATCTGGAAGAAATAAAAATAAAAAATAAAAATAAAATCCTCCCTCCCTCCCACCCTCATTGATTTGAAAAAAAAAATTGCCTGAGAATCAATTGATTTTTTTTTTTTGCCTAAATGCATGAAATTAGGGCTCTAGATTCTTTAGGGCCTACACTTTTGGTTAGTTGGTGCATTATTCTAACATATTTTGTCTTTTGCAGGTTTTATATGGTGTGCGAAGACAGAATTAATAATTTTGATTCGATATAGTTATTGAAAAGATTATCTATCTTTCACCTTTATGGAACTTTACATATACTCACTCAGAAGATTATATCTATGTGCTTTAATATTTTTATGCTCTGTGCCTCTGCATGGGGTTATGGCTTTGTTAGCATAATATAACTGGCACCATAGAAAACATAATTTTTTGTATGGGACATCCTGTATCAGCCCATATTATATATTTTAGCCTGACATCTGAGATTTTTGCTTTGCATATTCAAGCTTTGCAGTTATGGGTATAAAACTTGTAGTTATGTGTATGTTATATGTATTCCTTCACACCATTATTTAGCCATAAATAATTTATAAATATTCACACCAACAGATGCTTTGTTAACAATGACAACCCTCTTTATTTCCATCACATGTTACCTGTAGCTATGGTGTATGTGTGCACCTCTTTCCTTCTGTCCATTGGCATATTGTGTTGGTGTGGTAGGTTGAACAGAGAAATCACAATTTTCTCCTAAATTTTATATACACTATATATACCACACCAACACATTAGATGTCCCTCCCATCCTAAATATTACTAGTTATCCCCGCTTTCGTCGGGGATATTGTCGTTATCTCCGTCCGTACGTCCGTCCGTCCGTCCGTCCGTCCGGTGTTACATTCATTTGCATTAATGTTTAAACTATGCTAATGTGTTCAGGTATCACCAGTACATATGCATGAAGGTTTCGGGATTTTGATTTGGTTCCAAGTGGTTTCAGTGGAACCATTTTTATCCTTAGAAAATCTTTGTCCGCTCAAAGGTTCTTAGGGTATTGAATTCGATACGTTTAAACCATGTTAACATGTTCAGATAGCATCTGTAGATGTGCATGAAGGTTTCGGAATTTTGATTTGGGTCCAAGTGGTTCCAGTGGAACCACTTTTATCCTTAGAAAATCTTTGTCCGCTCAAAGGCTCTTAGGGTATTGAATTCGAAACTTTTAAACCATGTTAACATGTTCAGATAGCATCTGTAGATGTGCATGAAGGTTTCGGAATTTTGATTTGGGTCCAAGTGGTTCCAGTGGAACCACTTTTACCCTCAGAAAATCTTTGTCCGCTCAAAGGCTCTTAGGGTATTGAATTCGAAACATTTAAACCATGTTAAAATGTTCAGATAGCATCTGTAGATGTGCATGAAGGTTTCGGAATTTTGATTTTGTTCCAGGTGGTTCCAGTGGAACCACTTTTATCCTTAGAAAATCTTTGTCCGCTCAAAGGTTCTTAGGGTATTGAATTCGAAACGTTTAAACCATGTTAACATGTTCAGATAGCATCTGTAGATGTGCATGAAGGTTTCGGAATTTTGATTTGGGTCCAAGTGGTTCCAGTGGAACCACTTTTATCCTTACAAAATCTTTGTCCGCTCAAAGGCTCTTAGGGTATTGAATTCGAAATGTTTAAACCATGTTAACATGTTCAGATAGCATCTGTAGATGTGCATGAAGGTTTTGGAATTTTCATTTGGGTCCAAGTGGTTCCAGTGGAACCACTTTTACCCTCAGAAAATCTTTGTCCGCTCAAAGGCTCTTAGGGTATTGAATTCGAAACGTTTAAACCATGTTAACATGTTCAGATAGCATCTGTAGATGTGCATGAAGGTTTCGGAATTTTTATTTGGTTCCAGGTGGTTCCAGTGGAACCACTTTTATCCTTAGAAAATCTTTGTCCACACAAAGGCTCGTAGGGTATTGAATTTGAAACGTTTAAACCATGTTAACATGTTCAGATAGCATCTGTAGATGTGCATGAAGGTTTTGGAATTTTGATTTGGGTCCAAGTGGTTCCAGTGGAACCACTTTTATCCTTAGAAAGTCTTTGTCCGCTCAAAGGCTCTTAGGGTATTGAATTCGAAACGTTTAAACCATGTTAACATGTTCAGATAGCATCTGTAGATGTGCATGAAGGTTTCAGAATTTTGATTTGGTTCCTGGTGGTTCCAGTGGAACCACTTTTATCCTTAGAAAATCTTTGTCGACTCAAAGGCTCGTAGGGTATTGAATTTGAAACATTTAAACCATGTTAACATGTTCAGATAGCATCTGTAGATGTGCATGAAGGTTTGGGAATTTTGATTTGGGTCCAAGTGGTTCCAGTGGAAACACTTTTACCCTCAGAAAATCTTTATCCGCTAAAAGGCTCGTAGGGTATTCAATTTGAAACATTTAAACCATATTAACATGTTCAGATAGCATCTTAGGGTATTGTCAGGGATATTGTCGTTATCTCCGTCCGTACGTAAGTACATACGTCCGTCCGTACGTCCGTCCGGTGTTACATTCACTTGCATTAATGTTTAAACTATGCTAATGTGTTCAGGTATCACCAGTACATGTGCATGAAGGTTTCGGGATTTTGATTTGGTTCCAAGTGGTTCCAGTGGAACCATTTTTATCCTTAGAAAATCTTTGTCCGCTCAAAGGTTCTTAGGGTATTGAATTCGATACGTTTAAACCATGTTAACATGTTCAGATAGCATCTGTAGATGTGCATGAAGGTTTCGGAATTTTGATTTGGGTCCAAGTGGTTCCAGTGGAACCACTTTTATCCTTAGAAAATCTTTGTCCGCTCAAAGGCTCTTAGGGTATTGAATTCGAAACTTTTAAACCATGTTAACATGTTCAGATAGCATCTGTAGATGTGCATGAAGGTTTCGGAATTTTGATTTGGGTCCAAGTGGTTCCAGTGGAACCACTTTTACCCTCAGAAAATCTTTGTCCGCTCAAAGGCTCTTAGGGTATTGAATTCAAAACATTTAAACTATGTTAACATGTTCAGATAGCATCTGTAGATGTGCATGAAGGTTTCGGAATTTTGATTTTGTTCCAGGTGGTTCCAGTGGAACCACTTTTATCCTTAGAAAATCTTTGTCTGCTCAAAGGTTACCGAATTCGAAACGTTTAAACCATGTTAACATGTTCAGATAGCATCTGTAGATGTGCATGAAGGTTTTGAAATTTTGATTTGGGTCCAAGTGGTTCCAGTGGAACCACTTTTATCCTTAGAAAGTCTTTGTCCGCTTAAAGGCTCTTAGGGTATTGAATTCGAAACGTTTAAACCATGTTAACATGTTCAGAGAGCATCTGTAGATGTGCATGAAGGTTTCGGAATTTTGATTTGGTTCCAGGTGGTTCCAGTGGAACCACTTTTATCCTTAGAAAATCTTTGTCCGCTCAAAGGTTCTTAGGGTATTGAATTCGAAACGTTTAAACCATGTTAACATGTTCAGATAGCATCTGTAGATGTGCATGAAGGTTTCGGAATTTTGATTTGGGTCCAAGTGGTTCCAGTGGAACCACTTTTACCCTCAGAAAATCTTTGTCCGCTCAAAGGCTCTTAGGGTATTGAATTCGAAACGTTTAAACCATGTTAACATGTTCAGATAGCATCTGTAGATGTGCATGAAGGTTTTGGAATTTTGATTTGGGTCCAAGTGGTTTTTCAATCATGTGACAATGATGTGATCAGAACACTACCCTTTATACATCATGTTGGGTGAAGTATCTTGTTTGAAATATTGAAGTAGTTTCACATGTGAGTCTTCAGAAGGAAATTAAATACTGTTTTATCATTTTAAATCACACACGTGCGTGAAGCCTTTTTATCCAAGTCTGTATCCTGCACTAACCAAAAAGGAAAGTGCAAATGCGGGGATATACTATAGTGTGCTTCGCACACAAATGGCACCATCTAGTTACTATATTTAGAACTGCCTTCCCACCCCACACAAATATGTGCTTATTCGATTTCCAAAATAAGAAATAAACTTTCTGTGCATGTCTGGCAAAAGATGGACAATGAGGTGTACTCGAGTAGAGAGGAAGAACAGATATCAGATTGTGTGCTTGTGCTTCATCGGTCTGGTTCGGACCATTTTAGGGGACCTTTTTGCATTTTTCTTTCAAGAAGAGAGATTATAAGGAGCAAGGAATGTTGTGGCCATTATAGTGGCAATACAATTTGGGAGGAAATTTTAATTTTAATTTGATTTATGGAAAACATGAAAGATGAATGTGTCATTTTTTAGCTCAACTGAGCAAAGCTCAAGAGGAGCTTTACTAATTACTTTCCGATCGCTGTCCATCCGGCATAAACTTTGCATTATCAACTTCTCCTCACAATCTCCTGGGCCAAATTGAACCAATTTAGTGTGCATATTTCCTATCATTTGTCAATTCATGTTTGTTCAAATAAAGTTGTCGCACCCCCGGGGAGGGCTTCACAAGGGGCATAACTCAGATAGTACCCATAAATTTGTTTCCAAAATTAAAAAAAATCTTCTTCAGAACCACTAGTTAGAATCGTTTCATATTTGTTATACAACTTCTCTCTGAAGGTCAAATTCAAGTTTGTTCAAATCGAGTGCCTGGGTTAAGATTTGAGCTCTTTATTGGAGCCCGAATTTTAACTTAGTACAATATGTGGAATATTCTTTAAAAATCTTCTTCTTCAGATCCACCAGTTGAAATCTTTTGATATTTGATATACAACATCTCTAGGGGGGGGGGGGGGGGGGGGGGGGGAGGGGGGGGTCAGATTCAAGTTTGTTCTAATCAGGTCCTGGGTTAATATTTGGGCTCCCTACTGGAGCCCAATGTTTAACTTAGTGCAATATGAGGAATGCTCTTTAAAAATCTTCTTCAGATCCACCAGTCAGAATTGTTTCATATTTGGTATACACCATTTCTAGGGGGGACAGATTCAAGTTTGTTCCAATTGGATTCCTGGGTTAATATTTGGGCTCTCTTTTGGAAGCTCAAATTTTAACTTAGTGCAATCTGAGGAAATTTCTTTGAAAATCTTCTTAGATCCATCAATCAGAATCCTTTCATATTTGGTATACAACATCTCTAGGAAGGTCAGATTCTCGTTTTTTCAAATAGGGTCCCTGATTTCAAATTTGAGCTCTCTATTGGACCCACATTTTAACTTAAAGAAATATGAGGAATGTTCTTCAGATCCACTAGTCAGATTGCTTTCATATTCGGTATACTACATCTCTAGAGTGGTCTGATTCAAATTTGTTCAAATCCTGTCCCTGAGTTAGTATTTGGGATCTCTGTTGGAGCCCAAAGTTCAACTTGGTGCAATTTGAGGAAATTCCTTTAAAAATCTTCTTCTTCAGATCCACCAGTCAGAATCCTTTCATATTTGGTATACATCATCTTGAGGTGGGTCAGTTTCCGGTTTGTTCAAATCAGTTACCTGGGTAAATATTCAGATTCAAGTTTGTTCAAATCGGGTCCCTGAGTTCAAATTTCAGCTCTCTGTTGAAGCCCAAATCTTACCTTAGTGCAATATAAGGAATGTTCCTTAAAAACCTTCTTCTTCAGATCCACCAGTCATAATCTTTTTATATTTGGTATACAACATCTCTAGGGGGGTTAGATTCAAGTTTTTTCCAATCAGGTCCCTGGGTTAATATTTGGGCTCTCTATTGGAGCCCGAATTTTAACGTAGTGCAATATGAAGAAATTTCTTTTAAAAATCTTCAGATTCACCAGTCAGAATCCTTTCATATTTAGTATACAACATCTCTAGGGGGGGGGGGGGGGGGGGGGGGGGGGGGTGTTAGATTCAAGTTTGTTTCAATCAGGTCCTTGGGTTAATATTTGGGCTTCCTTCTGGAGCCCAAAGTTTATCTTAGTGCAATATGAGGAATGCTCTTTAAAAATCTTCTTCAGATCCACCAGTCAGAATCATTTCATATTTGGTATACACCATTTCTAGTGGGGACAGATTCAAATTTGTTCAAATCGGATCCTGGGTTAATATTTGTGCTCTCTTTTGGGAGCCCAAATTTTAAATTAGTGCAATATGAGGAAATTTCTTTGAAAATCTTCTTCAGATCCATCAATCAGAATCCTTTCATATTTGGTATGCAACATCTTTGGGCTGGGGAGGTGGGGGGTGCAGATTCACGTTTGTTCAAATATGGTCCCCGAGTTCAAATTTCAACTCTCTATTGGAGCCCAAATTTTAACTTAGTGCAATATGTGGAATGTTCTTCAAAAGCCTTCTTCTTCATATCCACCAGTCAGAATGCTTTCATAATTTGGTATACATCATCTCTAGAGGGCCTGATTTAAGTTCAAATCAGGTCCCTGAGTTAGTATTTGGGCTCTTTATTGGAGCTCGAATTTTAACTTGATGCAGTTTGAGGAAATTTCTTTAAAAATCTTCTTCAGATCCACCCGTCAGAATCCTTTCATGTTTGGTATACAACATCTATGGGTGGTCAGATTCAAGTCTGTTCAAATTGAGACCCTTGGATTATATTTGGGCCCCCTATGGGAGCCTAAATTTTAACTTAGTGAAATATGAGGGAATTTCTTTTCAGATCTTCTTCATATCCACCAATCAAAATCCTTTCATACTTGGTCTCTAGTTGGGTCAGATTCAAGTTTGTTAAAAAATCGGGTCCCTGGGTTAATATTTTGGGTTCCTGTTTGAGCCCAAAGTTTAGCTTAGTGCAGTGTGAGGACTTTTCCTTCAAAACTTTCTTCAGATCCACCAATCATAATCTTTTTATATTTGGTATACAACATCTCTAGGGGGGTTTAGATTCAAGTTTGTTCAAAATCGGGTCCCTGAGTTAATATTTGAGCTCTCCATTGGAGCCGAATTTTAACTTAGTGCAATATGAGGAAATTGCTTTTAGAAATCTTCAGATCCACCGGTCAGAATCGTTTCATATTTGGTATACACCATTTCTAGGGGGAACAGATTCAAGTTTGTTCCAATCAGATTCCTGGGTTAATATTTGGGCTCTCTTTTGAGAGCCCAAATTTGAACTTAGTGCAATATGAGGAAATTTCTATGAAAGTTTTCTTCAGATCCATCAATCAGAATCTTTTCTTATTTGGAATACAACATCTCTTAGTGGGGGTCAGATTCACGTTTCTTCAAATAGGGTCCCTGATTTCAAATTTGAGCTCTCTATTGGAGCCGAAATTTTAATTTATTGAAATATGAGGAATGTTCTTTAAAAGTTGTCTTCTTCAGATCTACCAGTCAGAATGCTTTCATATTCGGTATACTACATCTCTTGAGGGGTCTGATTGAAGTTTGTTGAAATCTGGTCCCTGAGTTAGTATTTGGAGTCCAAAGTTTTTACTTTGTGCAATTTGAGGAAATTTCTCTAAAAATCTTCTTCTTTCGATCCACCAGGCAGAATCCTTTCATGTTTGGTTTGCAACATCTATAGGGGGTCAGATACAAGTTTTTCAAATCGAGTCACTGGGTTTATATTTGGACTCCCTGTGGGAGCCTGAATTTTAACTTAATGCAATATGAGGGAATTTCTTTAAAAATCTTTTTCTTCAGATTCACCAGTCAGAATTCTTTCATATTTGGTATACACATCTTGAGGTGGGTCAGTTTCAGGTTTGTTCAAATCAGTTACCTGGGTAAATGTGGGAGCCCAAATTTTAACTTAGTGCAACATAAGGAAATTTCTTTAAAAATCTTCTTCAGATCCACCAGTCAGAATTCTTTCATATTTGGTATACAACATCTCTACGAGGGTCAGATTCAAATTTGTTCAAATCTGGTCCCTGGGTTGATATTTGGGCTTCCTATGGGAGCCCAAATTTTAACTTAGAGCAATATGAGGAAGTTTCTTTAAAAATCTTTTTCTCCAGTAACATCAATTCGAATCATCTGATATTTGGTATACAACATCTCTAAAGGGGTCAGATTCATGTTTGTTGAAATCTCATCCCTGGGTTGATATCTCTGTGCAATATGAGGAAATCTCTTTAAAAATCTTCTTCTTCAGATCCACCAGTCAGAATCATTTCATAGTTGGTATACAACATCTCAAGGAGGGTCAGATTCCAATTGTTCAAATTGAGCCCCTGGGTTATTAATTTGGGCTACCTATGGGAGCCTGAATTTTAACTTAGTGCAATATGAGGGAATTTCTTTTAAAATCTTCTTCTTCAGATCCACCAATCAGAATCTTTTCACATTTGGTATACAACATCTCTAGTTGGGTCAGATTCAAGTTTGTTCAAATTGGGTCCCTGGGTTAATATTTTGACCCTCTATTTTAGCCCAAAGTTTAACTCTTTGCATGCTGCTGGCGGGTATTCCTGCCCAGCACAGGGTTTCTCTTGTCACTGAAAACAATATAATTTGGGCACATCTAATCACATTTTCCCCCTATAAATTTAATGGATTTTTTCATCAGTGATTTCTTGTGTTATACTTTTAATTAATTTTTCATCAAATCTAATCCTGGCTGCTTCATAGCAGCCATGAATAGCTTTGATGAAAAATATCTTAAAAATACTCAGCAGGTTAAGAGTTAACTTAGTGCAATGTGGGGACATTTCTTTAAAAACTTTCTTCTTCAGATCCACCAGTCAGAATTTTTTCATAGTTGGTCTATAACATCTCGAGGGGGATCAGATTCAAGTTTGTTAAATTTGAATCCCTGGCTTAATATTTGAGCTCTCTATGGTGGGGGTGGGGGTGGCAGGGGTGAGCATGTTAGGTTCAGGTTTGTTCAAATCCATTCCTTAGTGTTTTTCCATAAAAGTTACCTTTCATGACTTCATTCCTTTGTAGTGTTGGTGAACCATGTATAACTAAATGTGACCCCAAATACTTCTTTGAACCACTTTGGCTGTTGAGCGATTAAGGCCCCTTGGATCCTCTTGTTATTACATGTAGTTAACTGAGCCTGCTTTTGTTTCTAAGTAAGCATAACAGCTCATCTGCTTCACAAGCCAAATCTATTTTTTGTTTCATTATACCCCCAGGGGCTATATAGGAATCGCCCCGTACGTCCGTCCGTCCGGACAAATTCTTGTGTGCGCAACTCCTCCTACATTAATGAATCGATTTTGATGAAACCTTCATCTCTACTAAGTGAACATGTGCATATTCCAAACTTTTTGATCTGCGACAATTTTAACCAGGTTATCTCTCTTGAACTTTGATTTAATATGGGTTTCTAAATGAAATTCTTGTGTGCGCAACTCCTCCTACATTTATCAATCAATTTGGACAAAACTTTTCAGACATCATCACTACTAAGTGAACATGCGCATATTCCAAGATTTTTGATCTGCGACAATTTTAACCAGGTTATCTCCCTTTGACTTAGATTTATTGTGTCTTTCCATCCGAACAAATTCTTGTGTGCGCAACTCCTCCAACATTAATGGACCGATTTTGATGAAACCTTTCAAACATCATCTCTACTAAGTGAACATGTGCATATTCCAAACTTTTTAATCTGCGACAATTTTAACCAGGTTATCTCTCTTGAACTTTGATTTAATATGGGTTTCTACATGAAATTCTTGTGTGCGCAACTCCTCCTACATTTATCAATCAATTTGGACAAAACTTTTCAGACATCATCACTACTAAGTGAACATGCGCATATTCCAAGATTTTTGATCTGCGACAATTTTAACCAGGTTATCTCCCTTTGACTCAGATTTATTATGTCTTTCCGTTCGAACAAATTCTTGTGTGCGCAATTCCTCCTACATTAATGAACCAATTTTGATGAAACCTTTCAAACATCATCTCTACTAAGTGAACATGTGCATATTCCAAACTTTTTGATCTGTGACAATTTTAACCAGGTTATCTCTCTTGAACTTTGATTTAATATGGGTTTCTGCATGAAATTCTTGTGTGCGCAACTCCTCCTACATTTATCAATCAATTTGGACGAAAGTTTACAGACATCATCACTACTAAGTGAACATGCGCATATTCCAAAATTTTTAAGCTGTGGCAATTTTAACTAGGTTATCTCCCTTTAACTTAGATTTATTATGGGTTTCTACATGAAATTCTTGTGTGTGCAACTCCTCCTACATTTATCAATCAATTTTGACGAAACCTTTCAAACATTATCACAACTAAGTGAACATACGCATATTCCCAAATTTTTGATCTGCGACAATTTTAACCAGGTTATCTCCCTTTAACTTGGATTTATTATGGGTTTTCAAATGGGATTCTTGTGTGTGCAACTCCTCCTACATTAATGAACCGATTTTGAATACATGTTGCACATTGTAAATGTGTTTTTCCAAATGTAAACCATATATGTGTGGGCTCTTTAAGTATTCAGTGCTGTTCTGTGGAAGGCCACATGCAAATACAAATTTCAACAACAAAAAATGATCTTTATGTATACATTTCCTTATGGCCTTCGCCTGCATGATCAGAAGTGCATTCCTCTAAAAACCCAAAGCGGGGGTATTAATCACCTTCAGTGATAGTTCTAGTTTTTTATTTGGCATGAGAGACACTTTCAACGGCCAAGGTTATATCATGTTGGATAGTTTTACAGGTATAGAAGCTGAAGGTCACAACTCATAATACAAAATTTGTACATCCTAGTCATGATAACATATATTTATTGTTGGAGATATTTTGTTTCAGTGCTTATCATATCTGAAATGGAGTTTCACATGAAACATTTTAGGTTATTAATGGAATTACCAGCCTGCATGTGCTGAATCTTTCCAAATCTTTCATCTTTCAGATATAGAAGAGATGCAGGTTGAGCTGCTAAAATTACTGCTGATCAACAATGATGTCAAAGAGGTTTGTTAAGTTTCTGACCAGTTACGCCATTAAAAAGAGTTTCTTTAGACCCTTCTCTTAGATTGTGCAAAAAATCTTTTTCATCTTTAAAATTGCACAAAAAGGAAATGATTTTTAATGCTGTTTTATTTTAAATCTATCAAAATCTGCTCTCACAAAAGCCAATTTTTACAACCTTCTGTGTAAAATATGCAAACTATAACCTCTAAAAACAACTGTTTAAAGACTAATGATTCCCAGAAGAGTAAACATTTCAAATTATGAGGCATTTCTAATGCTCTCTCCCTCATCAAAAAAAATCAGAAAAAGCATGAGAAACAAGATATTTTTATACTAGAACCACTGACCTAGACTTAGCTGGTGCAAACTCATAACTTTTAAGGCCAAACGAAAATTTTGAACCTCCCTCAACCCCAAAAATTTGCATAGAAATCCAGAAGTCCTATACGGTCCTCTATACCTTTATACACCGCGCATGCGCCACTAGCAGGAAGCAATGGTAATTGGCGCCAGTCATCATTCTTTTTATTTGACCCTACGTGAGTGGCATCTACCTGACTTCGGTGCTATAAAACTTATTTTCTGAAGATGCCAAACACAGATTATTGAATTTATTGATGGATTCAATGGTTTTACAGGATGCTGCAGGAGAACAGTGGTGTTTTGGAGCATTCAGGGCTGTAACTTTTAATTTGTTAATAATAAAAAATGTTGTTTCCGTTTTGAGGAGAAACAGACATGTTAACCTCCAGAATAATTTTTAGCTTAACTTGAAACCCAAAAACTTTTAGCACAGTCTGCAGGTCATGTTTAATATGAAGGGATTGCATTGTAACTTGGTAGGATGACTCGTTTTAATCTCTAGATGAGAATTTCCCCATTTGGGTGTGATCTGCCAACCGTGACGACTGCCCGAGCCCTAAACCCAAAAACCTTTAGCACAGTCTACAGGTCATATTTATTGAGGAATTTCATTGTAACTTGGTGGGTAGACTTCATTCATGTCTAGATGAGAAAGTCACCTTTTGGTCCTGATTGGGCAACTGTGATGGCTACAGGGGCCCGAAGCCCGAAAACCTTTAGCACAGTCTACAGGTCATATTTATGAAGGGATTTCATTGTAACTTGGTAGGATGACTCCAAATAATGTCTAGATGGGAACGTCCCATTTTGATCGTGATCATTCTGCCTTGATGGGTGCCCGAGCCCAAAAACCTTTAGCATAGGAAAAAGGTCACATTTATGGAAGGATTTCATTGTAACCTGTTAGGTTGACTCCATATAATTCCCAGATAATGACATCCCCTTTTTGTTGTGATTGGTCAGCTGTAATGGCTGCAGGTTCCTGAAGCCTGAAAACCTTGAGCACAGTCTACAGGTCATATTTATAAAGGAATTTCAGTGTAACTTAGTAGGATCACTCCAGATGATGCCCAGATGAGATTGTCTCCTTTGGTTGCGATCATTCAACCATGATGGCTGCCCGAGCTCGAAGCCCGAAAACCTTTAGCACAGTCTACAGGTCATATTTATGAAGAGATTTCATTGTAACTTGGTAGGTTGACTTTATATAATGTCTAGATGAGAACGTCCCCTTTTGGACACGATTGGGCAACTGTGACGGCTACAGGGGCCCGAAGCCTGAAAACCTTTAGAACAGTCTACAGGTCATAATTATGAAGGATTTCATTGTAGCTTGGTAGGATGACTCCAAATAATGTCTAGATGAGAACATCCCCTTTTGGCCGTGATCATTGAGCCTTTATGGCTGCCTGAGCCCAAAGACCTTTAGCATATTCTCCAGGTCGTATTTATGGAAGGATTTCATTGTAACTAGTTAGGTTGCCTCCATGATGCCTAGATGATAACATCCTATTTTGGTCGTGATTGGTCAACTGTGATGGCTACAGGTGCCCGAAGCCCGAAAATCTTGAGCATAGTCTACAGGTCATATTTATAAAGGGATTTCATTGTAACTTTGTAGGATCACTCCAGATGATGCCCAGATGAGAATGTCCCCTTTTGGTTGTGATCATTCAACCATGATGGCTGCCCAAGCCCAAAGCCCGAAAACCTTTAGCACAGTCTTCAGTTCATATTTCTGAAGGGATTTCATTGTAACTTGGTAGGTTGACTTTATATAATGTCTAGATGAGAACAGCCCCTTTTGAACACCATTAGGCAATTGTGACGGCTACAGGGGCCTGAAGCCCGAAAACCTTTAGCACAGTCTACAGGTGATATTTATGAAGAGATTTCATTGTACCTTAGTAGGATGACTCCACATAACGTCTAGATGAGCAAGTCCCCTTTTGGTCACGATCATTCAACCTTGATGGCTGCCCGAGCCCAAAACCCCAAAACCTTTAGCATAGTCTGTAGGTCATATTTATGGAAGGATTTCATTGTAACTTGTTAGTTTGACTCCATATAATGCCTAGATGATGACATCCCCTTTTGGTGGTGATTGGTCAACTGTGACGGCTTCAGGGGCCCGAAGCCCGAAAACCTTGAGCACAGTCTACAGGTCATATTTATGAAGGGATTTCATTGTAACTTCGTAGGATCACTCCAGATGATGCCCAGATGAGAATGTCCCCATTTGGTTGCAATCATTCAACCATGATGGCTGCCCAAGCCCAAAGCCCAGAAACCTTTAGCACAGTCTACAGGTCATATTTATGAAGGGATTTCATTTTAACTTGGTAGGTTGACTTCATATAATGTCTAGATGAGAACGTCCCCTTTGGACGCAATTGGGAAACTGACGGCTCCAGGGGCCCGAAGCCCGAAAACCTTCAGCACAGTCAACAGGCCATATCTATGAAGGGATTTCAATGTAACTTGATAGGATGACTCGTTTTGGAATAATTTCACTGTAACTTGGTAACTTTCGTTGATATACGTTAACTGTGAGGGCCACATACATTAACTGTGAGGTCATAGTAACCCACCCCTCAGCTCTTTAGCACAGTGTACACCTCATATTATTTTTTTATCAAAAACATAGCATACAGGGAACAGAAATGAACATATTCCCAATTATCACAATTCTTGTCTTATTTCATAATCCTTTCATAATCATTGAACATTATCCTTTTCATCAAACACAGCACACAAGCTAAGCTACAGTGTCATTGACACTTTCATTCAGGGAACCTGAGGTTTCAGGGAAATGGGATGGATTTCAGGGAAAAGTTTGCATGGGGACAAAATAAAAGAAAAAACTTGTGAATTTTCAGCTCATGGACCACTATTAACGCCAGGTTATATCCAGAACTAGTTGTCAACTATGCTGATGCATTTATGCTATGTTAAAAAATCATCAAATAACTGTTGATTTGACACCTCCCAGGATCCTCTTCTTCATGAGCCCCCCTCCCCCTCCCACCACCACCTACTCACACTGTCCCACAGAGCACCTCCACCTGTGGTTTGCTCTTATCAAAGTCTACTTTGCTAACAATTTCCCAAGTCTGGACATGTTAACAGGAAAAGATGTCCTAATGTTCAGTTATTTCAAGAACATTAGAACTTAGAAAGTATCTTTATCAAACTTCATGCATGTGGAATGTTTGTGCCCTACACAAAACTTTTCTTTTCATCTTTGGAGCATTTTTTTTTTAATTCCATTCGAAATTTTCTGGGTACAGATGGCTAACAGTTAACAGTTCTGTAGTCAGCACAACAGAATAAATGTAGTGATAGAATATAAGTCCATTGTTTTTAAATATGCGGTCATAATTTTTTGGCATCCCAAGTGGTTTAACCTACTTTTAAAATATGCTGAGTAGTTGTTGTTTATGTTTTGATTTTGGAAAAGGGATGAGAATTAAAGCTATTCTATGAAGGAATAAATAAAAATATATTATTTAATTCCTTTTCATATATTTTAATTTAAAAAAACTGCATTTAAATGAAGGCGGAGTTTTCAATTTTTTGAAAGTAAGTCACCTATTTTCACTTCGACATTCGCACATTGATCACAAATCTCTGAAGAAAAAACCCAGAAATAAACATGAACACAATGGAAATATATATCATAAAATACCCTTTTCTTAAATAAATTTAACTTAAATCCACATTTTATTGCTTCGTGAGTTTTTACCAGAGTTTGAAATGCATGTGATTTGACTCCAAACGTTTGTCATAAGTTACAAAGGGAACAAAATATTTGACTGTTGTTTGTCGGGATTTTTGGTCCAAAACTGATTCCTGTCCGGGAGGCCGGGAACTGCACTGAAATTCCGGGATTTTCCCGGGCATTCCGGGAGAGTTAACATGTCTTGGGATATACCAGAGCTTGCATTTTGACCAGGCCAATCGGCCCTGGCCTGATAATCGGCAGCAAAAATAATCTGATGAGGCCGATCAACCAGCCCCACCATCAATTTATTGTTTTGCCAATCGCAGCGAATCAAGTGGCAAGCGATTTCGTAAAACAATGGGCAATGGGACTAATCGATTGGGCGATTCCGGGTTTATTTGTTTACTTCCACTGGGGATGCTCTAAAACACTACTGCAGGCGCAGGGTATTAAAAGGTTGTTAAAATCCAATTTAAAAAATTCCATTAAAATCCCTTTAAAACCCCATTAGGTGCACCCATTAAATTCCATTAAAAGGAACATAGTTAAGTGGTATTAATTTTCAAGAAATTAATGGCCAATGCCATTAAATAAGTGTTAATCATTTTAAGGGTTCTCCACTTCTTTAATAACCATTAAATACCATTTTAATTGTCATAATTTTATTAATATTTAATAGCCATTAATTGTTAGTTAACGGCCCCCTGTAAAAATATTTTTAAGTGTCTTTTAATGACATAAAACATTTGATGGTCATTAATTTCCATTAAAAGGAACATGTTTAATGGCAAAATTAATAGCTGTTAAAGTTATCACTAGTTTTATTGGATAAAATTAACAGCCATTAAAAATAAGACAAGTTTAATGGATAAAATTAATGGCTATTAAAATTAACATTAGTTTCAATGGATAAATTAATAGCAATTAAAAATAACACCAGTTTCAATAGCACTTAATAATTATAATGCAGCAGTTTCTCAGATCAGGTCTTTTAACTATTATTAAATTGTTAATGGTAATTAAAATTAAATTTATGGCACCCACAAGTTTACCCTGAAATGGAACAGCATTCTAACGCATTTCAAAAAGAGGCCTAGATATTGGGGCCAGCTTGCCTCCCTCCCCTCTTTGGCATTTCTGCATGGTTGGAATTTTTTATCACTTTTTCTTTCAACTGGTGGGTGTATTACTACTAAATCGAGGTGGGGGTAGATTTTCCACCAGTTAAATATTTTCAATTTTTCAAAAAAAGTAACAAAAAGAACTAGCTAATAATGTTGAGCTCATGGACAAGTGTGAAAATCTGATTTTGCAACAGGCATTTTGTTTTCAGAAACTGTAAATAATCTGCAAGTGGAAAATCCACCCAACTGTGATTTAATGGTAATCAACCATCCTTGCATGAACCGTACATACATTTCATTAGTACATTTATTTATGGGGTGCATTTGTTCTTTTTACTACGAATATCTTTCAACATTAACACTATTTTTGTTTTGAAGAACAACAAGGTTATATTAATATAATGATATGTAACATGTTAACTTTCAACCCGCCCCACCCCCCCACTAAAAAAAAACACTCCGATTTTTACTCATTGTGAGTTTCCTCCACCAGCACCCCCCCCCCCCCCCCCCCCACAGATTATTATCCGTTGATATGATACCACAATAACCCCGTTTTATAGAGACAACACCGACTCACCTTATCCCCACGATAGCATCTTCCCTGAAAATTCTCTCCAGCTGGAGGTCGGCCGCTACCTCTATTTTTAATCACCCACAACTCACTGATTAAAACCTATGAGATTCTAAAAAAATCTTATATTTTTGGTCGGTGCTCATTTATGTTTTTGGTCAGTACTTATTGATTTTTGGTCGGTAATTAGCGCTTTTGGATGGTTTTGGTCTGTAATTAGTAGGACCCATCACACCAAGAAAAATCCCTGCCATCACTATTATTCCGCCATCACTATTATTTGGCACTTCAGAGTACAGCACAGGGATCAAGAGCGTTGGACCCAGAGGCCGTACCAACCCCAAAAATTATATTGCTGACCCGACCCGACCCCCTCGGCTCCTCATTATATGGAGGCCGAAACGTCCCGGGCCGAAACATCCCAGTACCTAAATTAAGAAAAACCTATTCAAGTGTTGTATCTGACAGTTAGTAGGTTCATTTTCAACCGGTTGATGCCGTTTTCACCTGATTCCTATTGATATCCCAACAAATTCCCAATTTTCGAGAAAAACAATATTCAGCACTGGTACGAAATGCATGCGACACTTTCGTCATTTCTGTAGCGGGTTTTAACTTTGTGCTCGCTTAAATTAGAAAAGTTGCTTCAAAATTTCGACATGCCTCAGAAAACAAACCATTCATGGTTTCAACAGCCTGACTGCTCAGATTGTCCATACTGGATTATTTCTTTCTGTTTCTCAAAATCCGTCAGTTTTAAACGTGCCGATGACTAAGTGCATTTTTGGCAATCGCGCGTCTAAACGGTTTTAGCCGCTTGGGTTGTGTTGAGGTGAGACAGACATACCCAAGGCAAGCGTACATGTCAACTCGTACACACAATTAGACAATTCGCACCCTTCTTCGACTGATGATTCATTACTCAAGAGTACAATAGGCCCTACCTGTGAATGAGCCATTGTGTCAAATGCATCCTAGTGAAACACAATAATGAATTTATCAGTGACACAAGATCGGGTCGATGTTTCTTACCGAACCTGCACATTTGTCCCCGCTCCCCCCCCCCCCCTCCCCCGCGGTCACCACCACCACAGTCGGACATCCTAAAATATGCAAAATAAAGTGGATGACTGTGTCCAGTTGAATTGGGAGTGGTGAAGTAACGTTGAATGGAACTTTATGATTACTTTTCTGTTTCCATTTACAATGGATTTTTTTCTTTAAGCTCAGTATCATTATCAGTGTAAGGTTACTTAATTATTTTATGATTGTTCATACCATACTGACCCGCGTTGAAGCCCATATTCGTGATTAAGCCCACCCCCCCGCTTTTTCAGATTTGTGAACCAGGGTGCCCTACTCGAGTCAAAGCCCACCCCCAAAGTTTCAAATTGGACGAAAGTTGTTTGAGACAAGACGTCAAATTTACAGGCATCAAGATTCAAATGGAAAAACAGTTGACTTGTTGCAACACTGTACTTACCAAATAGAACTGTAATACTATATTATGTATATTTTTTGGAGTTGAGGTTTTTGTGTTGCTAAATTCGTCTTTTGTATAATACATTATGTCGGTGTTCAGTGTAATAAGTCTTTATTAAAAAATTATATATCCCAAGCAAAATTGACATGTTTATTTTTCTGTCGACCTCATTTTTTGGAAGCTGTCACTTGTTTCAAATGAGTGTGCACGCTGATGTCAATAGTTGTCTGAAACACGCCCACAACATATAGTTTTCACAGTGGTTGGACATCATCAGAAAGATACTGATTGAACACTGCCACTTACGAGCGGTGCACAACTCATTGTGAAAGAACACTGCCACTTTCGAGCGTGCACAACTCACTCACTGTGAAAACGGGTGTTCAGAAATTAATCAGAAAGTGGTAATTAAAAATAAAAAATAATTACAACTCTGGTATATGAGAATTATACAGTAATATAACCAGGAATATCATTTATGACTTATTGGTTCAATAAAACATGCTCATTTATCATTTCATCATGCTCTGCAACATGTGAAGTTATGACTTTCAGTGTAAAATCAATTTTTTGAATTTTGACAAGGGAGGCAACTATTTTGTTATTCGTATTCCGCTGTGTAAATTTTTTCTTGTCTTCATATTATGATTTTTTTTATTGATTTTGTGTGAAGCTATATTTTGTTTTATTCATAATAAATGTACATATTTAAAAAAAACAGCTATTTATAAACAGACTATGTGTGTCTGTTTTCAAGGGGGTGGTTTGCAGTGTTGATTGACATACTTACGTCCATTTCTGGCTTCGAGAGTAACCTGTACAAAAAATGAAAACAACACTGCATGGTTTTCTGTTTGTTTTATTCATTAAATTGAGGATTAAAACCCGAAATCTGAAAATGAAACGTATGTACAAGATAATTATGAGAATTTTTAAAGCAAAATCTAGAAAATTGGTGGGTGGTTTCCAAAGAAACGTAACATACCCAGTGGATACTTACTTGTCTTATATAGCCTATAGGCCTATCACCAATTTCGACGCACCCCAACACTATTACTCGTTCCAAAGCTCCCCCCCCCCCCCCCCCCACACACACACACACACTTTGCAATTTATCCACTGCAAGCACCCCCTGGGCTTCGACACGAGTCAGAACGGTATTGTTTTTGATGATGTCTGTATATCCAAATATAAGATAATGTAAGGGGATAGTTGTTGTTATTCTTTCCATTTTCGATATGGTAGGTCGACTTTGTTGGGAACGGGTCAACTCGCCCCAGGCCAAGTCGCCCTGGGTCAAGTTGGCCAGGTTAAGTTAAATATTTTCTTCCTAAAATCTTGATGCATTAGTGTTTCAAAACAGATGGTGATCATATCATGATTAGTTGTACACATGTATATGTACTAGCATGTCCAACACATCCTTTCAAAGTGCACTGTATACATATGCATTGTTTCAGTTGCTATATTTGGATAGTAGACAATGAAATTAGTAGGTTAATGCATTTTTATACATATGCATTGTGACTACCGGTGCATGATTACATTTGCATGTGTAATTGATAGAGTGTTTTCTGTGGGAACGAAGTGAACTGAAGTACACATGTAGTGCTTTTTCATTTTGGTATACAACAGGGTCAAGTAGTTATAACCAATGCCTATAAGGTGAACGTGGAAGTCCTCTCAAGTTGACAATGGGTAGAAACAGTTAGTTAATCTTAAATACAGTTACTTCATACTTGTTCTTGTCATGATATAGCCATATATGCTGAAAGTGACCTTAAACACCCAAAATGATAATGATATGTGATAGAAATTGTATGAGACATGTACATATACAAAAGCTATTAAAATCATCTAAACATTCAGATACGTTTTTAATGGTCATTAATTTCATAAAATATTTATTCTGATAATTAATTGCTATTAATTTTTTTTATCGTAAAGAGAAGAAAATAATTCACATTTTCATTCCCATTAAAAACAAGTTTTATTCATCAGTTCAATTAATGGCTATTAAAAGATGAAGAGTTTTGTCATTTAATTGCTGTTAATCACTTCATTATGAAAAGTAATGGGTTTTTATGTTCATTAAAATCTATCCAAAGAATATTTTTTTAATTTTCAACAGTTTTTAATGGGTTTTCTTGTTTTTCATGGCCATTAAATACAGTTATTTAAACTTTTTAATGGGCAACTTGAGTTTCCATTAAAAAAAAAGAAACGGAAATTAATGGCCACCTTTAATGGAAAATGATGGTTTTAATGGGGTTTTAATGGAATTTAATGGGAAATTAATGGATTGGTACTGCAGTAGTGAAAGACGATCCCAGATGAGCATAGAAAAGGTGAGGGGGTGGGTATGTCGAAAATAAACACACAAATGAGTTGTCAATGACCTTATAAACCATATATGGTGTAATGACTTTAAATCCCTTATTTATTACCACATTCCATTGTGATTACTGTTTGATTGCCTGGCACAAGTTTTATACATATGGTGGGAAAAGCCATACGAATATTATCGGCAGACTTGAAAAAAAATTATTTTGTCAACACAACCATGTGTGTTTATTATAATAAAGAGAATAAACATAACCTCTGACTGATTGAGCGTTTATTCTGAAATGTTTATACAAGAGTTTGTAATTTCTGCATCTTATGTGGATTCCCTCCTCTTCTCCCTCCAAGCTGTCTTTGAAAATAACCCGTCACAAAAACAAAGCAATTTCAATTGATTTGGAAAAATATACACTGAACTGGTTCATGCATTAATTATTCATGAGTGGTGTATATTATTGGTGCTTTGGGGGGAATAATTGACAAGTGAGAGTGCATGATGTCAAGTTAGTTGATCTTCTGCAAAGTGAATTCGTAAAAATAGAAACACGACCGTTTTTGCTTTGGACTGGATTTTATTTTAATAAAATAAAATAAAAATCTCTTACCCCCTTTTGTCATATCAAGGCAGGCAACAATCCATTTCTTGACCGTTAGATGAAAAAGAAAATCTGCATCATCCTCCGGGTAATGACAACACATTTCTACTCACCTAATTTCGCTTCAAATTCATCTGCGGACCACCGCCTTTTAACCCTTAACCTAACATAGCAGCCAAAAATGGTCAGAAAATTAACCAGAATAAGCATACCACAGCCTAAAATATCTCAGAACTGTCTCAATAAAACCATACAATTATGGATATCATTAGAACCAGCCAGTCAAGCTGGTTCTATTGATATCCATATTTGTATGTTTTTATTGAAAAAAGTGTGAAATTTGTATTTTTACACAACAACCAATGGCCCAACTCAAAATTATCCAGGGCTAAACACAAATTTTGCCTCCCAATCCCCAAAACTAAGTATTATTCCAGGTTTGGCCCTCTGTCAGATAACAACAAACTGACTTCTGTGCTTTTAAATCTTAGTTTTAATGATGCCAGACACAGATCAGTGGTGATAATGGTGGATCAAAGGACAGAATAGGATGATGGAAGGAAGAAACAGTTGTTTTTAATGTTGAGGGCTGTAACTTTATAATTTTTTGACAAAATTATTTCATGTTTCCCATCATTCTTGCTAATGATTTTGCCACTGTTTGTTAAGTGTTCCTTCCGTATCCTTCCTTGAAGCCCCCCGTTAAACTCCCATGCTTTTTGGCTTTTTTTATTGAAATTTTTTTGTAAATTTCTTGGGAGTTTAACCTGTTTCACAGAATGTTTATTCTGTGTATCCCCATGGTTACGTCCTCACCCTAGGGGTGTTTAGGCGTTTTTGGTCATGCATCATCCATCCAATGTATCGTATTTTCTTCTAATGAAGATCTTGCTTTGCATCGGATAGTTTAAAATCTGTTACTGACTTCAGGCTGTGTTGTTCAGTGCCTGGAGTCTTGGTTCCGGTTTTCATTTGAGATTGTTTACATTGACAATGCTTTCCTTATACATGTAGTTTTCTATGAATTAACCATGTTAGGACTGTTATAAGATACATTTTTATATTCCGGTAGTGTAGTTTTAATTTTTGGAGAAAAAAAAAAAAATTGTCCACACTAGGAGAAAAAAAAAAATTTGTCCACTCTTAGGCTATATCGGGATCCATATGGGCTCATCGTTCCCTTTGGGAACTTGGGCTCATGTCAAAAAATTTTCGAAAATTTTTTTATTTTAAATTATTTTTCGAATTATTGTTTTGATTAATATTATTATGTATCTTTTTCAGACATTTATTGGGAGTTGGTGCGAGTACTGTTGACTTTTATTTTTATTCAAAATGAAAGCTTTTTACTCAGATTGTAACTCGAGGAAGTCTTCCTCAGATTCACATGATAATTGTATCAGTTGTAGTCAGTGTACTCGCAATAATTCCTGTGCAACTTGTGTCAATTGGGATGACAAATGTTGGAGACATGTGTCACGGTATGTTGTTAGCAGTGAGAGGACAATGCCGGGGGCCCTCACGCCACAGAGTCACTCTAGTTTTTCAGTTTCTATTTCAGAGGAACAAGAACATGGTGATGTTTTCGTGACGCCATCAGAAAATGTGCATCCGTCGTCACAGTTAGATAGTCAGTCAGAGCTAGTGGCTAAAGTGCTCTTAAATATTAGACAGGGCAATAAACCGTTCGCTGGTGGTTTCAGATTCCTGTCGCCAGCTAGCTCAGCTGGTGAAGTGGTGGGCACCGCGACACCAGATGTGTCCGTTGTGGTCGATGAGAGAAAAAAAGTGTAGAGCTAGCACTATAATATATAACCAGGCTCACCCTGCGACGATGGAAAGGAAGAAGCCGGCAAGTTTGACAGTAAGCTCGGCGAAGTCTGACAGGACCGCGAGCGAGAGGGTCCCACTCTTTCACAACAACATCTGGGGCCATATGTTGTAGTTCGGAAGTTGCATCAGTCGGAGCTTACGTCCACGCCTCCTGTTCGTGACGTTCCATCAAATATACAGCCGGGGTCGGCTATAATTACGGCTTCTTCTTCGTCTACTAAGCACACACGACCACACCTTGGCTACGTGACTTCGGATATTCAGCCTGCATCTCCGAGAAAGGATCTCTCTTCATCTAGAAAGTCACACCATCCGATAGCCAAGGAAACAAGGCCTCGTTCATTGGGACATCTGCAGAAAAGAGCCATCTCGGACACTGATTCCCAGGAGCAGCTGCGGCCAAGCAACTAAAGACCGCTGCTCCTTGGGCCTCCATAACGGACTTGCTGTCACAAATTGCGCAGCTTATCGCAGCATCCCAGCAGGTACAGGAGCAACCTATGACAGCATCGGAACACAAACTGTTCGATGGCTCTGGGTCGGTCCAGTCGCCTGCGCATTAAGATGCCGATGACCGTGTATCTTATCTGATTCTGTCGGATGGTGAAAGGCATATGGAGGAAAATGACCCTTCCCTTTCGGAACAACATATGGTAGTGATGGATTTCATCCATCAATACTTTCCAGAATTTGAGAATGAGACTGCTGCGACTGCTCATAAGAAGCTGCTAGCGTCATTAGACGCTGACTATATCCGGTGAAAGGAGGAGGTCCTTTCCTTTCCGGTGCAGTCTAAACAGGTGTCACAGACTTTTGCTCTTCTTATCGATGCCATATTTAATCTTTCAAGTGGAAAGAAAAAAGGCAGCTTTTTATCTTCATCTTCCGTATGTCTACCATTTATTGGACCACATCTATTTAAAACAGTAGGGGAAGGTGTTCAGAGAGTTCCTCTGCATTTGGATGAGCAGTCTGAGGATCTAGATACGTCCTTACCTCCGTCATTCACAATTCGCTCGGATACAATTGAGATGGCAATTTCTTTTAACAGAGCCAATTTAGATGCTATGTCTTATGCCGATCACCTTACGAGAGCTATGGCACAACGTCTCAGTGGGAAGGAATTTGAGGCCATTCGTACCTCTTTACAAGTTCTTTCCAGGGCTATAATGGTACCATGTATAACTCTGCCATAACAGTGGCTAATTTGGAGTTAATTAGACATGATGGAGCCCTTGCATCAACATCTTTGATAGATGACAGGGCGAAAAACTCTCTTCGAGTCGCTCCAGTATCGGGACACAATATCTTTGACGACAAGCTTTCTTTGGTCTACGACCAAGCCACAAAGAAAGCGTCTAATACTCTGCTACTGAAGTCTGCGTCAAATGAACCTGCAACAGCAGAGAAGAGTAAAGCGGGAGATTCGGGACAAAAATCGTCCAGAGGGAACTCCTCGCGAGGATATAAAAAATCCTCATATAATTACTCTCAAAATCGTCAATTTAGCGACTCAGGTCGGGGATTTGGGTCTGGCCGAGGCAACCTGTCAGACGCCCCCAAGCCGGTGGGTCAAGGCTCATCACGGAGAGGACATGGTTTCTTCTCCCACAGGCCTTGCAGGTCCTACAGGTGATGGTCAGGACCTCTATTGCGTCCCAGTAGGTGGAAGGTTATCAAGATTCATGAAAAACTGCATAACTATTATGGAAGATCAGTGGGTGAGAAGTGTCATTTCGGATGGCCTAAGGCTATCGTTCCGAGCAAAACTACCACTTACACGAAGTGCGCATTGGACACAACTTCTGCCAAATCCTGTAAAAAGAGAGTCTCTCCTTTTCGGAGGTAAAGTCTCTCTTTGCAAAGGATGCTATAGAGGTCGTAGAGAACCAAGAGTCTCAAGGTTTCTACAGTCACGTGTTCCTCGTACCGAAGCCAGACGGCTCGTTCCAACCAGTAATAGACTTGAGCTGGATAAACAAACTTATTGTAGCTCCAAAGTTCTATATGGAGACCATTAGGTCAGTAAGAGCAAGCATACGAGTCAACGACTATGCAGCAAGCATAGATCTAAAAGATGTGTACTTTCATGTCCTGGTTCATTGAGCATTCAGAAAGTACCTACGGTTTGCCGCACAAGGGATACTATATCAGTTCCGAGCAATGTGCTTTGGTCTGAATCGAGCACCCTGGGCATTCACTCGAATAATGAACTTGGTAATGTCTTATTTCCGAGCTCATTCGTCTGCGGTAACGTCGGCTTACTTGGACGACATTCTTCAGAGGTACAGCAACAAAATTACTCTTCAGAACGATGTTCAGAGTCTGCTATTATTACTCTGACGTCTCAGTTTCATCGTAAATGAGAAGAAGTCAGATCTAGCTCCGTCCAAGTCGTTCATTCTCTTGGGGATGAGCTCCGAGACTCACAACAATCTGGTTCGTTTGCCGTTACCCAGAGCAAAATTAGTCAGTTGTTATGTTCGCTTTTGTCTACACTCAGATGCATTAACAGTGAGGGAATTATGCGACTGGTGGGGTTGTGCGGAGTGGCTCCAGATCTCATTCCGATGGGTCGCTTACGCACACGTCCTCTCCAGATATTCTTTACTCAGAACTGGAATGTGAAGATGCATTCGCTCTGGACCAGTATTGTTTCAACGGACCAAGTAAAACAAAATGTTCAGATTTGGGCAGACATTCAGTGTTTAACTCAGCTGCAGCTACCAGATCAGGCTTTCATGATTATGATGGATGCGAGTCAAACAGGTTGGGGCGTGACCCTGAAGCCGACAGACTCGAAGTGCCAGGGTCTTTGGGACCCAGAGTTCCTAGGAAAGCACATAATTATCAAAGAAATGATGTCAGTATGGCTAGTGCTACAACAATGGATTCAGATTATAGAGAACGCTCATGTTCAAATGTTGTCTGACAACTCGACAGTAGTAGCATATATAAGGAACCAGGGAGGCACGCATTCGATTCCGTTATACAAACTAAAGGAAAGAATCCTTCTATTTGTCTTGGAACAACAAGTTTATACATCGGTCCATCATATACCGGGTTGTCTGAATGTACTAGCAGACTCATTGTCTCGGAAAGGTCGCCTGTTGTCTTCAGAATGGACTCTCAACAAGCGAGTATTCAGACAGATTTGCTACCAGTGGGATCAACCTATGATAGACTTATTTGCGACACACCTCAACAATCAGTTGCAGACTTACATGTCTCCATGCCCAGATCCTCGAGCGTATACAGTAGACGCTCTCTCAATTCCATTGGATGGAATGATAGGATATGATACGCGTACCTTCCAACTCCATTGGTTCAACAGATCTTGTTAAAGATCAAGCAATCCCATTGCAAGATTCTGTTAGTAGCATCTCTGTCGTCACAGAAACCATGAATCAATCTACTCAGGTGTCTGTTATGGGACATTCCCCGGAAGCTTCCTCTGCAGGAGGACCTTCTTTATCAGGGGAAGTCACGCACACTGCATCACAACCAGCAAGGCATCAACCTTCAAGTATTTCCATTGTGCGGTCCTTCTTGCACGGCAAGTATTTACGGGACAAATAGTGGACGCAATTTCTAACTGTAGGAGGACCTCCTCTTCGCTGAATTACGCAGCAAAGTGGAAGGTTTTCTTCCGTTGGTGTAAGGATCAGTTGATAGACATCTATGATCCGTCCATACCGGATATTGCCAACTTTCTGGTCTACCTGTTTGACGTTCTCAAACTGCAACCTGTCACTGTTAAGGGCTATAGGTCTATGCTATCAGACACTTATGCCCATCATGATAGCTTGGCGATTGGATCTAATGCTTCATTTTCCAAACTAGTTAGTAATTTCTCTGTAAATAGACCTGGAACTCTCAGATTAATTCCGAAGTGGAATTTAGCTTAGGTTCTGTTGAAACTCAAACAAGCCCCGTTTGAGACATTGTAGAGTTCAAATTCTTGACTTTTAAAACAGCATTTCTCTTAGCCTTTGCTTCCGCTAGAAGAGTTACTGAACTCCATGCTTTATCCGTTGACGAATCTCACTACTGTAGTGTTGGAAATACCATCACTTTAACTACACAAGTGGAATTTTGGGCTAAGAATCAAGTTCGAATGTGGGAAATTTTGTATCAAAAATCTGTCCGTCTGTCCATGCATCAACGCACCTCGGACTAAAAGCCGTATTTATGAACCGATCTTCACGAAACTTCTTGTGTATCTTTGTTATCATTGTGAGACCAGAATATTATGTCTTTATCATAACTTCTTTTGCAACTCTACAAAGTCACACTCTCCCTTTACCATATACAGACCACCATATTATCTGGACATCACTTCCAAGGTTTCATTAACTTCCAATCACAAGCTTTACAGGTTGGTTAACACTTTTCACATCAGTTTAATGTAATATGTCTTATCATACAGCCTTAATTTTTAGTGATTCTCACAGTTATACTCCACATCACTTTACTTGCTTTGACAGTGACCTCCATGAAAATAAATCTGATAACCACTGTCTATTCTGTCTCTTCTAAATAAGTTCCACTTGCAACTCAACTATATTCCACTGGATGCATTAATTCCCCTTGAAACTGCTGCCCAGCAGGAGACATGAATTCACTGAATTTGCTTGTTTAGAATATGTCTCCTCTATTACTGTATAGAGAGACATACATGTAATTCCTAATTATTTTAATTTCCTTTCATCATGGATTGCAGGATTGGAATTATGTTGATCTTCTATTTTGGAAGTCCTAGGCCCTCCACCTTTTTACGATTCAGCTAAGTCTGGGTCATAGGGTACAGTTGGAAAAATATTATAAATTCATAGTTATTTCAATATTTTCCGTACTTAACTATGGCCCAGACGGGGATGGCCCTCCCATGAGTGGGCACTCATACCTCTCTGCTGAATTATCATGTAATACTCTCTTTTACAAAGAATGATGTTGGCACCAATTCCAGTTACTTCCTGGTGTCTGCGCATGTGTGGAGAGTAAATATATGGAGGGCCAGATAGGATTTCTAATTTTCGGTTTTGCATGCAAATTTTGGCAAAATTTGTGTTTGGCCCTCGATATTTTGGAGTTAGCACCAGCTAAGTCTGGGCCATAGGTAAGTATGGAAAATATAGAAATTACTATGAATTTATAATTTTCTGGATTTCTATGCACGTTTTTGGAGTTGGGGGGTTCAAAATTTGTGTTTGGCACTTAAGAGTTTGTACCAACTAAGTCTGGGCCATTGGTGAGTATAAAAAAGTATAAAAAATATACAAATTACTTTATTTTTTCATTTTTATCTCAACTTGACAAAGTCAAGATAAGCTATTGCTTTCACGCGTGCGGAAGTCTGTTAGTCTGTTCACATTTGCCTTTAGCACAGGCTACACCCTGTAGTTCTTGTCTGATTGTCACGAAATTTCATATGCTGGTTTGGGGTCATGTCTAGATGAGAATGTCTCATTTTGGTCCCGATCAGTCAACCGGTATGGCTGCTAGAGCCCAAAATCATTAGCACAGTCTAAAGGTTGTATTTATGAAGGGATTTTATTGTAACTTGGTAGGATATCTCTGTATGATGTCTAGATGAGAACATCCCCTTTGGCCATGATCTGTCAACCGTGATGGCTGCCCAAGCCCATAACCCCAAAACTTTTAGCACAGTCTGCAAGTCATATTTAATATGGAGGGATTTCATTGTAACTTGATAGGATGACACTGTATGATGTCTAGATAAGAACTTCCCTTATTTGGTCACGATCTGTCAGCCGTGACGACTGCCCGAGCCCAAACCCTGAAAACCTTTAGCACAGTCTGCAGGTCATATTTATGGAGGGACTTCATTGTAACTTGGTAGGTTGACTTCATATAATGTCTAGATGTGAATGTCCCCTTTTGGATGTGATTGGTCAACTGTGACGGCTACAGGGGCCCGAAGCCCGAAAACCTTTAGCCCAATCTACAGGTCATATTTATGAAGGGATTTCATTGTAACTTGGTAGGATGACTCCAAATAATGTCTAGATGAGAATGTCCCCTCTTGGTCGCGATCATTTAGCAGTGATGGCTGCCTGAGCCCAAAACCCGAAAACCTTTAGCATAGTCTATAGGTCGTATTTAAGGAAGGATTTCATTGTAACTTGTTAGGATGACTCCAAATAATGTCTAGATGAGAATGTCCCCTCTTGGTCGCGATCATTTAGCAGTGATGGCTGCCTGAGCCCAAAACCCGAAAACCTTTAGCATAGTCTATAGGTCGTATTTAAGGAAGGATTTCATTGTAACTTGTTAGGTTGACTCCATAAAATGCCTAAATGATGATATCCCCCTTTTGTTGTAATTGGTCATCTGTGATAGCTACATGGACCCGAAGCCCAAAAACCTTGAGCGCAGTCTACAGGTCGTATTTTTTAAGGGATTTCATTTCAACTTGGTAGAATGAATCAGTATAATGTCGAGATGAGGACGTCCCCTTTTAGTTGCAATCAGTCAACCATGATGGCTACACAGGCCTGAAGCCCGAAAACCATTAGCACAGTCTACAAGCCATATATATGAAGGGATTTCATTGTAACTTGATAGGATGACTCGTTTTGGAATAATTTCACTGTAACTTGGTAACTTTCATTGACATACGTTAACTGTGAGGGCCACATACATTAACTGTGAGGGCCACATTAACCCACCCCTCAGTTATTTTAGAACAATCTACACCTCATTAGCTCATCTTGACAAAGTCAAGCTGAGCTAATCTCATCGCTCTCCGTCCGTCGTCCGTCAACACCATGTTTTGCTCTTTTCCTCCAAAGCCACTGGGCCAATTCAAGTGAAAGTTTGTGTGAGTGATGGTCCCAAAGGGGCATTTCATTTTTGTTCAACTCAGCATTCCCAGCCCCATAGGGAGGGAGTGGGGGAAAATGCTCCAAAATATTTTTAAAATCTTCTTCTCAAGAACCAGTGTGTACAATGACTTGATATTTGCTATGGAGCTTCCATATGAGGTGTAGAATCAAGTTTGTTCAAACGAAGTTCGTGAAGTAATATTTGGCTTTGTAATAGGAGGGGTAAGATTTTTGACCCCGCCCAAAATTTCTATTTTTTGAACCGATGGTCCGGTATGAACCAAATTTGTTTTGTGGGAGTATTGGGTCATAAGTACTTGACCCATGCAAAAAAAAAATTCCCGCATCCCCATGGGAATCCTGGGAGCTAAAAATAGAAATATTTTCAAACGCCCATATTTCCCAAACCCCACGGAACAGAGAGCTTTTATTTGGTATGAAGTATCTTTATGACCAGTAGAATTGAATGGTAAAAAAAAATTGCCATCGGTTATGTTAGGGTGTTCTGTAATGGGCATCGAAAAAATGCGGAGTCAGCATATTTGCAAAAATTAAAAAAAATCTTTTCTCCAGAACCAATCATCAGAATCTTTTGATATTTGGTATACAACATTCATAGGAGGGTCAGATAAAAGTTTATTGAAATAAAGCTCATTGGTTCATATTTGGGCTCTCTACAGGAGCTCAAAGTTTTAACATAGGGTAATATGGGGAATATTCTTTAAAAATCTTCTTCTTCAGAACCACCAGTCAGAATCATTTAATATTTGGTATACATCATTGTTATGAGGGTCAGATTCTAGATTGTTCAAACCAAGTCCCTAGGTTAATATTTGGGCTTCCTACGGAAGCCCAAATTTTATCTTTGTTCAATATGGAGGGTAATTTAAAAAAATCTTCTTCTTCAGATCCATCAGTCAGAATGCTTTGATATTTGGTATGCAACATCTCTATGGGGGTCAGATTCAAGTTTGTTCAAATCGGATCCCTAGGTATATATTTGGGCTCACTATGGTAGCCCAAATTTTTACTTAAGTGCAATATGAGGAAATTTCTTTAAATATCTTCTTCTTCAGATCCACCCGTCCGAATGCTTTTATATTTGGTATACAACATCTCTAGGGGGGTCAGATTCCAAGTTGTTCAATTCGAGTGCCTAGGTTAATATTTGGGCTCCATATGGGAACATGAAATTTAACTTAGTACAATATGAGGGAATTTCTTCAAAAATCTTCTTCTTCAGATTCACTTGTCATAATGCTTTCATGTTTGGTATACAACATCTCTAGGGGGGGTCAAATTCAAGTTTGTTCAAATCGGATCCATAGGTTAATATTTGGGCTCGCTATGGTAGCCCAAATTTGAACTTAGTGCAATTCGAAGAAATTTCTTTACAATTTCTCTTCTTCAGATCCAACAGTCAGAATGCTTTCATATTCGGTACACAACATCTCTAGGGAAGTCAGATTTAACTGTGTTCAAATCAAGAGCCTGGGTTAATATTTGGGCTCTCTATGGGAGCCGGAATTGGCCATTTTGCTGAAGAATTAAAAATTTTGTATTCAGTACCCTCTAGAGGTACTAAGATTAATCCACATAGGTTGTATCAAGGGGCTTCATAGGGGAGCTCTACATTTTACTTATGATCAACTGAAGAAAAGGCATGATGCCCAGATTAGTTTTGTCACTCCTGAGGGACTCAAGGATTGACAGTGTAGCCTATGGAGATGGCTTGCTTAATGTAGACTCATTTTGGGACTCTGTTTAAATTGTGTTCTGTACAAGATGAGCGCTTCAGGCCCCGTGGGGCCTCTTGTTTTTATTAAAAACATAGCATAAAGGGAACAGAAATTATCATATACCCAATTATCACAATTCTTGTTTTATTTCATAATCCTTTCATAAACATTGAACATTATCCTTTTCATCAAACAACACACTGACAAGTTAAGCTACAGTGTTATTGACACTTTCATTTTAATAGCCTTATACTGAATGTGTATCTTTTGCTCTGGTACGCATTTACTGTATGCTAGCCCAGGCTGGTAAAACTGAAAGCTGTAAAACTGAAGCTTGCTAGCAGAAATCTGTTTACGCTCGAAGGTCTGCTTTTGTTTTTCTCCCTTTTTGTACCTCCAAAACATATGTGGCGTAGCAGTGGTAGATATTGGATAGTCATCCAAAACTTCACTAGATTTCTGACACTTGCAGGCAAAAGCACTGCAGTGGCATGAAAAGGCAATATTCATTTTAGCTCACCGGACTGCATGTCAGAGTGTGCTTTTGCCATCACTTGGCATCCCTTGTACAGTTGTGCTTTTACATTTCCATCTTCTTCGAAGCCACTGCCCCCATTCTAACCAAACAAATCTCAAATTTATCTTACCCTTCCACCTTTCTTTGTTGGAAGTTGCTAACCCCTTTTGGCTGGGAGCAGTGCCCCAAAGTTGAAAAATCTGCAAAAATCTTTTTATGAATGGTTGGCAGAAGGGGCATGATATTTGTTTTTCAGCTTCATGTTGACTCCTAGATTCAATTTGTTCAAATTGTCCGTTGTCTGTCCGTCATCCATGAACATGGTGTTCACAACTTCTCCAAAACTGCATTTTGTTCATATCAACTTGCCCAGTCCCATTTGGAGGGGCATGGGTGGAAAATGCTCCCAAATTTAAAAAAAAATATCTTCTTCTCATGAACCAGTGGGTACTATGACTTGATATTTGATGCTGAGCTTCCTGTCAGTTTTGAGATGTGGAATCAAGTTTGTTCAAACGATATTCGTGGAACAATATCTGCCTTTGTAATGGGAGGGCCAAGATTTTTTTGCCCTGGCCAGAATTTTTATTTTCTAAACTGATGAGCCAATTTGAACCAAACTTGGTATGCGGAACCCCAAGAACTAAAAATAGAAATATTTTCAAACACACATATTTCCCAAACTGCACTGAACAGAGACCTGTTATTTGGCATGAAGCATCCTTTGGACCAGTAGAAGGGAATGGTAAAAAATAACCGTCGGTTGTATCATAGTGTATCATAGATGGATTAATAAAAATACGGAGTCAGCATATTGCAAAAATTAAAAAAAAAACAGCTTCAGGGCCACTGATCAGAACATCCAAAAAGTGGACAGATATAAGCCCCTTGGTTCATATTTGAGCAGAATACAGGAGCCTGAATTTTTACTTTATGCATTTTGAGTAGTTCTCTTTTCAAGAATCATATTCTTCCGAACCACAAGTCAGAACCTTTTAATATATGGTATACAACATCATTACAGGGGTCAGATTCACGTTTGTACAAATCAAGTCCCCCGTTAATATTTTTGGTCTTCCTATAGGGTGCAATATGAGAAATCTTTTAAAAGCTTCTTTTTCAGATCCCCCAGTCAGAATCTTTTGATATTGATATAGAGCATCCTTAGAGAGGTAAGATCTAAATTTGTTCAAACCAAGTGCCTGTGTTCCCTATTGGGGCCTGAATTTTAAATTACTCCTATATGAGGAATAATTTTTAAAACTCTTTCTCCGGAACCACTAGTCAGAATCTTTGATGTATCGTATACAGAATCCTTACAGAGGTCGAATTCAAGTTATTCAAAAAAGCCCATTGGTTAAAATTTGGGCTCTCCATGGAAACCTGAATTTTAACTAAGTGCAGTATGGGGAATAATCTTTAAAAATATTTTTGTTCAGATCTTCCAGTCAGAATCTTTTGATGTTTGGTATGCAGCATTGATAGGGAAGTCAGATCTAAGCTTGTTCAAAACAAGTCTCTGTGTTAATACTTGTCCTGTTAACTTAGTACATATGAGGACTAATCTTTAAAACTCGTTTTCTCCAGAATCACTAGTCAGATTCTGTTGATATATGGTATACAGAATCCTTACATGAGTCAGATTCATGTTTGTTCAAATCAAACCCATTGGTTAATAACTGAGCTCTCTGCGGGAGCCCAAATTTCATCTTAGTGCAATATGGGGAATAATCTTTGAGAGCCTTCTTCAGATCCAGGAGTCAGAATCTTTTGATGTTTGGGATACAGCATCTTACTAGGGGTCAGATGAAAGTTTGTTCAGATTAATTCCCACAATTAGTATTTGGGCTCCCTATTTGAGTCTGAATTTTATCTTGGTTCAATATAAGGAATATTATGTAAAAAGCTCCTCACGAACCCCAAATCAGAATCTTTTGATATATGGAATATATTAGCATTTGGGGTGTCTCATTAAAGTTTGTTCAAACCATGTCCCTAGGTTAATATTTCAGCTCCCAAATAGTGCCCAAATTTTCACTTAGTCATATATGAGGAATAACCTTTAAATTGATTCTCCAGAATCACAAGTCAAAATCTTTTGATATTTGTTATATAGAATCCTTACAGGGATTGGATTCAAGTTGTTCGAAATAAGCTCATTGGTTAATAATTGGACTCTCTATAAGATTTTGAAGTTTAAGTTGGGCCAATATGGGGAATAATCTTTAAAAAATGCTTCTTCTTCAGTGGTCAGAATCCTGATGGTGGGGGAAGGTGGGTGCTCAGTCAGTTCAAGCTTGTTCAAATTAAGTCTCCATGTTGATATTTGGGCTCCCTGTTTTCCATACTGGATGTCTGGGTATTATTTGTGTGGTAAAATGGGCAGCATGGTTGTAAACAATTGAGTAAACTTGACTTTATATCCATGTTGTTATCACATTTAGCTGTTGTGCAGAAATATGTGACCTTAAACATTAATAATGAATAAATCTTACTGAACAACCAAGTTATGAATAGTTACATCAATTCATTCCTCTAGTGTTTTCTGGCCATAGATGCTTATTAAATCCTTCTTTACACAAATTTGTCACATGAACACCTCAGACCCCATGGGGCCTGTTGTCCAATGTTTTGTGCGTGGTATGTGTTTGGGTACTGGTAAATTATATATTGATTTTGATTTCATTATAGTGTGTTATAACGTACAAATCTGTTTTGTGTACTTTCAGGGAAAATCCACTCGCGACATCTTTATAGAGAAACTAAGAATGTTTTTAAAAGAAAACAGTGGTTTTTCTCCAATACGAGTGAGTTTTCAAATGTTCTCACTTCCCACTTTCTTTTTATTTCATAACTCATTTAGTGTAGAGAGGTGTGGAGTTTATTTTTAATGATAAAATACTGATATGTGATAAGAAATTCAAATAGTGTGTAGAGAGGTGTGGAGTTTATTTTTAATGATAAAATACTGATATGTGATAAGAAATTCAAATAGTGTGTAGAGAGGTGTGGAGATTATTTTTAATGATAAAATACTGATATGTGATAAGAAATTCAAAGAGTTGTATACACTTTTCTCTATGCTTGCCTGAATAATGCCTTAGTGAGCCCTATAAATCTCACAGACCACACTTCACTTTTTTTCTCTTCCACACACAGACTTTGTTTTACTTCTTTCAACTTAAAGTTTATAGATTATTAATGAACAGTATTTAGAGGTTATTGGCTAGTTTAATATCGGCGAGATATCAGCTGGAGATAACTTCCTGAGTCCAAATATCGTTGGCTGATGCAAACTTACCAAGGGCTTCCATCTCGGCTGATATGAAACTAACCAAGTTATAACCTCTTTATTAAACCAAAACAAATAATTACAGAATGTTCTCAAACCTGATACATGTTTCTGACTGTATTATGTTTTCTCATTCTTTTCATAAAGTCTGAAACTCTCTGAACATCTCAACTTCTCAAGTGGGAAAGCCGCAATAGTCGAATAGCTGAGTTGTTTCTTATCCCACATTGGTGAATCTCAACTGATTGCATATGACGAATGACTATGAACATTTTGGTGCAAACAAATTGGTTGTGCCTAGTAATGCATCCGGGGTGATGGTGGATAACTCTAGCGTGCTTCACATCAGCCAAGATTTTCATCATATATGTCAACTTTGAAGCCATATCAGTCAAATTTGATAATGTGCAATTCTGGGGAAGAAAATCATAAATCATATCAAACTAGAGAATTGTAATTTTGTTGGACAAATTGGGCTTTCCCAACTTTCCAGTGTGAAAATGCAGACTTGATATATAGCAAAGCAAAGTGTTTGAAATTAACCATTTCCAAAATGATAGACAAAAAGCATCCAAAGTTGGCTAATTTTGGCATTCTCTCACAGTTCTCTTATTCACGCCCTCATTGTCCCCCGACCCTTCGGGGGACTATTGTAATCAGCAGTGTCCGTCTAGGCGTCCGTCTGTCCGTGCATGCGTGTGTCCGTCCGTCCATAACACCCTTGTCCGGATGATAACTTTTGTTTGGATGATTTTACTGAAACTAAATTTGGTATGTGTCTTACTTGGGTGGAAATGCAGGTCAAGTTCGAAAATGGGCACGCTCCACTGATTTCTACTGGATTTATTCCCCTTTTTCGACTTAAAAAATACAGTTTTTGTGTGTTGTCCGGATGATAACTTTAGTTAGGATCATTTGATTGAAACAAAATTTAGTATGCCGCTTATTTGGGTGGAAATGCAGGTCAAGTTCGAAAATGGGCACGCTCCACTGATTTTTACTGGATTTATTCCCCTTTTTCGACTTAGAAAATATGGTTTTTGTGTTGTCCGGATGATAACTTTACTTTGGATCATTTGATTGAAATGAAACTAACTATGTGGTTTAATTGGTTGGAAATACAGGTCAAGTTAAAAAATGGCCATGCTCTGCGAACAAATTGCATCCTAACAGCTCCCTTGAATTTGCCATCTTGGTCGGGGGACCGGAGGCGTTGCCCTTGTTTTGTTTGGGGGTTAAATCTTGAGATTAAAAAGTAAACAGTAACTTTCTTCCACAAGCATTGTTGCATCTATCCATACCAAAATAATTGCTACAACAACCTTGCAGTTGGAGGAAATGAGTACAGAGGTTTGTAAAATTCACTGAAAATCAAGTTTTTTTCTGACAGTACTATTCTTTACATGGCCAAAGCTTATGTTGTGTTCAGCCCCAAAGCATAACAGCAGAGGATTTGTTCGTTAGGCATCTCTACCTATAGCAAAACAACAAAGTGTTTAGAATTAACCCTTTCCAAAATGACAGGAAGATTCAACCACAGTTAGCTAATTTTGGCATTTTCGGATGGAACTCTTACCCTCATTTCAGGCCTGGTTGTTTGAAAAATTTGTGCGAGCAAAAAAATCGCTCTCGTGGCATATACTTGCGCGAGCAAATCGCTCCCGCTACATAATTCTGGACGGTAAAGGCCGTCTGTTCATGGGTGGGTTTGTGTTTGGTGTTTACAGTTACCAGTACTGAAGTTGAACTTCAAACACGGGCCGGTGCACGATACAGAAACAGAAAAAACAGGAAGTTGCTTCCAGTATCATCATTCATGGCCAGAATTCTAATTAACAAAACGCTGACATACCTTGAATCCATGTTGTATGAAGTTGTTTGTGCTGTATAATTAATAATCCACATTCAAATAGAAGGCTTCCATCGTAACATTTGCAATATCAACATGTATTTATTTATCCACGTGAGACAATTGTCACATTTGTGTTGAAAATTAATGTGGCATTGTGGGTCTTGACACTATCACATGATTACTAAATCAAGTTACTGTCCAATCAGACAACACAGATTTAAATTATTCGGCGCCGTTTGAAAGAAGCCGATTGATTAGTAGAATTGTTTTACTACAACCAATCACATTAGCTTAGTAGAAATTATGAGATTTTATCATTTATGAATAAAAAATTTGGTTCATTTATTCTGTGGAACTGACGGAACACGTGATCCACTCACCTTGGCCAACTTGGGGAAACTTGTCACAGTGATATTGCTGCCATTTCATATTCCATGCTAAATCTATCACACTGTTTACAAGAAAAGATAGCATGTTGAGTGAAAAAAAGTAGCCGGGCTCGTTGGGGTCCAATTGTAAACAACAACCTCGACTCTTGATACAAATCTCCAGACATGCACATTGTCATGATAATATATATTGAGCAAGTGCGTGTGTCAGTGTGAAAACAATGATCGTGTCGGGCAAGACAGAAACAGACCCCACCTTCCCCACCCAAAATTGTTGCATACATGTGTGTAGCAAGGGTAAATGCCAGCAGGGCTTGCCAGGTGGATTACGGATATGAACATACGGGTGGAGAATCACCACACAGCTAGAGGCATGATTGACGTGACCAGCTATAATCAATTAAAATATATCAGTATCCACGGACATTGTGGAAATATGTTTCTACTCAGTGTAGACTGCAAGCTGAGCAGCATGTTGCTAATCAGCTACGGAGAGAGAGAGAGAGAGAGAAAAGCTCTCTCTCTCTCTCTCTCTCTCTCTCTCTCTCTCCCTCTCTCTCTCTCTACATAGGTGATGATACATTGATACTGTATGTGGATTTATCGCTACCTGTGGCTCAAGAATGACTTTGCGTTTTGTGGCGCTGGAAAGATAAATCTCGACTGCAAAATCAACAAGCTCCTCCCTTTCTTTGTTTGTCCAACAAAGATTGTTGCCTTTTATCAATATTAAGTTTTCCATGGTACAGTGACTCAATGAAAGACGACGATCAGACAACATTCCCGTCAATATGCTAAATGCTCTTTCCACCATGCTGTTGCTGACACCCACGCATAAGAGTATCTCAATAATAAGACACACGTTTGGAAATTCAGATCGTCGGTACATGAAAATCTTTTCCCACATAGCCACAGCCTTTGTCCCATTATAGTTGGATCTTACCACTGACTTTAAGTCTTTCCATCCCTTCTTTAAGTTAGACGAAACAAAACCAACATTTGATGCCCTGATGGTCGATTCGAAAGTGTCCCCCAGAAGTATCAAAGTCTCCACCTCCTTTGTGGTAGATACCCAGTTTGCTGGATTTGTCAGCAGTCTCATTGAGGTATATGTTTCATTTTCTTCTAGTTCTTTGGAGAACCTTCCCTGTAAACACTGCTCCAACTCCCTCAAAACATGTGCCTTTAACGCGTTATAGCTGCTCAGCTCATTTTGACTACCAATTTTTTTAAGATTGGCGGAACTGTATTCCAAAGTGGTATATTCGCGATTTTCTAATTTGCGGCATGTATGACCATGTTTCGGTATTCAAGCTTGCAGTACACCTTCAATGTTTGATTTAGAGCTTGCAGTGTCAGTTTCACTTTCTGTCCCTTGATTTAAATTCAATGTCATGTCAACATCGGCTAGAATTTCTTTCAAGTTAGAAGGAGATTCTTCAGTTTCCAGCAAATCAGTGAAGCACCTTTCAAGGATAGGCTTCTTGGAAAGGAACGAGAGGCACCGAACAATTTTCCGGTAGAAAATACATGTAGTTAAAAACTCTATATTCCTGAGTCTATCCCAAAAACCCTGTAGTTTTGAGTTTACTTTTGAGAACTGCTGACTGGCTATAGAATTTTCCACTGTGTGTAGAAGAGGCATCCAGTTCTTAAGTAGGTGGTCAATTCCTCGATATTGGTGTGAGATAAATCTAGTGCCCTTGGTTTTAGGGAAATTGTAAACCTGACAGTCCAGTTGTAGTGCGGTGCTTTTGAAATGTGCTTTAAATTTCCCACTCTGTTTTCAAAATGTATACAGTGCCTCCACAAATTCTGTGACACCATTAAACAGTTTCTCTTTTGAAACACTGTCTTTTATGGCCAGTTCAGCGCGGTGCGAAACACAGTGTATTGTCAAAAGCCATGCACCTGAGTCATTCCGTAATTGAGTGAGAACTCCATTATACACTCACATATTTACATTGGCACCATCCGCTGTTGCAACCACCATCAATGAATAATACTTTTCCCTGGGCAAGCCAGGTTTATCCATGAACGCATTATCAAGAGCTGCTTTGATATTGTCAGCGTTGGCATTCCCATACAAATCAATATCTCGCAATGCAATTATAAAATACACCGGAACACCATCCTTCAAAATTCGTACCATAATCATTTCTTTCTCACTCACTGTCTTTCGGGCTTGGGAGCCATTGCTAAGCATCGTAAATGCATTAACAGTGACCATGAGCTTTTTAATTTTCTCTCTCACAGCTGTGGCAATAGCATCTACGAACTGTCTAGCGGATTTGTGGTTGTCACAACCCTTGATTAAACGAGTTCCAGTTGCCTTTTGTGCATGAACTATCGTCTTGAAACAACTCAATGGCTGACCGTCGACAGCCAAAATGTAAGCATCTGTTATTAGCTTTTTATAAGTGTCATTCGACGATGCAGCTATTGCCCTCTTGATGCTTACAAAACCCTGTATTTTTATACTGTACCAATGACCCAGACATAGCTAACTCTTAAAAATCTAGGGCCAAACACAAATTTTCCCCCCCAATCCCCAAAATTTGCATCTAAAACCAAAGAAATCATGTCCTAAATGGTCCTCCATACTTTCCCTCCACTGCACATGTGCAGTGTCAAGGAGGTCTCGAAATTGGCGCCAATAATCATTCTTTGTTTGGCCCTTCATCAGTTCACATCTGACTGATCTTTGTGCTTGTAAATCTCAGTTTAAATGATGCCAGACACATAAATATTAGAGAAATGGTGGATCTAAAGAGGAAATAGAAGGAGGAGAGGAAAAATGAGTGGCAGGAAATAATCAGGGCTGTAACTTAGAGTTTTTTTATGAAATTATGATAAGTTGCCTAATTTTGAGGCATGGGCCTGTTGTTGTCTTTCTTGTTATAAAGTTAAACTGCTTGTTCAGTGTTTCCTCTCTCCATTTCCTTTAAGTCCCCCCTTGCTATTCTCCCATGCTTTTGGCATATTTTCTGTAATATTATTACTAAAATTTCTTGGGAGTTTTAGCTGGGTGACAGAATGAATTCTGTTCTTTTCCCCATGTTTACGTCCTCACCCATGGGTGTTTAGGCGTAGTGTTCTGCATCTACCATCTGATGTTCTGCAGTTTCTTCCCTGGAAGTCTTTGTTTTGCATCAGATAGTGTGTTATTGGTAACTGATTTTGGGCCATGGTTATCAGTGCCTGGAGTCATGTTTCTGGTGTTTATACACTTCTTGTTTACATTGACAACAGTCTCAGTGGAGGGGGATTTCTTGTCTTTGTATTAGCTTAATCATAACAAGATACATTATTATTATACGTAAGTGTTGCATTAATTTTTTAAAATATTTTTAAAACTTTTGTCCACACTTAGGCTTCTTGGGATCCATTGGGGCTCGACGTTACTTTTCAGAAACTTGGGCTTTTCTGAAAAAATATTTAAAAAAATTTTTTTTTTGATTTCAATTATTTTTTCTATGTTAATGGATCATGTTATTATGTATCTTTGTTTTCAGGGGTTGGTGCGAGTACTAGGACTTCTTGTATTCTTTTCACAATGAAAGGATATTGTTCAAATTGTAATAAGAGGAAATCTTCCTCTGACTTTCATAATCATTGTATTAATTGTAGTCAGTGTACTCGCACTAACTCCTGTTCAGTATGTGTCAATTGGGATGACAAACATTGGAAGCGTGTGTCACGGTATGTTGTTAGCGGGGAAAAGGCCATGCCGGTCCTTTCTCCACTGGATCACTCTAGTTTATCAATCTCTATTTCAGAGGAACAAGAACAGGGTGATGTTTCCGTGATGTCTTCCAAAAGTGTTCCCCCGTCGTCACAGTTAAATGAAGAGCTAGTGGCAAAAGTGCTCATGGAAATACGTCAATTGCCTAAGAGGTCCCTAGTAGGATCGACGGCGTTGACGTCCTCTAGCTCGCCCGGTGTAGCGTCCATTCATCGAATGTTTCGGCAGCCGGGTTTGTCCGTTGTGGTCCAGGAAGGAGATTTGGGTGATGCGAGCACTATAAATAGACAAAGTGCACACCCAGTGACAACGGATCAGAGGAGAGAACGGAGGAAGCCTATTAGTCTGGTTCCTAGCCCGTCCAGGTCCATCCGGGCTGCGAGCGAGAGAGGTCGCTCTCTCATACAACAACATCTGGGACCAGATGTTGTGGTACAAAACGTTTCGCATTCGGAGCATACGTCCGCCGCTCGGGACGCTCCATTATATAGACAGTCCGGAGAGACTGTGGATAAGGCTTTCCTCATCTTCACGGCAGCGCACACGACCGCACCTTGGCTACGTGACCATGGATATCCAGCCAGCTTCGCCAATCAGGGATTCCACGGCGACCAGGTCACGCCATCCGGTAGCCAGGGACACGAGGCCTGTAGACTTCGGACGTTCGCATAAGAGAAGTATGCAGGAGTCAACGTACACTGAGCTTCCAGCCGCAAAGCAACGTAAGACCGCTGCTCCACAGGCCTCAGTGACGGACGTGCTATCCCAAATAGCACAACTTATCGCAGCATCCCAGCAAACGACAGAATCTCTGTCGGATCAGGAATTATCCAACGACGCTGGGTCGGTACGCTCCGCTGAAGCATCAGGTACGGACTACCGAGAACTTCATAGGATCCGACAGGATGGCGAAAGGGATTCGGAGGATTTGGAGCTATCCCTTTCGGAACAACATAAAGCTGCCGTAGATTTCATCCGGCATTATTTTCCACAAGTTGTTCCATCGGACCAGAATGCTGCGATGCCGGATAAGAGACTGATAGCGTCATTGGACACAGAATTTTTTGATCGGTTCAGGGACATCGTCCCTGAGTTTCCGACACAGTCCAATAATGTCACAAGAACATTTGAATTATTGAACGACGCTATTTATAAGCTTGCTACCAAAACAGGCAAGTCTGGTTTCTTGTCCGCAAATGCTCTAAATCTGCCTTTCATCAATTCAAGGAATAAATTCGAAACGGCAGGACGGGGCATACCGAGAGTTTCTCTGCGTCTAGACGACGAGGCTGAAGACTTGGAATTGTCTATACCATCGTCTATGTCAATTCCAACCACGACGTTGGAAACGACAATAATGTCTAACAGAGTTAGCTTAGACGCTTTATCATATGAGGCCACCTTACTAAGGCGTTATCATTACGTCTTCAAGGGAAAGAATTCCAGGATATACATTCCTCATTAAGAATTCTTTCAAGGGCAGTAGCTTATTCCACGTATAACTCCGCCCTTTCACTGGCAAACCTGGAGTTGGTTAGACGTGACGCAGCCCTAGCTACATCCACGCGCGTGGATAGTAAGGTGAAGAACTCTCTCAGAGTCGCTTCGGTCTCCGGAGAGCTTCTCTTCGACGGCAAGCTTTCAGCAATCTATGATAAGATAACTAAGAAAGCTTCGGATTCTCTGCTATTCAAATCCGCTTCCAAAAAGTCGGATACAGCAGAAAAGAGTAAGACAGGCACTTCTGGGACAAGTACGCCCTAGAGAAGTTCCTATAGAGGTTCTTATACGTCCTCTAGGTCTTATTCTAGAGACCGTCAAGGCAGTGACTCACGTACGGGACGTTATTCTGGCTGAGACAACCGGTCAGATGTCCCTAGGTCGACGGGACGAGGTGCGGGTCGTGGAAGACGTAGTTTCTCCTTCCGCAAGCCTCGCAGGTCCAGGAGGTGATGGTTTGAACCTCTATCGTGTTCCGGTAGGCGGAAGATTATCGAGTTTTATAAACGAGTGGGCGTCGATTACGGACGACCCCTGGTTTCGAGGGGTAATTTCGGAAGGGCTAGAATATCCTTCAAATGAAAGCCTCCATTAACTCGAAGTCCAAAATGGACTCAGCTTCCGTCAAATCTGCAGAAAAGAGATGCTCTTTTATCAGAAGTACAGTCTCTGCTGACGAAGAACGCGGTAGAGGTCGTAGAAGACCAGGAATCACCGGGTTTCTACAGCCATCTGTTTCTGGTTCCGAAACCAGACGGCTCGTTCCGTCCAGTCATAGATCTGAGCTGGATAAACAAGCTGATCGTTGCTCCGAAGTTCTATATGGAAACAATTCGATCAGTCAGAGCGAGTATTCGAGTGAACGACAATGCTACAAGCATAGATCTCAAAGATGCGTACTTTCACGTCATGGTACATCTGACATTCAGAAAGTATCTACGCTTCGCAGTCCTAGGAGGCTTCTTGGGATCCATTGGGGCTCGACGTTACTTTTCAGAAACTTGGGCTTTTCTGAAAAAATATTTTTAAAAAATTTTTTTTTGTTTTCAGTTATTTTTTCTATGTTAATGGATCATGTTATTATGTATCTTTGTTTTCAGGGGTTGGTGGTACACAGGGGAAATCGCGTCAACTTCATCACAACCCGCAAGGTCTCAACCTTCATGTATTTCCGTTGTGCGGTCCTTCTTGCACGGCAAGAGTTTTACAGGACGAGCAGTGGACGCGATTTCTAACTGTAGGAGGACCTCCTCTTCGCTAAACTATGCGGCTAAGTGGAAGGTCTTTCGTTGTTGGTGTAGGGATCATTCTGTTGATATTTTTGATCCCTCCATACCAGACATTGCAAACTTTCTAGTATACTTGTTTGACGAGATCAAACTGCAGCCTGTTACTATTAAAGGTTATAGGTCTATGTTATCTGATACCTATGCACACCATGATAGTTTACAAATTGGATCTAATGTCTCTTTATCTAAATTAGTTAGAAACTTCTCGATAAATAGACCTAAGACCCTTAGATTAATTCCTAAATGGAATTTAGCTTGGGTTCTTCTTAAACTAAAAGAAAAGCCATTTGAGCCTCTTGAGACAGTAGATTTCAAATTCTTGTCTTATAAGACAGCATTTCTCTTAGCTTTCTCTTCTGCTAGAAGAGTCAGTGAGCTTCATGCACTATCGGTGGACGATTCTCACTATCGTAGTGTCGGGAACACTATTACCTTTACTACTAATGTTGGATTTTTGGCTAAGAATCAGGCTCCTAATAAATATCCGGAACCTATTGTTATTAAGGCCCTACCGTCTTCAGACGGGCATAGGCCTTTACTCTGTCCGGTTAGAGCTTTACGCATTTATAAACAGAGATCTCAGTTTATCAGAAAGGGACGAAAACGCTTCTTTCTGTCTCTGATGCTTAATAGAAAGGACATTTCGGTCCATTCTATTGCCAGATGGATTCAATTAACTATCCGTACTGCTTATGATAATCTTTCTTCAACTCAGCAGTCTGTGCTTAAGATTTCGGCTCATGAAGTAAGAGCTCTTTCTACATCTTGGGCTTACACAAATAGTGTTGCTATTACAGATTTAATGAAGGCTGCATATTGGTCTCAGCCATCCACATTCACTAATTTGATCTCAGAAATATTGAGTCCATTTCTGGAGACCTGCATTGTTTAGGTCCGTTATCTGTTGCTGAGAATGTCGTCCACTAAACAGTTGCAACTATAGTTATGCAGGCTTTCTGTTCCGGCAGTGACTCCGTCCTGCTGCCCTCTTCGCTCTGGGCTATTTGACCCAGGGCAAGGGGAAGGGGGGGGGGGGGGGGAGGGTGTTCCCTTAGGTCACCTGCTTTATAGTGAAAAGCAAGGGGATACCTCCTCCGGAGTCAGTAATTCTGAGTCGTTACCGGGATGGTTTTAAAGTGTAAAGCTAATGTTTAAAATTCATTCATGAAATATTTTTAAAGTGTAGCTCGGTGTGAAGCATTTGTATATGTCACGTGTCAAACAGGCTTTAGTATACAATCCTCGGACACTTTTAAAAGAGTATAAAGAGTCTCAATTCTCTAGACTAACTTTATTTATTAGCTTACTTTAAAAATAATTAGTATAAAGGGTTTACTGGATGTTAATAGAGAACATGAATGTTATTATGCTCAATTATGGAGGGTGTTGTGTCTTTCTAATTTATCATAAAATAAGAAAGATACATGTAAAGCCTAATACTCCTTTTCTTCTCGAGGGGATGACTCTATTTTATATAGTTGAGCTTATTGGATTTTCCTCTATGTCCTAGGCCCTCCAGCCTTTTTACTATTCAGCCATGTCTGGGTCATTGGTACAGTATAAAAATGTTAAAAAATTTATAGTAATTTATATATTTTTTATACTTACCAATGACCCAGACGGGGATGGCCCTCCCAGGAGTTGGGAACTCATACCTCCCCGCTGAGTACATAGCGCTGACCAGGCACTGCTTGTAAGAATGATTATTGGCGCCAATTTCGAGACCTCCTTGACACTGCGCATGCGCAGTGGAGGGAAAGTATGGAGGACCATTTAGGACATGATTTCTTTGGTTTTAGATGCAAATTTTGGGGATTGGGGGGCAAAATTTGTGTTTGGCCCTAGATTTTTAAGTGTTAGCACCAGCTATGTCTGGGTCATTGGTAAGTATAAAAAATATATAAATTACTATAAATTTTTTAACTTTTTAGAGTCACCAACTGACAAACTAGTAGTGCCAGTGGGTTGAGATGATTCCGCTTCTGGGTGCCCATTTTCGTTGTCGGCTTCTTGTTGAATTTCTTTATCGTATTGTACTTCAAGGTTGAGTTCAGATGTCTATCGACGTTACATTTCCTGACTGAAGTAGTCCCCATAACATACAGCAGTCCAAATCCTTCAGAATCTGTCCTCGAAATCCAGCACGTAACTTGGCGCTGTGTTTTGTGCATGTTTCACACCAAACTTTGTCCACATATTCGGCACCATTTTCAGTAACTGTTCGGTGGCATATATGACCACCCGTGCTCCAAGATTTGAAGGTCTTTACTTTAACTTTATTGTCTTTAGGCTCCGCCATTATTCAGATTGACTGATTACAGTATTAACACAATACCAACAGGCTACAGCAGATTTGAATAAGAACGTGCTTAAAACTGTTCAGAGTTGCAAAGGAGAATTCTGAAATAATCCACGCACTTGACGTCAGACGATAAACTTGTCAATTGCAGACATTTTCGACACCGACAGTCAGGAATCCTTTGATGTGCATCATTATTTGACACTGGAATTCAATTGTTATCCAAGTGTACAGACAGTGTTCCAGACAAAGAATATTATACTGACCCTGTTCAGTGCCATATGACTGATGCCGTTTTCCCTTCAACTCAATAATGGATACTTGCCAGGATCGGGAATCGGCCATTTGCGCAAGCAATTTTTTCGCTTGCGTGGGGTCGACTTTACGCGAGCGATTTTACCGCTCGCGCCAGAATGCCAGGCCTGTCATTTGCTTGAGGGTGAAAGATGACATTAAAAACAAAACAGTAACATTCTTCTGCAAGCATTGTTGCATCTATGCATACAAAAATAATTGTTACAACTACTTCGCAATTATGAGAAATTTGCCCTTGAAGTTAGAAATCTTGAAGATAATATGATATATTCATATCATTTGTGGCCAGTAAGGGTTAATTTTGAAATATTTGTCTGGTGACTGTAGTGTTTAATATTATGCTCTTAATGTGTGAACAACAATCACAGACTGAGTGTCTGAAAAGAGACATGGACTAATCTTGAATCTTGCTATTTGAATGAACATGTTCAAGTTGAGGGTACCCCATTTCAAGGGACGAAAACTGGATGAGAGTTAAAACTTGGAATAAAACATATAACAGCAAAATTGTACTTGGATAACAGTTAGATAATTGCCAAAAATGAAAAGTGGACAGAAATCGCGCATGGGTTAATGGCGAAAAGGCGGTAATTTGGCTAATTTGACATTAAAATTGAACAGACAGCAGTGTCGCTCAAACGCCCACTGCATCCAGACCAGTGAAGGCAGATACACGGAATCTTCAGAAGTTGTTCTACGATCCCTGCGCGACAGGACAGTATCTTTTGTCAAGTGGCGTGACCGCGTGGAAACCGCGGGGATGATTCGTCCCTACTCTGTTCCCAATGCAATGCCGTTTCCTTTCACTATTTTCCTATCACCAGTCGAGTTTGGCATTATTTGTGTCTATTTGATGCACTGTTCAGCTATAAATATTCACACATTCACATGGGACAGAAAGTTTTGAGTTAAACTGCTTATTTTAGACCGTCCCGGTCAATTAGGAATGGAGTAAAACGTCACTTAAACTTACCAAATTCTGAAAACACAATAGTTTTTTTGGACTGCACCTCTCTTTATGCAAACAGAACGAGCATAGAGTTAAACTTTACAACCAAACTTACAACAGCAAATATGCTTGGTAGACAATTGTAAATATGAACATGTAAATCATTTTTCGATATTCCTTTTGAAAATGGAAGAAAAGTGAGCTCCAAATTACCCAATTTTGTGAAGAATTTTAGGGCACTCAAATTCAAGGCCCGAAAACTGGGTGAAGGTTAAAACTTTGAATAAAATATATAACAGCAAAATTGTTCTTGGATGAAGGCCCAATCCTCTCATGGAAAAGGTTTTGAGACAATATGGGACCAGTGCTGAGAAAGTGCATGTAAACGTTAGCGAAAATAACAATTATTCCGACAGTACCCTTATGGGAAGTCTCGAATCTTCAAAGGGTTAAACTTTTAATAATAACATATAGAACAAAATTTGTCATACTTTGACTGCTGCAAGCAGCTATAGAAAACATTCAGAGTTCAAGCAGTTAAAAATGGAGTAAATCGACACCTAATCTTATCAAATTCTGAAACATTGGAGTTTTCTTGGACGGTACCTACTTTTATGCAACCAGAATGGGATAGGGTTAAACTTTACAACCAAACTTACAACAGCAGATATGCTCGGTAGTCAATTGAAAATACGTACATGAAAGGTTTTTGAAATTAACCCTTTCCAAAATGATAGAAAAAGCAACCAAAGATGGCGAATTTTGGCATTTTCAAATGGTTCTCTTATTCTCGCCCTCATTGTCCTTGAGGGTTAAATCTGAGATTAAGAAGTAAACAGTAACTTTCTTCCACAATCTTTGTTGCATCTATCCATACCGAAATAATTGTTACAACTACCTTGTAATTAGAGAAATTAGCCCTTGAAGTTGGCGAAAATAACAATTATTCCGACAGTACCCTTATGGGAAGTCTCAAATATGCCAAGGGTTAAACTTTTAATAATAACATATAGAACAAAATTTGTCATGCTTTGACTGCTGCAAGCAGCTACCGAAAACATTCAGAGCTCAAGCAATTAAAAATGGAGTAAATCGCCACCTAAAATTACCAAATTCTGAAAAAATTGAAGTTTTTTTGGATGGTACCTACTTTTATGCAACCAGAATGGGATAGGGTTAAACTTTACAACCAATCTTACAACAACAAATATGCTCGGTAGTCAATTGTGAATACATACATGAAAAGTGTTTGAAATTAACCCTTTCCAAAATGATAGAAAAAGCAACCAAAGTTGGCTAATTTTGGCATTTTCAAACGGTACTCTTATCCTTGCCCTCATTGTGCTTGAGGGTCAAATCTGAGATTAAAAAGAAAACAGTAACTTTCTTCCGCAATCATTGTTGCATCTATCCAAACCAAAATAAGTGTTACAACAACCTTGTTATTACAGAAATTTGCCCTTGAAGTTGGTCAATTTTGAAGAAAAAATCTATATTCATGTCATTTTTGGCCAGTGGGGGTTAAGGTTGAGAGATTTGAGTGGTGATTGTGGTGTATCATATTATGCTGTAAATGTGTGGAAAATTTGAGCTAAATAACTGTAAACAATTATGAGACATTCGAAAAATGGTGAAATTTTTAAGGTTTTAGCAGAATATTTTGAAAATACGCATTTTCACAGATATGACGATACCGCATTTTACTAGATTTTATGACATTACATAAGTGTGCCAAATTTGGTCAAAATTGTACAGCTTGTTTTCGAGCAGTTCAACAGTCAAAATTCAGGGAGGAGAGAAAAAAAATAGAGAAGAAAAATTTTGAAAAAGAAGAATAACAAGAGTATTTTCCAAACTGGGTTTGGGAAAGCCTATTTAATAAATGAAATTAACACAGAATGAATCTGTTTTGACTTGAAAGCCGGCAATGTTTCATTTCTGTCAAAACACAGTGAGAAAAAAAATAGTACATCTAAATTAATTGAATGATTTGTTAGGGAAACTAAAATTGTCACCACAGTTGTTCAGTGTATTTTGCAAAGTGTATGTTATTTTCTTTCATCCAAATATGTTTTATAATGTAATAATCAAGAAGTTTACTGATGAACTTCTGTTTGCAGTGGCTGTTATAACATGATATATGAGTCCCCAATGTACATATGCAATGGAGCCAAGGATCAAGGATAGGCTTTAATATAAGTTGTATAACTTGCTCCCCAATCCTTTTGAAGTAAATGAGCTTAAAACTGAAAATAAGAAACATGATGTACAGTAATGAAAATTACACTGAAAAATTAAGCCGTTCACCATGTTCTGGATGCATTCTAAACACAGGCAGCCATAGAGAGGGAAGTTGAAATTAATAAATTAGAACAAAATGTTACATCCAGTTCAAGGCAGCCAATCACTGTATCTGTTTTACTGGTTGTCTCTTTAAAACTGTGGTCCCACCTCAGACATACCTGTCTTAGCACACATCAGAAAGCAGCAGTAGGGTATACCTAATATTGTCTATGTAACACCACAGGTCTACCTGGAATTTAAGATCATTCCAAGGGTGTGGCATAGAAATAATATGATATACCCTATTGTTGATAATTTTGGATTGCGAGAAAAAGTGTACCTCAATTGCAAATAGTTTAATGAGGTGTGTCATAGGTGCACGAACATGATAGTACACCTCAGAAATGGAGCATGAGGCAAGATTTGTAATAATTAAATACCACAGCCCCAAAACTTCAAATGAGGCCAACATGGTGCACCAAAAATAAATTCATTGGAAATAATTTTGTAGCAGATAATCACAGGTGCTCAGTTCAAGTGTAGAAGTCAGAATCATTATAATAAGATAACATTTTTCGATGGTTTCTACAACAATCCTATTATCTGATGCTAAAAAAAATTTTCAAATGTTTTTTTATACCCCCTCTTTCGAAGAAAAAGGGGGTATACTGGATTTCATGCATCTGTGTGTCCGTGCGTCCGTTTGTGAGTCCGTTTGAGAATATTCATAACTTCAGTAAATTATTATATTTTTAGCTCAACTTGACAAAGTCAAGCTGAGCTATTGCCATCACTTCTCGTCCGTCGGCGTACGTACGTACGTACGTTAGTACGTTAGTATGTTAGTACGTTAGTACGTACGTCCACAATTTCCTTTGGCACACCTCACAGGTCGCATTTATGATCAGATTACTTTGAAACTGGGCATGCTTGTTTGGGGTGACCTCTAGATGGGAGCTATCGATTTTCTTCAGTTTCCGTCAAAAAATGTTGCCGCGGCCAACGTTCTTAGAACTTAGTTTAGTCAAACCACAATATTTCCCTTTGACACACCCTACAGGGCACATTTAGGATTTGATTGCTTTGAAACCCAGTATGCTTATTTAGGGTGACCTCTAGATGGGAGCTATCGATTTTCTTCAATTTCCGGCAAAAAATGTTGCCACGGCCAACGTTTGTAGAACTTAGTTTAGTCAGACATCAATATTTCCCTTTGGCACACCCTACAGGGCACATTTATGATCAGATTGCTTTGAAACCTGGTATGCTTGTTTGGGGAGACCTCTAGATGGGTGCTATCGATTTTCTTCAATTTCTGTCAAAAAATGTTGCCGCGGCCAAAGTTCTTAGAACTTAGTTTAGTCAGAAGACTCAATATTTCCCTTTGGCACACCCTACAGGGTACATTTATGATCGGATTGCTTTGAAACCTGGCATACTTGTTTGGGGTGACCTCTAGATGGGAGCTGTCGATTTTCTTCAATTTCCGTCAAAAATGTTGCCACGGCCAACGTTCTTAGAACTTAGTTTAGTCAAACCACAATATTTCCCTTTAGCACACCCTACAGGGCACATTTATGATTTGATTGCTTTGAAGCCTGGTATGCTTATTTAGGGTGACCTCTAGATGGGAGCTATCGATTTTCTTCAATTTCCGGCAAAAAATGTTGCCAGGGCCAACGTTCGTAGAACTTAGTTTAGTCAGACCTCAATATTTTCCTTTGGCACACCCTACAGGGCCCATTTATGATCAGATTGCTTTGAAACCTGGTATGCTTGTTTGGGGAGACCTCTAGATGGGAGCTATCGATTTTCTTCAATTTCTGTCAAAAAATGTTGCCGCGGCCAACGTTCTTAGAACTTAGTTTAGTCAGAAGACTCAATATTTCCCTTTGGCACACCCTACAGGGACCATGATCGGATTGCTTTGAAACCTTTCATGCATGTTTGGGGTGACCTCTAGATGGGAGCTATCGATTTTCTTCAATTTCCATCAAAAAATGTTGCTGCAGCCAACATTCTTAGAACTTAGTTTAGTCAGACCACAATATTTCCCTTTGGCTCACCCTACAGGGCACATTTATGATTAGATTGCTTCGAAACATGGTATGCTTATTTACGGTACCTCCAGATGGGAGCTATCGATTTTCTTCCATTTCTGTCAAAAAATGTTGCCACGGCCAACGTTCTTAGAATTTAGTCTAGTCAGACCACAATATTTCCCTTTTATACACCCTACAGGGCACATTTATGATCGGATTGCTTTGAAACCTGGCATGCTTGTTTGGGGGGCCTCTAGATGGGAGCTATCGATTTTCTTCGGTTTCTGTCAAAAATGTTGCCACTGGCAAAAAAAATGACATTGGTACCAATGATCTTCAATTTTGCCATTTCATTTATAACTTACCAAGTTCAAGTTTGTCAAGTTGAGCTACAGTGTCATTGACACTTTCATTATACTGTACCAATGACCCAGACATAGCTGGTGCTAACTCTTAAAATACAGGGCCAAATACAAATTTTGCCCCCCAATCCCCAAAATTTGCATCTAAAACCAAAGAAAACATGTCCTGAATGGCCCTCCACACTTCACCTCTACTGCGCATGCGCAGTGTCAAGGACGTTCCAAAATTGGCGCCATTAATCATTCTAAGTTTGGCCCTTCATCAGTTAACATCTGACTGATCTTTGTGCTTGTAAATCTCAGTTTAAATGATGCCAGATACATAAATATTAGTGAAATGGTGATTCTAAGGAGGATAGAGAAGGAGGAGAGGAAAAATGTGTGACAGAATATTATCAGGGCTGTAACTTTAAATTTTTTAATGAAATTATGTTAAGTTACCTATTTTCGAGGCAGCCGCCATTTTGTTGTCATTCTTGTTATTTAGTTACACTGATTTTTCAGTGTTTTCCTCTCTCCCTTTCCTTTAAGTCCCCTCCTGCTATTCTCCCATGCTTTTGGCATAGTTTCTGTAATTATTATTACTAAAATTTCTTGGGAGTTTTAGCTGAATAACAGAATGAATTCTGTTCTTTTCCCCATGTTTACGTCTTCACCTATGGGTGGTTAGGCGTGTGTTCTGCATCTACCATCTGATGTTCTGCAGTTTCTTCCCTGGAAGTCTCTGTTTTGCATCAGATAGTGTATTTTTGGTAACTGATTTTGGGCCTGGGTGCCTGGAGTCTTATTTTAGTGTTTTTACACTCATTGTTTACATTTACAACAGCCCTCTGTGTGAGGGGGGGATTTCTTGAAAATAATATCTTGATGTTAATTTAATCATAACTAGATACATTATTATTGTTCGTAAGTGTTGCATAAATTATTTAAAATATTTTTAAATTTTTTGTCCACACTTAGGCTTGGGATCCATTGGGGCTCAACGTTACTTTTCAGAAACTGTTCTGAAAAAATATTTTTTCAAAATATTTTGATTTCAATTATTTTTTCTATGTTAATGGATCATATTATTATTATGTATTTTGATTGTCAGGGGTTGGTGCGAGTACCTGGACTTGTTTATTTTTCACATTGAAAGGATTTTGATCAATTGTAATAAGAGGAAGTCTTCCTCTGACTTTTATAATCATTCTATACGTGGTCAGTGTACTCGCATTAACTCCTGTTCTGTATCTGATGATTTCGATGACAACATGGGAAGCGTATGTCACGGTATGTTAGTGGGGAATTGGACATTCCGGTCCTTTCCCCGCAGGGTCACTCTACTTTATCAATTTCTATTTCAGACGATCAAGATTAGGGTGATGTATCTGTGATGTCTTCCAACAGTGTGCCTCCGTCGTCACAATTAATGAAGGGCTACCGGAAGTGCTCATGTAAATACGCCAATTGCCTAAGAGGACCCTAGTAGGTTCGACGGCCTTTGACGTCCACTAGCTTGCCCGGTGTAGCGTCCATTCATCGAATGGTTCGGCAGCCGGGTTCATCCGTTGCGGTCTAGAAGGAGTTTTGGGGTGATGCGAGCACTATAAATCAACCAAATGCACACCCAGTGAGGGCGGATTAGAGGGAGAACGGAGGAAGCCTTTTAGTCCGGTTCATAGCTCGTTCTGGTCCATCCGGATGGCGAGCGAGAGAGGCCCCTCTCTCGTACAACAACATCTGGCCCCAGATGTTGTGGTACAAAATGTTTCGCATTCAGAGCTTACGTCCGCCGCTCGGGACGCTCCGACATATAGTCAGTCCGGAGAGACTGTCAATAAGGCTTCCTCATTCTCATGGTAGCGCACACGACCGCTCTTGGCTACGTGACCTCTGATATCCAGTCAGCTTCGCCAGTCAGAGAATCATCGGCGATCAGGTCACACCATCCGGTAGCCAGGGACACGAGGCCTGCAGACTCCGGACGTTCGCATAGGAAAGTGTGCGGGAGTCAACGTACACGGAGCTTCCGGCGGCAATGCATCGTAAGACCGCTACTGCACAGGCCTCGGGGACGGACGTGCTATCCTAAATAGCACAGCTTATCGCAACATCCCAGCAACAACTGAATCTGTCGCATAATGTTTTATCCGACGATGCTGGGTCGGGACGCTCTGCGGAAGCGGGTACGGACGTCCGAAAAGTTCATCCGGTCCGACGGGATACCGAAAGGGATTCGGAGGATTTCGAGCTTTCCCTTTCGGAACAACATATGCTGTTGTGTATGTCATCTGACTTGATCTTCTACAGGTTCTTTCGTCGGACCAGAATGCTGCGATGCTGGATAAGAAACTGATAACGTCGGTGGACTTAGAAATTTTTGGTCCGGTTCAGGGACTTCGTCCCTCAGTTCCGACATAGTCCAATAATGTCACACAAACTTTCGAATTATTGAACGACGCTATATATTTATTATTATATGCTTGCTATTACCAAGCATTTCTGGTTTCTTGTTCGCAAAGTTACGGAGATGTCTTTCAAAAGTGTGCCTCTGTCGTCATAGTTAATGAAGAGCTGGCGGCAATAAGTGCTCATGGAATATGTCTATCGCCTAAGAGGTCCCTTGTAGGATCGACGGAGTGGCATTCGCTAGCTCACCCGGTATAGCGTACATTCATCGAATGGTTCGGCTGCCGGGTTCGTCCGTTGCGGTCTAGGAAGGAGATTTGGGTGATGCGAGCACTATAATTACTTTAGTACTCACCCAGTGACGGCGGATTAAGGACAGATCGGAGGAAGCCTGTTAGTCCGGTTCCTGGCTTGTCCAGGTCCGTCTGGGCTGTGAGTTAGAGAGGTCCCTCTCTCGTCCAACAACATAGGGGACCGCATGTTGTGGTTCAGATTTTTTACATTCGGAGCATATGTCTGTCGCTCGGGACGCTCCGTTATATTGACAGTCCGAGAGACTGTCGATAATGCTTCCTCTTCCTCACAGTAGTGCACACGACCGCACATTGGCTACGTGACCTCGAGTATCCGATCAGTTTCGTCATTCAGTGATTCCACGGCAAACAGGTCACGCCATCCGGTAGCCAAGAGACACGAGGCCTATACACTCCGTTCGCTCGCATATTAGTAGTATGCACGGGGTAATGATCACGGAGCTTTCAACGGCAATGCATCGTAGGACCGCTTCTCCACAGGCTTCAGTGACGGACGTGCTATCCGAATTAGCACAGTTTTTTCGCAGCATCCCAGCAATCGACAGTTTCTTGGTCAAATCAGGAATTATCTGACGGCGCTGGGTCTGTGCGGTCCGCGGTTGCATCAGGTACGGACGACCGAACGCTTTATAGGGTCCGACAGGATGGCGAAAGGGATTCGAAAGATTTCGAGTTTTCCCTTTCGTAGCATCGGAAGCTGCCATACATATATTTTTATACTGTACCAATGACCCAGACATAGCTGGTGCTAACTCTTAAAATATAGGGCCAAACACAAATTTTGCCCTCCAATCCCCAAAATTTGCATCTAAAACTAAAGAAAACATGTCCTGAAAGGCCCTCCACACTTCGCCCCTACTGCGCATGCGCAGTGTCAAGGACGTTCCGAAATTGGCGCCATTTATTATTCTAAGTTTGGCCCTTCATCAGTTAACATCTGACTGATCTTTGTGCTTTTAAATCTCAGTTTAAATGATGCCAGACACATAAATATTAGTGAAATGGTGATTCTAAGGAGGATAGAGAAGGAGGAGAGGAAAAGAATGTGTGACAGAATATTATCAGGGCTGTAACTTAAAATTTTTTAATGAAATTATGTTAAGTTACCTATTTTCAAGGCAGCAGCCATTTTGTTGTCATTCTGATTATTTAGTTACACTGTTTTTTCAAGTGTTTTCCTCTCTCCCTGTCCTTTAAGTTCCCCCTTGCTATTCTCCCATGCTTTTGGCATAGTTTCTGTAATTATTATTACTAAAATTTCTTGGGAGTTTTAGCTGAATAACAGAATGAATTCTGTTCTTTCCCCATGTTTACGTCTTCACCTACGGGTGGTTAGGCGTTGTGTTCTGCATCTACCATCTGATGTTCTGCAGTTTCTTCCCTGGAAGTCTCTGTTTTGCATCAGATAGTGTATTTTTGGTAACTGATTTCGGGCCTGGGTGCCTGGAGTCTTATTTTAGTGTTTTTACACTCATTGTTTACATTTACAACAGCCCTCTGTGTGAGGGGGGGATTTCTAAATAATAATATCTTTATGTTATTTTAATCATAACTAGATACATTATTATTGTTCGTAAGTGTTGAATAAATTGTTTAAAATATTTTTAAAATTTTTGTCCACACTTAGGCTTGGGATCCATTGGGGCTCAACGTTACTTTTCAGAAACTTGGGCTGTTCTGAAAAAATAATTTTTCAAAATATTTTGATTTCAATTATTTTTTCTATATTAATGGATCATATTATTATTATGTATTTTGATTGCCAGGGGTTAGTGCGAGTACCAGGACTTGTTTTCTTTTCACATTGAAAGGATTTTGATCAATTGTTTTAAGAGGAAGTCTTCCTCTGACCTTATTATCATTCTATATGTGGTCAGTGTACTCGCATTAACTCCTGTTCTGTATCGTATGATTTCGATGACAATATGGGAAGTGTATGTCACGGTATGTTGTTGGGGATTTGGACACTCCGGTCCTTTCCCCGCAGGGTCACTCTACTTTATCAATTTCTATTTCAGACGATCAAGATTAGGGTGATGTATCTGTGATGTCTTCCAACAGTGTGCCTCCGTCGTCACAATTAATGAAGGGCTAGCGGAAAAGTGCTCATGTAATACGCCAATTGCCTAAGAGGACCCTAGTAGGTTCGACGGCCTTTGACGTCCGCTAGCTCGCCCGGTGTAGCATCCATTCACCGAATGGTTCGGCAGCCGGGTTCGTCCGTTGCGGTCTAGAAGGAATTTTGGGGTGATGCGAGCACTATAAAATTAACTTAATGCACACCCAGTGACGGCGGATCGGAGGGAGAACGGAGGAAGCCTTTTAGTCCGGTTCATAGCTCGTTCCGGTCCATCCGGACGGCAAGCGAGAGAGGCCCCTCTCTCGTTCAACAACATCTGGCCCCAGATGTTGTGGTACAAATGTGTCGCTAGCGGAGCATACGTCCGTCGCTCGGGACGCTCCGTTGTATAGGCAGTCCGCTGAGACTGCTAAGGCTTCCTCTTCTCATCAGCGCACACGACCGCACCTTGGCTGCGTGACCGCCGATATATTACCAGCTTCGCCGATCAAAGGATTCTTCGGCGACCAGGTCACACCATCCGGCAGCCAGGGATTCGAGACCGATGGACGTTCGCATAGGAAAAGTATGCGGGAGCCATCTGATGCGGAGCTGCCCTCGGCGAAGCAGCGATAGACTGCGCCTCCGCAGGTCTCGACGCCGGACATTCTTGTGCACATAGCACAGCTTATCGCAGCATCCCAGCAGCCGACAGAAACGGTGTCGGATCGAGAATTATCCGACAGCGCTGGGTCGGTAGCCGGGGACTCGAGGCCTGCAGACTCCGGACGGTCGCATAGGAAGTGTGCGGGAGTCAACGTACACGGAGCTTCCAGCGGCAATGCATCGTAAGTCCGCTACTGCACAGGCCTCGGGAACGGACGTGCTTTCCTTAATAGCACAGTTTATCGCAGCATCCCAGCATCAACTGAATCTGTCGCATATATTTTATCCGACGATGCTGGGTCGGGACGCTCCGCGGAAGCGGGTACGGACGTCCGAAAGTTTCATCCGGTCCGACGGGATACCGAAAGGGATTCGGAGGATTTCAAGCTTTCCCTTTCGGAACAACATATGCTGCGATGCCGGATAAGAAACTGATAGCGTCGGTGGACTTAGAAATTTTTGGTTCGGTTCAGGGACATCGTCCCTCAGTTCCGACATAGTCCAATAATGTCACACAAACTTTCGAATTATTGAACGACGCTATATATATTATTATTTTATGCTTGCTATCCAAGCATTTCTGGTTTCTTGTTCGAAGAGTTATGGAGATGTCTTTCAAAAGTGTGCCTCTGTCGTCATAGTTAATGAAGAGTTAGCGGCAATAAGTGCTCATGGAATATGTCTATCGCTTACGGAGTGACATTCGCTAGCTCACCCGGTGTAACGTACATTCATCGAATGGTTCGGCTGCCGGGTTCGTCCGTTGCGGTCTAGGAAGGAGATTTGGGTGATGCGAGCACTTTAATTACTTTAGTACTCACCCAGTGACGGCAGATTGAGGACAGATCGGAGGAAGCCAACAACATAGGGGACCGCATGTTGTGGTTCAGATATTTTACATTCGGAGCATATGTCCGTTGCTCGGGACGCTCCGTTATATTGACAGTCCGAGAGACTGTCTTTAATGCTTCCTCATCCTCACAGCAGGGCACACGACCGCACATTGGCTACGTGACCTCGAGTATCCGATCAGTTTCGGCATTCAGTGATTCCACGGCGAATAGGTCGCGCCATCCGGTAGCCAAGGGACACGAGGCCTATACACTCCGTTCGCTCGCATATTGGAAGTATGCACGGGGTAACGATCTCGGAGCTTCCTGCGGCAATGCATCGTAAGACCGCTTCTCCTCAGGCCTCAGTGACGGACGTGCTATCCGAGTTAGCACAGTTGTTTCGCAGCATCCCAGCAATTGACAGTTTCTCGGTCGAATCAGGAATTATCCGACGGCGCTGGGTCGGTGCGGTCCGCGGTTGCATCAGCTACGGACGACCGAACGCTTTATAGGGTCCGACAGGATGGCGAAAGGGATTCGAAAGATTTCGAGTTTTCCCTTTAGTAGTATCGGAAGATGCCTTTCATATCTTCTGGCATTTCTTCCAGTGATTATTTTTCGGACTTCATTGCTGCGATCTTGGATAAGAGACTTATAGCGTCATTGGACTCGGATTTTTCGATCGGTACAGAGACATTGTCCCTGACTTACCGACGCAGTCCAATATTGTCATTACAACATGTGTTTTATTTTTCGACGCTATATATTTATATATATATACAAGCCTGCTACTAAGCATGATAGTTTAGTTTCTTGTCCGCGTGGCTCATTTCTGCCATTTTATCATTTTTACAAATAGTTTATTTTGGCAGAGCAGGGCATACCGAGAGTTCATATGCGTCTAGACGGTGTGATTAAAGACTGCATATATTCTTTTTCGCCGTTTATGTCTTTTCCAATTTCAATGTTGGGAACGACATTATGTATAGTAGACTTAACTTAGACGCTTTATTATACGTAATCCGCCTTACTGAGGCGTTATCATTACGTCTTCAAGAAAAGATTTACGGGATATTATTCTCAATGTAATTTCTTTTGAGGGCACTAGTTTGTTCACGTATAACTCCGCCCTTCAGTGGCTGATTGGAGTTGGTTAGACGTGACGCAGCCCTAGCTACATCCACACGCGTGGATAGTAAGGTTAAGAACTCTCTCAGAGTCGCTTCGTTCTCGGAGGAGCTTCTCTTCGATGGCAACTTTCCGGCAATCCATGAATTGCTCGATTTATACATTCTCTTGTCTATCTAGTGTTACAAGAGATTCAGACTGGGGCAAACATTCGGTGGTTGACTCAGAGAGTGCCGCCGCAGTTGCCGGACCCGAGTGTGGCTGTTATGACGGTTGCCAGTCAAACAGATTGGGATATATTCTGATCCCTACGGATTTGAAGTGCCAGGGTCTTTGGGTTCCGCAGTCTTTTAGCTATCAGTTTAACTTCCGCGGAATAATGTTTTTTAGGCTTGCTTTATGTCATTGCATGAACATTATTCAGAAACGCATGCCCAAATTCCTGTCCTTTAATTCGACAGTAGTGGCGTATCTCCGGAACCAGGGAGGCACTCTTTCGTTTCCGTTATTCAATTTAATGGAAAGAATCCGTCTGTTGGTTATAGTACACCAAGTTCAGTTTTGGTCCGTCATATTCTGGGTCGTCTGATTGTTTTATCGGACTCCCGTTCTCTTACGGGTCGCTTGTTGCTGTCAGAATGGACTCTCAACAAACAAGTATTCAATCAGATTTGCTATCTATGGGAGCGCCCAATGATGTTTTATTTATGACACAGCTTGCTAATCAATTGCAGACGTATGTGTTGGCTTGTCCAGATCTCTGAGCTAATACTGTTAACGCTCTATTGATCTATAGGACGGAATGATAGGATACGCGTATCCTCCGGCACTATTGTTTTAGCAGGTATTGCTAAGATAAACAACCACAATACATTTCTGTTGATAGCATCTCTATCTTCACAGAGATCATGAGTAATTTACTCTCTTGTCTACTGTGGATCTTAACGTGAAATCTTCCTCTATGTGAGGATCTTTTTTCACTGGGTAAATCGTGTCATTTTTATCACAACCAGCAAGGTCGCAACCTTCATGTATTCCGTTGTGTGGTCCGTATTGCATTGTAAGCACTGTACTGGACGAGCTTTGGACGCGATTTCTTACTATAGGAGATCCTCTTCTTCTCTATTCTATGCGACTAAAGTGGAGGCTCTTCCGTCGTGGTGTAGGGATCATTATGTTCATATTGTTGATCCCTCCATACTACTCATTGCTATTTTTTAGTATACTTGTTTCACAAGATCTACTGCAGCCTGTTATTATTTAGGTTATAGGTTTATGTTACCTCATACCTATGCACTCTACGATAGTTTACAATTGAGTCTTTTGTCTCTTTATCTAAGTCAGTTAGTAACTTTTTGATAAATAGACTTAGAATCTTTAGATTAAATTCCTATACGGATTTTAACTTCGGTTCTTATTTAGCTAAGTAATCATTTGAGCCTCTGGAAACAGTAGTTTTCAAATTCTGACCTTTTAGACAGTAATTCTGTTGGTTTCTCTTTTACTGTAGAGTCAGTGAGTTTCATGCACTATCGATGGATGATTTTCACTTTCATAGTTTCGGAATCAATACTTCCGTTACTATTTAGGTTGGATTGTTGCATAAGAGTTAGGCTCCTATTTTCCGGAACCTATTATTTTAAGGTCCTTCCGTCTTCGTATGGGCATAGGCCTTTACTCTTTCCGGGTACAGTTTATGTATTTATAAACAGATATCTGTTTATTACAAGGGCGTAAGCTTCTTCTGTCTTTGATGTCTAGTAGAAGGACGTTACGCTCCATTTTATTGTTAATGGATTCTATTAACTAGCGTACTGCTTATGGTATATCATTGACTTAGCAGTTGTGCTTAAGATTTCGGCTCATGAAGTAAGAGTTCTTCTACTTCTTGGGCTTACTTTAATAGTGTCGCTATTATAGATTTTTGAAGGCCGCTCATTGCGCTCAGCCATCCACATTCATGAATTTTATCTTAGAAATATCGAGTCAATTTCTTGAGGCCTCTTTTGTTAGGTCTATTATCTACTGCTCAGAATGTCATTCTCTTAACAGTTGCTACTATAGCTAGGTAGGCTGTCTGTTTCGGCAGTGTCTCCGTTCGGCTGCCCTCTTCGCTCTGGGCTATTTGACCCAGGGCAAGAAAAAGGGGGGGGGGGAGGTTGTTCCCTTGGGTCACCTGTTTTTACTATGAAAACAAGGGGATACCTCCTCCGGAGTTAGTAATTCTGAGCTGTTATTGGGATGGTTGTTTAGTGAGAAGTTTAAGTTTATAAAATTCATTCAAGTCTTAGTTTTTAAAGTATAGCTTTTGAATATTGCATATGTCAAAGGACATGATTATGCAATTCTCAGACACTTTTAGGAGTATAGAGTCTCTATTCTCTAGACTTACTTTATTATTGGCTTACTTTAAAAATTATTAGTATAAGGATTATATTGGATATTAATAGAGTACATGGATGTATGAAGCTCAATTTTTGGAAGGTGTTGTATCTTTCTAATTTATCATAAATAAGAAAGATACATGTAAGGCCTATTACTTCTTTTCCCTACAGGGGATGACTCTATTTTATTTTATTGAGCGTATTCCATTTTGCTCTATGTCCTTGGCCCTCCAGCCTTTTTACTATTCAGCTATGTCTGGGTCATTGGTACAGTATAAAAATGTTAAAAAATTTATAGTAATTTATATATTTTTTATACTTACCAATGACCCAGACGGGGATGGCCCTCCCAGGAGTTGGGAACTCTTGCCTCCCCGCTGAGTACATAGCGCTTACCAGGCACTGGTTATTAGAATGATAAATGGCGCCAATTTCGGAACGTCCTTGACACTGCGCATGCGCAGTAGGGGCGAAGTGTGGAGGGCCTTTCAGGACATGTTTTCTTTAGTTTTAGATGCAAATTTTGGGGATTGGGGGGCAAAATTTGTGTTTGGCCCCATATTTTAAGAGTTAGCACCAGCTATGTCTGGGTCATTGGTAAGTATAAAAAATATATAAATTACTATAAATTTTTTAACTTTCCGGCATTATCTTCCAGTGATTGTTATTTCGGACTACATTGCTGCGATGTTGGATAAGAGACTTATAGCGTCATTGGACACGGAATTTTGGATCGGTTCCGGGACATTGTCCCTGACTTACCGACACAGTCCAATAATGTCATTAGAACATGTGTATTATTTATCAACGCTATATAAGCCTGCTACCAAGCATGATAGTTTAGTTTCTTGTCCGCAATGCTCATTTCTGCCTTTTATCATTTATACGAATAATTTATTTTGGCAGAACAGGGCATACTGAGAGTTCATATGCGTCTAGACGGCGTGGTTAAAGACTGGAAATAATCTTTTTCGCCGTCTATGTCTTTTCCAACCACAATGTTGGAAACGACAATGATGTCTAATAGACTTAACTTAGACGCTTTATTATACGTAATCCACCTTACTGAGGCGTTATCATTACGTCTTCAAGAGCAAGAATTCCGGGATATAATCCTCAATGTGATTTCTTTTGAGGGCAGTAGTTTGTTCACGTATAACTCCGCCCTTCAGTGGCTGCTTGGAGTTGGTTAGACGTGACGCAGCCCTAGCTACATCCACGCGCGTGGATAGTAAGGTGAAGAACTCTCTCAGAGTCGCTTCGTTCTCGGAGAAGCTTCTCTTCGACGGCAACTTTTCAGCAATCCATGAATTGCTCGATTTACACGTTCTCTTGTCTATCTAGTGTAGCAAGAGATTCAGACTGGGGCAAACATTCGGTGGTTGACTCAGAGAGTGCCACTGCAGTTGCCGGATCCGAGTTTTATAATTATGACGGTTGCCAGTCAAACAGGTTGGGATATAATATTGATCCTAACGGATTCGAAGTGCCAGGGTCTTTGGGTTCCGCAGTCCCTAAGCAAGCACTTATCTTCCACGGAATAATGTTTTTTTAGGCTTGCTTTATGTCATTGGATGAACATTATTCAGAACGCATGTCCAAATCCTGTCCGTTAATTCGACAGTAGTGGCGTATCTCTGGAACCAGAGAGGCACTAATTCGTTTCCGTTATTCATTTTAATGGAAAGAATCCTTCTGTTTGTTATAGTACACCAAGTTCTGCTTCGGTCCGTCATATTCCGGGTCGTCTGATTGTATTACCAGTCTCCCGTTCACTTATGGGTCGCTTGTTGCCGTCAGAATGGACTCTCAACAAACAAGTATTCAATCAGATTTGCTATCAATGGGAGCGCCCAATGATAATTTATTTACGACACAACTTGCTTGTCAATTGCAGACATATGTGTTTGCTTGTCCGGATCTCTGAGCTTATGTTGTTAACGCTCTATTGATCTAATAGGACGGAATGATAGGATATGCATGTCCTCCTGTGCTGTTGTTTCAGCAAGTATTGCTAAGATAAACAACCACAATACATTTCTGTTGATATCATCTCTGTCTTTACAGAGACCGTGGGTAAATTTACTCTGATGTCTACTGTGGGACTTAACGCGAAATCTTCCTCCATGAGAGGATCTTTTTTCGCTGGGTAAAATCGTGTCATCTTTATCACAACCCGCAAGGTCTCAACCTTCACGTATTCCGTTGTGTGGACATTATTGCATTGTAGCATTGTACTGGACGAGCTTTGGACACGATTTCTTACTATAGGAGAACCTCTTCTTCGCTATACTATGCGGCTAAAGTGGAGGCTCTTCCGTCGTTGGTGTAGGGATCACTATGTTGATATTGTTGATCCCTCCATACTAGTCATTGCAACTTTTTAGTATACTTGTTTGACAAGATCTACTGCAGCCTGTTATTATTAAGGTTATAGGTTTATGTTACCTCATACCTATGCACTCTATGATAGTTTACAATTGAGTCTTATGTCTCTTTATCTAAGTCAGTTAGTAACTTTTCGATAAATAGACTTAGAATCATTAGATTAAATTCCTATATGGAATTTAACTTCGGTTCTTATTTAGCTAAGTAATCATTTGAGCCTCTGGAAACAGTAGTTTTCAAATTCTGACCTTTTAGACAGTAATTCTGTTGGCTTCTCTTTTACTGAAGAGTCAGTGAGTTTCATGCACTATCGGTGGATGATTTTCACTTTCGTAGTTTCGGAATCACTACTTCCTTTACTATTTAGGTTGGATTTTTGCATAAGAGTCAGGCTCCTAATTAATATCCGGAACCTATTGTTATTAAGGTCCTTCCGTCTTCGTACGGGCATAGGCCTTTACTCTGTCCGGTTAGAGTTTATGTATTTATAAACAGATATCTGTTTATTACTACGGGCGTAAGCTTCTTCTGTCTTTGATGCCTAATAGAAGGACGTTACGCTCCATTCTATTGCTAATGGATTCAATTAACTATCGATACTGCTTATGGTATATCATTGACTCAGCAGTTGTGTTTGAGATTTCGGCTCATGAAGTAAGAGTTCTTCTACATCTTGGGCTTACATTAATAGTGTCACTATTATAGATTTTTGAAGGCTGCTCATTGCGCTCAGCCATCCACATTCATGAATTTTTATCTCGGAAATATTGAGTCCATTTCTGGAGGCCTCTATTGTTAGGTCTATTATCTACTGCTCAGAATGTCATTCACTTAACAGTTGCTACTATAGCTAGGTAGGCTGTCTGTTTCGGCAGTGACTCCGTTCTGCTGCCCTCTTCGCTCTGGGCTATTTGACCCAGGGCAAGAAAAAGGGGTGGGGGGAGGGTGTTCCCTTGGGTCACCTGTTTTACTATGAACACAAGGGGATACCTTCTCTGGAGTTAGTAATTCTGAGCTGTTATTGGGATGGTTGTTTAGTGAGAAGTTTATGTTTTAAAAATTCATTCAGATCTTAGTTTTTAAAATATAGCTTTTGAATATAGCACGTGTCAACGGACATTATTATACAATCCTCAGACACTTTTAAGGAGTATAAAGAGTCTCTATTCTCTAGACTTACTTTATTTATTGGCTTACTTTAAAATTATTAGTATAAGGATTATACTAGATATTAATAGAGTACATGGATGTATGATGCTCAATTTTGGAAGGTGTTGTATCTTTCTAATTTATCATAAATAAGAAAGATACATGTAAGGCCTAATACTTCTTTTTCCCTAGAGGGGATGACTCTTTTTTTATATAATTGAGCGTATTCCATCTTGCTCTATGTCCTTGGCCCTCCAGCCTTTTTACTATTCAGCTATGTCTGGGTCATTGGTACAGTATAAAAATGTTAAAAAATTTATAGTAATTTATATATTTTTTATACTTACCAATGACCCAGACGGGGATGGCCCTCCCAGGAGTTGGGAACTCTTACCTCCCCGCCAAGTACATAGCGCTTACCAGGCACTGGTTATTAGAATGATTAATGGTGCCAATTTCGGAACGTCCTTGACACTGCGCATGCACAGTAGAGATGAAGTGTGGAGGGCCATTCAGGACATGTTTTCTTTGGTTTCAGATGCAAATTTTGGGGATTGGGGGGCAAAATTTGTGTTTAGCACCAGCTATGTCTGGGTCATTGGTAAGTATAAAAAATATATAAATTACTATAAATTTTTTAACTTTCTATAATATTTGTTGGTCATAGGTATGCCCACACTAGTTATTAACCCGACTTTACAGTGAGGGCTATAGTAATGACTTTTGTCCATCCGTCCATCTGTCTGTCCGTCTGTCCATCTATTAACATTTAGAGTTTTGGTTAAAGTTTGTGGTTAAAGTTTTTTACTGAAGGCTCAAGTGGTTTTTTTTTTCTTTCTTTTCCTGTTTAGTTGACATTTGGAATTTTGGTTAAAGTTTGTGGTTAAAGTTTTTTTTTCAACCTTCAAGTACAGGCTATACCTGGTAGTTCTTGCATAATCGTCAAGAAATTTCATATGCAGGTTTTAGGTCATGTCTACATGAGAACGTCCCCTTTTGGTCGTGATCGGTCAACCAGTATAGCTGCCCGAGCCCAAAACCCAAAAACCATTAGCACAGTCTACAGGTCGTGTTTATGAAGGGATTTCATTGCAACTTCATATATATTGCTCAGTATAGGAGCCCAAATTTGAACTTCAGTGCATTTCAGGCAAATTTCTTTGAAAATCTTCTTCTCAAGATCCAGCAGGCAGAATCTTTTGATACTGGGTATGCAACATTGTGGGGTGGATCTGATTCAGGTTTGTTCAAATCGGCCCCCTGGGTTTATATTTGGGCTCAGTATAGGAGCCCAAATTTGAACTTAGTGCATTTCAGGCAAATTTGTTAAAAAATCTTCTTCTCCAGATCCAGCAGGCAGAATCTTTTGATATTTGGTATGCAACATTGTGGGGTGGATCTGATTCAAGTTTGTTCAAATCGGCCCCCTGGGTTTATATTTGGGCTCACTATAAAAGCTTGAATTCGAACTTAGTGCATTTCAGGCAAATTTCTTTAAAAATCTTCTTCTCCAGATCCAGCCAGCAGAATCTTTTGATATTTGGTATGCAACATTGTAGGGTGGATCTGATTCAAGTTTGTTCAAATCGGCCCCCTGGGTTTATATTTGGACTCAGTATAGGAGCCCAAATTTGTACTTAGTGCATTTCAGGCAAAGTTCTTTGAAAATCTTCTTCTCTAGATCCAGCAGGCAGAATCTTTTGATATTAGGTATGCACCATGCTTAGGGGGTGAGATTCAATTTTGTTCAAGCCAAGTCCCTGGGTTCATATTTGGGCTCACTGTGGAAGCCTGGATTATAACTTAGTTCATTTTTTTTTTCTTTAAAAATCTTCTTTAGATCCAGCAGTCGGAATGTTTTGCTATGTGGTGTGTAGCATCCTTGGGGGAGGTGGGGGGGGGGGGGGGGGGGGAGATTCAAGTTTGTTAAAGCCCAAATTATAACTTAGTCAATATGAGGAATTTTTCTTTAAAAATCTTCTTCTTCTGATTCAGCAGTTGGAATGTTTTGATATTTGGTATGCAGCAACCTTAGGGGGCTGAGATTCAAGTTTGTTCAAGCCAAGTCCCTTGGTTCATATTTGGGCTCACTATGGGGGCCCGAATGACAACTTAGTTCAAAATGAGGAATTTTCTTTAAAAATCTTCTACAGATCCAGCAGATGAATGCTTTTGATATCTTTCATGCAGCATCCTTAGGGGGGTAAGATTCAACTTTGTTCAAGCCATGTCCCTAGGTCCATATTTGGGCTCATTGTGGGAGCTTGAATTGTAACTTGGTTGAAAATGAGGAATTTTTAGCTCACCTGACTGAAAGTCAGGGTGAGCTTTTCTTATCACTGTTCGTCCGTCATCCGTCGTCTGTCGTCCTGCGTGAAGGTGGTGTTTGAGCCTCTTTCTCCTAAACCACTGGCCACATTTTAATTAAATTTCCTGTAAGTAGTGGTTATATAGGGGCATTTGGGTTTTTCTTCAAATTGGATTTCTGCTCATATTGTGGAGTGGGGTGGGGCCAAAATGCACAAAATTTAAAAAAAATCTTCTTCTCATGAACCAGCCATAGCAGAGACTTGATATTTGGTATGCAGCTTCTATTTGAGGTGTAGACACAAGTTTGTTCAAGAGAAGTTTGACAGGCAATATTTACCTTTGTTCTGAGAGGGGCAAGAATTTTTGCCCCGCCCAAAATTTCTATATTTTTATACTGTACCAATGACCCAGACTTAGCTGGTGCTAACTCTAACAAAACCAGGGCCAAACACAAATTTTGCCCCCCAATCCCCAAAATTTGCATCCAAAACCAAAAGAAATCATGTCCTATAGGACCTCCATACTAGGCCCCACTGCGCATGCGCAGTGTCAAGGACGTCCTGAAATTGGCGCCAATTATCATTCTCTGTTTGGCCCTTCATCAGTCAACATCTCACTGATCTTTGTGCTTGTAAATCTCAGTTTAAAGGATGCCAGACACGTAATTTTTGGAGAAATGGTGATTCTAAGGAGGATATAGAAGGAGGAGAGGAAAAAGAAGTGACAAAAAATAATCAGGGCTGTACTTAAAATTTTTGATGAAATTATGTTAAGTTGCCTATTTTCGAGGCATGGGCCTCTTGTTGTCATTCTTGCTAAATGTTGCACTGCTTATTCAGTGTTTCCTCTCCCCTAGCCTTCTAAAGTCCCCCCTTGCAATTCTCCCATGCTTTTGGCATATTTTTTAGAAAGTTCATTTCTAAAATTTTCTTGGGAGAGTTGCTTGGATACAGAATGTTTTCTGTTATTTTCCCCATAGTTACGTTTTCACCCATGGGTGTATAAACGTTGTGTTCTGCATCTTCCATCTGATGTTCTGCAGATTCTCCCCTGGGAGTCTCTGTCTTGCATCAGATAGAGTGTAATTTTGATGTCTGATTTCGGGCCAGTTTTTTCAGTGCCTGGAGTCATGTTTTCTGGTGTTTTACACTGTTTGTTTACATTGGCAACAGCCTTTTTTGAGGGGGGCTGTTTGCCTTTGGTGTAGTTTATCTCACTATAAGATACATTTATATTATCCGTAAGTGTCTCATTAATTATTTAATATAAATTTAAAATTTTTGACCACACTTTGCCATCGGATCCATCGGGGCTCAACGTTACTTTTCAGCAACTTGGGCTTCGCTGTAAAAATATTTTTTCAAAATTATTTTGATTTGCAATTGTTTTTTCATTTATTAATGGATCATGTTATTATGTATCTTTGTGTCAGGGGTTTGTGCAAGTAACTAGGACTTGTTGACTTTTCACAATGAAAGGATATTGTTCAAATTGTAATGGGAAGAAATCTTCCTCTGACTTTCATGATCATTGTATTAATTGTAGTCAGTGTTCTCGCACTAATCCCTGTTCTATATGTCAATATTGGGATGACAAACATTGGAAACGTGTGTCACGGTATGTTGCTTCTGGAGAAGGGGCTATGCCGGCTCTTTCTCCGCAAGGTCACTCTACTCTCTCAGTTTCTATTTCAGAGGAACAAGAACAGGGTGATGTTTCCATGTTATCTTCTGCAAGTGCGCTTCCGTCGTCACAAATGAATTCAGAGCTAGCGGCAAAAGTGCTCATGGAGATTAGACAAATGTCGTCCGCTAGCTCGCCCGGTGTAGCGTCCATTCACCGAATGGTTCGGCAGCCGGGTTCGTCCGATGCGGTCCAGGAGGAAATGTTGGGTGATGCGAGCACTATAAACATTCAATGTGCACACCCAGTGACGGCGGATAGTAAGCGAGATCGGAGGAAGCCTTTGAGTCCGGTACCTAGCTCGTCCAGGTCCAGCCGGGCCGCGAGCGAGAGAGGCCCCTCTCTCGTACAACAACATCTGGGACCAGATGTTGTGGTACAAAATGTGTCGCTAGTGGAGCATACGTCCGTCGCTCGGGACGCTCCGTTGTATAGGCAGTCCGCGGAGACTGCTAAGGCTTCTTCTTCTCGTCAGCGCACACGACCGCACCTTGGCTGCGTGACCGCCGATATCTTACCAGCTTCGCCGATCAAGGATTCTTCGGCGACCAGGTCACACCATCCGGCAGCCAGGGACTCGAGACCGATGGACTCCGGACGTTCGCATAGAAAAAGTATGCGGGAGCCATCTGATGCGGAGCTGCCCTCGGCGAAGCAGCGAAAGACTGCGCCTCTGCAGGTCTCGACGCCGGACATTCTTGTGCAGATAGCACAGCTTATCGCAGCATCCCAGCAGCCGACAGAAACGGTGTCGGATCGAGAATTATCCGACGGCGCTGGGTCGGTACGCTCCGCCGAAGCATCGGGGGCGGACGACCGGGAGCATCATGAGGTCCGACCGGATGGTGAAAGGGATACGGATGATTTGGAGCTATCCCTTTCGGAACAACATAAAGCTGCCGTGGACTTCATCCGGCACTTTCTCCCTCAAGTTGTTCCGTCGGGCCAGACTGCTGCGGTTCCGGACAAGAGGATTATAGCGTCATTGGACTCTGAATTTTTTGAGCGGTTCAGGGACATCGCTCCCGAGTTTCCATCGCAGTCCAATAATGTTGCAAGAACATTTGAATTATTGAACGACGCTATATTTAAACTTGCTTCCAAGACGGGGAAAGCAGGTTTCTTGTCCGCCAATACTCTCAACCTGCCTTTCATTAATGCAAGGAATAAATTTGACACGGCAGGACAGGGTATCCCGAGAGTTCCTCTGCGTATGGACGACGAGGCGGAAAACTTAGAGCTATCATTACCGTCGTCAGCTTCTATTCCAACTGCGGTGTTGGAAACAGCTATTTTGTCTAACAGAGCCAATTTAGATGCCTTATCTTACGCAGATCACCTTACTAAGGCGTTATCACTGCGTCTTCAAGGGAAAGAGTTTCAGGATATACAATCCTCTTTAAGACTTCTTTCAAGGGCAGTAGCTTATTCCACGTGTAACTTCGCCCTTTCTGTGGCAAACCTGGAGTTGGTTAGACGTGACGCAGCCCTAGCTACATCCACTCTCGTGGATACTAAGGTGAAGAACTCTTTTAGAGTCGCTTCGGTCTCCGGAGAACTTCTCTTTGACGGCAAGCTTTCTGCTATTTATGATAAAATTACAAAGAAAGCTTCGGATTCTCTGTTGTTCAAATCTGCTTCTAAAAAGTCGGATACAGCAGACAAGAATAAGACAGGCACTTCTGGGTCTAATGCGCCCAAGAGAGGTTCCTATAGAGGTTCCAGTGCGTCCTCTTGGTCTTATTCAAGAGACCGTCAGGGTAGCGACTCTCGTTCGGGACGTCCTTCGGGCCGGGACAACCGGTCGGACGCCCCGAGGTCGACGGGACGAGGTGCGGGTCGTGGAGGACGTGGTTTCTCCTACCGCAGGCCTCGCAGGTCCAGGAGGTGATGGCTTAAACCTCTATCGCGTACCGGTTGGCGGAAGGTTGTCGAGCTTTTCACAAGAATGGGCGTCGATTACGGACGACCCTTGGGTGAGAGGAGTGACTTCGGAAGGCCTAAAGATATCCTTCAAACGAAAGCCTCCATTAACTCGAAGTCCAAAGTGGACTCAACTTCCGTCAAATCCGCAGAAAAGAGACGCTCTGTTATCAGAGGTGCAGTCTCTTTTAATGAAGAACGCGGTAGAGGTCGTAGAAAACCAGGAGTCTCCGGGATTCTACAGCCATCTGTTTCTGGTTCCGAAACCAGACGGCTCGTTCCGTCCAGTCATAGATTTGAGCTGGATAAACAAGCTGATCGTCACTCCGAAATTTTATATGGAGACGATTCGGTCGGTCAGAGCGAGTATTCGGGTGAACGATTATGCAACAAGCATAGATCTCAAAGATGCGTACTTTCACGTCATGGTACATCCGACATTCAGAAAGTATCTACGATTCGCAGTCCTAGGAGTGGTGTATCAATTCCGGGCGATGTGCTTCGGATTGAATCTAGCACCCTGGGCTTTCACTTGGGTAATGAACTCTGTAATGATCTATTTCCGAGCTCATTCGTCTGCGGTAACGTCGGCCTACCTGGACGACATTCTTCAGAGGTACGCTTCAGAACGATGTTCAGAATCTACTTCTATTGCTCCGACGTCTCGGTTTTATAGTAAACGAGGAGAAGTCGGATCTGGTGCCGTCCAAGTCATTCACTCATCTGGGAATGAGCTTCGAGACGCACAACAATCTCGTTTGTCTGCCGTTAACCAGAGCGAAATTAGTCAGTTGTTACGCTCGCTATTGTCTGCACGCAGACAAAGTCACAGCGAGAGAATTTATGAGACTGATAGGTCTGTGCGGAGCCGCTGCGGATCTCATTCCGATGGGGCGGTTACGCACGCGTCCTCTCCAAATTTTCTTGACTCAGAATTGGAGTGTGAAAATTCATTCGCTCGACGTAGACGTTCTCTTGTCAGATCAAGTGAAACAAGAGATTCAGACTTGGGCAAACATTCAGTGGTTAACTCAGGGAGTTCCGCTGCAGTTGCCGGATCCGAGTTTTACCATTATGACGGATGCCAGTCAAACAGGTTGGGGTGCATCATTGATCCCAACGGATTCGAGATCCCAGGGTCTTTGGGATCCGCAATTCCTGTGCAAGCACATAAACATCAAGGAAATGATGTCAATTTGGCTTGCGTTACGTCATTGGATGGACATTATTCACAATGCTCCATGTCCAAATCCTATCCGACAATACGACAGTAGTGGCGTATATACGGAATCAGGGAGGCACTCATTCAGTTCCGTTGTTCAATCTAACGGAAAGAATCCTTCTGTTTGCACTAGAACATCAGGTTCTTCTTTCGGTCCATCACATACCAGGTCGTCTGAATGTGCTAGCAGACTCCCTTTCACGAAAGGGTCGCTTGTTGCCGTCGGAGTGGACTCTCAACAAACAAGTATTCAATCAGATTTGCTACCAATGGGAACGGCCAATGATAGACTTATTTGCGACACATCTCAACAATCAGTTGCAGACGTATGTGTCTCCGTGTCCGGATCCAAGAGCATTTGCAGTAGACGCTCTGTCGATCCCTTGGGACGGAATGATAGGATATGTGTATCCTCCAGCGCCGTTAATTCAACAAGTATTGCTAAAGATAAAACAATCTCAATGCAAGATTCTGTTGGATGCATCTCTGTCGCCACAGAGACCGTGGATAAATCTACTCAGGTGTCTGTTGTGGGACCTACCGCGAAAGCTTCCTCCACGGGAGGATCTTCTTTCGCAGGGGAAATCGCGCCAACTCCATCACAACCCGCAAGGTCTCAACCTTCACGTTTTTCCGTTGTGCGGTCCTTCTTGCATGGCAAGCACTTTACAGGACGAGCAGTGGACGCGATTTCTAACTGTAGGAGGACCTCCTCTTCGCTAAACTATGCGGCTTAGTGGAAGGTTTTTCGTCGTTGGTGTGGGGATCATTCTGTAGATATTTTTGATCCCTCTATACCAGACATTGCAAACTTTCTAGTATACTTGTTTGACGAAATCAAACTGCAGCCTGTTACTATTAAGGGTTATAGGTCTATGTTATCTGATACCTATGCACATCATGATAGTTTACAAATTGGATCTAATGTCTCTTTATCTAAGTTGGTTAGAAACTTCTCGATAAATAGACCCAGAACTCTTAGATTAATTCCTAAATGGAATTTAGCTTGAGTTCTTCTTAAATTGAAGGAAAAGCCATTTGAACCTCTTGGGACAGTAGATTTCAAATTCTTATCTTATAAGACAGCTTTTCTCTTAGCTTTCTCTTCTGCTAGAAGAGTCAGTGAGCTTCATGCACTGTCGGTGGATGATTCTCACTATCGTAGTGTCGGGAACACTATCACCTTCACTACTAATGTGGGTTTTTTAGCTAAGAATCAGGCTCCTAATAAATATCCGGAACCTATTGTTATTAAGGCTCTTCCGTCTTCAGACGGGCGTAGGCCTTTACTCTGTCCTGTTAGAGCGTTACGTATCTATAAACAGAGATCTCAGGTTATCAGAAAGGGACGGAAACGTTTCTTTCTGTCTTTGATGCCTAATAGAAGGGACATTTCGGTCCATTCTATTGCTAGATGGATTCAATTAACTATCCGTACTGCTTATGAGAGTTTATCTTCTTCTCAGCAGTCTGTGCTTAAGATTTCCGCTCATGAAGTAAGAGCTCTTGCTACTTCTTGGGCTTATGCTAATAGTGTTGCTATTACAGATTTAATGAAGGCTGCTTATTGGTCTCAGCCATCCACATTCACGAATTTTTATCTCAGAAATATTGAGTCCATTTCTGGAGACCTGCATTGTTTAGGTCCATTATCTGTTGCTCAGAATGTCGTCCACTAAACAGTTGCAACTATAGTTATGCAGGCTTTCTGTTCCGGCAGTGACTCCGTCCGGCTGCCCTCTTCGCTCTGGGCTATTTGACCCAGGGCAAGGGGAAGGGGGGGGGGGGGTGTTCCCTTAGGTCACCTGCTTTATAGTGAAAAGCAAGGGTATGCCTCCTCCAAAGTCAGTATTTCTGAGTCGCTTCCGGGATGGTTTTAAAGTGTAATATTAATGTTAAAATTCATTCATGTCTTATTTTTAAAGTGTAGCTCGGTGTGAAGCATTTGTATATGTCAAGTGTCAAATGGGCTTTAATATACAATACTCGGACACTTTTAAAAGATTATAAAGAGTCTCAATTCTCTGGACTACTTTATTTATTGGCTTACTTTAAAAATAATTAGTATAAGGGTTATACTGGATGTTAATAGAGAACATGAATATTATTGTGCTCAATTATTAAGGGTATTGTATCTTTCTAATTTAATATTAAATAAGAAAGATATGTAAAGCCTAATACTCCTTTTCTCCTTAAGGGGTTACCTCTTTATTATATAGTTGAGCTTATTGGATTTTCCTCTATGTCCTAGGCCCTCCAGCCTGTTTACTATTCAGCTAAGTCTGGGTCATTGGTACAGTATAAAAATGTTAAAAAATTTATAGTAATTTATATATTTTTTATACTTACCAATGACCCAGACGGGGATTTCCCTCCCAGGAGTTGGGAACTCTTGCCTCCCCGCTGAGTACATAGCGCTGACCAGGCACTGCCAGTAAGAATGATAATTGGCGCCAATTTCGGGACGTCCTTGACACTGCGCATGGGCAGTGGGGGCGTAGTATGGAGGTCCATTGTTAGAGTTAGCACCAGCTAAGTCTGGGTCATTGGTAAGTATAAATAATATATAAATTACTATAAATTTTTTAACTTTCTGAACCCAGAGGCTGATTTGAACCAAATTTAATATGAGGTATTATTGGGTTATAAGTACTTGATTTATTTCAAAAAAATTTTCCTGCAGCCCCGTGGGAACCGCAGGAGCTAAAAATAGAAAAAAATTAAAACGCCAATATCTCCAAAACTGCACGGCACCGAGAATTTTTATTTGGTGTGAAGCTTCCTTAGGACCAACAGAAAGGGTTGGTAAAAAAAATTGCCATCGGTTTTATCATAGGGTACAGTTTCAGGACTTTAAAAAAGTGCTGAGTCAGCACTTTTTAATGCTGTAGACAATGGGAAAAACATTAAAAAATCTTCTCCAGATCCAGCAGGCAGATTCTTTTGATATTTGGTTTGCAACATTGTAGGGTGGATCTGATTCAAGTTTGTTCAAATCCGCCCCCTGGGTTCATATTTGGGCTCAGTATGGAAGCTAGAATTCGAACTTGGTGCATTTCAGGTAAATTTCTTAAAAAATCTTCTTCTCCAGATCTAGCCGGCAGAATCTTTTGATATTTGGTATGCAACATTGTGGGGTGGATCTGATTCCAGTTTGTTCAAATCGGCCCCCTGGGTTTATATTTGGACTCAGTATAGGAGCCCAAATTTGAACTTAGTGCATTTCAGGCAAAGTTCTTTGAAAATCTTCTCTAGATCCAGTAGGCAGAATCTTTTGATATTGGGTATGCATCATGCTTAGGGGGTGAGATTCAGTTTTGTTCAAGCCAAGTCCCTGGGTTCATATTTGGGCTCACTGTGGGAGCCTGAATTATAACTTAGTTCATTTTTTTTTCTTTAAAAATCTTCTTTAGATCCTGCAGTCGGAATGTTTTGATATTTGGTATGCAGCATCCTTAGGGGGCTGAGATTCAAGTTTGTTCAAGCCATGTCCCTAGGTCCATATTTGGGCTCACTGTGGGAGCTTGATTTGTAACTTAGTTCGAAATGAGGAATTTTCTTAAAAAATCTTCTTCTTCAGATCCAGCAGTCGGAATGTTTTTGATATGTGGTGTGTAGCATCCTTGGGTGTGTGTGTGTGGGGGGAGGGGGATTCAAGTTTGTTAAAGCCCAAATTATATCTTAGTCAATATGAGGAATTTTTCTTTAAAAATCATCTTCTTCTGATTCAGCAGTTGGAATGTTTTGATATTTGGTATGCAGCAACCTTAGGGGGCTGAGATTCAAGTTTGTTCAAGCCAAGTCCCCTGGTTCATATTTGGGCTCACTATGGGGCCCGAATGACAACTTAGTTCAAAATGAGGAATTTTCTTTTAAAATCTTCTTCAGATCCAGCAGATTAATGCTTTTGATATCTTTTATGCAGCATCCTTAGGGGGGTAAGATTCAACTTTGTTCAAGCCATGTCCCTAGGTCCATATTTGGGCTCATTGTGGGAGCTTGAATTGTAACTTGGTTCAAAATGAGGAATTTTTAGCTCACCTGACTGAAAGTCAGGGTGAGCTTTTTTTTATCACTCTTCGTCCGTCGTCCGTCGTCTGTCGTCTGTTGTCCGTCGTCCTGCGTGAAGGTGGTGTTTGAGCCTCTTTCTCCTAAACCACTGGCCACATTTTAATTAAATTTCATGTAAGTAGTGGTTATATAGGGGCATTTGGGTTTTTCTTCAAATTGGATTTCTGCTCATATTGTGGAGTGGGGTGGGGCCAAAATGCACAAAATTTAAAAAAAATCTTCTTCTCATGAACCAGCCATAGCAGAGACTTGATATTTGGTATATTCCATTTGAGGTGTAGTCTCAAGTTTGTTCAAGAGAAGTTTGACAGGCAATATTTACCTTTGTTCTGAGAGGGGCACAAATTTTTGCCCCGCCCAAAATTTCTATTTTCTGAACCCAGAGGCCGATTTGAACCAAATTTAATATGAGGTATTATTGGGTTATAAGTACTTGATTTATGCCAAAAAAATTTTCCTGCAGCCCCTTGGGAACCGCAGGAGCTAAACATAGAAAAAAATTAAAACGCCAATATCTCCAAAACTGCACGGCACCAAGAATTTTTATTTGGTGTGAAGCTTCCTTAGGACCAACAGAAAGGGTTGGTAAAAAAAAATTGCCATCGGTTTTATCATAGGGTACAGTTTCAGGACTTTAAAAAAGTGCTCAGTCAGCACTTTTTAATGCTGTAGACAATGGGAAAAACATTAAAAAATCTTCTTCTCCAGATCCAGCAGGCAGAATCTTTTGATATTTGGTTTGCAACATTGTAGGGTGGATCTGATTCAAGTTTGTTCAAATCCGCCCCCTGGGTTCATATTTGGGCTCAGTATAGGAGCCCAAATTTGCATTTCAGGCAAATTTCTTAAAAAATCTTCTCCAGATCCATCAGGCAGAATCTTTTCATATTTGGTATGCAACATTATGGGATGGATCTGATTCCAGTTTGTTCAAATCGGCCCCCTGGGTTTATATTTGGGCTCACTGTAGAAGCCCGAATTCGAACTTAGTGCATTTCAGACAAATTTCTTAAAAAATCTTCTTCTCCAGATCCAGCCGGCAGAATCTTTTGATATTTGATATACAACATTGTGGGGGTGGATCTGATTCAAGTTTGTTCAAATTGGCCCCCTGGGTTTATATTTGGGCTCAGTATAGGAGCCCAAATTTGAACTTAGTGCATTTCAGGCAAATTTCTTTGAAAATCTTCTTCTCAAGATCCAGCAGGCAGAATCTTTTGATATTGGGTATGCACCCTGCTTGGGGGGGGAGGGGGGGGATTCAAGTTTGTTCAAGCCAAGTCTCTGGGTTCATATTTGGGCCCACTGTGGTAGCCCAAATTATAACTTAGTTCAAAATGAGGAATTTTCTTTAAAAATCTTCTTCAGATCCAGCAGTCGGAATGTTTTGATATTTGGTGTGCAGCATCCTTGGGTGAGATTCAAGTTTGTTAAAGCCAAGTCCCTGGGTTTATATATGGGCTCCCTGTGGGGGCCCGAATTATAACTTAGTTCAATATGAGGAATATTCTTTAAAAATCTTTTCTTTTTTTTTTTTTTTAGATCCACTGGTCAGAATCTTTGGATATTTGGTATAAGCTTTTCTTAGGAGGAGCAGATGCAACTTGTTGAAATCAATTCTCTGGGTTGATATTTAGGCTACCATGTCAGGTGAGCGCCCTTGGGGCCTCTCGTTCCATAAAATTTGCCTCTCATGACCTCATTTCTTTGTAGTGTTGATGAACCATGTCTAACTGAATGTGATCTAAAATGCTTATTTGAACCACCTTGGCCAGTGAGCGATTAAGGCCCCTTGGTGCCTCTGATTTAGCTCACCTGACTGAAAGTCAGGGTGAGCTTTTCTTATCACTCTTCGCCCGTCGTCCGTCGTCTGTCGTCCGTCGTCCTGTGTGAAGGTGGTGTTTGAGCCTCTTTCTCCTAAACCACTGGCCACATTTTAATTAAATTTCATGTAGGTAGTGGTTATATAGGGGAATTTTGATTTTTATGCAAATTAGGTTTTGGCTCATATTGAGCAGAGGGGTGGGGAAAAAATGGCCAAATTTTTTGAAAATCTTCTTCTAATGAACTATCAGTAGCAGATACTTGATATGTGGTATACAGAGTCCTTTTGAGGTTTAGAATCAAGCTTTTTCAAGAGAAATTTGTCGGGCATTATTTGCCTTCGTTATGGGATGGGCAAAAATTTTGACCACGCCTAAAATTTCTATTTTCAGAACCGTGAGGTCGATTTGAACCAAATTTGATATGAGATGTTAATCAGTTATAACTAGTTGATTGATGCAAAAAATTTTTTTCTCATTGCCCCGTGGGAACCTCGGGAGCTAAAAATAGAATAAACCTTAAAACTGCCATATCTCCCAAAACTACATGGCACAGAGATTTCTTATTTTGTATAAAGCTTACTTTTATCCAGTAGAATAGAATGGTTTAAAAAAAATCCCTATCGGTTTGATCTCAAGGTACTTTTTTCAGGACTTTGAAAAAGTGCTGAGACAGCAGTCAGCACTTTTTAACACTGTAGGCAATGGGAAAAACAATAAAAAATCATCTTCTCCAGATTCAGCAGGCAGAATCTTTTCATATTTGGTATGCAACATTGTGGTGTGGATCTGATTCAAGTTTGTTCAAATGGGCCTCCTGGCTTTATATTTGGGCTCACTATAGAAGCCTGAATTCGAACTTAGTGCATTTCAGGCAAATTTCTTCAAAAATCTTCTCCAGATCCAGCAGGCAGAATCTTTTGATATTTAGTATACACCATTGTGGGGTAGATCTGATTCAAGTTTGTTCAAATCGGCCTCCAGGGTTTCTATTTGGGCTCAGTATAGGAGCCCAAATTTGAACTTAGTGCACTTCAAGCAGATTTCTTAAAAAAATCTTTTTCTCCAGATCCAGCAGGCAGAATCTTTTGATATTTGGTATGCATCATTGTGGGGCGAATCTGATTCAAGTTTGTTCAAATTGGCTCCCTAGATTCATATTTGGGCTCACTATAGAAGCCTGAATTCGAACTTAGTGCATTTCAGGCAAATTTCTTCAAAAATCTTCTTCTCTTGATCCAGCAGGCAGAATCTTTTGATATTTGGTATGCAACATTGTAGGGTGGATCTGATTCAAGTTTGTTCAAATCGCCCCCCTGGGTTCATATTTTGGCTCAGTACAGGAGCCCGATTTCGAACTTAGTGCATTTCAGGCAAATTTCTTAAAAAATCTTCTTCTCCAGATCCAGCAGGCAGAATCTTTTGATATTTGGTATGCAACATTGTGGGGTGGATCTGATTCAAGTTTGTTCAAATCGGCTCCCTAGATTCATATTTGGACTCACTATAGAAACTTGAATTCAAACTCAGTGCATTTCAGGCAAATTTCTTCAAAAATTTTCTTCTCCAGATCCAGCAGGCAGAATCTTTTGATATTTGGTATGCAACATTGTGGGGTGGATTTGATGATTCAAGGTTGTTCAAATCGGCCCCCTGGATTCTCATTTGGGCTCAGTATAGAAGCCTGAATTCAGACAATGCAACATTTGTGGGGTGGATCTGATTTAAGTGTGTTCAAATCGGCCCCGCTTGATTCATATTTGGGGTCACTATAGAAACCCGATTTCGAACTAAGTGCATTTCAGGCAAATTTCTTTAAAAAATCTTCTTCTTCAGATCCAGCAGGCAGAATCTTTTGATATTTGGTATGCAACATTGGGGGGTGGATCTGATTCAAGTTTGTTCAAATCGGTCCCCTGGGTTCATATTCGGGCTCAGTATAGGAGCCCAAATTTGAACTTAGTGCATTTCAGGCAAATTTCTTTAAAAATCTTCTCCTCAAGATCCAGCAGACAGAATCTTTTGATATTGGGTATACAGCATGCTTAGAGGGGTGAGATTCAAGTGTGTTCAAGCCAAGTCCCTGGGTTCATATTTGGGCTCACTGTGGTAGCTCGAATGATAACTTAGTTCAAAATGAGCAATTTTCTTTAAAAATCTTCTTCTTCAGATCCAGCAGATGAATGCTTTTGATATTTGGTATGCAGCATCCTTAGGGGGGTAAGATTCAAGTTTGTTCAAGCCATGGCCCTAGTTCCATCAAATTTGTTTCTCATGACTTCATTCCTTTGTAGTGTTGATGAACCATGTCTAACTGAATGTGACCCCAAATATTTCTTTGAACCACTTTGTTTGAATCACTTTGCCCGGTGAGCGATTAAGGCCCCTTGGGGCCTCTTGTTTTAATTGAATTGTTTCGCTAAGACACTTAATCCCAGTTCCCCACATGGGGTTACAGTGGTGCTGTGAACTAAAGCATACTGCACATCAATGGTGCACTTTCCTTCAACCAATGCTAAACCTGCTTGTGCGGCATACGGAAGTTGGAAAGCTGACTTTTGCTTTCTGCTGCTCGGTGGTTCCCACTGGATATTCTGGCTTCCTCCATCTGTAAAACTGTCAATATGAGGTGATAAAAGTTGTTGAAAGTGTTATTAAACCCATTAAATGAATAAATTGTTTAACTCATTCTGCAGTTTTCTTCCATAGTCCACAAATTTTGCAAAGTGCATCTTTGTATTAAGTACTTCTGAAGTGGAAAATGTCTGTGTATGTTCCAGTAGGAGGAAATTGTTTCATATGCTGTTGTTTAAAGACAAATCTAGAAACAAAGATTTATCAGTTATTTGGAAATTGCTCATCAAAATTTTATTGAAGAATGTTAATCAGTTATTGGATTTCCAGAAATAATTAATATTTTCACAAGGGAAAATGAAATTAAATGATTACTTTTGTAAAAATTATAGATTTTTAGCTCATCTTGACAAAGTCAAGCTGAGCTAATCTAATCGCTTCCTGTCCGTCGTCCGTCGTCTGTCGTCCGGCGTCCGGCGTCCGTCAACACTATGTTTTGGTCTTCTCCTCCAAAGCCACTGGGCCAATTCAAGTGAAAGTTTGTGTGAGTGATGGTCCCAAAGGGGCATTTCATTTTTGTTCAACTCAGCATGCCCAGCCCCATAGGGAGGGAGTGGGGGAAAATGCTCCAAAATATTTTTAAAATCTTCTTCTCAAGAACCAGTGTGTACAATGACTTGATATTTGCTATGGAGCTTCCATATGAGGTGTAGAATCAAGTTTATTCAAACGAAGTTCGTAAAGTAATATTTGGCTTTGTAATAGGAGGGGTAAGATTTTTGGCCCCGCCCAAAATTTCTATTTTCTGAACCGATGGTCCGGTATGAACCAAATTTGGTTTGTGGTAGTATTGGGTCATAAGTACTTGACCCATGCAAAAAAAAAAATTCCCGCATCCCCATGGGAACCCTGGGAGCTAAAAATAGAAATATTTTCAAACGCCCATATTTCCCAAACCCCACGGAACAGAGAGCTTTTATTTGGTATGAAGTATCCTTACGACCAGTAGAATTGAATGGTAAAAAAAAATTGCCATCGGTTATGTTAGGGTGTTCTGTAATGGGCATCGAAAAAATGCTGAGTCAGCATATTTGCAAAAATTTAAAAAAATCTTTTCTCCAGAACCAATCATCAGAATCTTTTGATATTTGGTATACAGCATTCATAGGGGGGTCAGATAAAAGTTTGTAGAAATAAAGCTCATTGGTTCATATTTGGGCTCTCTACAGGAGCCCGAAGTTTTAACATAGGGTAATATGGGGAATATTCTTTAAAAATCTTCTTCTTCAGAACCACCAGTCAGAATCTTTTAATATTTGGTATACATCATTGTTATGAGAATCAGATTCTAGATTGTTCAAACCAAGTCCCTAGGTTAATATTTGGGCTTCCTACGGAAGCCCAAATTTGATCTTTGTTCAATATGCAGGGTAATTTAAAAAAATCTTCTTCTTCAGATCCATCAGTCAGAATGCTTTGATATTTGGTATGCAACATCTCTATGGGGGTCAGATTCAAGTTTGTTTAAATCAAATTCCTAGGTATATATTTGGGCTCACTATGGTAGCCCAAATTTTTACTTAGTGCAATATGAGAAAATTTCTTTAAAAATCTTCTTCTTCAGATCCACCAGTCGGAATGCTTTTATATTTGGTATACAACATCTGTAGGGGGGTCAGATTCCAGGTTGTTCAATTCGAGTGCCTAGGTTAATATTTGGGCTCCATATGGGAACATGAAATTTAACTTAGTACAATATGAGGGAATTTCTTAAAAAATCTTCTTCTTCAGATTCACTTGTCAGAATGCTTTCACATTTGGTATATAACATTTCTAGGGGGGTCAGATTCAAGTTTGTTCAAATCGGATCCATAGATCAATATTTGGGCTCGCTATGGTAGCCCAAATTTGAACTTGGTGCAATTCGAAGAAATTTCTTTACAATTTCTCTTCTTCAGATCCAACAGTCAGAATGCTTTCATATTCAGTACACAACATCTCTAGGGAAGTCAGATTTAACTGTGTTCAAATCAAGAGCCTGGGTTAATATTCAGTACCCTCTAGAGGTACTAAGATTAATCCACATAGGTTGTATCAAGGGGCTTCATAGGGGAGCTCTACATTTTACTTATGATCAACTGAAGAAAAGGCATGATGCCCAGATTATTTTTGTCACTCCTGAGGGACTCAAGGATTGACAGTGTAGCCTATGGAGATGGCTTGCTTAATGTAGACTCATTCTTGGACTCTGTTTAAATTGTGTTCTGTACAAGATGAGCGCTTCAGGCCCCGTGGGGCCTCTTGTTATACTGTACCAATGACCCAGACATAGCTGGTGCTAACACTTAAAATATAGGGCCAAACACAAATTTTGCCCCCCAATCCCCAAAATTTGCATCTAAAACCAAAGAAAACATGTCCTGAATGGCCCTCCACACTTCACCTCTACTGCGCAGTGTCAAGGACGTTCCGAAATTGGTGCCATTAATCATTCTAAGTTTGGCCCTTCATCAGTTAACCTCTGACTGATCTTTGTGCTTGTAAATCTCAGTTTAAATGATGCCAGACACATAAATATTAGTGAAATGGTGATTCTAAGGAGGATAGAGAAGGAGGAGAGGAAAAATCTGTGACAGAATATTATCAGGGCTGTAACTTAAAATTTTTTAATGAAATTATGTTAAGTTACCTATTTTCGAGGCAGCAGCCATTTTGTTGTCATTCTGATTATTTAGTTACACTGATTTTTCAGTGTTTTCCTCTCTCCCTGTCCTTTAGGTCCCCCCTTGCTATTCTCCCATGCTTTTGGCATAGTTTTTGTAATTATTATTACTAAATTTTCTTGGGAGTTTTAGCTGAATAACAGATTGAATTCTGTTCTTTTCCCCATGTTTACGTCTTCACCTACGGGTGGTTAGGCGTTGTGTTCTGCATCTACCATCTGATGTTCTGCAGTTTCTTCCCTGGAAGTCTCTGTTTTGCATCAGATAGTGTATTTTTGGTAACTGATTCCGGGCCTGGGTGCCTGGAGTCTTATTTTAGTGTTTTTACATTCATTGTTTACATTTACAACAGCCCTCTGTGTGAGGGGGGGATTTCTTGAAAATAATATCTTGATGTTATTTTAATCATAACTAGATACATTATTATTGTTCGTAAGTGTTGAATAAATTATTTAAAATATTTTTAAAATTTTTGTCCACACTTAGGCTTGGGATCCATTGGGGCTCAACGTTACTTTTCAGAAACTTGGGCTGTTCTGAAAAAATATTTTTTCAAAATATTTTGATTTCAATTATTTTTTCTATATTAATGGATCATATTATTATTATGTATTTTGATTGCCAGGGGTTGGTGCGAGTACCAGGACTTGTTTTCTTTTCACATTGAAAGGATTTTGATCAGTTGTAATAAGAGGAAGTCTTCCTCTGACTTTTATAATCATTCTATATGTGGTCAGTGTACTCGCATTAACTCCTGTTCTGTATCGTATGATTTCGATGACAACATGGGAAGCGTATGTCACGGTATGTTAGTGGGGAATTGGGCACTCCGGTCCTTTCCCCGCAGGGTCACTCTACTTTATCAATTTCTATTTCAGACGATCAAGATTAGGGTGATGTATCTGTGATGTCTTCCAACAGTGTGCCTCCGTCGTCACAATTAATGAAGGGCTAGCGGAAAAGTGCTCATGTAAATACGCCAATTGCCTAAGAGGACCCTAGTAGGTTCGACGTCCTTTGACGTCCGCTAGCCCGCCCGGTGTAGCGTCCATTCATCGAATGGTTCGGCAGCCGGGTTCGTCCATTGCGGTCTAGAAGGAGTTTTGGGGTGATGCGAGCACTATAAATCAACCAAATGCACACCCAGTGACGACGGATTAGAGGGAGAACGGAGGAAGCCTTTTAGTCCGGTTCATAGCTCGTTCTGGTCCATCTGGACGGCGAGCGAGAGAGGCCCCTCTCTCGTACAACAACATCTGGCCCCAGATGTTGTGGTACAAAATGTTTCGCATTCGGAGCATACGTCCGGCGCTCGGGACGCTCCGACATATAGTCAGTCCGGAGTAGACTGTCAATAAGGCTTCCTCATTCTCATGGTAGCGCACACGACCGCTCTTGGCTACGTGACCTCGGATATCCAGTCAGCTTCGCCAGTCAGAGAATCATCGGCGACCAGGTCACACCATCCGGTAGCCAGGGACACGAGGCCTGCAGACTCCGGACGTTTGCATAGGAAGTGTGCGGGAGTCAACGTACACGGAGCTTCCGGCGGCAATGCATCGTAAGACCGCTACTGCACAGGCCTCAGGAACGGACGTGCTTTCCTAAATAGCACAGTTTATCGCAGCATCCCAGCATCAACTGAATCTGTCGCATATTTTTTATCTGACGATGCTGGGTCGGGACGCTCCGCGGAAGCGGGTACGGACGTCCGAAAATTTCATCCGGTCCGACGGGATTCCGAAAGGGATTTGGAGGATTTCGAACTTTCCCTTTCGGAACAACATATGCTGTTGTGTATGTCATCTGACTTGATCTTCTACAGCTTCTTTCGTCGGACCAGAATGCTGCGATGCCGGATAAGAAACTGATAGCGTCGGTGGACTTAGAAATTTTTGGTTCGGTTCAGGGACATCGTCCCTCAGTTCCCACATAGTCCAATAATGTCACACAAACTTTCGAATTATTGAACGTCGCTATATATATTATTATTATATGCTTGCTATAACCAAGCTTTTCTGGTTTCTTGTTCGCAAAGTTACGGAGATGTCTTTCAAAAGTGTGCCTCTGTCGTCATAGTTAATGAAGAGCTAGCGGCAATAAGTGCTCATGAAATATGTCTATCGCTTAAGAGATCCCTTGTAGGATCGACGGAGTGACATTTGCTTGCTCACCCAGTGTAGCGTGCATTCATCGAATGGTTCGGCTGCCGGGTTCGTCCGTTGCGGTCTAGGAAGGAGATTTGGGTGATGCGAGCACTATAATTACTTTAGTACTCACCCAGTGACGGCAGATTGAGGACACATCGGAGGAAGCCTGTTAGTCCGGTTCCTGGCTTGTCCAGGTCCGTCCGGGCTGTGAGCGAGAGAGGTCCCTCTCTCGTCCAACAACATAGGGGACCGCATGTTGTGGTTCAGATATTTTACATTCGGAGCATATGTCTGTCGGTCGTTACGCTCCGTTATATTGACAGTCCGAGAGACTGTCGATAATGCTTCCTCATCCTCACAGCAGGGCACACGACCGCACATTGGCTACGTGACCTCGAGTATCCGATCAGTTTCGTCATTCAGTGATTCCACGGCGAATGGGTCACGCCATCCGGTAGCCAAGGGACACGAGGCCTATACACTCCGTTCGCTCGCATATTGGTAGTATGCACGGGGTAACGATCACGGAGCTTCCAGCGGCAATGCATTGTAGGACCGCTTCTCCTCAGCCCTCAATGACGGACGTGCTATCCGAGTTAGCACAGTTGTTTCGCAGCATCCCAGCAATCGACAGTTTCTTACTCGAATCAGGAATTATCTGACGGCGCTGGGTCGGTGCGGTCCGCGGTAGCATCAGGTACGGACGACCGAACGCTTTATAGGGTCCGACAGGATGGCGAAAGGGATTCGAAAGATTTGAAGTTTTCCCTTTCGTAGCATCGGAAGCTGCCATTCATATCTTCTGGCATTATCTTCCAGTGATTGTTATTTCGGACTACATTGCTGCGATGTTGGATAAGAGACTTATAGCGTCATTGGACACGGAATTTTGGATCGGTTCAGGGACATTGTTCCTGACTTAACGACGCAGTCCAATAATGTCATTACAACATGTGTTTTATTTTTCGACGCTATATATGCATATAAGCCTGCTACCAAGCATGATAGTTTAGTTTCTTGTCCGCAATGCTCATTTCTGCCGTTTTATCATTTATACGAATAATTTATTTTGGCAGAGCAGGGCATACCGTGAGTTCATATGCGTCTAGACGGCGTGGTTAAAGACTGGAAATATTCTTTTTCGCCGTCTATGTCTTTTCCAACCACAATGTTGGAAACGACAATGATGTCTAGTAGACTTAACTTAGATGCTTTATCATACGTAATCCACCTTACTGAGGCGTTATCATTACGTCTTCAAGAAAAGATTTACGGGATATTATTCTCAATGTGATTTCTTTTGAGGGCAGTAGTTTGTTCACGTATAATTCCGCCCTTCAGTGGCTGATTGGAGTTGGTTAGACGTGACGCAGCCCTAGCTACATCCACGCGCGTGGATAGTAAGGTGAAGAACTCTCTCAGAGTCGCTTCGTTCTCGGAGAAGCCTCTCGTCGACGGCAACTTTTCAGCAATCCTTGAATTGCTCGATTTACACGTTCTCTTGTCTATCTAGTGTTACAAGAGATTCAGACTGGGGCAAACATTCGGTGGTTGACTCAGAGAGTGCCACTGCAGTTGCCGGATCCGAGTGTTATAGTTATGACGGTTGCCAGTCAAACAGATTGGGATATAATATTGATCCCAACGGATTCGAAGTGCCAGGGTCTTTGGGTTCCGCAGTCTCTAAGCAAGCAATTATCTTCCACGGAATAATGTTCTTTAGGCTTGCTTTATGTCATTGCATGAACATTATTCAGAAACGCATGTCCAAATCCTGTCCGTTAATTCGACAGTAGTGGCGTATCTCCGGAACCAGGGAGGCACTCATTCGTTTCCGTTATTCAATTTAATGGAAAGAATCCGTTTGTTGGTTATAGTACACCAAGTTCTGTTTCGGTCCGTCATATTCCGGTGATTGTTTTACCGGACTCCCATTCACTTAGGGGTCGCTTGTTGCCGTCAGAATGGACTCTCAACAAACAAGTATTCAATCAGATTTGCTGTCTATGGGAGCGCCCAATGATAATTTATTTACGACACAGCTTGCTAATCAATTGCAGACATATGTGTTGGCTTGTCCGGATCTCTGAGCTAATGTTGTTAACGCTCTATTGATCTAATAGGACGGAATGATAGGATACGCGTATCCTCCGGCGCTGTTGTTTCAGCAGGTATTGCTAATATAAACAACCACAATACATTTCTGTTGATAGCATCTCTATCTTCACAGAGACCGTGGGTAATTTACTCTGATGTCTACTGTGGGACTTAACGCGAAATCTTCCTCAATGAGAGGATCTTTTTTCGCTGGGTAAATCGTGTCATCTTTATCACAACCCGCAAGGTCGCAACCTTCACGTATTCCGTTGTGTGGTCCGTATGGCTTTGTAAGCATTGTACTGGACGAGCTTTGGACGCGATTTCTTACTATAGGAGATCCTCTTCTTCGCTATTCTATGCGGCTAAAGTGGAGGCTCTTCGTCGTTGGTGTAGGGATCACTATGTTCATATTGTTGATCCCTCCATACTACTCATTGCAACTTTTTAGTATACTTGTTTGACAAGATCTACTGCAGCCTCTTATTATTAAGGTTTTAGGTTTATGTTACCTCATACCTATGCACTCTATGATAGTTTACAACGGAGTCTTATGTCTCTTTATCTAAGTCAGTTAGTAACTTTTTGATAAATAGACTTAGAATCTTTAGATTAAATTCCTATATGGAATTTAACTTCGGTTCTTATTTAGCTAAGTAATCATTTGAGCCTCTGGAAACAGTAGTTTTCAAATTCTGACCTTTTAGACAGTAATTCTGTTGGCTTCTCTTTTACTGAAGAGTCAGTGAGTTTCATGCACTATCGATGGATGATTTTCACTTTCATAGTTTCGGAAGCACTACTTCCTTTACTATTTGGGTTGGATTTTGCATAAGAGTTAGGCTCCTAATATCCAGAACCTATTGTTATTAAGGTCCTTCCGTCTTCGTACTGGCATAGGCCTTTACTCTGTCCGGTTAGAGTTTATGTATTTATAAACAGATATCTGTTTATTACTACGGGCGTAAGCTTCTTCTGTCTTTGATGCCTAATAGAAGGACTTTACGCTCCATTCTATTGCTAATGGATTCTATTAACTATCGGTACTGCTTATGGTATATCATTGACTCAGCAGTTGTGCTTAAGATTTCGGCTCATGAAGTAAGAGTTCTTCTACATCTTGGGCTTACATTAATAGTGTCGCTATTATAGATTTTTGAAGGCTGCTCATTGCACTCAGCCATCCACATTCATGAATTTTTATCTCAGAAATATCGAGTCCATTTCTGGAGGCCTCTATTGTTAGGTCTATTATCTACTGCTCAGAATGTCATTCACTTAACAGTTGCTACTATAGCTAGGTAGGCTGTCTGTTTCGGCAGTGACTCCGTTCTGCTGCCCTCTTCGCTCTGGGCTATTTGACCCAGGGCAAGAAAAAGGGGGGTGGGGGGAGGGTGTTCCCTTAGGTCACCTGTTTTACTATGAAAACAAGGGGATACCTCCTCCGGAGTTAGTAATTCTGAGCTGTTATTGGGATGGTTGTTTAGTGAGAAGTTTATGTTTTAAAAATTCATTCAAGTCTTAGTTTTTAAAGTATAGCTTTTGAATATAGCACGTGTCAACGGACATGATTATGCAATCCTCAGACACTTTTAAGGAGTATAAGAGTCTCTATTCTCTAGACTTACTTTATTTATTGGCTTACTTTAAAAATTATTAGTATAAGGATTATATTGGATATTAATAGAGTACATGGATGTATAATGCTCAATTTTGGAAGGTGTTGTATCTTTCTAATTTATCATAAATAAGAAAGATACATGTAAGGCCTATTACTTCTTTTTCCCTAGAGGGGATGACTCTATGTTATATTATTGAGAGTATTCCATCTTGCTCTATGTCCTTGGCCCTCCAGCCTTTTTACTATTCAGCTATGTCTGGGTCATTGGTACAGTATAAAAATGTTAAAAAATTTATAGTAATTTCTATATTTTTTATACTTACCAATGACCCAGACGGGGATGGCCCTCCCAGGAGTTGGGAACTCTTGCCTCCCCGCTGAGTACATAGCGCTTACCAGGCACTGGTTATTAGAATGATTAATGGCGCCAATTTCGGAACGTCCTTGACACTGCGCATGCGCAGTAGAGGTGAAGTGTGGAGGGCCATTCAGGACATGTTTTCTTTGGTTTTAGATGCAAATTTTGGGGATTGGGGGGCAAAATTTGTGTTTGGCCCTATATTCTAAGAGTTAGCACCAGCTATGTCTGGGTCATTGGTAAGTATTAAAAATATAGAAATTACTATAAATTTTTTAACTTTTTAATTGTTTAACTTTATTTGTTTTAGGTTCATCAAATTAAAATGTGTCCTTTACCAGTTACATTATGTTTCTTCCATCGTCTTGTTCGAGCCCTGCGGTTTTATTGGGATGAGCTGTATGACAGAGATCCAGATAAATATGTTCCAAGTTCAGGTATTAACTGCCATTTTTTTTTATCAATGCTACATATCTTTTATCTTTTTCAGTATAGCTCATTGCAAGTAAAATCCCATTTTATGTATCGTGTGTTTATTACTAAACTGCATCTTCATGAATTTTCCATTCATATGGTTTACAAAGGTTTGAACAGTCATGAATTATGAATTTTCTCTGGAATGATTTGAAATTGGACATTAGAAAATGAATAAGTTTAACAAAAAGTCTTGCAGTTTCATATATTTCTTTTACGTCATGAAAATTATTGAATTTATTCTTTTGATAGGTTTTGCAGTGATAAGAACATTTATAAACTTTGCTATCCATTAACTTTCTTTTTAATGAGTTGAGGGCTGAATTATTTTTTGGTGGTGTGAATTTGTTCATCATTATTTATTTTTGCACTGTAAACCACTGGCCCAGACTAGCTGGTGCTTAACTCAAAGTTATTAAGGGCCAAACACAAATTTTGAACCCCCCCCCCCCCCTCCCCAATCCTGTTGCTTGCAAAACCGAAAATTAAAAGTTCTCTCTGGCCTTCCATACATTTACTCTCCACGCATGTGCAGACGTCAGAAAGTGACCGAAATTGGCACCTGCATCATTCTTTGTGTGGCCCTAAAAGTCTTCAACAATGAAATGACATCTGTTCTTTAAAATCTCCTTTTTTGAGGATGCCAGACACAAATCAATGCAAGAATTGGTGGATACAAGGCTCTTGTTGGATGAAGTGTTCAACAGTGGTTTTGGACGTTCAGGGCTGTAACTTTATGAGGCTAAAAAAAAATAATGTTTTGATTCTCAGGCCCTCCCTCATTGGATTTGAACCTCCTCATTAGACATTTTTATTATGTCATGTTTTTTTATGAATTTGTGAAAGCTTGGAATGGACATTTTTTCACATTTCTCGACATATAATTATTTAGCTGTGTTTGCAGTAAATTGGTTTTTCTTGTTACAGTTTATGGGAGAGTGCCCAGAGGCACTCTCCCATAAACTGCAACAAGGCAAATTCTGATATACTGGATCATGATTTAATTATTCTGCTATTAAAGTTGGCATCTCAGCAACCTGCTTCAGCAGACAGGAGTAAAGGACATTCCAAATCTAAAACGTCAAAAGGGAACTCCTCACGAGTGTACAAGAAACTCTCTTACAATTATGCCAGAGGTCGTCAATATAGCGACTTGGGAAAGGGGCTTAGGTCTGATCAAGACTATCGGTCAGACTCCTCTAGGCCGACGGGGCAAGGTTCTTCGCGGGGAGGATGTGGTTCCTCCTCCCGTAAGCCTCGCAGGTCATACAGGTGATGGTTTAGACCTCTGTTGCTGGCTAGTTGGCAGAAGGTTATCAAGCTCCGCAAAAAACTGGATAACAATCACGGAAGATCAGTGGGTGAGAAGTGTATTCTCAGACGGCTTACAGCTATCATTCTGAGTAAAACCCCACTAACAAGTTGTCCACATTGATCAAATCTTCCATTAAATTCTTGCATAAGAAAGTTTCTCCTACCAGAGGTATAAGCTCTCTTATCAAAAGAAGCAATGCAGGATTCTCAAGATTTTTACAGTCACCTGTTCCTCGTACCAAGTCAGACGGTAATAGACTTGAGCTGGATAACAAGTTTATCATGGCTCTAAAAGTTTATTTATGGAAATCATTCAGTGGGTAAAAGCAAGCGTTCGAGTGCTTGACTATGTGGCAAGCATAGATCTAAGGATCCATACTTTCATGTCCTGGTACATGCGGCATTCTAAAAGTACCTGCGATCTGCCATACAAGGGAAGGTGTATCAGTTCAGAACAATATGCTTTGGTCTGAATCTGGCCCCCTGGGCATTTCACTCGAATAATGAACTCGTTAATGTCTTACTTATGAGCTCATTTGGCTGCGCTAATGTCGGCTTACTTGGACGACCTTCTACGGGGATACGGGAACAGAATTATTCTTCAGAACAATGTTCAGAGTCTGCTTCTATTACTCCGACATCTCGGTTTCATCGTAAATGAGAAAAAGTCGGATCTAGCTGCGTACAAGTCGTTAATTCACTGGGGATTGAGCTTTGAGATTCACAACAATCTGGTTCACCTGCCGTTACCCAGAGCAAAATTAGTCAGTTGTTATGCTTGCTTTTGTCTACACACAGACGCATTAATAGTGAGGGAATTCATGCGACTGTTGGAGCTGTGTGGAGCGGATGTGGATCTCATTCCGATGGGCCGCCAGCACTCATGTCTCCCCGGATATTCTTCACTCAGAACTGGAATGTGAAGATGCTTTCGTTTGAACCAGTATTGTTTTAACGGACCTTGTAAAACAAGGGTTCAAATTGGGCAGATATTCAGTAGTTAACTCAGGGAGTTATGCTGCAACTGCCGGATCCGGCTTTCATGATTATGACGAATGTGAGTCAGATGGGTTGGGCACGACCCTAAGTCCCGCAGTCTTGAGGTGTCAGGGTCTTTGGGACCCTTGGTCTCAGGAGAAAAACATGAACATCAACAAGATGATGTTAATTAGCTAGCGCTACAACATTGGATTCACATAATAACTGACATCCATGTTCAATTTGGTCGGACAACTTGACAGTAGTAGCTTACATCAGGAACCAGGGCGGCACCCATTCATTTCCAGTATGCCAACTAACAGAGAAGATTTTCCTAAAACATCATGAATCATCATGTTCATCTTTTCATCCGTCATATATAAGGTTGTCTGAACGTACTACAGACTCGCTTTCTCGAAAAGGTCGCCTGTTGCAATTGGAATGGACGCTCAACAAGCTAGTATTTGGACAGTTTTACTACCAGAGGGATCGCCCCATGATAGATCTGTTTCTGACGCACTGGAACAATCAGTTACCATTGTTTGTGTCGCCATGGCCAGACCATTGAGCGCATGCAGTAGATGCTCTGCCGATCTCATGGGGATGGATGATAGGATATGCGTATCCTCCAATTCATTTGATTAAGTAGATTATGTTTTAAGATCAAACAATCTCATTGTGAATCCTACTATAAGCACCTCTGTCGTCGCAGAAACCTTAGATCAGTCTTCTCAAGTGTCTGTTATGGGACGTTCCCCAGAATCTTCCTCCGCAAGAGGACCTTCTTTATCAGGGGAAGTTTTTGTTCTTCTCGTCTTTCTCCGCCCATAATGACATAATGGAGTCGGTTAGACTTGAGGGAACCATTGCGGTTCCTGTATTATTTTATGACTAACACAAGAACGATTAAGTAATGCGGTGAGGAGGGTTCGATATGCCTTTGAACCCCCTCCCCCGCCCCCCTCAACCCCTCCCCCCCCCCCACACCACCAATGTGTTTTGAGACGACGTAGTTTTTCCTTCCCGCAAGCCTCGTATAAGTTGAAAACATACATGCATTTCTTTACTTCTTGTTGGTGGCTGGGACTTGTTCTGTGGCGACCTCTTGGGCACATCCACTTTAAGTTGCATTGGTTTCCTGTGATTCTTCGTCTATATATCATATACAGGTGCATATTTCATCATAATTAAATTGCATAATTATGTCTTTGGGTACCTAGGAGGCTACATAACCAGTTAACTGGTATTCAGATGATTACATGCAGGATTTTAATGCCCACGCGCATAATAATTATTAGGCTGACGCTTTTTGTATATTATGGACCTTTGAAATTATGAATTATTTCGGGGACGGCCCGTGTCAGAACCTGTTAATCATACATACTTCCGTTTCTAGATCCAGGTTTCTATTAATGTCAATACTCAACTCGTATATTCCCACGTTAAAAGTTGGGAACTCGTTAGATCCAATTAGCATAGTCTTCATGCTAAGTATACGGAATTATTTGAACTGGGCTACTTTTGTATAATATGTCTTCTCTATTACTGTATAGAGAGAAATATATGTAATTCCTAATAATTTTAATTTCCTTTCACCTTGGATTACATGATTGGAACTATGTTGATCTACTAATTCTGAAGTCCTAGGTCCTCCACCATTTTAGGATTCAGCTAGCTAGTCTGGGCCTTTGGTTTACAGTGTAAAAATATTATAAATTCATTGTAATTTGTATATTTTTATACTTACCAATGGCTCAGACGGAGAAGGCCCTCCCATGAATGGGCACTCATTCCTCCCCGCTGAATTTTTATGTAATACTCTCTTCTACAAAGAATGATGTTGGCACCAATTACGGTTACTTCCTGCGCATGCCCGGACAGTCAATGTATGGAGGGCCAGATAGGACTTTTAATTTTCGGTTTTGCAAGCAAATTTTGGGGATTTGGGGGTTCAAAATTTGTGTGTTTGGCCCATAATAACTTTGAGTTAAGCACCAGCTAATCTGGGCCATTGGTAAGTATAAAAATATACAAATCACTATGAATTTATAATTTTTCAGAGTAAAGGTACCCTCCAGTAATTTGTAATAAAACTAATTTATATAAACAAAATATTATTTGCATTTGACTGAATATGCTACATGAAGAAGGAAAATGTTGGCTTTTGCGCTGGTTCGTTCATTTGTTTGAAAGCCCCAATTTTTCCCATTTTGGTAGAAAACAATGGATAGAGTGTCTTTCAAAATTAACTGTTTGTGAATGTCAGAATGACCTGTGTGATATCTAAACAAATTACATCCTTTTTTAGCCTTGATCTAATTAAATACCAACATTATGCTGTGGAAAGCTCTTGTAGATAATGTTGAGTTTTAGACCTCACAAAGTAGATCTGTTTCTCAGGCCTTTATTTGTAAAACTGCATGTGGGCGAGTGTTTTTTTATACTATAAACCAATGGCCCAGACTAGCTGGTGCAAACTCAAAAGTTATCAAGAGCCAAGCACAAATTTTGAACACCCCAATCCCCAAAGTTTGCTTGCTGAAAATTAAAAGGCCTATCTGGTCCTCCATACTTTTACTCTCCGTGCATGTGCAGCCATCCGGAAGTGACCGGAATTGGTGCAAACATTATTCTTTGTTTGGCCCTAAAGTCAGCAACAATGAACTGACATCTGTGCTTTAAAATCTCCTTTTTTGAGGATGCCAGACACAAAGCAAGAATTGGTGGATCCAAGGCTGTTATTGGATGATGGAAGTGTTCTACGGTGGTTTTAGACGTTCAGTGCTGTAACTTGATAATATTTATAAAATTTTTTATGTTTTTCAATTTCGAGACATACGCCTGACATCATCATTTTTGATAATGATTATTCCACTGTTTGTTAAGTATTCCTTCCCTATCCTTCCATGAACCCTTCTTGTTAAACTCTTAAGCTTTTTGGCTATTTTTGATTGAAATGTTTTATTAAATTTCTTGGAAGTTTAACATGTATTACAGAATATTTACCCCATGTTTATGTCCTCACCCTAAGGGTGTTAGGTGGTTTAGTCTTGCATCTTCCATCCAATGTATCATTTTTTCTTTGCAAGAAGATCTAGCTTTGCATCTGGTAGCATTCATATTGGTTTCTGAGTTTGGGCCTTTTTTGTGTGCCTGATGTCTTGTTTCTGTTTTTTTCATTGACGTTGTTTACATTGACAACATCCTCACATATAGATAGTATTTCGACTGGTGCAGCGGTTACTCCGTCCATGGGAGCCGTGACACTAGGTAAGTCTGTTGCGGTTGAAAGAAGTGTACAGGTGTGGGTAGAGTGAGCACTTAAATATAAATAAGCTCACCCAGCGACGACAAAAATAGGGAGGAAGTCAGCAAGTTTCTTGTTGGGAAGCTTGGCCCATCCAATAGCTAGCGATCCGAGGCTTTTGATCAATGGGATGCTTGGAGAAGAGATCTATCTCTGGATCTTCATCACAGGAGCAGCGAGCGGTCAGAAAAACAGGAGACTGCTGCTCCTCAAATCTCGGGAACGGACTTGCTGTCACAGTTGCGCAGGTATTGGCAGCATCCCAGCTAATGGAAGAGTAGCCTCCTGCAGACTCCAGTGTTGAGCTGTCTGATGGTTCTGGGTCGGTCCTGTCAATTGCATATGTAGAAGAAGCCAGAAGATTCTCTACAGGACACTCGGCTAGATCTGTGGGCAGATCTCTGTTTGGAGAACCCTCTCCATCCTGTTAACAGTTGGGGTCGACTGTGTCCATATTGTGAGAAACCTTATTGAGCCGGAACACGCATCAAAATGTTCCTACTACACTGCAGCCAGGGCCTCCGGCAATTATGCCTTCTTCTACTTACATGGAAGCACACGAAAGAGGATTAAGCCTAGAAGTTTCTAAGCGGGATACTCTACGAGATCTGGGGACAGATCGAGAGTGCAGAGCATTTTTTTGTCCCGTTAACAGTCGGAGATGACTGTTTTGTGTTGTAAGAAACTTCAGTGAGGAGGAGCATCCATCCTATGTGACGAGTCGGGATGCTTCTTCCACACGCACTTCAACTGGGGTCGGCTGTGGCTACGGATTCCTCTTCTTCCATGGATGTGCACGATAAGGGATAGATGCCTAAAAGTTTCTAACAGAACACTCAGCAAGGTCTGGGGCAGATTGCGAGCTGGAGAACCTTCTCCTTTCCATCAGCAGTTGGGATCGACTGTTTTTGGTGCGAGAAACTTTAGCGAGTTGGGACGTCTGTTCACGCTTGCGTTTCGGGACATTTCTTCCACACTGCAGCTGGCTTCGGTGGCAGCTATGGAATCTTCCCTTGCTTCATTAATGAAGCGCATTGACCACAAACTAGCTATCTGACTTTGCAAGTTCGGGTTGATAGCTAGTTGTTTGAGACTAGTACTACCGTTTAACAGACTTCGAGGGTGACCTGTCAGACGGTGCTGCATTGGGCCAGTCATCCGTTCAGACGGATGGAGTTGACCATATTTGCAGATGGAACATCTGGATGGTGAGAGGGATACAGAGTGTGAGTCTCTCACAGAAGGGCATTTTAAGACCATGAAAAGTCTTAAGCTCTTAAGAATATTGTCCCATCAATAAGTCTGCATTTAGATGAGCAGACCGGGTATGAAAATATGTTTCTACTTGCATTATTTGGTATATGCTCGGAAATAATGGAATGTGCTATTTCATTGACAGAGCAAATCTGGGCGCAATGACCTAAGCAGATCTTACAAGAGCTATGGCGCAACGTCTCAACGGAAAGAAATATGAGGACGTGCTTCATCGCTAAGAGTTCTTTCCAGGGCAGTTATGTATGTCACATACAACTCCGCACAGACAGTGAATTTGGAGTTGGTAAGACGTGATGCTGCCCTTGCGTCGTCATCACTTATAGATGACAAGATAAAAAGCTCTCTCCGAGTTGCTCCGTTAACCGGAAATATACTATTTAATGACAAGCTTGTGTTGATATATGTGCAGGCTACAAGAAGCTTCAGTGCTCTGCTATTGAAGTTGCTGTCTCATCAACATACTTCAGCAGACCGGCATAAGCGAGGCTGTTCTGCTTCTAGAAAACATCATGAGAATGTCTCGCGTGGGTACAATAACCCAATTCTATTTACTCTGGAAGTCGTTATTATAGCGACTCGGGAAAGAGGTATAGGTCTGATCAAGGCTATGGATCAGACCCCTCTAGGCCGATGATTATCAGAAGGTTATCATCTTCGTGGGAAACTGGACTTTAATAAGGGAAGTTCCTTTCAAAGAGAGTTCCTTCTTGTGGCGGTAAAGGGTCTCTTATTAAAGGGAACAATTGAGGTCGATGAGACAAGCTTCTTTGCAGGGAGGTCATAGTTTCTCCTCCTGTAAGCATCGTAATTTGTACAGGTGATGGGCATGACCTCTATTGCCTTAAGTTGACAGAGGATTATCAACTTCACGAGAAACTGGATGTTAATGATGGAAGTTCCTTTCAAAGAGAGTTACTCTTAGTGGAGGTAAAGGCTCTCTTATGGAAGGGATCGATTGAGGACATCGAGAATAGATTTTGGTTGCTTACCACTTGGCGGTAGGTTACAAACCTTGCAAAAAGTGGATAAATTGTGGAAGATCAGTGGATGAGAATGTATTCTCAGCAGGCCTACTGCTATCAGCCTGAGTAAGCTCCACTTACAAGAATACTTGAGTTACATATCTTCCAAGAGAGGCTTTCTTTCTGGAGGCATAAGCTTTCCTATTGAAGAAAAGCATTAGACATCGTCAGAATTATTCTCTAGATTTATTATTATCACCTGTTTCTCGTCCTGAGATAGTGCATAGATAGGCTGAGATATGTCTTGGTGTCAAGACAATTATATCATTGTGAATGCTATAGTAGCCTTCTGTACGGTTACAGCGGTCTCCGGTTAGGCTCTGTCAAATGTCTTTTGGGAATACAACCAAAAAAGATACTGTGCTTTTCGGTTTGTTCTTCCTAGGTGTCATACATTTGAGTCTTATTGTTACACCATAGTAACCTAGCTCAAATCATGAGAGAGTTTTTTTTCAGTATTATGCAGCGGCATAACTGAATTTATTATCTCTTGGGACTGCGGTCTCTTGGGGAATTCAGGGCTGTTTATATAGCGGCTCTTCATTCCCTACCTTGCGCGATGATAACTCAATTAAGTGAGCCTTCAGAGTTGCAACTTACACCGATATATATTTCTTCACATAGATGAAGACTTATAAGCTATGGCTAGCATTGTAAGTCTCCTTAGTGAGCTTCTAGGGCCTCAGTTATCAGCTTTTAATGGTCTTCACATACAGGAAGACCTTTGGCTGCTTCAGCTAGGCTGAGGTTGTTGTCCTATCGGACATGATACCATTTGTTAGAGGAGGTTATTCTCTTCAAACCGGTATGGTTTGGTGTGAGTTATTATACAGTGTATTTGTTCATTACGTCCTTCTCCGCCTTAGTGGCATTATAGAGTCTGCCAGACATGTTCATATACTGTTTGATGACTAACACAAGAACGATTCAAGTAATGCGGGTGAGGGGGTTCGATATGATTTTGAATCCCCCACCACATCCCACCACCACCAATGTGTTAAGAGGCGATTACCGGCAAGACATAGTTTTCTTCCCATAAGCCTTGTATACATACATGCATTTCAGGACTTCTCGATTGGCAGCTGGGTCATGTTCTATGGCAACCTCATGGGCACATCCACTTTTTATTTGGTTTGTGTCTTTGGTTGTTTGTCTATATGTCATATACAAGCATATGATTCATCATCAATAAATTGCTAGGCTTTGGGTACCTGTAAGGTTGTCTAGTCAGTTAACTGGTATTCAGATGATTACATGCGGGATTTCAATGCTCACATGCATAATAAGTGTGTTATTAGGCAGACACATTATTGTATGTTATGGACCTTAGGAACAGTGAATTATTTTGGGGGCCGTCCGTGATGAGTCTGTTAATCATAACATATGTATGTTATATATTATATCACCGGTTTTCAACCTATCTGCATATGTCGACTCCGGTATACATTACAAGTGGAGGCTATTAATTACCAGGATCATCATGATAGCCTTAGCTTCTGAAGTGGCGTTAAGCACCAATTTATTAATAATAATTAATATCTTGGTGCCTGTTCGACGAATATATTTTGTTATTTGATACCGCTTTTTCTGATTCCAGAGCAGTCTTCTCTTTGTTTTTGAAGAAGTTTCCTTCAAAAAAGGTTGGGGGGCGGGGGGGGGGGGGGGGGGGGGGATTTTTCAACTCTCCTCCGGCTTGATAACTGTGTAACTGTGAGTGAAGCTGTTTTGTCTGTAGATTATATCCTGGATACAGTTTGTGTACTATTGTATATGGCTTATATTTGTGAGGGTTAACCTCTCATTCTCAAATACGCCATCCTAATTTTTAGGGTTTAGTCCAGACTAGCCTTAAAAATTGGAAACTTATTACATCCAATTAGTATAGTCATTCATGCTAGGAATACGGAATTACTTGCATTTGGCTCCTTATTTATGATATGTCTTCTCTATTACTGTGTAGAGAGACATACATGTAATTCCTTTTAAATTTAATTTCCTTTCACCTTGGATTACAGGCTTGGGAACTAGGTTGGTCTGCTAATTCTGAAGTCCTTGGCCCTCCACCTTTTTACGATTCAGCCAGTCTGGGCCATTGGTTTATAGTAAAAAAAATATGGTAAATTTAAAATAATTTGTATATTATTTATACTTACAAATGGCCCAGATGGGTATAGCCCTCCCATGATTGGGCACTCATACCTTCTTGCTGACGTATTTTGTATGACTCTTTTCTGCAAAGAATGATTCAATTCCAATTCGCCAATTCCAGTCACTTCCTGATGGCTGCACATGTGCGGAGAGTAAAAGTATGGAGGACCAGATAGGACTTGTAATTTTCTGTTTTGCAAGCAAATTTTGGGGATTAGGAGGTTCAAAATTTGTGTTTGGCCCTTGATAACTTTGAGTTTGCACCAGGTAGTTGGTAAGTATAAAAAATATACAAATTACTTTAAATTTATCATTTCTTTGTCATCAAAAGTTCATGTTCTTGGTTTATGTTTTAGGCCTCATAATCTACGAAATAGCATGGGTGGTGGTGTATTTTATCCCTTGAGATCAAGAAGGCTTTGAAGTGCTAAAGCATTGCAAAGCCTTCTTGCACTCTGGGACAAATTTATCAATTTTATTAACTGGGGTAAAATATTAGATATAAACCCAGGGATGTGATTTTTCCATTTTTTAGCAGAATTTCGGTTTTTTAGTCCCAAAAAACGATATTAAGAATCGTATAAATTCATAAAAAAAATTTTCAGGCATGGAAAGGGGGTGAGGGTGTTGAAAAAATTGTATTTCTGTATTTGGGTAATTTCCTGCTCCATTTCATTCAGAGCATTCCAAATTTTGCAGCTGTTCAAATTCTGTTTGGGTGCCAAATTATTCGTATCGCATGATTTGATTGGTTGGGTGAGTCTTGTTGGGATGTGAGTCTTGTTGGGATAGATCTAGCCAGTGGAATTGAGCAATACATGTAAAGTGTGTACGGTTTAAATAACATGCTTTCAGCTTCGAAATTTCTTTTGTGTAAATTCAATTGCATTGAAGAAACAACAACTGTAAAATGAATTCATCCATTGTTGTTCGAGGAGTTGATGTGAAAGACATTGACAAGGGTGTGAAAAATATCTGGAAATCGTCATGGATAGAGAGAAAGTGTGACGACATATTACTGGGACAATTTATTAGAAAATTAAAGTCGCCCGGACAGTCATTGTGCATTTGGTGCAATAAAGTTATCAATTACGGCACCCGTGGATGGAAAGCTATTGAAATGCATTCAGAAAGTAAAATTCACCAAACCAGCATGAAGACAAGATTAACAAACTACAGACTATCAGGTAATAAGAATATTATTAAATCTTGATGTACTGAATGATCGTCATGGATCGTAAAATATATAAGTGACCGTGTTGGTGAGTGGAAATATTGTGATGGCAGCGGTGCTCCCAGGGTAGATAGGGCCTACTGAAGTTTCTGATAATTCTCCCCTGCTGAAATGACACTCTGCATTGATGGTGGGTGGGGGAGGGGGGTCAAAGAAAATTAAATTATTTTTTTCTGCTCATTTTAAAGGTGGTGGTTGCAAATAGGGTAGGTTGAGGGTAGGGGCAGAGTGTCTATGGTTGTTATTGATTCTTGAGGCAGAGGAGTGGGAAATTAGTGTCACATGGACACATTTTTCTTGTTTTCAATGGTGGGGGGTGGGGAATGAATGGGATTAAAAAATTTTTGTAATTATTATTTGTTTTAGGGAGGCTTACTTTGGGGCATCTGAAATTGAGGGTAAGTGGTAGTTGCTCCTGAGGCATAGGTGTTAATAGAGGGGGGGGGGTCAAAGAAAAAAAAAATTCTGCTCATTTTCAAGGTGGTGATTGCAAATGGGGCAGATTGGGGGTAGGGGCAGAGTGTCTATGGTTGTTGTTGATTTTTGAGGCAGAGTAGTGGGACATTATTGTCACATGGACACATTTTTTTTTGTTTTCATTGAGGGGGGTGCGTGAATGGAGTTAAAGAAAGATTTTTTTGTAATTATTATTTGTTTTAAGGAGGCTTACTATGGGGCATCTGAAATTGAAGGTATGTGGTTGTTGTTTCTGGGGCATAGATTTAATTGGGGGAGGGGGGCATAGGGGGCGTCAAAGAAAATTAAATTTGTTCTGCTCATTTTCAAGGTGGTGGTTGCAAATGAGGCAGGTTGGGGGAGGAGTGTCTATGGTTGTTCTTGATTCATGAGGCAGAGGAGTGGGACATTAGTGTAACATGGTCACATTTTTTTTGTTTTCATTGGGGGGTGAATGGGGGTAAAGATTCTTTGTAATTATTATTTGTTTTAGGGAGGCTTACTATGGGGCATCTGACATTGAGGGCATGTGGTTGATATTTCTGAATCATGGGTCTTATTGGGGGGGGGGGGGTGGCAGAGGGAGGGGGTCTTGGGCAATTCGTAAGTTAAAAATATTTCAAGGGTGATATCCTTCCAAATAATTCTCAACCCACTATGATGGCTTCATATTTTTAAAAAAGAAATTATTTCTTTTTTCTCAGGAGTGTTTGGGTCGGTGAGATCAGAGAAAGTCAATGGTTGTGCTGAGCCAGAGTTGTATGGTTTGCATCCCATGCTCAAGGGTCATGCCACTTTGAAAGAACCTTCGCCAAACCCACTTGTTCCAGTAAAAGATCGCAGTGTGAACCAAGAAGCAGTACTTTTGTCATTTATGGCTGAGCTGCATTCATTGCCTTTCAGTATTGAACCTGACTTGATTACCATGTGCAAGAGTAGGTCATCAGATGAGAAAGCCCTAAATGAATTACATATGGACAGGACAACTGCCTCATATAAAACAAAATTTGGAGTGTCCAAAACATTTAAAGAAAATCTTCAAAGAACATTACAAGAGAATTTCTTCTCTATCAATGTTGATGAGAGCACAAGCAATAATTTCAAAAAGGTGTTTACAGTGCTTGTGTGCTACTTTTGTCCAGTTCAGAAAAAGTCAAAAGTGAACTATTTATCTTCAAGAAGTGTATCAACTGTCAATAGTGAGACACTCGTTACTGCTGTGACAGATATTCTCGAATCAAAGAATATCCCTTGGACAAATCTTCTTTCTGTTTTAGCAGATTCTTGTAATGTGATGCGAGGTTGTAAGACTGGGTTGGAGACAAGATTGAGAAACCATAAGGCCCCACAATTGCTAGACATAGATAGTGACTCCTGCCATCACATTCATAATGCATCAAAAGTATTCTGTAAACCATTCAACTGGTTTGTTAAAAACTTATTTATAGACTTACATAATGACTTTAAATGGTCGCCTGACCTACGAGATCAGTTACAAGAAATAAAATATACAATGCCCCAAAGGTATGTAAGTCATAGGTCATAGGTAGCTCTCCGTTTATAATGTTGCCGTTGATACTCAGAGATTGCTTGATGCATTGACTGTTTTTTACTTTCCCATGCTAGATCGTGGTGATAAAATGAAATATCTTTCTACAGTTGTTGAAATCTATCAGAGACTGAATGTTTCAAAAGAAGGCAGGGCAAGAATTGATGAACTATAACAAGTGTTTGCTGTAAAGAAATTGACTAAAGATGGAAAAGACAGAAAGGACCGTATCATAGACAGACTTTTTTACAACAGAAAACGAGTTAATTAATCATTGGTTTATATTGTTCTGTTCTCCCGATGCTTAAAGTTTTTGTCCTGTTGTTTGAAAAGAAGCAGCCTATGAACCACAAGCTGCATGAGGGACAAGTGCAGCTTTCAGGGATTTTCTGGTTTGTTTCATCAAGCCTGAAGTTCTTAGGGATTGCAACAGCACAGGTAGCCTGAAAAGATTGGATGTGGCTTCGGATAAGATTTTGATGGCAACAAAAGATATGTTCATGGGGAAAAAATGCAAGAAGAGTACGGGACAAACAAATGTGAATGTAGTGTCAGAATTTTTAAGTTCTCTAAAAACAGCTTATGTGAATTGTGCTAAATCTCTACAAGATAAATTGCCATTGAATAATCCACTTTTGAAGTCACTTTCAGCCATTGATCCCACCTGTAGAGGTCACTCTTTGTCACTTAAATACCTGGCAAAAAATCCTAACTTAGTCACCAATGTGCTGAGTGAGCAAGAAGAAGAGGAATTTGAAATAGAAATTAGAAAGTTCCAAACAGATTTTTCATTGAAGGAGTACGATAGTGAAGACATGAGAATTGATATTTGGTGGGGACAAGTGGAGGGGCAAAAGTATCCTACTTTGGTGAAAATGGTGCGTGCTTTGCTCAGTCTGTTTCATGGCCCACAGGTTGAGTCATCATTTAGCATTATGAATGATGTCATTGACGGCAAGTCTGCATCATTAGATATTGATACATATAGTGCGATACAAAATATCAAGTACGATTTGACGGCATCAGACAAATCTGCTATGGATTATTTCAAAAAGGATGACTTTCTGCATGAAAATGGACTCATTGTTGTGTCAAAACATGACAAGTGCCAGCAGAATTTACAGAGAACGGCTAAAATTAAAATGTGAAGCTATCGAGGCTGAAAAGTCGGGGCTCCAGGTTCAGAACCAAGTTATCATTACAAAATGTAAGGCAAGGGAATTATCTTGCAGAGCAGTTAAAAGAGCTCGCCTGCATTATGTGAAGCAACTTTCCAGCAAATCCGAGAATGTTTCAAACAAAAACTAGTTGCAGCCATGAAGGAATTTAAGTACATAGTAGTTTTCAAACTTGAGAATTGTTCTCACATTGGTCCAGTACACAAAGAGTGAGTTGGTCATCACCAACCAATGGGTGGAAATCTGTTTTCCCTGATATTTGTCACAGGTAGTACATGTACATACAAGAAACTTAAGAACACAGCTCGCAAATTTGCAGAAAATGGGCTAGTACTCTCACATGCCTAATAATAATGATGTCACTATTATTGATTTTGGAAAAAATGTTCACCATCACAATTATTTGGTGATGGTGCAGAGAGTTAAATACCATCAATATTATTAATTTCAGTAGAAAGTGAATGACATCACTATTATTTAGCAGGAGAGAGTACTGGTACTTTTTAGTCGAGTTTTGACGAAGTCAAACTCGACTTATAGTTTGATGAAATGGCGGGCGGGCGGGTGGGCGGCGGTCGTAAACAATTGGTTTCCGGGCAATAACATTAGTTCTATTTGATGCACCTTTACCAAATTTATGCCAGAGGTTACCCTCTAGGAAAGGAAGACACCTATCGATTTCAGAGTCTCGTACCCCAAGGACAAGGTCACTGTTACTATAAATAGAATATTTTGTGACAAATTGGTTTCCGGGCAATAGATTTAGTTCTATTTGACGCACCTTTACCAAACTTATACCAGAAGTTACCCTAGAGGAAGGGAAGACACCTATTGATTTCAGAGTCTGCGACTCCAAGGTCAAGGTCACTGTGACTATAAATAGAATATTTTGTGACAAATTGGTTTCCGGGCAATAACTTTAGTTCTATTCTGTATATCTTCACCAAACTTATACCACAGGTTACCCTATAGGAAGGGAAGACACCTATTGCTTTTGGAGTCTGGGGCCCCAAGGTCAAGGTCACAATTACTATCAATAGAATATTTTGTGACAAATTGGTTTCCGGGCAATAACTTTAGTTCTATTTGATGCACCTTTACCACACTTACACCAGAGGTTACCCTATAGGAAAGGAAGACACCTATCGATGTCAGAGTCTCGCACGGCAAGGTCAAGGTCACTGTTGCTACAAATAGCTTATTTCTTCAGAATTTAATGTCAAAACTCGACTTCTGGATCTGTGATCCTCTTGCTGGATTTTATTACCTTGTGGTCCATAAGCTCTTAATTTTTATATGAAATCCTCAGATATATCTTGAACTTACAAGTATAGACAAAGAAGGATGTCCACCCTTTGGGTGGTCAAGCACCATATCATTGTGTACTGGAATTGTAATTGTGCATATGTACATACACATGTACCATACTGACTCGTGTCGAAGCCCATACTCGTGCCAAACTTGTTATTTTTTTCTTTCTCCAATCACACCCCTGTAAGGCTAAAAAAAAATAATGTTTTGATTCTCAGGCCCTCCCTCATTGGATTTGAACCTCCTCATTAGACATTTTTATTATGTCATGTTTTTTAAAAAAATTGTGAAAACTTGGAATGTTAATTTTTTCACATTTCTTGACATATAATTATTTAGCTGTGTTAGCAGTAAATTGGTTTTTCTTGTTGCAGTTTATGGGAGAGTGCCCAGGGGCACTCTCCCATAAACTGTAACAAGGCAAATTTCTGATTTGCTGGATCATGATTTAATTATTTATTTGCTGGTGTTTAAGGTCATATATTTCTGCACAATGGCTAATAATGGCCGCAACACCGATATAAACTCAAGTTTAACCAATCATTTTGAGCCATGTTTCCCATTTTAAAGGACTCCTACCCCAAGCATTGGTTAGTGGGGCATATTCTAATGGACCATGATGCTTGACAGATCAATACCATTAAAAAGAACAATAAAATTCAAATCCTTTTAGCTGTTGTTATGGCAGTTAGTTATAAAAGGTACACTATAATTACACTAAAATACAACCTTTTCTCTTTTTCAAGTGGAAAGACAGCAAAAAGATTTACTGAGTATACTCAACCCTTTTACACGAAAAAAAAAAGAAAAAAAAATTTAAAAAAAAGTAAAAATAAAATCCTCCCTCCCTCACTGATTTGAAAAAAAAATTGCCTGAGAATCAATTCATTTTTTTTATTTGGCCTAAACCATTTAATTTTTTTTTTTAAGTTTACATTGGTTATAAAAAGAGAGCATGCAGCAGCCAAAAGGACCATGTGAGAGTGCTTGAGAAACAAATTAATTTTTTAAGGCCTTATCTCTCATAGCTTGAAAATCTAGTTGTATTTCTTGTTAAAGGGAATATAAAATGTGTTTGAAATGTTAATACGTAATTCATAAAATTTCATCTTTAATTAAAAAGTGTCAGCACATCATATGGTTTTGTATTGGTTCGATAACTGAATCTGCTGACATCCAGAATGCAGTCTTACAAAATCTCAAAAACTTTCTTTGTTTATTGTATGTTGATCATAAATTACTGTTGGTTTCACATCAGTATGAATTGTCGGTTTCCAATCAAATAAGCTAATGATTTTATTTTTTTTTTAATGGAAAGTATTTTTGCATATGCTTCTTCAGGCAGATGACTATATATGGTTTCACATCAGTTAAATACATGTATAGTCATCTTCCTGGAGAAGCATTTGCAATAATACTTTTCATTTAAAAAAATGCATGAGCTTACTTGATTGGAAACCGCCAATTCCTTACCACTCGAAAGTGATATTTGGGAAAGTGAAAAATCTCTTAAAGTGTTTTTAAATCTGCCATATAGGGACATTATTCACTTGATGGTCATGGACATTTAACCCTTTCAGGCTCAGTTTCAATTTTTATCATTTTTTACTGCAAAAAAAACAGGTGCCTCAGCAGTTGGGGGTAAACTTGGAAGTTGTATTCTAACTACCTTAGCAGATGTTTCTGGACAAATCTTCACCAGAAACAACTACAAAATCACAGAGGGTCGCAAAAATGCATAAAAATCTCCAGACCTTTAAGAGTTAAGGGCCTAGGCATTTTACACAGTTTTTGCCCAGCTAGGTTCATCGATGTTTTCACTTTTCATTGATTTCCCGTCAGATCTTGGCTGCCTGTAATGACATTCATGACTTGCTTGGAAATCACCTCTACTACTACAGAATACTAAACATAACGTGAAAGTTAACCACACCACCCCCCACCCCCACCCCCACCCTCAACCGAGCATCCTTGGCACTTGCTGCAGGCAAGTAAAAATGATAAGAGCAGGAAGTTCATTGAGGGTCAAATAATAATGTGCATGAAGGTTTCGGAATTTTGATTTGGCCCCAGGTGGTTCCAGTGGACCCATTTTTATCGTTAGAAAATCAGTTTTCATCGAAAGGCTCCTAGGCGGCAAAAGTGCACAACGAAATTCGACAAGTGCCTAGATCCCTAGTAGGATCGACGACCTTGTCGCCCGCTAGCTCCCCGGTGAAGCAATCACTCGAGAAATGGGTGCTGTGCCACTGGGTTCGTCCGTTGTGGTCCAAGAGAGGAGATTGGGTGTTGCGAGCACTATAAACTCGTATCGTGCATACCCGGTAACGATGGATCGGAGGATGGAATGGAGGAAGCCAGACAGTCCGGTAGCTAGCTCGTCCAGGTCTACCCAGACCGCGAGCGAGAGAGGTCCCTCTCTCTTACAGCAACATCTGGGCCCAGATGTTGTTGTACTTAACGTTTGTCAGCCGGAGCATATGTCCACTCCTGCTCGGGACACTCTATCGCATAGACAGTCTGGCACGGCTAGTCTACTGGCTTCCTCATCCACATGTCAACACACACGACTGCACCTTGGCTACATGACCGTAGATATCCAGCCTGCTTCGTCGACCAGGGATTCCACATCGACCAGGTCACGCCATCCGGTAGCCAAGGACACGAGGCCTTACCAGTCGGGACGTTCACATAAGAGAAGTATGCAAGAATTACCATCCTAGGAGCTTCCAGTGACTAAGCTATGTAAGACCATGGCTCCACAGGCCTCCGTGACGGACTTGCTATCATAGATAGCTCAACTCATTGGGGCATCCCAGCAACCTTCAGAAACTCTTTCAGATCAGGAACTGTCTGAGGAAGCTGGGTCGGTACACTCCCCTGCAGAGTCAGAAAGGGACGACCGAGATTCTCATATGGTCCAGTCGGATAGTGAACGGGAATCAGCGGAGCTGGAATTTTCCCTTTCCGAACAACATAAGGTGGCCGTAGATTTCATCCGGCAACACCTTCAGATAAGAGACTGATAGCGTCACTAGACACAGACTTTTTCGGCCAGAATAGGGACATTGCGCCTGAGTTTCTGACCCAGTCCAGTAATGTCACGTGGACATTTGAACTTCTTAATGACGCTATTCAAGCTAGCCTCTAAGACTGGCAAAGCCGGTTTCTTATCGTCTCATGCTCTACAGCTGCCTTTCATCAATAGTAGAAATAGATTTGAAACGGCAGGACAGGGTGTGCCGAGAGTTCCTCTGCGTTTAGACAACCAGACAGAAGACTTGGAGTTGTCATTGCTGGCATGTATGTCAATTCACTCCAGTACGCTGGAGACGACAATCTCCTCTAACAGAATCAGTTTAGATGCCTTATCTTACGCAGATTACCTTACCAGAGCGTTATCATTATGTCTCGAAGGAAAAGAATTCCAAGATGTTCAAACTTCCTTGAGAGTTCTTTCAAGGGCCATAGCATATTCTACGTATAACTCCGCCCTTTCAGTGGCAAATCTGGAGTTAGTCAGACATGATGCTGCCCTGGCTGCATCCACAAGAGTGGATAGTAAGGTGAAAAACTCTCTTTGAGTTGCTCCGGTCTCCGGAGAGCTTCTCTTTGACGGTAAGCTTTCTATAATCTAGGATCAGATTACTAAGAAAGCTACGGATTCTCAGCTTTTTAAATCCGCTTCGAAAAAGTCTTCTCAGCAGAGAGGAGTAAGGCAGGCACTTCTGGGGCGAGTACGTCCAAGGGAAGTTCCTTTTGAGGATCTAAGAAAGCCTCCAGGTCTTACTCCAGAGACCGTCTGGGTTGCAACTCAGGTAGGGGTTGTAATGCTGGCCGAGACAACCGGTCAGATGCCCCTAGGTCGACTGGGCGAGGTGCAGGTCGTGGAGGACGTTTCTCCTCCCGCAAGCCTCACAGGTCTAGAAGGTGATGGTCTAAACCTTTATTGCGTTCCAGTGGGAAGAAGGCTATCAAGATTCTTAACCAATTGGTTATCAATTATGGATGACCCATGGGTACAAGGGGTTATTTCCGAAGGTCTAAAACTGTCCTTCAAGGAAAAACCTCCGTTAACTCAAAGTCCACGTTGGACTCAGCTTCCGTCAGACCTTCAGAAGAGAGATTCACTTCTATCAGAAGTCCAATCTCTTCTGGAGAAGAACGCAATAGAGGTCGTAGAAAACCAGGAATCCCCAGGTTTCTACAGTCACCTGTTCCTGGTTCCAAAACCAGACGGCTTGTTTCATCCAGTTATAGATCTGAGTTGGATAAACAAGCTGATTGTGGCTCCGAAATTTTATATTGAGACCATCCGATCGGTCAGAGCGAGCATTCGAGTGAACAATTATGCTGCGAGCATAGATCTCAAAGATGCGTACTTTCATGTCATGGTACATCCGGCGTTCAGAAAGTATCTTCGCTTCGCTGTCCTAGGAGTTGTTTACCAGTTCCGTGCAATGTGCTTCGGTCTGAATCTAGCAGCCTGGGCTTTCACTCGAATAATGAACTCGGTAATGGCTCATTTCCGAGCTCATGCGTCTGTGGTAACATCGGTCTACCTGGATGACATTCTTCAGAGATACATCAACGAGTTAACAGTTCAGAACGATGTTCAGAGTCTGTTTCAACTGCTCCGATGTCTCGGTTTCATAGTAAACGAAAAGAAGTCGGATCTAGTGCCATCCAAGTCATTCACCCATCTGGGAATGAGCTTCGAGACGCACAACAATCTCGTTTGTCTGCCGTTAACCAGAGCGAAATTGGTCAGTTGTTACGCTCGCTTTTGTCTTCACTCAGATGTAGTAACAGCAAGAGAATTCATGTGACTGATAGATTTGTGCAGAGCCGCCACAGATCTTATTCCGATGGGGCCACTACGCACTCGTCCACTCCAGATATTTTTAGTCGAGTTGTGACGAAGTCAAACTCGACTTATAGTTTGGTGAATGGCGGGCGGGTGGTCGGGCGGGCGGGCGGGCGTAAACAATTGGTTTCCGGATGATAACTTGATAGTGGTTCAACTCACATTCATTAAACTTCATACATAGGTTGGTCTTGGTGGGAGGAAAAACCCTATTGATGTTGGACATGCTACGTCGAAGGTCAAGGTCACAGTGACCTTGAACGTAGTAAATCTTAAACAATTGGTTTCCGGATGATAACTTGATAATGGTTCAACTCACATTCATGAAACTTCATAGGTAGATTGGCCTTGGTGAGGGGAAGAACCCTATTGATTTTGGACTCGCTACGTCAAAGGTCAAGGTCAACATGACCTTGAACATAGTAAATCGCAACAATTCCTTTCCAGATGATAACTTGATAGTAGTTCAACCTACATTCATGAAACTTCATAGGTGGGTTGGCCTTGGTGCGAGGAAGAACTCTATTGATCTTGGACTCACCAGATCAAAGGTCAAGGTCACAGTGATCTTTAACATAGTATATCGCAACAATTGGTTTCCGGATGATAACTTGATAGTGGTTCAACCTAGAGTCATGAAACTTCATAGGTGTGTTGGCCTTGGTGCGAGGAAGAACCCTATTGATCTTGGACTCACCAGGTCAAAGGTCAAGGTCACAGTGACCTTGAACATAGTATATCGCAACAATTGGTTTCCGGATAATAACTTGATAGTGGTTCAACCTAGAGTCATGAAACTTTACAGGCATGTTGGCCTTGGTGCGAGGAAGAACCCTATTGATGTTGGACTCACCAGGTCAAAGGTCAAGGTCACAGTGACCTTGAACATAGTATATCGCAACAATTGGTTTCCGGATGAGAACTTGATAGTGGTTCAACCTAGAGTCATGAAACTTCATAGGTGTGTTGGCCTTGGTGCGAGGAACTGTTGTCACAACTCGACATTGGATCGGTGATCCTGAGCGGCATTTTTTACTCAGAATTGGAGTGTGAAGATTCCATCGCTCGAAACGGACAACGTCTTGTCGAATCAAGTGAAACAAGAGATTCAGACTTGGGCAGATAATATTCAGTTGTTAACTCAGGGAGTACCACTGCAACTGCCAGATCCGATTTTTACTATAATGACTGATGCGAGTCAAACAGGTTGGGGCGCAACTTTGAGCCCAACAGATTCAAGGTGCCAGGGTCTTTGGGATCCACAGTTCCTAAACAAGCACATAAACATCAAAGAGATGATGTCAATTTGGCTTGCCCTATGTCATTGGATGAACATCATTCAGAATTCACATGTTCAAATTCTGTCTGACAATTCGACAGTAGTAGCGTATATTCGGAACCAGGGAGGCACTCATTCCATTCCGTTGTTCAACTTAACGGAAAGATCCTTCTGTTTGTCCTAGAACATCAAGTTCTTCTGTTGGTCCGTCATATTCCGGGTCGTCTGAACGTTCTAGTGGACTCCCTTTCTCGGAATCGTCGTATGTTGCCGTCAGATTGGACTCTCAACAAACGAGTATTCAATCAGATTTACTACCAATGGGATCGTCCTATGATAGACTTATTTGCGACACATCTCAACAATCAGTTGCAGACGTATGTGTCGCCATGCCCAGATCCTCGACCATTTGCAGTAGACGGCCTGTCGATCTCTTGTGACGGAATGATAGGATATGCTTATCCTCCAGCTCCGTTGATTCAACAGATTTTGCTAAAGATTGAGCAATCTCACTGCAAAATTCTGTTGGTTGCATCTCTGTCACCCCAGAGACCATGGATAAACCTACTCAGGTGTCTGCTGTGGGACATTCCGCGGAAGCTTCCTCCAAGGGAGGACCTTTTTTCGCAGGGGAAATTGCAAACACTGCATCACAACCCGCATGGTCTCAACCTTCACGTATTTCCGTTGTGCGGTCTTTCTTGCACGGCAAACATTTTACAGGACGAGCAGTGGACGCAATTTCTAACTGAAGGAGGACCTCCTCTTCGCTAAATTATGCTGCTAAGTGGAAGGTTATCTTTCGGTGGTGTAGGGATCATTCTGTTGATATTTATGATCCCTCCATTCCAGACTAATTTCCTGGTCTACTTGTTTGACGAGATCAAACTGCAGCCAATAACTATTAAGGGTTATAGGTCTGTGCTATCAGATACCTATGCTCATCATGATAGCTTACAAATTGGATCTAATGTCTCTTTATCTAAGTTTTCGATAAATAGACCTAGAACCCTTAGGTTAATTCCTAAGTGGAATTTAGCTTGGGTTCTTCTGAAGCTAAAAGAAGCGCCATTTGAGCCTCTTGATTCAATGGAGTTCAAATACTTATCTTATAAGACAGCTTTTCTCTTAGCCTTCTCTTCTGCTAGAAGAGGTAGTGAGCTTCATGCACGATCTGTTGATGATTCTCACTATCGTAGTGTTGGTAATACTATTACTTTGACTACTAATGTTGGATTTTTGGCTAAGAATCATGCTTCTAATAAGTACCCTGAGCCTATTGTTATTAAGGCTTTTCCGTCTTCAGACGGTTATAGGCCTTTGCTTTGTCCAGTTAGAGCTATGCGTATTTACAAACGTAGATCTGAGTTTATCAGAAAGGGACGTAAGCATTTCTTTCTGTCTCTGCTGCTTAATAGAAAGGACATTACGGTCCATTCTATTGCTAGGTAGATTCAATTAACTATCCGTACTGCTTATGAAAAATTATCTTCAACTCAGCAGTATGTGCTTAAGATTTCAGCGCATGAAGTAAGAGCGCTGTCTACATCTTGGGCTTATGCTAATAGTATTGCTATTACCGATTTGATGAAGGCTGCATATAGGTCTCAGCCTTCCACGTTCACGAATTTTTATCTTAGAAATATTGAGTCTATTTCTGGCGACCTGTGTTGTTTAGGTCCGTTATCTGTTTGTTGCTCAGAATGTTGTCCACTAAACAGTTGCAACTGTAGTCATGCAGGCTTTCTGTTCCGGCAGTGACTCTGTCCTGCTGCCCTCTTTGTTCTCGGGTATTTGACCCAGAGTAAGGGGAAGGGGGGAGGGGGGGATGGTGTTCCCTTATATCACCTGCTTTATAGTGAAAAACAAGGGAATACTTTCTCTGGAGTCAGTAATTCCGAGTCGGTGCCGGGATGGTTTTAAAGTGTAAAGCTAATGTCTATCTCATTTTTGTAAAATTTTTAAAGTGTTGCTCGGTGTGAAGCATTTGTATATGTCCGAAGACATACGAGCGTTAATATACAATCCTTGGACACTTTTAAATGAGTATAAAGAGTCTCATTCTTTGGACTAGCTTTATTTATTGGCTTTCCTTTAAAAAATTAGTATAATGGGTTATACTGGATGTTAATAGAGATCATTGATGTTATTGCACGCAATTACGGAAGGGCATTGTGTCTTTCTTTTTTGATATAAACAAGAAAGATACATGTAAAGCCTGTTCTCCTTTTCTCCTTGAGGGGATAATTCTGTTTACATGTAATTGAGTCTATTGGATTTTCCTTTATGTCCCAGGCCCTCCAGCCTTTTTTCTATTCAGCCAAGTCTGGGTCATTGGTACAGTATAAAAATGTTAAAAAATTTATAGTAATTTATATATTTTTTATACTTACCAATGACCCAGACGGGGATGGCCCTCCCATGAGTTGGGAATTCATACCTCCCCGCTGATTACATAATGCTTACCAGGCACTGGTTGTAAGAATGAAGATTTGGCGCCAATTTTGGTACTTCCTTGACACGTCGCATGCGCAGTGGATAAAAGTATGGAGAACCACATAGGATAATGATTTTTTGGATTTTGATGCAAATTTTGGGAATTGGGGGGGGGGGCAAAAATTTGTGTTTGGCCCTAGAATTTTAAGAGTTAGCACCAGCTAAGTCTGGGTCATTGGTAAGTATAAAAAATATATAAATTACTATAAATTTTTTAACTTTCATTGAAAAGGCTCCTAGGGTATTTAATTCGAAACACTTGAACTATGCTAATGTGTTCAGGTAACATCTGAGATGTGCATGAAGGTTTTGAAATTTTGATTTGGCCCCAGGTGGTTCCAGTGGAACCACTTTTATCGTTGGAAAATCAGTTTTCTTCAAAAGGCACCTAGGGTATTTAATTCGAAACGTTTAAACTATGCTAAAGTGTTCAGGTAGCATCACTAGATGTGCTTGAAAGTTTTGGAATTTTGATTTGGCCCCATATGTTTCCAGTGGAACCACTTTTATCGTTAACAAATCAGTTTTCATCGAAAGGCTCCTTGGGTATTAATTCAAAATGTTAAAACTATGCTAAGGTGTTGCTAAGGAAATGCGGGGATACACCATTGATCTAGTTTACATTGGCATTGTCCTTAAATATATGTAGTATGTACTTATTACTGTAGGATTATTGTAAGATACATGTTTTAATACTCCGATAGTGTAGCAGTACTTTTTGTCCACACTTAGGCTCTATCGGGATACCCTTGGGCTCTTCATGTTTCCTTTGGGAACTTGGGCTTTTGTCAAAATATTTTCGAAAGATTTTTTTAGTCCCCTACCGGCATCGCCGGAGGGGACTATAGGTTTGCACTCTGTCCATCCGTCAGTCTGTCCGTCTGTCAGTCTGTCAGTCACACTTTAGTTATCCAGAGTTTTTTTGGAAACGCTTCAACGGAATGATTTCATTTTTGGTAAACTACTAAAGAACGATGACTTACAGATCAAGTTTGAGTTTCATGCTGATTGCACTATTCTTGTGTGAGTTACGGCCCTTGGAAATATGGGAAAGAGCACCAAAATATCAGTTTTCCGGAGTTTTTTTGGAAACGCTTCAATGGAATGATTTCATTTTTGGTAAACTACTATAGAACGATGATTTACAGATCAAGTTTGAGTTTCATGCTGATTGCATTATTCTTGTTTGAGTTACAGCCCTTGGAAATATGGAAAAGCATCAAAATATCAGTTTTCCGGAGTTTTTTTGGAAACGCTTCAACGGAATGATTTCATTTTTGGTAAACTACTATAGAACGATGACATACAGATCAAGTTTGAGTTTCATGCTGATTGCATTATTCTTGTGTGAGTTATGGCCCTTGGAAATATGGAAAAGCACCAAAATATCAGTTTTCCGGAGTTTTTTTGGAAATGCTTCAACGGAATGATTTCATTTTTGGTAAACTGCTATAGAACGATGACTTACAGATCAAGTTTGAGTTTCATGCTGATTGCAGTATTCTTGTGTGAGTTATGGCCCTTGGAAATATGGAAAAGCGCCAAAATTTCAGTTTTCCGGACTTTTTTGGAAACGCTTCAACGGAATGATTTCATTTTTGGTAACCTACTATAGAAGGATGACTTACAGATCAAGTTTGAGTTTCATGCTGATTGCGTTATTCTTGTGTGAGTTATTGCCCTTGGAAATATGGAAAAGCGCCTAAATATCAGTTTTCTGGACTTTTTCTGGAAACGCTTCGACGGAATGATTTAATTTTTGGTAACCTACTATAGAACGATGACTTACAGATCACCTTTCATTAACACTCTGTCCATCCATCCGTCAGTCTGTCAGTCAGTCTGTCGGTCGTACTTTAGTTTTCCGGACTTTTTTTGGAAACGCTTCAACAGAATGATTTCATTTTTGGTAACCTACTATAGAACGATGACTTGCAGATCAAGCTTCATTTACACTCTGTCCATCCATCCGTCAGTCTGTCAGTCAGTCTGTCGGTTATACTTTAGTTTTCCGGACTTTTTTTGGAAATGCTTCAACGGAATGATTTCATTTTTGGTAACCTACTATAGAACGATGAATACAGATCAAGTTTCATTTGTACTCTGTCCATCCGTCAGTCTGTCAGTCATACTTTAGTTTTCCGGACTTTTTTTGAAAATGCTTCAACCAAATGATTTCATTTTTGGTAACCTACTATAGAATGATGACTTACAGATCAAGTTTGAGTTTCATGCTGATTGCATTATTCTTGTGTGAGTTATGGCCCTTGGAAATATGGAAAAGCACCAAAATATCATTTTTGAGGACTTTTTTTGGAAATGCTTCAACGGAATTCATGCTGATCACATCTAGGTTATAACATTTGTATAATTATTAATGCTCATTAGTCCGGTAGGGGACATTGTATTGCTTCAACGATACGAGCGCTCTTGTTTAAATTAATTTTTTAGCTCAACTTTGACGAAGTCAAATTTGAGCTATTGTCATGGCCCGTCGTCCGTCCGTCCATCCGTCCGTCTGTCCATCTGGCCGTCTGTCCGTCTGTCCGTACGTCAACAATTGGCTATGGCTCGGGCTAGAGGTCGTATTTATGAACCGATCTTTACGAAACTTCTTGTGTACCTTTGTTATGACCCTGGGACGGGAACGAGTGTTTTTAGGTGTGGTCCGAAATTCAAGATGGCTGCCAGTGGCCATTTTGTACCGATGATGCAAAAGTCAGTTTTTTGTACAGAACTTCTGTATGAAAGTTCTGATTTGAATAAAGTTGTGTATAAATGTTTAGTACCATGGGATACATCACATATAATACGGGTTTTTTTCTCGTGCGTAAATTATGCAAATTAGACTGACTTTGATTTATTTAGTGTTACTTTCAGAGCTGTAAGTGCCAAGCTGCTATGGCTCGGGCTAGAGGCCGTATTTATGAACCGATCTTTACGAAACTTCTTGGGTACCTTTGTTATGACCGTGGGATGAGAACGAGTGTTTTTGGGTGCGGTCAGAAATTCAAGATGGCTGCCAGCCACCATTTTGTACCGACGATGCAGAAATCTGTTTTTTGTACAGAACTTCCATATGAAAGCTCTGATTTGAATAATTTTTTGTATGAATGTTTAGTACCATGGGATACATCACATATAATACGGGTTTTTTTCTCGTACGTAAATTGTGCAAATTAGACTAATTTTGATGTTTTTTGGGGTTACTTTCAGCACTGTAAGTGCAAATGCCAATACGGCTTGGGCTAGAGGCCGTATTTATGAACCGATCTTTACGAAACTTCTTAGGTACCTTTGGTATCACCGTGGGACGAGATCGAGTGTTTTTGGGTCCGGTCGGAAATTCAAGATGGCCGATGGCAGCCATTTTGTACAAAATTAGGTGCAATCAGATTTTTGCACATAACTTCCATATGAAAGCCCTGATTTGAATAATTATTTTGTGTGAATGTTTAGTACCATGGGATGCATCACATATAATACGGGTTTTTTTCTCGTGCAGAAATTATGCAAATTAGATGAACTTTGATTTTTTCAGTGCGACTTACACACAGTAAGTACACATGTCAATACGGCTCAGACTAGAGTCTGTATTTATGAACTGATCTTCACGAAATGTCTTGGGTACCTTTATTATCACCTTGGGACGAGAACGAGTGTTTCTGGGTGCGGTCTAAAATTCAAGATGGCTGCCAGTGGCCATTTTGTACCGAAATTAGGTCTAATCAGTTTTTTGTACACATCTTCTATACAGCTCAGACTAGAGGCCATATTTATGAACCAATCTTTACGAAACTTCTTGGGTACCTTTGTTATCACCGTGGGATGAGAGCGAGTGTTTTTGGGTGTGGTCCGAAATTCAAGATGGCCACCAGCAGCCATTTTGTACCAAAATTAGTGCAATCAGTCTTTTGTATAGAACTTCTGTATGAAAGTTCTGATTTGAATAAATTTTTGTATGAATGTTTAGTAACATGGAATACATCACATATTGTAAGGTGTTTTTTTTCGTGCCGAAATTATGCAAATTAGATGAACTTTGATTTATTCAGTGCTATTTACACAATGTAAGCACACATGTCAATACGGCTCAGGGTAGAGGCTGTATTTATGAACCGATCTTCACAAAACTTCTTGGGTACCTTTGTTATCTCCTTGGGATGAGAATGAGTGTTTCTGGGTACGGTCCAAAATTCAAGATGGCTGCCAGTGGCCATTTTGTACCGAAATTAGGTCCATTCAGTTTTTTGTCACAAGTTCTATACAGCTCGTATTTATGAACTGATCTTCACAAAACTTCTTGAGTACTTTTGTTTTCACCTTGGGACAGGAACGAGTGTGTTTTGGGGTGCCTTTGTTATCACTGTGCTATGAGAACAAATATTTTGGGGTTCAGTCAGACCCACTCTTGGACTCAAAGATTTTTTCTAGTTCAGCATCTGACTGTCACCCACCTTTACAATACTTTACCTATACATTTGTTACAGGCAACGGTCAGTATTCATGTACAGACCGTTACAATACTTTATATGTACCTTTGTTATCAGGTCATTACCAAGATGTTTGTCATTGCTGTGTCACATACTATACATGTACATGTCTTTGTCTTGACAAGTTGAGCTACAGTGTCATTGACACTTTCATTGGTTTGGGTTTTGATTGTTCATTATTATGTATCATATATTTATTGTAGAGGTGGTGGGAGTCCAATCGACTTTGATTAATTATGAAAGCTACTTGCTCAAAATTCAAGGCGAGGAAGTCTTCCTCAGATTTACATGTTTGTTGCCTTGCCTGTAGTCGATGTACTCCCACGAATTCTTGTCCTACATGTGTTGATTGGGATGACATATGTTGGATGCGGGTGTCCTGGTATGTTGTTAGCGGTCAGAGGCCAATGCTTTTCTCGCCGCAAAGTCATTCAAGTTTCTCAGTTTCTTTTCCAGAGGAACAAGAAATGGTGATGGTTATGTGACACCTACCAAAAGTGTGCCACTGTTGTCGTGCTCTGATGAGCAAACAGAGCTATGCTAAGGTGCTCCTGAATATTAGGCAAGGGATAAAGTCACTGGGTGGTGGTTTTAATCCTTTGCCTGCAGCTAGCTCGACCAGTGAAGCAGTTACTCCGTCCGTGGGAGCCATGATTCTGGGTATGTACATTGCGGTCAAAGGAAGTGTAGTAGGTAGAGCGAGCACCTTAAAAACTAAACATGCTTACCCAGCGACGACAGAACTAGGGAAGAAGCCAGCAAGTGTTTTGGGAAGCTCGGCGAGGTCTGAAAGGGACGTGAGCAGGAGAGGTCCCTCTCTATCCTAGCAATATCTGGGGCCAGATGTTGTTATAAAGAACTTGTGCGGGCTGGAGCATACGTCCACACTTGCCGTTCGGGACACTCCATCTAGATTGCAGCCGGCCTTGGCTACAGTCATAGCTTCTTCCGCTACGATTATAAAGCACACATGACTGCATCCCATCTACCCGACTTTGGATATCCAGCCTGCTGTGCGAAGAAGGGATCACTCTTCGCTCGTGAAGTCGGACCATCCGGTAGCTAAGGAGACGAGGCCTCGATCATTGGGACGTTTGGAGAAGAGACCCATCTTTGGAACGCCATTCCAGGAGCAGCGAGCAGCAAGAAACAGAAAACCACTGCTCCTCAGGCCTCGATGAGGGACTTGCTGTCACAGATTGCGCAGCTGATTGCAGCATCCCAGCAAGTGCAGGAGCAGCCTTCCTCAGACCCAGAACCTGAGCTGTCAGATGCTGCTGTGTGGGTCCAGTCATCTGTTCATGCACATCTAATGGACCAAGATTCGCAACTGATTCTCTCGGATGGTGAAAGGGATAAGAAAGAGGTTTACCCTTCCCTTTCGGAACAGCACATGGTTACAATGGATTTCATCCATCAATACTACCCTGAATTTGTTCCACCGAATCAGAATGGTGCGACAACAAGAGAGAAACCGCTGACGTTGCTAGACACAGACTTTCTACAGAGAAAGGAAGAAGTTCTTTCTTGTCCAGTTCAGTCTAGGCAGGTGTCGCAGGCCTTTGGCCATGTAGACGACACCATATTCAACCTCTCGAGTGCAAGGAAAAAAGGTGGTTTCTTGTCAACATCTTCCATAAATATACTGTTTCTTGGACCATGTTCATTTATAACGGTTGGAGAAGATGTTCAGAGAGCTCCTCTGCATTTGGATGAGCAGGCCGGGGATCTTGATGTATCGTTACCTGCATCATTCAGTATTCGCTCAGATGTAATGGAAATGGCAATTTCATCAAATAGAGCGAATTTGTACCCAGTGTCCTATGCAGATCACCTTACTAGAGCTATGGCGCAATGTCTCAACGGGAAGGAATTTGAGGACGTCTGTACCTCTCTTAGAGTTCTTTCCAGGGCAGTTATGTATACCACGTATAACTCCGCCCTGACAGTGGCTAATCTGGAGTTAATTAGACGTGATGCTGCCCTTGCGTTGTCATCATTTATAGATGACAAGGTGAAAAGCTCTCTCCGGTCTGCGGACAAACTATTTTTGACGACAAGCTTTTGTTAGTCTATGAACAGGCTACTAAGAAAACGTCCAGTGCTCTGCTATTAAAGTTGGCGTCTCAGTAACTAACTTGCTTCAGCAGACAGGAGTAAAGGAGGACATTCCAAATCTAAAACGTCAAAAGGGAACTCCTCACCAGGGTACAAGAAACCCTCTTACAATTACTCCGGAGGTCGTCAATATAGCGACTCGGGAAAGGAGCTTAGGTCCGATCAGGACTATCAGTCAGACTCCCCTAGGCTGATGGTTCGAGGTTCTTCGCAGGGAGGATGTAGTTTCTCCTCCTGTATACCTCGCAGGTCATACAGGTGATGTTCAAGACCTCTATTGCTGACCAGTTGGCGGAAGGGTATCAAACGTCACTAGAAACTGGATAACAGCCACAGAAGATCAGTGGGTGAGAAGTGTATTGTCGAATGGCTTACAGCTATCATTCTGAGCAAAAACCCCACTAAGAAGATGTTCGTGTTGGACAAATCTTCCATTGGATCCTGTCTAAAGACAGTCTCTCCAAGCTGATATACAGGCTCTCTTATTGAAGGAAGCAATAGAGGTCGTTGAGAATCAAAATTCTCAGGGTTTTTACAGTCACCTGTTTCTCGTTCCAAAGCGAGATGGCTCATTCCAACCTGTAATAGACTTGAGCTGGATAAACAAGCTTATCGTGCCTCCAAAATTCTATATGGAGAACATTCGGTTGGTAAGAGCAAGCATTCGAGTGAATGACTATGTGGCAAGCAAGATCTAAAGGATGCTTACTTTCATGTCATGGTACATCCGGCATTCAAAATGTACCTGTGGTTCACCGTACAAGGGAAGGTTTATCAGTTCAGAGCAATGTGCTTTGGTCTTGAATAATAAACTTGGTAATGTCATACTTCCGAGCTCATTCGTCTGCAGTAACACTTACTTGGGTGACATTCTGCAGGGATACAGCAACAGAATTATTCTTCAGAATGATGTTCAGAGTCAGCTTCTATTACTCCAATTCTTGGTTTCATTGTAAACTAGAAAAAGTCAGATCTAGCTCCGTCCAAGTCATTCACTCACTTGGGAATGAGCTACAAGACTCACAACAATCTTGTTCATCTGCCATTACCCAGAGTAAAATTAGTCAGTTGTTATACTCACTTTTGTCAACACTCAGACGCATTAACAGCGAGGGAATTTATGCGACTGATGGAGCTGTGCGAATATTATTCTGATGGGCCGCCTGCACACACGTCCCCTCCAGATTTTCTTCTGTCATCACAGAAAAACCTTCGATCAATCTTCTCAGGTCCCCAAAGCTTCCTCCATAAGAGGACTTTCTTTATCGGGGGAAGTCTCGTGCACTGCATCACAACCCAGAAGGTCTCAACCTTCACGTATTTCCGTTGTGCAGTCCTTCTTGCATGGAAAACAGTTTACATACAGGACACTTAGTGGACGCAAATTTCTAACTGCAGGAGGTTCTCCTCTACGTTGAACTATGCAGCGAAGTGGAGGGTTTTCTTCCGTTGGTGTCAGGATCAGTCGATAGACGTATACGATCCGTCCATACCAAATATTGCCAATTTCTTGGTCTACTTGTTTGATGTTCTCAAACTGCATCCCGTCACTATTAAGGGCTATAGGTCTATGTTATCAGATACTTATGCTCATCATGATAACTTGGCTATTGGATCAAATACTTCATTGTCTAAGCTAGTTAGAAATTTCTCTGTTAATAGACCTAGAACCCTCAGATTAATTCCTAAGCGGAATTTGGCTTGTGTTCTGTTGAAGCTCAAAGAAGCACCGTTTGAGCCATTGGACATCGTAGAGTTCAAATTCTTGATCTATAAAACAGTGTTTCTCTTAGCCTTTGCATCTGCTAAAAGAGTCAGTGAACTTTATAGTGATAAGCAAGGGAAGACCTCCTCTGGTGTCAGTAGTCCTGAGTCTGTGCTGGGATGGTTTTAATGTGTAGCTCGGTATGAAGCAAATACTATGTCTCATTTATGTATTGGTTTTTAAAGTAGCTCACTGTGAAGCAGTTGTATATGTAACATGTCAAACGGGTGTTAATATTCAATATCCTCGAACACTTTTAAATGAGTATAAAGAGTCTCATTCTCTGGACTATCTTTATATACTGGTTTTCCTTCACCGAATTAGCATAATGGGTTATGCTGGCATTAAATGGAGAAATTATATATTGTAATACTCAATTACATTGTTGGTGTTATGTCTTTCTCTTTTCTCATAAAGGAGAAAGACATATATAGTTCCTGTATGCTCCTATTCTCCTGTAGGAGCTAGCCTTTACTGAAGTAATTCAGAGATTGGATTTTCCTTTATGTCCTAGGCCCTCCAGCCTTTTTACGATTCAGCTAGTCCGGGCCATTGGTTGTTGTATAAAAATATTATAAATTGCAAGTAATTTGTATATTTTTTATACTTACCGGTGGCACAGACAGGTATGGCCCTCCCATGAGTGGGCTCTCATACCTCCCCACTGTTCATAACATTTAACAGGCAATCTGTGGAAAGAATGATGGTTGGCGCCAATTTCGGTTCCTTCATGGATACTGCGCATGCGTAGATCTAAAAGGTATGGAGGACCAGATGGGACATCAATTTTTAGCTCAACTTGACAGAGTCAAGCTGAGCTATTGCCATCGCTTCTTGTCTATCGGCATACGTACGTCCGTCTGTACGTACATACACAATTTCCTTTGGCACACCTCATAGGTCGCATTTATGATCAGATCGCTTTGAAATTTGGTATGCTTGTTTAGAGTGACCTCTAGATGGGAGCTATCGATTTCCTTCAATATCCACCAAGAAATGTTGCCACTGGCAACAATCTTTGATGAACTTAGTGCAGTTATGCATCAAAATTTCCCTTTGGCACACTCTACAGGGCACATTTATTATCGGATTACTTTGAAACTTGTTTGGGGGTGACCTCTAGATGGGAGTTATCAGTTTTCTACCATTTCCGTCAAAATATGTTGCTGCTGGCAGTGACCTTTGAACTTAGTTTAGTCAGGCATTAATATATTCATTTGGCACACCCTACAGGGCACATTTATAATCGGATTGCTTTGAAATCTGGCATGCTTGTTTGGGGTGACCTCTAGAAGGGCACTATCGATTTTCTTCCATTTCCGTCAAAAATGTCGTCGCTGGCAGTGACCTTTGAACTTAGTTTAGTCAGGCATTAATATATTCATTTGGCACACCCTAAAGAGCACATTTATTATCTGATTGCTTGGAAACTTGGTGCTTATGTTTGAGGTGACCTCTAGATGGGAGCTAATGATTTTCTTCCATTTCCATCAAAAATAGTTGCCATTGGCAACAACCTCTGATGAACTTAGTAAAAACTTAGTGCAGTTATGCATCAATATTTCCCTTTGACTTACCCTGCAGGGCACAATTATGATTGGATCACTAGGAAACTTGGTGTGCTTTTGTGGGGTGATATCTATATGGGAGTTATCGATTTTCTTCCATTTCTGTCAAAAAATGTTGTCACTGGCAACAACCTTTGAACTTAGTTCAGTCAGGCTTCAATATTTCCCATTGGCATGACCTCTGATGAACTTAGTAAAAACTTAGTGCAGTTATGCATCAATATTTCCCTTTGACACACCCTTCAGGGCACATTTATGATCGGATCAGTTTGAAACTTGGTATGTGTGTTCGGGGTGACCTCTAGATGTGAGCTATTGATTTTTTTTCATTTCCTTTAAAAAATTATTTTCATTATCACAAGGCTTTGAAGTTTGAACTTACTGCATTTGTGCAGCAACTTATCCCCTTTTGCACTCTCTGCAGGGTATATTTATGAATTTCCATAAAAAAGAGAGAAAAAAACATTGCAACAAGCACTGACCTTCAAACTTTGTGCATTTGTGCATTAACATCTTCCTTTGGCATGCCTCATAGGGCACATTCATTATCAGGCTGTTTTGAAACTTTGTATGCTTATGCAAGGTGACAAAGATAGGAGCTATCGATTTTCTTTTCATTTCCATTAAAAACTGTTGCTGTTAGCAACAACCTTTGAATTTATTGTATTTGTACATCAACATTCTTCTTTGACATGGTCTACAGGCCACATTTATCATAGGATTGTTTTTGAACTTGGTGTGCTCATTAGGCGAGACCTTTTGATAAGAGCTATTGATTAGCATTCATTTCTGTGAAAAAAAGTTGCCATATACAATAACCTCTGAACTTAACTGCATTTGTGTATCAACATTCTTCCTTTAGCCAGTCTTACAGTTTACATTTAAAAATGCATGGATTACCCTGATGTTGGTACCAATGATCTTCAATTGAGCCATTTCAGTTATAACTTACAAAGTTCAAGTTTGTCAAGTTGAGCTTCAGTGTCATTGACGCTTTCATTTGGTTTTGCATGCAAATTTTGGGGATTGGGAGCAAAATTTTTATTATTCCTGGATTATTTTTGTGTTGGCACCAGCTGGTCTGGGCCATTGGTAAGTATAAAAAATATACAAATTACTTAAAATTTATAATTTTCTGATCCGTTTCTAACAGTTTGACTTATAACAGCATATCATTTGTCAGTGAATTTAATTCCAGGAATGTGTTGGGGAAATTCCCGGACTATCAAATAAATAAGCAAAGTCATTAAAAATGTTACCTTTTTACCACAATGCAATCATCTCCATTTGTTGTTCAAAAACTTAGAAGTGAGTTAGTAATATCAAGTCAGCAGCATCACCATATAATGTATTCTTTTTAATCATTTATTATTTCCAAGTGCCTGTACTTTTAAATTCTGCTTTTCAGCTCACCTGCCCAAAGGGTCATGTAAGCTATTGCCAGCACTTGATGTCTGTCGTCGTCCATAAACTTTTCACATTTTCATCTTCTTCTCTGAAACTACTACGCCAATGTGAACCAAACTTGGCAAGAATGGTCTATGGGATGTTCTCTACAGTCAATCCTTATTTTGTTGCTGTCGGATGAAAAACATGGATGCTAGAGACAATCTTTGAATGTAATTGGTTGATTTTCAAATATCATCTCCTCTAATACTACAAGGTCAAATGTTTTGAAACTTCGCATGCTTGATGACTGGAACACCCTCTACCAACGATCCTCATTTAATGTTGATGGGGTGCAAACATGGTTGGAATGGTGGCTCATGGTCACCATGGAAACCCTGTGGGAAATAACATTTCATCTTCTTATCTGAACCTGCTTGACCAATATGAACCAAACTTGGCAGGGATCTTATATTCAAAGTTATCTACAAACGATCCTCATTTTGTTCCGGTTGGATGAAAAACTTTGCTGTCAGAGGGACTCTTCGATTCTGATTTGTCAATCTGAAACTGCAAGGCCAAATGTTTTTGAAACTTTACAGGTTTGATGACTGGGAATCCTTTGACCAATGATCCTAATTTAGTGCTGATAAGAGGGAAAACTTGGGGGCAATAGCATCATATGATTCACATTGAAACTCTACAGGAAATTACATTTCCATTTCTCTGAAAATTACTTACTGTGAACCAAACATATCACAAATAATGTATGAAAAGTCCTCTGAAAACAATCCTCATTTTGTTGTCGATCAGATGAAGGAACTTGGCAGCCAGCTGCATTCTGTGATTCTGGTTAGAATAATTGAGGGATATGTTGTTCTACCAGATGAGCGCTTGCAGGCTCTTTAGAGCCTCTAGTTAATTACTTTAAATTACTTTAAATTGCTTTTTTATTTATTTGTATGAAAAGTCCTCTGAAAACAATCCTCATTTTGTTGTCGATCAGATGAAGGAACTTGGCAGCCAGCTGCATTCTGTGATTCTGGTTAGAATAATTGAGGGATATGTTGTTCTACCAGATGGGCGCTTGCAGGCTCTTTAGAGCCTCTAGTTAATTACTTTAAATTACTTTAAATTGCTTTTTTATTTATTTGTGTGGATTCCTGAAAAATAATACTTGTGAACAATTTCAGTAAATGCTGTTCAAAATCAGTTTTTTTCTGTTTTCAATATTTTTTCAGTTCAGTAACATTAAAATTTTATGGATTTCAATACATTAATTCATTCTTTCCAGATGCATTTATGCCTATCCAGAAATTCTGGACAGAAAGTCGAGATTACTTTGATTTTCAAAGACTTGGAGGTTTGATGTCTCATTTACAAAGAATCCATGGAGGTGCGTATTGAACAAAGATTCATTTTCATAAGACTGCAGTCAGATATATATAAATTTACACATGACTTACACTGCATCCAAAAAATCCTAAATTTTTTTTTTTTTATTTAAATCTTTGAATTAAATAAGAAAAAGGTTGTGAAAATGTTAGAATTTTTGCAAGATTCCTGAAAAGCTTTTGAATTTCTAGACAAAGAATTTTAAAAGTAAAGTTTTAAGAAGGTCTCCACTTTTCATGTACGCCTGAAAATGAAAGCCTGTTAATTAGCCTGTGCATTTCACAGAGTTAAGGTTTAAATCATCATTGACATAAAGAAATGCTGATACGAAAATTCAGTTAAAAAGTCTGTGCCCATCATTTGAAATGTGATTTTTCATTCTCTTTTCAATGTTTGCAGATTGTAAGGCAAAACTTGGGCACTCTCATTCAAATGCAGGAGGAATATAAGTGAACACTATCAAAGAGGAATTATCTGAAAAATACCATTTTTTTTACAAACCAAACATCTGAAGGGGTTTGGGATCAAGTGTTTGTAACTGGGTCGACACAATGAAAACAGCTCTTCGAAACAAATGTAACAAAGTTTAGTTATCCACCATAACCACTGGCCCAGATATGGTAGCTACTCTATTCATACAAATTCAGGCCTAACAATCAGAACTACCCAACTCCCCAACAAATATCCCAAAGTAATAATAGTTTTTCGTGTTGCGTAGTTTAGCGAAAAACTTTTGTCCGTTCGGTAAGTTTTCCTGTGTTTGTGATGGATTGGTCAATGTTATTCCCATTGACCAATTGGGTCATTCACATGGGAATGTTTCAGTTTGTGATGGTTTTTGTAATCACTTCTAGCCAGAGCATCTCTGAAGCAGGTTCCATGTTAAGTTTTTCTTTAGAAAAAAGAAAAGAAAAGATAGTCATGAAAGGCGAGGTCCGAATGCTTTCCCTGCAGGTAAATTCCGCACTGGTTTTTGGACGCAGGTTTCTTATCAACCTACTCACAAATGTTTACTACAGGCTTGCACTACAGTGGAAGTCCCTAACTCGGATAATATACTCTCTATTTGGGAGCAATTTGGGAAAGAAAAGTGGTGCAAAAGCACCAAGAAAAAATAAGCCAAAACTGGGTCGAGAGCAACCGGCGGCAGACCCAGTACCGGACGCTCTCTCCCAAATACAACTCCACGACTTCCGTTGCCAGTGCACATATACGTCGCTAAAGACTCATTCTTTTTTTCGTCCGCCATGTGACGAGATGTTCTGTACTCTTATCAGTGTTCATCCAACTCGTTGATTGATGTTTCCTGCTTCATAGTGGATCCAAGTATCCTTTTGTATTCTCAGGAACAGTTTATTTATTATATTCTCTTACATTTATTATCCATAATGTATTTTATATGTTCTTTCTCGAGTCGCGCGCGAATTTCGTGTGCCATGCGGTTTGGACCTAAATTATTTTCACAATTATTGTAAATGTTTAAATTGCTCATTTTTAGCTCACCTAGCGTCGGCGTCGGTGTCGGCGTCCGGCGTGTCCAATATTGTAAGATCTAATGTTAAGGTTAATTTCTCAAACATCAGTGGGCTCGGGCCTTTGATATTTCATTTGTAGGTTGTAGGGGACTATCTGAACAGTATTTAACCCTGATACTACGACTTTTTTCCAAATTTCTCCTAAAGTTTTCTGCCAAAACTTGTAAGAATTTGCGTTTAGGTGTTGTAAGAATTTGCGTTAAAGTCAGCTTTTGTGCAGATTGTGCTGCTTTAACTTCTCATTACTGTTGATTTTCATATTTCAATAACAACTGTAGGTATTAACCCTACTGTATGCAGAAATTTAACGAAAATTTTCTTTTTTTTCATTCAAAATTTTCATGTTTTTCTCGGACTTAGTAAATTTTAAGTTGTAAAACTTTGTAAACTTTGTGTTTAGGTGAGTTGTGTTTCTATGTGTCTTTCCAGGCGATTAATATTCTACACTTGGGTTACTGAACTCCATTGCAGTAATATTTAACCCTCATTACATGCATATTTGAGGAATTTGGGGCTGATTTTCTGCCAAAACTTGTTGTAAGAATTAGCGTTTAGGTGTTGTAAGAATTTGCGTTAAAGTCAGCTTTTGTGCAGATTGTGGTGCCTTCACCTCTCATTACTGTTTATTTTCTCATTTCAATAACAACTGTAGGTATTAACCCTACTGTATGCAGAAATTTAACTGATTTCTTTTCTTTTTTTCAGTCACAATGTTCACGTTTTTCTCTGACTTACTCAATTTTAAGTTCTAAAAGTTTGTGTTAAGGTGAGGTGTTAAGGTGAGTTATGTTTCTATGTGTCTTTCCAGGCAATTGATATTGTACGCATGGGTTACTGAACTACATTGCGGTAACGTTGCGCCCTTATTACATGCATATTTGAGGAATTTGAGGGGGATTTCTGGAACTTATATTCACTTTCTTTAAAAAAAATTTTTTTTTAACTTTTTTACTTTCTCATACTTGTTACTAGTAACATTAAGGCTTATTTTAGTTGTTGATGTGATGTATTTTTGTTGGGACTTATAGTCACTTTCTTGAACGAATGTTTTTCCGCATCTCCTCTTTACCCAATGAATGTACTTCAATTACAATTTCAGTGATTTATGAAAGCCTTTCCTAATTCTTATTTATGATTTAATATCTGGCCTCACGATTCATATTCTTAATCATAAACATTTCTAAAAGAAAAAAATGCTTTTATATCCAATGATTCTATGTTGAATTGATATATAATAAATGCAGAAATATAGACTTTCCAAAGCCATCACATAAACCACATTAATCATTTGATGCCTAGTTAATGATTCATATTAACTAAATATTAGGCATGTTACATTGGAACAACATTATCAAGAGTGAATGTAGGTGAGCGTTGGGATGTAACATCCCTCTTGTTCTAATTGTGTTAGAGTTAGGTGTCAGCGGGGTACTGCTTCTGCAGTTTTTCTTCTCTCCTTTGAGAGTGGTCATCCTGTTGTGTGGTTCGTGGTCGACCGTCTGGGGTCTAAATTTCTGTCACCTTTTCCTCTTCTTTGGGGGTGTTCTTCTTTTCTCATCTGATTTCACCTTCTTTGCTCCTCTCACCTCTATCATGCCCAGGACTATTCCTTGTGGGCAATGTCTGCTTCCATAGCATGTGGACGATTCACATGCTTCATGCTCCTCATGTAATGGGTGTTCAGCCGAGCGGCCATGTGGTCTCTGTGGATCTTGGTCATCCACTTTCTGGGCGTCAGTGAACCGTGTAGTGCGTTCTCGTGGCTGTACCTCCCGCTCCCGTGGGAAAGGAGAACGCGGTCGTTCGGGGGCTCCCGAGCCGACAATGTCTGGTGAGAGTTCTTCCTCCTCCATGCGGGATGTGTAGTCTTTTCCTGTATTGTATACTGCGGGAGCCGTTGAGTGTTCTGGTGAAGAGGTGCCTGGTTCCGGGACTAGGGTCCCCCTCCAGTCAACATCTGAGGCTGTCACTAGGGTTGTGACTCCTCCTTCGGAGCCGAGCAGGGGTGCTCTCTCCACAATTCCACCAACCTCAACGACTCCCGACATATCTACTATTATCTACTATTACTGCTGGTCCGTCTGCTTCGTCGTCAGTTTCAGCCGGCCTCGGCTTTTCCCTGCAGGGGACTGTAGGGATATCTGGCCAGTCTGGCCACACGACCAGTTTTGGGGGACCAACGCCTTTTGTGCAGCCTGGACGTTCTGCCCCGCAGAGGTCCACGGTGACTCTCATCAGTTCTCGCTATATTGATCCTCGGGGTGCTTCGTACCCATATACACGTCTGCCTTCAGACGTTTTGGCTGCCACCCGTCGTCCCGCGTCGGGTGTTTTGGAGGATCGTGACCCTTCGCTGGTTAAGAGGGTCAGAGGTGGTTTCCAGGCGCCTCCTATGGCGCCGCCTCCCGGGATTGGAAACAGGCCGGTTTCTGATTCCCCTGGTGTTCCGACACCATGGGAGGTGTCGGCTGGTTTGCCCACAGTGGGCTATGTGTCTTCCGACTCTGGGGAGGAGTCCGACATGCTTGAGGTCGAGGACCAGCAGTCTTCGTACTTGGGGGCAGCTCTTGACTTTGTGTTTGGGTTTCTGCCTGATCTCAAACCAGCTAACCAGCCGACAGTGTCAGCCAGTCCGCGATCATCGGTCGCGCCTACAGCCTATGGAGCAACCTGCTTCTGGGTGCCTTCGACCGTGCCAGTCGGTACAGGTGGTTGAAGCATTTTCAGCATTGGACTCCAAGCTGAGTTCCAAGGCTATGAAGGCTCCGTTCTTCACCAGGGTTGACACCTTTTTTCCTCCTGAGCGTTATCTTTCCTACGATTCTGCCAATCCGTCAGTCTGCCAGACTTTGACGGTTCTGGATCACCACTCCAATTCCCTCAGGCTTTCCAAGCCCAAGTCTGCCGTCATTCCAATGACGACTCTGGAGTCCACGTTGGGCTTATTGAGAGAGATGCTTGGCATGCTTTCTCTCTCAGATCACGTCGTCTCAGCTTTAGCTGCTTATCTGCCTCCAGATAAGTTTGACGAGGTACAGGCTCCTTTGCATGTGCTGTCCAAGGCGCTCATTCATCTTACTCACACACATGCCCATAACACGGCTAATCTGGAATTAGTTCGAAGGGATGCTGTGCTGGACACAGGACGATCCCTTCCTGAGGGGCAGTGCGCTGCTCTTTGATCTACTTCTTTGGCAGGTCCGCAACTGTTCCATGGTTCCGTGTCGACGGTCCGGGATGACGTCCTACGTCATTCCAAAGATCAGCTGCTGTTTCGTCAGCTTGATCAGCCTTCTAGGGGAGGCAGAGGCCATTCCAAGCCTAACAAGTACCCTTCTGCTTCCTCTGCGAATCAAAAGGCTGGTCCTTCTACCACCACTTCTACTTCTTACTCAAGGGGTAAGGGTAAGGGTCAGCAGACTAGAGAGAAGTCTCAGGATTCTTCATTCAGTAGAGGAGGTGGTTTCTCCTCTCGGGGGCCTCGTCGGGGCTCGAAATGAAGGTCCTCACCTCGACTCGTCCCAGGTTGGAGGAAGGATAGCAGAGTTTGCAGACCATTGGGCCACCATCACATCCGATCCGTGGGTGTTAGATGTTGTTCGGTCCGGTCTGCGAATATCCTTCCGAAGGCACCCCACTCTGTCCAGCGTGCCTCTTCCAACCACAGTTCCTTCAGACGTATTACGTCGGGAACTTTTGGCCACGGAGATAGACAATCTCCTGGCAAAGGGGGCGATCGAGGTCATCAAGAACATTGTCAGTGGGTTTCTATTCCCGCCTGTTCTTGGTTCCGAAAAAGGACGGCCGACTCCGACAGGTTATCGATCTGAGTATCCTGAACCAGTCTATCATTGCTCCCAAGTTCAGCATGGAGACTTTCAGGTTGGTCCGCCGTTCAATTCACCAGGGGGATTTCGCTGCCAGCATCGACCTGCGAGACACTTACTTTCACGTTCCGATGCATCGGGCGTCACGGAAGTATCTCAGGTTCGCTTTTCTGGGGCGAGTTTACCAGTTCAAGGCCATGCCTTTCGGCCTCAACCTGGCTCCTTGGGCCTTCACCAGACTGATGTCGCATGTGATAGCTTTCCATCGTACACAGTCCAGGGTGACTACTTCGGCATATCTGGACGATATCCTCCAGAGGCATTCCAATGCTGCCTTACTGGAGTCGGATGTCGCCACTCTGTGGTGCTTGCTTACGTCGCTAGGAGTCAACGAGGAGAAGTCGGACCTGGTCCCTTCTCAGTCGTTTTGTCATCTGGGGATGGCTTTCCAAACCCAATTCAATTTGGTAGCATTTCCCCAGGCCAAGGCTATGATTCTCTCTACTTTTGCTCTGACTCTGTCCCAGTCCACATCCGCGACAGCACAGAGTATTCAGGATGTCCACGCCGGGGTTGTTGTTCGTCACATTCCCGGTCGTCTGAATGTCCTAGCCGACTCCCTGTCCCGACGGGGCAGGGTTATTTCCACCGAGTGGATGCTCCTCAGGGCAGTGTTCCAGTCACTTTGCGATCTCTGGGGACGTCCCCACATCGATCTCTTTGCGACTCGTTGGAACCATCAGGTGGACACTTTCGTGTCCCCGTGTCCAGATCCTCTGGCTTTTGCCGTGGACGCTCTGTCACTCGATTGGAATGGTCTGGTCGGCTACGCCTTCCCGCCGGTTCCGATTCTGCCTCAGGCCAAATTCGAACCTGCAGTTGTCGAATCATTCTGATCGCTCCTCTGTCGCCTCAGCGGGTGTGGATCAATCAGCTCCGCTCGCTGATGGCGTCGGTTCCGGCACGTCTCCCTCTACGTCGCGACCTTCTTTGCCAAGGTCACCCAAGGAGGATCATGTCGACCCGAATTCATTGTGCCTTCACGCGTCTCCTCCGTAGAGGTTTTTCGAGACGAGCAGTGGAGTGCATTTCTTCTTCAAGGAGGCACTCCACTGGTTTAGCTTATGCAGCTAAGTGGAAGGTCTTCTGTCGATGGTGTGCTGATCACTCTGTTGATTATGCCAATCCTTCGATTCACAGATTGCGGAGTTTCTGGTATATCTGTTTGATTCTCAGGGTATCCAGCCTGTTACCGTCAAGGGTTACAGGTCCATGCTTTCAGAGACTTTTTCTTACGTGGGGAAGCGTCGTATCAGCACTAATCCTTACCTCTCCAAGATTGTTCGGCACTTTTCTTTGAAAAGGCCTCAGACTTTGCAGCTTACCCCACAATGGAATTTTTCATGGGTGCTGCTTTGCTTGGGGGGTGGGGGTGGAGGGGGGGGGGGGGGCGCTGTTCGAACCTTTATCCCAGGTCGATATGCATTTTCTCACATATAAGATGGCGTTTCTGATGGCGTTTGCTTCTGCCAGATGGGTTAGTGAGCTTCACGCCCTCTCGGTTAACCCAGCCTTTTTTAGGAGCTCTCCCAACCGTGTTACTTTTACCACTGATTGCTCTTTTCTGGCCAAGAATCAGTAACCAGATACTACTCCTCCTCCTATCTGTATCAGGGCTCTTCCTTCTGTTGAGGGTAATCGCCCTTTGCTCTGTCCAGTCCGTGCTATTCTCATTTATCTCAATCGGACACGATTCATACGGAAAGGCAGGAAACGTTTTTTTCTGTCTCTTATTCCTGGTCGACAGAAGATCTCTCCTCAATCCATTTCTTGATGGATTTGTCTTGCTATTCGTACGGCTTACAGTCGTTTAGCAGCTGGCGATTTTATTACCAATCGTATTCCTGCCCACGAGGTGCGTGCATTGTCTACCTCTTGGGCTTATTCTAACTCCGTCAAGTTGTCGGATCTTATGCAGGCAGCCTACTGGAGAAATGCCTCTACTTTCTCCACCTTCTATCTGCGTCTGTTGGAGGAGCAGTCGGAGGACCTTTTTGCCTTGGGTCCTCTTTTTTCTGCTCAGGCTGTTGTCTGGTCTAGCCATTAGGCTTCTTGAAGGTCAGTTTCAGCCTTGCGCTGTTACTGCCCTTTTCTGTCTGTGTGTCACACAGACCCATATGTCTCCTTTCCTTGTCTTTTACCAATGTTTGTTATGTTATGGTTGATAAGCCTCCTGCTTCACGGTTCCAGTGCACTGGGGTTATGTGTGGGTTGGTTATGCGATTCCCTCCAGCCTATTGTCTATTCAGCCTGTAGTAAACAATTGTGAGTAGGTTGATAAGAAATCTAAATTTTATAGTAAATTTCCTTTCTTATTATACCTAACACAATTGTTTACATGGAGGCCCTCCCGTCTTCTTATACGGATAAGAATCCTTCCTCCCCGCTGATCACATAACTCTAACGTTGGCGGATTCAAAAAGAATGAGTCTTTAGCGACTTATATGCGCACTGGCAACGGAAGTCGTGGAGTTGTACTTGGGAGAGAGCGTCCCGTACTGGGTCTGCACCTGTTGCTCTCGACCCAGTTTTGGCTTACTTTTTCTTGGTGCTTATGCACCACTTTTCTTTCCCAAATTGCTTGGGAAAGACAAAAATAGAGAGTATATTATCTGAGTTAGGGACTTCCACTGTAGTGCAAGCCTGTTGTAAACAATTGTGGTAGGTATAATAAGAAAGGAAATTTACTATAAAATTTAAATTTCCTGAATTTTCTACATAAAATTATGTTTTTTTATACCCCCTGCAAACAAAGTTGGGGTGGGGGGGGGGGGGGTATATAGGAATCACCCTGTCCATCCATCCGTCCATTTGTCCATCTGTCTGTCTGTCCATCCTTATAAGAGCAACTCCTAAACCGTTTGAAGAATTTTCATGAACTTTACACAATGGAAGAACTTCATATGAAGATGTACATGAAGCAATATAATTCCGTTCTGACAGACACAGGGGGTTTCACTTTGTGAGCTTGCTCACAGTACCTCTACTTATCTCGGGTTTTTCCTGACTGGCGTTTTTACCGTAACTAGGGTCTTATTGAAAGAAAATTACCTATGTTAATAGAAGACAAGAATTGTGTATTCATATGTTGCATCCTGAATTTTTATTTGAATGTTTATTATTTACTCAGATTTGTTCAAGAGAAGTTTGTGGGGCTATATTTGCCGTCATTATGGGAGGGGCAAGAATTTTTACCTTCCCAAAATTTCTATTTTCCAAACCGAGAGGCAGATTTGGACCAAATTTGATATGAGGGCTTCTTGGGTCATAAGTACTTAATTTATGCCCCAGATTTTTTCCCATCACCCCATGGGAACCACAGGAGCTAAAAATAGAAAAAAATTAAAACGCCCATATCTCCAAAACTGAGAATTCTTATTTGGTGTGAAGCTTCCTTAGGACCAACAAAATGGAATGGTAAAAAAAAATTGCTATCAGTTTTATCATGGAGTACTTTTCTGGGACTTTGAAAAAATTCTGCGTCGGCATTTTTTAACACTGTGGGTAATGGGACAAACATTTAAGACTACTTTTCTCCCAAACCACTGCTCCAAAAGCTTTCAAATTTCACATATAACATCTTTGGAAAATTGTTTCACATGTTTATTGAAATCAATTTCCTGGGGCCATATTTGGGCCCTGTATGGGAGCCCAAATGTTTAAATTAGTGCAGTATGAGGAATATTATTTAAAAATCTTCTTCAGATCTACCAATAAGAATCTTTTGATATTTGGTATGCAGCATCCTTGGGGGGGGTGGGATTCAAGTTCGTTCAAGCCAAGTCCTTGGATTCATATTTAGGCTGAAAATTTGGGGTACCGTTCCGGACTTAGAAATTTTGGACCAAAATTCGTAATAAATATTTTTTTGTTTTTTTTTATGCATTTCGGTCAATTTTAAGACAAAATTTATTTTTTTTTACACTGAAAATTTGGGGGCCGGGTGGGACTTAAAAAAATTTGGGGTCAAAATCCGGAAATTAGTATTTTTATACTGTACCAATGACCCAGACTTAGCTGGTGCTAACTCCACAAAAACCAGGGCCAAACACAAATTTTGCCCCCCAATCCCCAAAATTTGCATCCAAAACAAAAAGAAATCATGTCCTAAAGGACCTCCATAGTACGACTCTACTGCGCATGCGCAGCGACGCAGTCGTCCCGAAATTGGCGCCAAATATCATTCTCTGTTTGGCCCTTCATCAGTCAACATCTCACTGATCTTTGTGCTTGTAAATCTCAGTTTAAAGGATGCCAGACACGTAATTCTTGGAGAAAATGTGATTCTAAGGAGGATAGAAGGAGGAGAGGAAAAAAGAAGTGGCAAAAAATAATCAGGGCTGTACTTAAAATTTTTTGTTGAAATTATGTTAAGTTGCCTATTTTCGAGGCAAATGCCTCTTGTTGTCATTCTTGCTAATTGTTGCACTGCTTATTCAGTGTTTACTCTCCCCTAACCTTCTAAAGTCCCCCCTTGCAATTCTCCCATGCTTTTGGCATATTTTTGAGAAGTTTCATTTCTAAAAATCCCTGGGAGAGTTGCTTGGTTACAGAATGTTTTCTGTTATTTTCCCCATAGTTACGTTTTCACCCATGGGTGTATAACGTTTGTGTTCTGCATCTTCCATCTGATGTTCTGCAGATTCTCCCCTGGGAGTCTCTGTTTTGCATCAGATAGAGTGTAATTGATGACTGATTCCGGGCCAGTTTTTTTCAGTGCCTGGAGTCATGTTTTCTTCTGTGTTTACACTGTTTGTTTTCATTGGCAACAGCCTTTTTTGAGGGGGGCTGTTTGCCTTTGAGGTAGTTTATCTCATTATAAGATACATTTATATTATCCGAAAGTGTCTCATTAATTATTTTATATAATTTTAAAATTTTTGACCACACTTTGCCATCGGATCCATCGGGGCTCAACGTTACTTTTCAGCAACTTGGGCTTCTCTGAAAAAATATTTTTTCAAAATTAATTTGTTTTGCAATTGTTTTTTCATTTATTAATGGATCATGTTATTATGTATCTTTGTGTCAGGGGTTTTTGCGAGTAACTAGGACTTATTGTTGTTCTTTCACAATGAAGGGAACTTGTTCAAATTGTAATAGGAAGAAATCTTCCTCTGACTTTCATGATTATTGCATTAATTGTAGTCAGTGTTCTCGCATTAATCCCTGTCCTGTATGTGAACATTGGGATGAGAAACATTGGAAACGTGTGTCACGATATGTTGTTTCTGGAGAAAGAGCGATGCCGGCTCTTTCTCCACAAGGTCACTCTACTCTCTCAGTTTCTATTTCAGAGGAACCAGAACAGGGTGATGTTTCCATGTTATCTTCTTCAAGTGTGCGTCCGTCGTCACAAATAAATACAGAGCTAGCGGCAAAAGTGCTCATGGAGATTAGACATATGTCGTCCGCTAGCTCGCCCGGTGTAGCGTCCATTCACCGAATGGTTCGGCAGCCGGGTTCGTCCGATGCGGTCCAAGAGGAAATTTTGGGTGATGCGAGCACTATAAAAATAATAGATGCACACCCAGTGACGGCGGATAGTGAACGAGAACGGAGGAAGCCTTTTAGTCCGGTTCCTAGCTCGTCCAGGTCCAGCCGGGCCGCGAGCGAGAGAGGCCCCTCTCTCGTACAACAACATCTGGGACCAGATGTTGTGGTACAAAATGTGTCTTTAGCGGAGCATACGTCCGTCGCTCGGGACGCTCCGTTGTATAAGCAGTCCGCAGAGACTGTTAAGGCTTCCTCTTCTCGCCGGCGCACACGACCGCACCTTGGCTGCGTGACCTCCGATATTTTGCCAGCTTCGCCGATGAAGGATTCTTCGGCGACCAGGTCACACCATCCGGCAGCCAGGGATTCGAGACCGATGGACTCCGGACGTTCGCATAGGAAAAGTATGCGGGAGCCATCTGATGCGGAGCTGCCCTCGGCAAAGCAGCGAAAGACCGCTCCTCCGCAGGTCTCGACGTCGGACATTCTAGTGCAGATAGCACAGCTTATCGCAGCATCCCAGCAGCCGACAGAGACGGTGTCGGATCGAGAATTATCCGACGGCGCTGGGTCGGTACGCTCCGCCGAAGCATCGGGGGCGGACGACCAGGAACATCGGGAGGTCCGACCGGATGGTGAAAGGGATACGGATGAATTGGAGCTATCCCTTTCGGAACAACACAAAGCTGCCGTGGACTTCATCCGGCACTTTCTTCCTCAAGTTGTTCCGTCGGGCCAGACTGCTGCGCTTCCGGACAGGAGAATTATAGCGTCATTGGACTCTGATTTTTTCGAGCAGTTCAGGGACATCACTCCCGAGTTTCCGTCGCAGTCCAATAATGTTGCAAGAACATTTGAATTATTGAACGACGCTATTTTTAAACTTGCTTCCAGGACGGGGAAAGCAGGCTTCTTGTCCGCAAATACTCTCAACCTGCCTTTCATTAATGCAAGGAATAAATTCGACACGGCAGGTCAGGGTATACCGAGAGTTCCTCTGCGTATGGACGACGAGGCGGAAGACTTAGAGCTATCATTACCGTCGTCGGCTTCTATTCCAACCGCAGTGTTGGAAACAGCTATTGCGTCTAACAGAGCCAATTTAGATGCCTTATCTTACGCAGATCACCTTACGAAGGCGTTATCACTGCGTCTTCAAGGGGAAGAGTTTCAGGATATACAATCCTCCTTAAGACTTCTTTCAAGGGCAGTAGCTTATTCCACGTGTAACTCCGCCCTTTCAGTGGCAAATCTGGAGTTGGTTAGACGTGACGCAGCCCTGTCTACATCCACACTAGTGGATTCTAAGGTGAAGAACTCTCTTAGAGTCGCTTCGGTCTCAGGAGATCTTCTCTTTGACGGCAAGCTTTCCGCTATTTATGATAATATTAAAAAGAAAGCTAGTGATTCTCTGTTGTTTAGATCTGCTCCTAAAAGGTCGGATACAGCAGACACGAATAAGGCGGGCACTTCTGGGTCTTATCCGCCCAAGAGAGGTTCCTATAGAGGTTCCGGTACGTCCTCTAGCTCTTATTCGAGAGACCGTCAGGATAGCGACTCTCGTTCGGGACGTCCTTCAGGCCGGGACAATCGGTCGGACGCCCCGAGGTTGACGAGGCGAGGTGCGGGTCGTGGAAGACGTGGTTTCTCCTACCGCAGGCCTCGCAGATCCAGGAGGTGATGGCTCAAACCTCTATCGCGTTCCGGTTGGCGGAAGGTTGTCGAGTTTTTCTCAAGAGTGGGCGTCGATTACGGACGACCCGTGGGTGAGAGGAGTGACTTCAGAAGGTCTAAAGATATCCTTCAAACGAAAGCCTCCATTAACTCGAAGTCCAAAGTGGACTCATCTTCCGTCAAACCCTCAGAAAAGAGACGCTCTGCTATCAGAGGTGCAGTCTCTTTTAATGAAGAACGCGGTAGAGGTCGTAGAAAACCAGGAATCGCTGGGATTCTACAGCCATCTGTTTCTGGTTCCGAAACCAGACGGCTCGTTCCGTCCAGTCATAGATTTGAGCTGGATAAACAAGCTGATCGTCGCTCCGAAGTTTTATATGGAGACGATTCGATCGGTCAGAGCGAGTATTCGGGTGAACGATTATGCAACGAGCATAGATCTCAAAGATGCGTACTTTCACGTCATGGTACATCCGACATTCCGAAAGTATCTACGCTTCGCAGTCCTAGGAGTGGTGTATCAGTTCCGGGCCATGTGCTTCGGATTGAATCTAGCACCCTGGGCTTTCACTCGGGTAATGAACTCGGTAATGATCTACTTCCGAGCTCATTCGTCTGCGGTAACGTCGGCCTACCTGGACGACATTCTTCAGAGGTACGGCAACGAGTTAATGCTTCAGAACGATGTTCAGAATCTTCTTCTATTGCTCCGACGTCTCGGTTTCATAGTAAACGAGGAGAAGTCGGATCTGGTGCCATCCAAGTCATTCACTCATCTGGGAATGAGCTTCGAGACGCACAACAATCTCGTTCGTCTGCCGTTAACCAGAGCGAAATTAGTCAGTTGTTACGCTCGCTATTGTCTGAATACAGACAAAGTCATGGCGAGAGAATTTATGAGACTGATAGGTCTGTGCGGAGCCGCCGCGGATCTCATTCCGATGGGACGGCTACGCACACGGCCTCTTCAAATTTTCCTGACTCAGAATTGGAGTGTGAAAATTCATTCGCTCGATGTAGACGTTCTCTTGTCAGATCAAGTGAAACAAGAGATTCAGACTTGGGCAAACATTCAGTGGTTAACTCAAGGAGTTCCGCTGCAGTTGCCGGATCCGAGTTTTACCATTATGACGGATGCCAGTCAAACAGGTTGGGGTGCATCATTAATCCCAACGGATTCGAGATGCCAGGGTCTTTGGGATCCGCAATTCCTGTGCAAGCACATAAACATCAAGGAAATGATGTCAATTTGGCTTGCGTTACGTCACTGGATGGACATTATTCACGATGCTCATGTCCAAATCCTATCCGACAATACGACAGTAGTGGCGTATATACGGAATCAGGGAGGCACTCATTCAGTTCCGTTGTTCAATCTAACGGAAAGAAGCCTTCTGTTTGCGTTGGAACATCACGTTCTTCTTTCGGTCCGTCACATACCGGGTCGTCTGAATGTGCTAGCAGACTCCCTTTCACGAAGGGTCGCTTGTTGCCGTCGGAGTGGACTCTCAACAAACAAGTATTCAATCAGATTTGCTACCAATGGGAACGGCCAATGATAGACTTATTTGCGACACATCTCAACAATCAGTTGCAGACGTATGTGTCCCCGTGTCCGGATCCAAGAGCATTTGCAGTAGACGCTCTATCGATCCCTTGGGACGGAATGATAGGATATGCGTATCCTCCAGCGCCGTTAATTCAACAAGTATTGCTAAAGATAAAACAATCTCAATGCAAGATTCTGTTGGTAGCATCTCTGTCGCCACAGAGACCGTGGATAAATCTACTCAGGTGTCTGTTGTGGGACCTACCGCGGAAGCTCCCTCCACGAGAGGATCTTCTTTGGCAGGGGAAATCGCGCCAACTACATCACAACCCGCAAGGTCTCAACCTTCACGTTTTTCCGTTGTGCGGTCCTTCTTGCATGGCAAGCACTTTACAGGACGAGCAGTGGACGCGATTTCTAACTGTAGGAGGACCTCCTCTTCGCTAAACTATGCGGCTAAGTGGAAGGTTTTCCGTCGTTGGTGTAGGGATCATTATGTTGATATATTTGATCCCTCTATACCAGACATTGCTAACTTTCTAGTATACTTGTTTGACGAAATCAAACTGCAACCTGTTACTATAAAGGGTTATAGATCTATGTTATCTGATACCTATGCACATCATGACAGTTTACAAATTGGATCTAATGTCTCTTTATCGAAATTGGTTAGAAACTTTTCGATAAATAGACCCAGAACTCTTAGATTAATTCCTAAGTGGAATTTAGCTTGGGTTCTCCTTAAATTGAAGGAAAAGCCATTTGAACCTCTTGGGACAGTAGATTTCAAATTCTTATCTTATAAGACAGCTTTTCTCTTAGCTTTCTCTTCTGCCAGAAGAGTCAGTGAGCTTCATGCACTATCGGTGGATGATTCTCATTATCGTAGTGTTGGGAACACTATCACCTTCACTACTAATGTCGGTTTTTTAGCTAAGAATCAGGCTCCTAATAAATATCCGGAACCTATTGTTATTAAGGCTCTTCCGTCTTCAGACGGGCGTAGGCCTTTACTCTGTCCTGTTAGAGCACTACGTATCTATAAACAGAGATCTCAGTTCATCAGAAAGGGACGGAAACGTTTCTTTCTGTCTTTGATGCCTAATAGAAAGGACATTTCAGTCCATTCTATTGCTAGATGGATTCAGTTAACTATCCGTACTGCGTATGAAGATTTATCTTCTTCTCAGCAGTCTGTGCTTAAGATTTCTGCTCATGAAGTAAGAGCTCTTTCTACTTCCTGGGCTTATGCTAATAGTGTTGCTATTACAGATTTAATGAAGGCTGCTTATTGGTCTCAGCCATCCACTTTTACTAATTTTTATCTCAGAAATATTGAGTCCATTTCTGGAGACCTGCATTGTTTAGGTCCGTTATCTGTTGCTCAGAATGTCGTCCACTAAACAGTTGCAACTATAGTTATGCAGGCTTTCTGTTCCGGCAGTGACTCCGTCCGGCTGCCCTCTTCGCTCTGGGCTATTTGACCCAGGGCAAGGGGAAGGGGGGGGGGGGGGGGGGGGGGCGGGTGTTCCCTTAGGTCACCTGCTTTATAGTGAAAAGCAAGGGAATGCCTCCTCCAAGACAGTATTTCTGAGTCGCTTCCGGGATGGTTTTAAAGTGTAATATTAATGTTTAATTTCATTCATGTCTTATTTTTAAAGTGTAGCTCGGTGTGAAGCATTTGTATATGTCAAGTGTCAAACGGGCTTTAATATACAATACTCGGACACTTTTAAATGATTATAAAGAGTCTCAATTCTCTGGACTACTTTATTTATTGGCTTGCTTTAAAAATAATTAGTATAAAGGTTATACTGGATGTTAATAGAGAACATGAATGTTATTGTGCTCAATTATTAAGGGTAGTGTATCTTTCTAATTTAAATATTAAATAAGAAAGATACATGTAAAGCCTAATACTCCTTTTCTCCTTAAGGGGTTACCTCTTTATTTTATAATTGAGCTTATTGGATTTTCCTCTATGTCCTAGGCCCTCCAGCCTGTTTACTATTCAGCTAAGTCTGGGTCATTGGTACAGTATAAAAATGTTAAAAAATTTATAGTAATTTATATATTTTTTATACTTACCAATGACCCAGACGGGGATGGCCCTCCCTGAGTTGGGAACTCTTGCCTCCCCGCTGAGTAAATAGCGCTGACCAGGCACTGCCAGTAAGAATGATATTTGGCGCCAATTTCGGGACGACTGCGTCGCTGCGCATGCGCAGTAGAGTCGTACTATGGAGGTCCTTTAGGACATGATTTCTTTTTGTTTTGGATGCAAATTTTGGGGATTGGGGGGCAAAATTTGTGTTTGGCCCTGGTTTTTGTGGAGTTAGCACCAGCTAAGTCTGGGTCATTGGTAAGTATAAAAAATATATAAATTACTATAAATTTTTTAACTTTTTGGTGTTTTATGTGTTTTGGTCAATTTTAAGAAGAAGAAAAAAATTTAGGCTGAAAATATTTTGTTTGGGACAAACAAAAATAAAAAAAAAATCTGTTTTTTATGCTTTTATCTCAATTTTGGGACGTAAAAGTGCAGGAACTGAAAATAGAAGGCCTGTGTAATGTGTGGGCACAACTGCTTCATCTAGTTTGTATATGCTTTTCTTAGGAGGGGCGTATGCAGCTTATTCAAGTCAAGTGGTTTAATATTTAGACTACCATGTCAGGTGAGTGCCCTCAGGCCCCCTGGGGCCTCTTGTTATTTAATCCAATTCGGTCCTCCAAAACATAGCTTATACCCCTCATTGGAAAAAGCTCATTGTAACCTCACTGTCTGCAGCAGGTACCCTTTAGTGATCATCAGCCAGCCTGTGCATCAGTCAGTTTGTCAGAATTCTTGCCAAGCAACGTAATCTGTGTCTTGCGAGGTACTCCACACCTGGTGTCGGCGCATGTGCAGAGCACAGGAAGTACCACCCATTTCCACTAATAATCATTCTTTTTTAGTGCCTGCTCAGGATTTATAGTTGAATGTGTGGGAGGGGGAGTGAACAAGTCAAGGTAGGACTTTTCTTGTCTGGGCTAGTTGTGGGTATGATACATACAACAGTTATTAAAAATTTCCAGTTTTGTAACACTTTAAAATGGTACAAACATTTTTTTCGTGATTAATAATGCCTTTTACAATCATTTCAATGGTTTCCACCCAGAGGAATGCCAAGACTATAAATATTTTTATACTGTACCAATGACCCAGACATAGCTGGTGCTAACTCTTAAAATATAGGGCCAAACACAAATTTTGCCCCCCAATCCCCAAAATTTGCATCTAAAACCAAAGAAAACATGTCCTGAAAGGCCCTCCACACTTCGCCTCTACTGCGCATGCGCAGTGTCAAGGACGTTCCGAAATTGGCGCCATTAATCATTCTAAGTTTGGCCCTTCATCAGTTAACATCTGACTGATCTTTGTGCTTGTAAATCTCAGTTTAAATGATGCCAGACACATAAATATTAGTGAAATGGTGATTCTAAGGAGGATAGAGAAGGAGAAGAGGAAAAAAATGTGTGACAGAATATTATCAGGGCTGTAACTTAAAATTTTTTAATGAAATTATGTTAAGTTACCTATTTTCGAGGCAGCAGCCATTTTGTTGTCATTCTGATTAATTAGTTACACTGTTTTTTAAGTGTTTTCCTCTCCCCCTGTCCTTTAAGTCCCCCCTTGCTATTCTCCCATGCTTTTGGCATAGTTTTTGTAATTATTATTACTAAATTTTCTTGGGAGTTTTAGCTGAATAACAGAATGAATTCTGTTTCTTTTCCCCATGTTTACGTCTTCACCTATGGGTGGTTAGGCGTTGTGTTCTGCATCTACCATCTGATGTTCTGCAGTTTCTTCCCTGGAAGTCTCTGTTTTGCATCAGATAGTGTGTTTTTGGTAACTGATTTCGGGCCTGGGTGCCTGGAGTCTTATTTTAGTGTTTTTACAATCATTGTTTACATTTTCAACAGCCCTCTGTGTGAGGGGGGGATTTCTGGAAAATAATATCTTGATGTTATTTTAATCATAACTAGATACATTATTATTGTTCGTAAGTGTTGAATAAATTGTTTAAAATATTTTTAAAATTTTTGTCCACACTTAGGCTTGGGATCCATTGGGGCTCAACGTTACTTTTCAGAAACTTGGGCTGTTCTGAAAAAATATTTTTTCAAAATATTTTGATTTCAATTATTATTTCTATGTTAATGGATCATATTATTATTATGTATTTTGATTGCCAGGGATTAGTGCGAGTACAGGACTTGTTTTCTTTTCACATTGAAAGGATATTGATCAATTGTAATAAGAGGAAGTCTTCCTCTGACTTTATAATCATTCTATATGTGGTCAGTGTACTCGCATTAACTCCTGTTCTGTATCGTATGATTTCGATGACAATATGGGAAGCGTATGTCACGGTATGTTATTGGGGAATTGGACACTCCGGTCCTTTCCCCGCAGGGTCACTCTACTTTATCAATTTCTATTTCAGACGATCAAGATTAGGGTGATGTATCTGTGATGTCTTCCAACAGTGTGCCTCCGTCGTCACAATTAATGAAGGGCTAGCGGAAAAGTGCTCATGTAAATACGCCAATTGCCTAAGAGGACCCTAGTAGGTTCGACGGCCTTTGACGTCCGCTAGCTCGCCCGGTGTAGCATCCATTCACCGAATGGTTTGGCAGCCGGGTTCGTCCGTTGCGGTCTAGAAGGAATTTTGGGGTGATGCGAGCACTATAAATCAACCTAATACACACCCAGTGACGGCGGATCGGAGGGAGAACGGAGGAAGCCTTTTAGTCCGGTTCATAGCTCGTTCCGGTCCATCCGGACGGCAAGCGAGAGAGGCCCCTCTCTCGTTCAACAACATCTGGCCCCAGATGTTGTGGTACAAAATGTTTCGCATTCTGAGCATACGTCCGTCGCTCGGGACGCTCCGACATATAGTCAGTCCGGAGTAGACTGTCAATAAGGCTTCCTCATTCTCATAGTTGCGCACACGACCGCTCTTGGCTACGTGACCACGGATATCCAGTCAGCTTCGCCAGTCAGAGATTCATCGGCGACCAGGTCACACCATCCGGTAGCCAGGGACACGAGGCCTGCAGACTCCGGACGTTCGCATAGGAAGTGTGCGGGAGTCAACATACACGGAGCTTCCGGCGGCAATGCATCGTAAGACCGCTACTGCACAGGCCTCGGGAACGGACGTGCTTTCCTAAATAGCACAGTTTATCGCAGCATCCCAGCATCAACTGAATCTGTCGCATATTTTTTATCCGACGATGCTGGGTCGGGACGCTCCGCGGAAGCGGGTACGGACGTCCGAAAATTTCATCCGGTCCGACGGGATACCGAAAGGGATTTGGAGGATTCAAGCTTTCCCTTTCGGAACAACATATGCTGTTGTGTATGTCATCTGACTTGGTCTTCTACAGCTTCTTTCGTTGGACCAGAATGCTGCGATGCCGGATAAGAAACTGATAGCGTCAGTGGACTTAGAAATTTTTGGTTCGGTTCAGGGACATCGTCCCTCAGTTCCGACATAGTCCAATAATGTCACGCAAACTTTCGAATTATTGAACGACGCTATATATATTATTATTATATGCTTGCTATAACCAAGCATTTCTGGTTTCTTGTTCGCAAAGTTACGGAGATGTCTTTCAAAAGTGTGCCTCTGTCGTCATAGTTAATGAAGAGCTAGTGGCAATAAGTGCTCATGGAATATGTCTATCGCCTACGGAGTGACATTCGCTAGCTCACCCGGTGTAGCGTACATTCATCGAATGGTTCGGCTGCCGGGTTCGTCCGTTGCGGTCTAGGAAGGAGATTTGGGTGATGCGTGCACTTTAATTACTTTAGTACTCACCCAGTGACGGCAGATTGAGGACAGATCGGAGGAAGCCTGTTAGTCCGGTTCCTGGCTTGTCCAGGTCCGTCCGGGCTGTGAGCGAGAGAGGTCCCTCTCTCGTCCAACAACATAGGGGACCGCATGTTGTGGTTCAGATATTTTACTTTCGGAGCATACGTCTGTCGGTCGGGACGCTCCGTTATATTGACAGTCCGAGAGACTGTCCTTAATGCTTCCTCATCCTCACAGCAGGGCACACGACCGCACATTGGCTACGTGACCTCGAGTATCCGATCAGTTTCGTCATTCAGTGATTCCACGGCGAATAGGTCGCGCCATCCGGTAGCCAAGGGACACGAGGCCTATACACTCCGTTCGCTCGCATATTGGTAGTATGCACGGGGTAATGATCACGGAGCTTCCAGCGGCAATGCATTGTAGGACCGCTTCTCCTCAGGCCTCAGTGACGGACATGCTATCCGAGTTAGCACAGTTGTTTCGCAGCATCCCAGCAATTGACAGTTTCTTGGTCGAATCAGGAATTATCCGACGGCGCTGGGTCGGTGCGGTCCGCGGTTGCATCAGGTACGGACGACCGAACGCTTTATAGGGTCCGACAGGATGGCGAAAGGGATTCGAAAGATTTCGAGTTTTCCCTTTAGTAGTATCGGAAGCTGCCTTTCATATCTTCTGGCATTATCTTCCAGTGATTGTTATTTCAGACTTCATTGCTGCGATCTTGGATAAGAGACTTATAGCGTCATTGGACTCGGATTTTTCGATCGGTTCAGGGACATTGTCCCTGACTTACCGACGCAGTCCAATAATGTCATTACAACATGTGTTTTATTTTTCGACGCTATATATGCATACAAGCCTGCTACCAAGCATGATAGTTTAGTTTCTTGTCCGCGTTGCTCATTTCTGCCATTTTATCATTTATACGAATAGTTTATTTTGGCAGAGCAGGGCATACCGAGAGTTCATATGCGTCTAGACAGTGTGGTTAAAGACTGGAAATATTCTTTTTCGCCGTTTATGTCTTTTCCAACTTCAATGTTGGAAACGACATGATGTATAGTAGACTTAACTTAGACGCTTTATCATATGTAATCCGCCTTACTGAGGCGTTATCATTACGTTTTCAAGAAAAGATTTACGGGATATTATTCTCAATGTAATTTCTTTTGAGGGCAGTAGTTTGTTCACGTATAACTCCGCCCTTCAGTGGCTGATTGGAGTTGGTTAGACGTGATGCAGCCCTAGCTGCATCCATACGCGTGGATAGTTAGGTTAAGAACTCTCTCAGAGTCGCTTCGTTCTCGGAGGAGCTTCTCTTCGACGGCAACTTTTCAGCAATCCATGAATTGCTCGATTTACACGTTCTCTTGTCTATCTAGTGTTACAAGAGATTCAGACTGGGGCAAACATTCGGTGGTTGACTCAGAGAGTGCCACCGCAGTTGCCGGACCCGAGTGTGGCTGTTATGACGGTTGCCAGTCAAACAGATTGGGATATAATACTGATCCCAACGGATTCGAAGTGCCAGGGTCTTTGGGTTCCGCATCTCTTAGCAACCAATTTTCTTCCGCGGAATAATGTTTTTTAGGCTTGCTTTATGTCATTGCATGAACATTATTCAGAAACGCATGCCCAAATCCTGTCCGTTAATTCGACAGTAGTGGCGTATCTCCGTAACCAGGGATGCACTCTTTCGTTTCCGTTATTCAATTTAATGGAAAGAATCCGTCTGTTGGTTATAGTACACCAAGTTCTGTTTTGGTCCGTCATATTCCGGGTCCTCTGATTGTTTTACCGGACTCCCATTCACTTACGGGTCGCTTGTTGCTGTCAGAATGGACTCTCAACAAACAAGTATTCAATCAGATTTGCTATCTATGGGAGCGCCCAATGATGATTTATTTACGACACAGCTTGCTAATCAATTGCAGACGTATGTGTTGGCTTGTCCAGATCTCTGAGCTAATGTTGTTAACGCTCTATTGATCTATAGGACGGAATGATAGGATACGCGTATCCTCCGGCGCTGTTGTTTCAGCAGGTATTGCTAAGATAAACAACCACAATACATTTCTGTTGATAGCATCTCTATCTTCACAGAGATCATGGGTAATTTACTCTCTTGTCTACTGTGGGTCTTAACGTGAAATCTTCCTCAATGTGAGGATCTTTTTTCACTGGGTAAATCGTGTCATCTTTATCACAACCCGCAAGGTCGCAACCTTCATGTATTCCGTTGTGTGGTCCGTATTGCATTGTAAGCATTGTACTGGACGAGCTTTGGACGCGATTTCTTACTATAGGAGATCCTCTTCTTCGCTATTCTATGCGGCTAAAGTGGAGGCTCTTCCGTCATTGGTGTAGGGATCATTATGTTCATATTTTTGATCCCTCCATACTACTCATTGCAATTTTTTAGTATACTTGTTTCACAAGATCTACTGCAGCCTGTTATTAGTAAGGTTATAGGTTTATGTTACCTCGTACCTATGCACTCTACGATAGTTTACAATTGAGTCTTATGTCTCTTTATCTAAGTCAGTTAGTAACTTTTTGATATATAGACTTAGAATCTTTAGATTAAATTCCTATATGGATTTTAACTTCGGTTCTTATTTAGCTAAGTAATCATTCGAGCCTCTGGAAACAGTAGTTTTCAAATTCTGACCTTTTAGACAGTAATTCTGTTGGTTTCTCTTTTACTGTAGAGTCAGTGAGTTTCATGCACTATTGATGGATGATTTTCACTTTCGTAGTTTCGGAATCACTACTTCCGTTACTATTTAGGTTGGATTTTTGCATAAGAGTTAGGCTCCTAATATCCGGAACCTATTGTTATTAAGGTCCTTCCGTCTTCGTACGGGTATAGGCCTTTACTCTTTCCGGGTAGAGTTTATGTATTTATAAACAGATATCTGTTTATTACTATGGGCGTAAGCTTCTTCTGTCTTTGATGCCTAGTAGAAGGACGTTTCGCTCCATTCTATTGTTAATGGATTCTATTAACTATCGGTACTGCTTATGGTATATCATTGACTTGGCAGTTGTGCTTAAGATTTCGGCTCATGAAGTAAGAGTTCTTCTACATCTTGGGCTTACATTAATAGTGTCGCTATTATAGATTTTTGAAGGCTGCTCATTGCGCTCAGCCATCCACATTCATGAATTTTTATCTCAGAAATATCGAGTCCATTTCTGGAGGCCTCTATTGTTAGGTCTATTATCTACTGCTCAGAATGTCATTCACTTAACAGTTGCTACTATAGCTAGGTAGGCTGTCTGTTTCGGCAGTGTCTCTGTTCTGCTGCCCTCTTCGCTCTGGGCTATTTGACCCAGGGCAAGGAAAAGGGGGGGGGGGGGGGGGGGAGGGTGTTCCCTTGGGTCACCTGTTTTACTATGAAAACTACCTCCTCCGGAGTTAGTAATTCTGAGCTGTTATTGGGATGGTTATTTAGTGAGAAGTTTATGTTTAAAATTCATTCAAGTTTTAGTTTTTAAAGTGTAGCTTTTGATTATTGCATATGTCAACGGACATGATTATGCAATCCTCAGACACTTTTAGGACTATAAGAGTCTCTATTCTCTAGACTTACTTTATTTATGGGCTTACTTTAAAAATTATTAGTATAAGGATTATATTGGATATTAATAGAGTACATGGATGTATGAAGCTCAATTTTGGAAGGTGTTGTATCTTTCTAATTTATCTTAAATAAGAAAGATGCATGTAAGGCCTATTACTTCTTTTTCCCTACAGGGGATGACTCTATTTTATATTATTGAGCGTATTCCATTTTGCTCTATGTCCTTGGCCCTCCAGCCTTTTTACTATTCAGCTATGTCTGGGTCATTGGTACAGTATAAAAATGTTAAAAAATTTATAGTAATTTCTATATTTTTTATACTTACCAATGACCCAGACGAGGATGGCCCTCCCAGGAGTTGGGAACTCTTGCCTCCCCGCTGAGTACATAGCGCTTACCAGGCACTGGTTATTAGAATGATTAATGGCACCAATTTCGGAACGTCCTTGACACTGCGCATGCGCAGTAGAGGCGAAGTGTAGAGGGCCTTTCAGGACATGTTTTCTTTGGTTTTAGATGCAAATTTTGGGGATTGGGGGGCAAAATTTGTGTTTGGCCCTATATTTTAAGAGTTAGCACCAGCTATGTCTGGGTCATTGGTAAGTATAAAAAATATAGAAATTACTATAAATTTTTTAACTTTTCTGACACTGAGCATCAATCTACCCTCAAACCAATTCAGAACTGCAAATTTTTTTGGTTAGATATTTTCCAGGATTTTCAGCCCAGGTAGATCTTTTTCCAGGAAGCCTGAAACAGTTTTGAATTCCCAGGAATTTCCTTTGAATTCTGGGAGGGTTAACATGTCAGTATCATGGTCATGTTCCTTTAGTCCATTTTTAAATAATTCTTAACTCTGTACCTAACACACAGCAAAGTTGGCTAGCACTGTCAACAGAAATCATCCATTATTTATCCAATTCAGTCCTTAAAAACATAGTTTGTAGCTCTTCAATGGAACAAGTTCATTGGCGCCCCGCTGTCTACAACAGGCTTGTCAGTTCGCCCATCCACTAGTCCGTTCATCCATACGCCTGTCCCTTATTATCCACACTTTTTTCAGCTATTGATAGAAAAATTGAAATGATTAAAATAGGGGAGGGCAGACACCACCGAGTAGCTTAGAATAGCCATGGAAGCTTGATGAAAGAGCACATTTAAATTAATTGAAGTCTCCCTGTTCTTGACCTTTGTAATTGAACATTATAGCGAGTGTGCTCAGTACAGGATTAGTTCAGTATTATCTGACTTTGCAAGCTATGCATAAATGTGTTCAACCATGTAATAGTTTGTCAATAATACAAACACACATAAGAACAGTTTTGCACTGTCTATCAGTCATTGTTACTTGAATAATTCGTTCGGAAATAACTGCACATGGTTTGGAATGATCCATTTTTACATGTTATTAAATGCTGATCTACAAAATACATGTTTGTGCAGAATTAGAGGGTCATAAATGTAGTATATTTGACTGCCCTGGTATAGTATTAATTGGTGTTGTTATGAAGTAGAATGGCATTTATCCCCCAGACGTTGGGGGCGTGGCCAGTTTAAATATACCACTCCTCCTTACAATGTAGCGTATATTGCCGCCAAGTAGAGAAGTTGTAGCTTAAGTACATTGATGTACATGCACTATCATTAATATTACTGCTGGTCACGAGTGTTAAAATGTGTCAGCAAATGCCCATGAGGGTTCTCATTACCCGTTATGGGGGTTAGGCACGCTCATATGTGCGCCAAATTGGCTAAAGTGGCCAATGAGATGCTTAATGGGAGTAGGTATAAATTATAACCCTTTGCCCAATACATTGAAGTGAGTCGTTCTTGGCTCGATGAGTGTGGGTATTTATTTCAACCTTTTGCCAAGTACAATTTATCATAGTTTGTCAACCTGTGACGCGACATGTTAGCTATGTATTGCTCAAAGCTTCAGCCGATAAGTCATTGTTGACATTATAGTGCATTCATCAGAAGACAGTTAGGTACATAATTATACCCCCACTTTCGAAGATAATGGGGGTATACTGGATTACATGCATGCGTCCATCCGTCCTTCCTTCCATCCGTACATCTATCCTTCCTTCCGTCTCTCTGTGCGTCCGTGTATGAGTCTGTCCGAGAATATTCATTACTTAAGTAAATTATTATTTTTTATAATATTTGTTGGTCACAGGTATGCCCACACTAGTTATTTTTTTTTATTACTTGTTCACTTAGCAATTGTGTCCGTCCGAGCCAAATTTTGTCTGTTCAGCCTGCATCTCGGGTATCAAATATTCTATTGCAATGAAATTTGCCATGAACACTGCTTATGGTATAGGCTTTAAAAAAAGGATTCAACGGTATTTCTCACATTCTCCTTTTTAGAGTTATTCCCCTTTTTTGACTTAGAAATTGTAGGAAATAGATATTATTTGTCTGTTCAGCCTGAATCTCAGGTATGGGTTATCAGATTTTAGTGAAATATGGCATGCAGTTTGCCAATGACAAAGGCTTCTGCCTCATTGCATAAAACTTCCAAACACCAGACAATTTACCATACCTTTTGACTTAGAAATTGTTGGAAATTGTTGGAAACTTTTAAAGAAAATGGGAGGTGGGGTGGGGGGGGGGGGGGGTATACTGGATTGCTTCCGTCCATTTGTGCATCCATCCGTCAGTCCGTACGAGAATATTCATAAATAATATTTGTTGGTCATAGGTATGCCCACACTAGGCAGTACCCCATGTGGGGGTATGCACCAGACGAATGTCCAGCTCTTGTTCAGACTCGCATCGGTGATGCGATAGTTGAGTTAGAACATATCGACGACCTCGATAAAATGGATGGTTGATGAACTGTGATATAGGCATTATATGCGCCTGTACTTTCAGTGAGTGGGGTTAGCCCATATTACTCGATTGATGCGGCGCATATGTTTACCGCTTTGTGGATGCAGCCCATATTATACGACTTGAAATATGTTTAGTTTGTGATATGGTATTAGTATTTGGCATGTGTAGTAGGCGATGGCACTGGCGGAGGACCAAGGGTGAATGGCTTAGCTACCCGTTTCCTCCATCCACCCCAAGCCTTCTCTCTAAGGTTCATCGGTGAATGCATGCTACGGTGTTTAATACATGTGCTTTACTGAATACTGATCAATTTGATTGAATGACGCCGGGGCTGTTAGTATTCCCATTGAATGGATACAGCCCTATTATTAGATCGGCACAAGGTTTAACGTGTAAGATCGTATCAGTTTCTGGCGCAATATAATTGAAGCCCATATTAAAAAGCTGATCATTGGGCTGTGACCATTGTCTAGGTGAATAGCTGTCAACACTAAAGAAATATGGTCATTGACTGAAAGCAATTGAGCAATGCATTTTGTCCTTTGTCAGCTCTTTGCACTACAAGCTCGTGATGAAAGAGCTAATTTTAAGGTAGCGCTTATATTTGCTTCGATATATAATTTGTCAGACTCGAAGCCAAAACTCAAAAAATAATCCAAGGCCAAACACAAATTTTGCCCCCCAATCCCCAAAATTTGCATGCGAAGCCAAAAATTTTATGTCCTATCTGGTCCTCCATACTTTTGCGAACTGCGCATGCACATATCCAGGAAGACCACAAAATTGCCGCCAACCATCATTCTTTGTTTGGCCCTCCAGTCAGTAACAACAAACTGACATCTGTGCTTTTAAATCTCAGTTTTAATGATGCCAGACACAAATCAATGGTAGAATTGGTGGATCCAAGGACATAATTGGATGATGGAAGTGAACAACGGTGGTTGGAAACGTTCAGGACTGTAACTTTATAATTTTTATCAAAATTATTTCATGTTTCCCAATTTCGGGTCATGTGCCTGGCGTCATCATTCTTGCTAATGATTTTTCCACTGTTTGTTAAGTGTTCCTTCCCTATCCTTCCTTGAAGCCCTCCTGTTAAACTCCTAAGCTTTTTGGCTTATTTTATTGTATTTTTTTTTATAAATTTCTTTGGAGTTTGACGTGTTATACAGAATGTTTATTCTGTATATCCCCATGGTTACGTCCTCACCCTAGGGATATTTTGGCGTTTTGGGTCATGCATCTTACATCCGATGTATCATTTTTTCTTCATCTGAAGATCTTGCTTTACATCTGATAGTTTAAAATCTGTTACTGACTTCGGGCCTTGCTTATTCAGTGCCTGGTGTCTTGTTTCCATTTTTTCTTGTGACATTGTTTACATTGGCAGCATCTTATAAATATATGTAGTTTCCTATTTATATTACTGTAGGATTTTTAGCTCAACTTTGGCGAAACCAAATTTGAGGTGTTGCCTTGGCCTGTTGTCCGTCTGTCCGTCTGTTGCACCATCAACACGGCTCGGGCTAGGGGCCGCATTTATGAACCAATCTTTACGAAACTTCTTGGGTACCTTTGTTATCACAATGGGACTGTTTTTGGGGTCCAGTCCGAAATTCAAGATGGCTGCTGGCAGCCATTTTGTACAAAATTAGATGCAATCAGATTTTTGCACAGAACTTCCATATGAAAGCTCTGATTTGAATAATTTTTTGTATGAATGTCTAGTACCATTGGGATACATCACATATAATGCAGGTGTTTTTTTCTTGTGCGTAAATTATGCAAATTCGACCAACTTTGATTTATTTAGTGTTACTTTCAGCACTGTAAGTGCAAATGCCAATACAGCTCGGGCTAGAGGCCGTATTTATGAACCGATCTTTACGAAACTTGTTGGGTACCTTTGTTATCACCGTGGGACAAGAACGAGTGTTTTGGGGTCCGGTCTGAAATTCGAGCTGTCTGCTGGCAGCCATTTTGTACAAAAGTAGATGCAATTAGATTTTTACGCAGGACTTCAATATGAAAGCACTGATTTGAATAATTTTTGTGAGAATGTTTAGTACCATGGGATACATCACTTATAATACAGTTTTTTTTCTCATGCATAAATTATGCCAATTAGACTAATTTTGATCTATTTAGTGTTCTTTCAGCCCTGTAGAATAGAAGAGAATAATTTCATTGCACAACCACACTACAAAGAATGGGTATGACATTTCTAAAACAATAAAATACAAGAATAACAATCATACAAATGATAAGCAAATCAGATTTATGTAGTTGCACGATGCACAAACACACAAAAACACTCAATACACACACACACGCACCCCCCTCCCCCCACCCTCACACACTCGTATATATAGTGGGCTCAGAACAAATGAACAACTGACTACCACCTGCTATTGAATGCATATACATTACATTTATCAAGTGCCAGTTCAAGTGCTAATTTTGGTTAAAACCTGATTTTGCCATATTTTGAGGGTAATTGCTACTAAAACACCTCCAAGACAACAGCGGACAAAGATACGGAAAAGTGGTCAGCAATGCCCCACAAAATAAACCATGTCTCGGCTGGCCGCCTGACACAGATTCAGATTACATCCTTCTATGGCCCAACCAATATTTATTAATTTATTTTCTCGAGCAGTAGATCTTATTCTCATGCATTCATTGATATATGTACTGAGAACATTTCCGACAGGTGGGATTTTCGCTCCAAAAATGAGAATCAGTTGATGTGATGAGTGTAGTGATCCAAAACCTGGCCATATAGACTCCAGTGATGTCCACAGAGCAGCACGCTGGCCAAAATATCAAGTACATTTGAGAAGAAAGTGTTTCTCGTCTTCAACTTCATTCTGATCACACAACTTACATAGCCTTGCTTCAGCGGGTGTTGGTGTTGGCCTGGGTCTATGATGCCATCCTTTCTCTATTTCTAGATTATGACAGCTAAGTATAAAGTTACTTATTATTTTTCTTTTCTGGAGGGGTAGAGAATCAAGGTAGGCGGCCCTCATGTAGTTAGTTTTCACATCAAAGTAGAACCTCAACTTTCCGCTGCTTTGCGACTTCCGAACAATGTCTACATTTTTCCACGTTTGTAAATAGTTACCATGAAGCCTAGTGAGAAAGACATCTGGGAACGTTTCTTTGTTTACAATGGATGGTGTTTCCCATACATAACCAAAGCTGTATTTGAAAAGACTATCTCTTATAAGATTGAGCCACTGTGATCCACCCCGCTGTTTCATGTCCATGTATCTTTTATATAATAACCTGCCCGGAGACAGTAATTCTAATCTGAGCCAATATTTTATTATGAGTTTCAGAATTTTGAATTTGATAGGGAATCTGCCGAGTTCAGCAAGGCATGTGACATTTGATGCATTGCGATTTACGCCCAAGACACGTTTTCAAAATCGAACATGGAAGTTTTCAACTTCATCTGTTTTCATCAGAAAACATTGATCACCCCAAACCTCACAGCCATAGTTTAACACCGGCTTAATGCATGTGTCAAATAATTTTGTGATGATGGGGGCAGGCACACCATTGCCACCAAGTGAATTGTAAACTTTAAAAATAGCCTTCAATGCCCTGTTCTTCAAATCTGATATCGCATTACTGAGATTACCCAAGGCTGGCAGATTTAGTCCAAGATATTTATAGACCTGAGATGAACTTAAAATTGTGTTGCCAAATGTAAAGACCTTGTTTAATTTCCTCCCTGCTTTATTAAATTTTACTGTTTTGGTTTTTTCCGTATTTACGGTAATTGGCCAATTATAGCATAATGAGTGCAGTCTGTCTATCATGCTTTGTAAACCTGTAGCAGTCTCCGACATCAGGATGATGTCATCGGCATACATCAAACACGGAATGGTGTACCCATGACTTCGCATAAATCAATATCCTGGTCTAGAAGTTCATTAGCGATGTCATCTATAATAAATAAGTTAAAAAATAATGGACTTCAGTTATTCCCTTGCATCACACTGCGAGATGTGAAGAATGATTGGGTTAAATTATCCTCAATCCTTACACTTGACTCGGTATCACTCAGTAGATTCTCAATAGTTTTATACATATTGCCTCCAATCCCCAGAGCGGCCAAGCGATACAATAACCCCTCTCCCCATACTTTATCAAATGCTTTATTAAAGTCAACAAAGCATGTATAGAGACGTTTGTTTTTTTCATTACTACGTTTTATTAGATTATTGATTATAAAGAGATTATCTGTCGTCCTGTGATCTTTTTTAAAACCGCATTGATATTGGGATGGAACTTCCAGCTGATCTGTGTTTAGTGTTAATCTCTCAAGCATGATATTGAGAAGCACCTTAACCAGAATGCTGGTGACAGTTATACCCCTGAATTGATCGGCATTTATCGGGTTACTGCATTTTGGTATAGGTACAATATAACCAGCAGTCCATGTTTTAGGGAATATCCCTGATATCAGAATATCATTGAATATTTTTATCAGAACGGGTACAATGATATGTCGGGTTGATTTAATCATTTCAGCCTTTATACCATCTAGTCCTCCAGCTTTACCACATTTTAACTTAGTGATTGCCTGTATTACTTCAGTTTCATTAACACGATAGTCAAGGGTGTCGTTAACGAGACAATTGACGCTCCAGGTTGCATAGCTTAGCGGAGATGTCTTTCCGGAAATTCTCATTAAACTCTGATGGTTGGGAGGTTGACCGAGATTTCTGAAGCGCTCATAAAATTCCTCTGGATGAATGACAGAGGATTGGTCAGATGGCTGGTTAAACTCTGATTTTATCTTTGCTAATAAATCCCAGTATTCTTTAGGATTGCTACTCTTCATTTGAGTGAGGCTATCGAAAAGTTGTTGTTTATGCTCCCTCTGTTATAATTTAAGAGATCTATAATACTGTTTTCTTGCAGTAAAATAGCGACCTCTTACCATTGGGTCATTGCTGTTTGTGATCAACAGCTTTCTGCATGATATAAGGTGCTTTTTGAGTTCACAACAGCTTTTATCGTACCAGGGTCTAGGCTTTTGTTTTGAGTGTCCACATCTCTTAGCCCACTTACGTTTCAGGCTACGCGCCGATGCAAGCCTAAATAGACAGTTCAACTTTGTAAGAGATATATTTATATCAGAAATTTTCTGTTTTAATATACTTGACAAATTTGACCTAATATCGTCGGACTCGAACGCTGGTACAAAAGCATCTTTTGCTGACTGCGACCATTTAAATGTTTCAGGGAAACGGTTCGTATTAACCTGTGAACACCTCCCCTTGATTCTCATAAAATTACCTACTGTAATCATAAACCACAGTTGAGAATGATCCGAATGTATTGTGGGATCTTCCACGTGGAAGTACAAGACCTTTGGGATGAGGTGTTCGCTACATGCCACATAATTTACCACTGAACAGCCAAGCGACTGGAAGGATGTATAATTTCCCATAAAATTGCCTTGTGTTCTACCATTAAGAATCCGTAATCCAGCTTGTATGCACAAATCAATTAGTAATTTACCATGACTATTTGATTTTTGATCACAGCTGTTTCACTGAGATATTACTTTATCTGTGGTGTAGTTGGGGATGTGGGTAAATTTATCTGAGTTTCGTCATTAGTTAAATAATCTGAAATACTTGCAGTATGGGCGTTTAAATCTCCCTGTATGACAACACTTCCATGTGCTGAGTAAACAGCAATTTCATTTTGAAGTATATCAAATGTGTCCTCCCTGTATCCCCGTGGACAGATGGATTGCTCAGGGGCGCAATATGTGTTACAGAGGAATATATCATTGTCGGTATTGAAGAACCCCTTGCGTAATACAAGCCACAGGACATCATCACTATCTGACTTCAGCTGTTGGATAGTGCTGGTAAACGTTGATTTATAGTTCACAAGGAGTCCTCCCCTTTTGTTAACCTTTCTGTTACTGTAGAAGTATTTGTAACCCTTTATGTTTATGACAGGGGTAGAGTCGTCAGACCACGTTTCCAAGAATGTTACTACATCAAAACGTTTTACATATTTTTCTACAAATCTGTCGGATGTGAATTTGTTCTGGCCCAGCGCGTCCTTAATACCATGAAACCAGCAGCTTATTCTTAGCTTCTGAAATGAGTCCATATGGAGAAAGTGTTTTGTCTAATTATTAACGCAATCACCATTTCTTGATGTGATGGCTGAAATATGTTGAATAAGAGAGTTACACAGCTCAGGCAGCTTACCGTTAGTATCAGCTTGTGGTGAGCCAGCAACCTGGTTGTCCTGTTGTCTATTCACTCTTTGTCTGGGAAAGCGACCTGGCCAATGGCTATATCGAGATACCCGTGAGACATTTTCCAGATACCGAGCTTGCTGGAAACCAGCTCCATGTCACCTCTTTTGGGCGTCACTTTTGGGTCACCTGAGCTTGTTTACTGGTGGTGTGTGGGAGGCAGTCACCTGGTCTTGCGATCTTGACTCTAGCCCCAATATACATTTCATTTTGACAGCTAATCGACCCAGACCTTTATTATTTAGGTGAATTTCATCATAATATAGCTCCCTCCTCATAGATGAGTTCTGATTTCGGATGGTGTTACAGATATTGTTAAAAACAACCTGACTTAGTCCGGCACATAAGTCATTTAAGCGACTGCTCAGCATATTTGTGCTTGAGTTAATTGTCCCATTACTGGCTCTGGGAATTACAGCGCATATATTAATTTCCGCATTAGGGAAGTGTTCATGACATGTAGTGACCGCACAAGAAAATGTTTCACATACATTCTCCGGCTCGTCCTTCTCTATAGCACTGTTACCAGACACGATTACAATGCGCTCACATGTTTCATATGCCCCACTCGATTCCACTGACTTTATTATTCCTGACAAGCCATTTGGGATATACTCCACCCATGTGTTGCCAGAAGAGTCTAATCTTTTGCCCTCTATACGTTTTGCGAATAGAGTTTGTTAATATAACATCTTTTGTCCTGAATCTATGTGCCTTCGCTTTTGTTGTATGCCGCTGCGAGTTAAAGGGAGAATTCTCTTGAGAGATCAGTTGACAGTATTCCACGGAAATCCCCTGAGTGGCGAGCCGACCTTCTTCGAGCTGACGAAAAGCGAAGCTCATCTTTTTTCGTGATATCGGGGCAGTTGCCTGGAGGCGGTTGCCTGTTCCCCGTGACAGCAGACTGCAGAACTTCCAAATAAAGTTTCGATCTGTTTTCAGTGTTTTTGGTGTGATTTTGTGACAAATCTTATTTTGTTGCCGCCTGTGCTAGATTCTTGTGCATTGATACTATTACCTTCAATGGAGTCGGTGTTAACACCCCTTTCCTTGTAGGTAATTGGGACAACTGCAGGTGATAGTTTACCGACTTCTGAGTTCAAGAAATCTGTCTTATCATCCAATAAACTCACTTTTTTACACATTGTGTAGCACATCGCATACTGGGTCAAGCCTGAAGTCAATTATGTCTGTGAGTCGATGTTCCAGCGTGTTGTCTAGTTTTTTCTGCAATTGTTCTGTCAGATTTTCCGTCCATTGCTGTATTAGAACCTGATCCCATTTTGGAGGGTTATTTACTTTATTAGACTCGACACTATTCGTCTGGAGGGTAGAAAGTAGTTTTGTAATATTTCTCAATTCTCCACACACAGTCGATAGGTCACTCATTTCAAGGACAATTTGTACCAGCATTGATTCTATTGCTGGAAACTGTCCTTCGTGTTTCAGGGCTAGCTTTTCTGCCCTCTCTCTAAGTTCAACCTTCCTATGTGGTGTTAATGAACCAGAATCTAACTTGTGAGCCACACCTTGGCTGCTTTTTTGTTTGCTCACAACTGGTGTAGTTTCTGAAGTAGGATGTGCAATCCTTTGTTTGCCCCAAGGTTACTTTACACGTGTCTCTATTTGCTGACATGCCTTCATTCGTTGACAAAAAAATATAATCCTCATTACCGGTTGCATTAATTTCAATGGTTTTATTAATTGTTTTATTCAGATCACAATTTGCTTCGTAATTTGGGGACGAAAACAATTTATCGCAAACAGCAGATTTAATGTTATTAAAATGGTTGTCCAGCAATTTAACACAATTATCAATACCTTGAATCAAGATGGTGCCTGTATGATACACATTGATACAAACAAGTTTCGATCCGTCTTGTTTGTCGTATAAATTGAGTTGTTTGTAGATATGTGGGACTTTTTTAAATACAATGTCATAGTCAACACTACATACCTCAGTAGTTTTCTCCGTCCAGAACTGTACTTTGTCTTTAGAGACTAGAAATTCCACATCACAGGGTTTTTCTACCCATTTCCCAGAAACATTGCACTTCTGTTTATGAATTATTGGGTCATCTGCGATTGTTAGTTTTTGTTTCTTTAGCCTCTTCTTTTGGGAACTTGTCTCGCCAATATCATTTTCCAGAACATAATCGTACACATCGCCTTTAATGGTACCACAGAAGTCAATCGACGGCTTTGCGCAGCTGGAAGTGGATCGTGTTCTCCTCAGTGGTGCTATGGTTTCATTATTCTTTGAATACATCGCCATCTTGGATTCCTCACTTATTGCTGGCATCATGAATGGAAAATTGTTATTAAAATTTTGTCCTTCAAGTGAGAGTCCGAATCAGTTGGAAGTTCTGGACAGCATACATGTATACTATAAACATATCTATCTAATCTATATTTTTCCATCACACAGAACTGTTGATTACATTAAAATTCGATTAAAACATATCTTACATATTTACATCGACTTTCTTGTGTCACGTAACAGAAACTGTAGTTATATTTTCTGTGTGTTGACTGCTTTCCCGAACAATCCACTGCCAACCGCCACCTTGGAAGGAACCTGGAAGCCGTAAATGCCAATACGGCATGGGCTAGAGGCTGTATTTATGAATCGGTCTTTACAAAACTTCTTGGATACCTTTGTTATCACGGTGGGACGAGAATGAGTGTTTTGGGGTCCGGTCTGAAATTCAAGATGGCCACTGGCGGCCATTTTGTACCAAAATTAGATGCAATCAGTTTTTTGTACAGAACTTCAATATGAAAAATTTTTGTACGAATATTTAGTAACATGGAATACATTTCATATATTACGGGGTTTTTTTCTCGTGCATATATTATGCGAATTAGAGAAACTTTGATTTATTTGGTGCTACTTATTAACTTGCATGCAATTGGTGCAAATGTCAATACAGCTCGCGCCGTCAACACGGCTCGGGCTAGAGGCCGTAATTATGAACTGATCTTTACAAAACTTCTTGGGTACCTTTGTTATCACCATGGGACGAGAACGAGTGTTTTTGGGTCTGGTCTGAAATTCAAGATGGCCACTGGCAGCCATTTTGTACAAAATTAGGTGCATTCAGATTTTTGTGCAGAACTTCCATATGAAAGTTCTGATTTGAATAATCTTTAGCTCACCGAAGGGAGCTAAACTTATCACTTGCCGTCCGTCGTCATCGTCCGTCCGGCGTCGTAAACATTTTTCAAACGACTTCTCCTCTGAAACCGCTAGGTCGATTTGCTCGAAACTTGATATGGTTGTTCATTACCATATGTCAATTCAAGTATGTTCAAATGAAATGGACATGCCCACTTGGGGCTCCATAGGGGGCATAACTCCGATAGCATCCTATGTATATTAGAGAAATTACTGAAAAATCTTCTTCTCCCGCACAAGTGGGCAGAATCATTTGATATTTGGTATACAGCTTTATGGGATGGATCTGATTCAAGTTTGTTCAAATCGGCCCCCTGGATTCATATTTGGGCTCACTAGAGAAGTCCAAATTCGAACTTAGTGCATTTCAGGCAAATTTCTTAAAAAATCTTCTTCTCCAGATCCAGCAGGCAGAATCTTTTGATATTTGGTATGCAACATTGTGGGGTGGATCTGATTCAAGTTTGTTCAAATTGGCCCCCTGGATTCACATTTGGGCTCAGTATAGAAGCCCGAATTCGAACTTCGTGCATTTCAGGCAAATTTCTTAAAAAATCTTCTTCTCCAGATCCAGCAGGCAGAATCTCTTGATATTAGGTATGCGGCATGCTGGGGGGGAGGGGGGGGGATTTAAGTTTGTCCATATTTGGGCTCACTGTGGGAGCCCGAATGATAACTTAGTTCAAAATGAGGAATTTTCTTTAAAAATCTTCTTCTTCAGATCCATCAGTCGGAATGTTTTGATAATTTGGTATGCAGCATCCTTGCGTGGGGGGGGGGGGGGGGGGGGGGGGGAGGGGGGAGGGGGAGATTCAAGTTTGTTTGAGCCATGTCCCAAGGTCCATATTTTAGCCTACTGTGGTAGCTTGAATTGTAACTTAGTTTGAAATGAAGAATTTTCTTTAAAAATCTTCTTCTTCAGGTCCAGCAGTCAGAATGTTGTGATATGTGGTGTGTAGCATCCTTAGGGGGTGAGATTCAAATTTGTTAAAGCCAAGTCCCTGGGTCCATATTTGGGCTCCCCGTGGGAGCCCGAATTATAACTTAGTCAATATGAGGAATTTTTCCTTAAAAATCTTCTTCTTCAGATTCAGCGGTTGGAATGTTTTGATATTTGGCATGCAGCATACTTGGGAGTGAGATTCAGGTTTGTTCAAGCCAAGTCCCTGGGTTCATATTTGGGCTCACTGTGGGAGCCTGAATGATAACTTAGTTCAAAATGAGGAATTTTCTTTAAAAATCTTCTTCAGATCCAGCGGATGAATGCTTTTGATACTTGGTATGCAGCATCCTTAGGGGGGTAAGATTCAAGTTTGTTCAAGCCATGGCCCTAGTTCCATAAAATTTGTCTCTCATGACTTCATTCCTTTGTAGTGTTGATGAACCATGTCTAACTGAATGTGACCCCCAAATACTTCTTTGAACCACTTTGGCCAGTGAGCTATAAAGGCTCTTTGGGGCCTCTTGTTTTTTTCCTGTTTAGTCCTGACTTTCTTCTGTCTGTCTGTTAACATTTGGAGTTTTGGTTAAAGGTTATGGTTAATTTTTTTTTTTTTTTTTTTTTTTTTGGTGTGTGGGGGGGTGTAAAATTACACCTTTAATTCTTCAAACAGTTTAGTGGAATGTCACTGTTTCTTATTTGGGACAACGTCTACTATCTACTGAACATTTCTACAGTGATTTTCATTAATATCGGCATGATTTTAAACCCTTTTAAACATGTTTTCCGACTTACTTTCTTTATATTTGAAATCAGACTTTGCCACTTACTTTCTTATGCTAATTCTTGCATAGACAATACAACATAATGATTCCATTTACACCAATGATTTCTTTTATCGGTTTCAGGAAATATTTAACCCTTTTTTGCCAATCAATCTTACTTAGTATTCCCAACTTAAAGTTTCGGATTAAAGTTCTGCTTTTCAAGTTCTATCTTTCATTTTCCAAACACTGTTAGGGCGTCATTTCTTTTTTTCGTTTCGGGCAAGGTCTACTGAAGCTGTACACAGTGGTTTCAAATAATATTGGCATTAATTTAACCCTTTTCACAATGCTTTTCGAACTTAGTTTCTCTAAATTTCAAATTAGGCTTCTACCACATAATTTATTACTTGTTATCCTCTCTCACAAGGGAGGAATATAGCACAGAGCTCGCTCTATCTGTCTATCTGTCAGTCCATCCATCAGTCTGTCCTCCCGTCAGTCCATCCGTCTATCCAGGGGTGAAAATCCGACGCGAATCCGCGAATCCATTCGCGTAAAGATTCTCGCAAGTCAGTCCTGCGTGAATCCAAGTGGATTCGCGTACCCATCTTGAATGGATTCGCGTGGACTGATAAGGTTAAACAATAAAGCCGTTAGGCCAAAAAAAAGTCAATTGGTTCTCAGGCACCGCCGCATTGGCGAAAATGGCCCGCGTTTGGCCTTTTTATTGCTCTGAACGTCGTACGTAGCACAAAAATGGAGGACTAAAAAATTAAAAAAGCGTATTGTTTCAAAGACCGAAAATGAACGGGTATGAGGGTTTCTGGCCAGTGAATAAGCCCAGGGGTGCGTAATATAAAATAGTGAGAAAGGTACATGGGTTGGTTTGATATTTTCGAGACTTTGAACCTGCCCCCAGCCACAGAATTCAGCGCAAACTTAAGTTGACACTAAGTTAGGCAAGCTATACATACACGGCGATGACGTCGGATGTCCTCAAATGCCAAACAGTTTACCCGGTAGTGGTAAGAAATTTGTTTAAAAAACCCAAAGAATAATACATACTGGAAAGTATACTGGGAGAATTAAGAAATATTTTGATATGTTGTCATTTTGAAAACAAAACGTTTCCAGGAACGGGGGTGAAAAACAAGGAGAAATCAGCTGTTTAATTACATTAAAACTGAAACAGAAACAAGGCAGCACATCAAGGGAGACTACTCAAAGCACGTGGGTTTTCCCAAATGTTAATACAACTTAAGCCATTGTTTGGTGATACGCCTTGCTTATTTCTTTGCGTTTTGCTGGATATATTCATTTAATATAATGATGCTATCACCCAGCTTCACGAACAAGGTTTTGTGCGAAAATGAATCGCTACAGTGATAAAATGAGTAACGTTTTATCAGTTTGAAACGTTGGGTCACTTCGCTCATTTGCATATCGGTATGCTTGGATTGAAATTTTGTCAAACAACTCCGAGTTCTGTGCATAATTCTTGACGCTCCTGTGCTGTCAACCCAATATCCCTTCGCCCGAGTCGTTTCGCCCCGCGATTAGGGCAAAATGACCATGGATGAACGGGAATTGGGGTGAAATGACTCGCGGGGGATGGGGGGGGGGGGGGGGAGAACGAGTATTGGGGCAAAACAACCTGACACCTTCTTGACAGGCGCGGGATGAAATTATAAGCACAAGCACCTGCTCCAACCCATTTGCTGAGAAAAAAACCTCCCCTCCCCTTCTATATATTTAAACATGCAGGAGAGGGGGGTTTATTTTTTTTCTTGGAATTATTTTCATCAAATGGCCGGCCTGAGCATATGCCTGTGTAAAAATGTAAAAAGTGACACCCAGTCTGAATTGCGCTCAAGTACAAGGTGCATTTCTCTTTGATGGACGTAAAACTGACAGTCCTTCTGGGGGGAGGGAGGGGGGGGGGGGGGGGGGGTAACCTTATCCAGTAACATTTCACCAAAAGTATTTACTAAATAGTATATCTACCTTGAATGAAGTTTAAAATAATAACACTGTTGACATATATGTTTTAATAGCACATGTGGTGGTTTGTCAATGGTGTGATGATGGTTTATCACATACAGTTGGGATCAAAACAAAAAGAAGAAAAGTCAAATGCCCCCCCCCCCCCCCCCCCCCCCCCCCCCCCCCTTACACCAACAACCAACTCAACAAAAAAAAAAACCTTGGTTTGGGAACAAATATCTTTTAAGGTATCGTGAATGGATTCTCGTAGCAAAATTTGCGAGAATCCATTTGGATTCTCGCAAAATCGAACAGATTTTCACCCCTGCTATCCGAACTTTCTCTATGCCATAACATAAACAAAAGTTAACAGATTTCAATTCTTTTCGTACATGTCTCTAGGTCAAGTTTGATGACCACAATTATCCAGTGAGAATTGTTGAAGTTATTTCCCTGCTCAATACCACATACTTTATTACTTTTTATCCCCTCTCAATGGGAGGAATATAGCACAGAGCTCGCTCTATCTGTCTATTTGTCAGTCCATCCATCAGTCTGTCCATCCGTCAGTTCATCCGTCTATCCAAACTTTCTCTATGCCATAACATAAACAAAAGTTAACAGATTTCAATTCTTTTCGTACAAGTGTTTGATGACCACAATTATCCAATGAAAATTGTTGAAGTTATTTCCCTGCTCAATACCACATACTTTATTACTTTTTATCCCCTCTCACAAGGGAGGAATATAGCACAGAGCTCACTCTATCTGTCAGTCCATCCATCAGTCTGTCCATCCGTCAGTCCATCCATCTATGCGAACTTTCTCTATGCCATAACATAAACAAAAGTTAACATGCGGAACCTTTTTAAACTCACATAGCCCTCCCCACATCCTTTGCCCTCTCCCCCTCCCACCCAGGGGCCCAGTTTCTTTTGTCAAAAATGCTTTTTTTACAGTTTTGGTTAAAGTTTGTGGTTAAAATTCCAGACAAGCACCACCACCTGCTGAACCAATTTAATTGATATTTGAGATAATAGTTTGTTATGACATCGCAATTTGAATTTGTTCAAATCAAGTTGCCTCACCCCTTGGTAGGGCCACACCCAAAAAGTGTGCTTAAATCTTAAAAAATCTTCTTCTCATGAACCAGCAGTAGCAGAGACTTGATATTTTTATACTGTACCAATGACCCAGACATAGCTGGTGCTAACTCTTAAAATATAGGGCCAAACACAAATTTTGCCCCCAATCCCCAAAATTTGCATCTAAAACCAAAGAAAACATGTCCTGAATGGCCCTCCACACTTCACCTCTACTGCGCATGCGCAGTGTCAAGGACGTTCCGAAATTGGCGCCATTAATCATTCTAAGTTTGGCCCTTCATCAGTTAACATCTGACTGATCTTTGTGCTTGTAAATCTCAGTTTAAATGATGCCAGACACATAAATATTAGTGAAATGGTGATTCTAAGGAGGATAGAGAAGGAGGAGAGGAAAAAAGTGTGACAGAATATTATCAGGGCTGTAACTTAAAATTTTTTAATGAAATTATGTTAAGTTACCTATTTTCGAGGCAGCAGCCATTTTGTTCTCATTCTGTTTATTTAGTTACACTGATTTTTCAGTGTTTTCCTCTCTCCCTGTCCTTTAAGTCCCCCCTTGCTATTCTCCCATGCTTTTGGCATAGTTTTTGTAATTATTATTACTAAATTTTCTTGGGAGTTTTAGCTTAATAACAGAATGAATTCTGTTCTTTTCCCCATGTTTACATCTTCACCTACGGGTGGTTAGGCGTTGTGTTCTGCAATTACCATCTGATGTTCTGCAGTTTCTTCCCTGGAAGTCTCTGTTTTGCATCAGATAGTGTATTTTTGGTAACTGATTCCGGGCCTGGGTGCCTGGAGTCTTATTTCAGTGTTTTTACATTCATTGTTTACATTTACAACAGCCCTCTGTGTGAGGGGGGGATTTCTTGAAAATAATATCTTGATGTTATTTTAATCATAACTAGATACATTATTATTGTTCGTAAGTGTTGAATAAATTGTTTAAAATATTTTTAAAATTTTTGTCCACACTTAGGCTTGGGATCCATTGGGGCTCAATGTTACTTTTCAGAAACTTGGGCTGTTCTGAAAAAATATTTTTTCAAAATATTTTGATTTCAATTATTTTTTCTATATTAATGGATCATATTATTATTATGTATTTTGATTGCCAGGGGTTGGTGCGAGTACCAGGACTTGTTTTCTTTTCACATTGAAAGGATTTTGATCAATTGTAATAAGAGGAAGTCTTCCTCTGACTTTTATAATCATTCTATATGTGGTCAGTGTACTCGCATTAACTCCTGTTCTGTATTGTATGATTTCGATGACAACATGGGAAGCGTATGTCACGGTATGTTAGTGGGGAATTGGACACTCCGGTCCTTTCCCCGCAGGGTCACTCTACTTTATCAATTTCTATTTCAGACGATCAAGATTAGGGTGATGTATCTGTGATGTCTTCCAACAGTGTGCCTCCGTCGTCACAATTAATGAAGGGCTAGCGGAAAAGTGCTCATGTAAATACGCCAATTGCCTAAGAGGACCCTAGTAGGTTCGACGGCCTTTGACGTCCGCTAGCTCGCCCGGTGTAGCGTCCATTCATCGAATGGTACGGCAGCCGGGTTCGTCCGTTGCGGTCTAGAAGGAGTTTTGGGGTGATGCGAGCTCTATAAATCAACCAAATGCACACCCAGTGACGGCGGATTAGAGGGAGAACGGAGGAAGCCTTTTAGTCCGGTTCATAGCTCGTTCTGGTCCATCCGGACGGCGAGCGAGAGAGGCCCCTCTCTCGTACAACAACATCTGTCCCCAGATGTTGTGGTACAAAATGTTTCGCATTTGGAGCATACGTCCGTCGCTCGGGACGCTCCGACATATAGTCAGTCCGGAGTAGACTGTCAATAAGGCTTCCTCATTCTCATGGTAGCGCACACGACCGCTCTTGGCTACGTGACCTCGGATATCCAGTCAGCTTCGCCAGTCAGAGATTCATCGGCGACCAGGTCACACCATCCGGTAGCCAGGGACACGAGGCCTGCAGACTCCGGACGTTCGCATAGGAAGTGTGCGGGAGTCAACGTACACGGAGCTTCCGGCGGCAATGCATCGTAAGACCGCTACTGCACAGGCCTCGGGAACGGACGTGCTTCCTAAATAGCACAGTTTATCGCAGCATCCCAGCATCAACTGAATCTGTCGCATATTTTTTATTCGACGATGCTGGGTCGGGACGCTCCGCGGAAGCGGGTACGGACGTCCGAAAATTTTATCCGGTCCGACGGGATACCAAAAGGGATTTGAAGGATTTCGAGCTTTCCCTTTCGGAACAACATATGCTGTTGTGTATGTCATCTGACTTGATCTTCTACAGCTTCTTTCGTCGGACCAGAATGCTGCGATGCCGGATAAGAAACTGATAGCGTCGGTGGACTTAGAAATTTTTGGTTCGGTTCAGGGACATCGTCCCTCAGTTCCGACATAGTCCAATAATGTCACACAACTTTCGAATTATTGAACGACGCTATATATATATTATTATTATATGCTTGCTATATAACCAAGCATTTCTGGTTTCTTGTTCGCAAAGTTACGGAGATGTCTTTCAAAAGTGTGCCTCTGTCGTCATAGTTAATGAAGAGCTAGCGGCAATTAGTGCTCATGGAATATGTCTATCGCCTAAGAGATCCCTTGTAGGATCGACGGAGTGACATTCGCTAGCTCACCCGGTGTAGCGTGCATTCATCGAATGGTTCGGCTGCCGGGTTCGTCCGTTGCGGTCTAGGAAGGAGATTTGGGTGATGCGAGCACTATAATTACTTTAGTACTCACCCAGTGACGGCAGATTGAGGACAGATCGGAGGAAGCCTGTTAGTCCGGTTCCTGGCTTGTCCAGGTCCGTCCGGGCTGTGAGCGAGAGAGGTCCCTCTCTCGTCCAACAACATAGGGGACCGCATGTTGTGGTTCAGATATTTTACATTCAGAGCATATGTCTGTCGGTCGGGACGCTTCGTTATATTGACAGTCCGAGAGACTGTCGATAATGCTTCCTCATCCTCACAGCAGGGCGCACGACCGCACATTGGCTACGTGACCTCGAGTATCTGATCAGTTTCGTCATTCAGTGATTCCACGGCAAATAGGTCACGCCATCCGGTAGCCAAGGGACACGAGGCCTATATACTCCGTTCGCTCGCATATTGGTAGTATGCACGGGGTAACGATCACGGAGCTTCCAGCGGCAATGCATTGTAGGACCGCTTCTCCTCAGGCCTCAGTGACGGACGTGCTATCCGAGTTAGCACAGTTGTTTCGCAGCATCCCAGCAATCGACAGTTTCTTACTCGAATCAGGAATTATCTGACAGCGCTGGGTCGGTGCGGTCCGCGGTTGCATCAGGTACGGACGACCGAACGCTTTATAGGGTCCGACAGGGTGGCAAAAGGGATTAGAAAGATTTCGAGTTTTCCCTTTTGTAGCATCGGAAGCTGCCATTCATATCTTCTGGCATTATCTTCCAGTGATTGTTATTTTGAACTACATTGCTGCGATGTTGGATAAGAGACTTATAGCGTCATTGGACACGGAATTTTGGATCGGTTCAGGGACATTGTCCCTGACTTACCGACGCAGTCCAATAATGTCATTACAACATGTGTTTTATTTTTCGACGCTATATATGCATATAAGCCTGCTACCAAGCATGATAGTTTAGTTTCTTGTCCGCAATGCTCATTTCTGCCGTTTTATCATTTATACGAATAATTTATTTTGGCAGAGCAGGGCATACCGAGAGTTCATATGCGTCTAGACGGCGTGGTTAAAGACTGGAAATATTCTTTTTCGCCGTCTATGTCTTTTCCAACCACAATGTTGGAAACGACAATGATGTCTAGTAGACTTAACTTAAACGCTTTATCATACGTAATCCACCTTACTCAGGCGTTATCATTACGTCTTCAAGAAAAGATTTACGGGATATTATTCTCAATGTGATTTCTTTTGAGGGCAGTAGTTTGTTCACGTATAACTCCGCCCTTCAGTGGCTGATTGGAGTTGGTTAGACGTGACGAAGCCCTAGCTACATCCACGCGTGTGGATAGTAAGGTGAAGAACTCTCTCAGAGTCGCTTCGTTCTCGGAGAAGCCTCTCTTCGACGGCAACTTTTCAGCAATCCAGGAATTGCTCGATTTACACGTTCTCTTGTCTATCTAGTGTTGCAAGAGATTCAGACTGGGGCAAACATTCGGTGGTTGACTCAGAGAGTGCCACTGCAGTTGCCGGATCCGAGTGTTATAGTTATGACGGTTGCCAGTCAAACAGATTGGGATATAATATTGATCCCAACGGATTCGAAGTGCCAGGGTCTTTGGGTTCCGCAGTCTCTAAGCAAGCAATTATCTTCCGCGGAATAGTGTTTTTTAGGCTTGCTTTATGTCATTGCATGAACATTATTCAGAAACGCATGTCCAAATCCTGTCCGTTAATTCGACAGTAGTGGCGTATCTCCGGAACCAGGGAGGCACTCATTCGTTTCCGTTATTCTATTTAATGGAAAGAATCCATTTGTTGGTTATAGTACACCAAGTTCTGTTTCGGTCCGTCATATTCCGGGTCGTCTGATTGTTTTACCGGACTCCCGTTCACTTAGGGGTCGCTTGTTGCCGTCAGAATGGACTCTCAACAAACAAGTATTCAATCAGATTTGCTATCTATGGGAGCGCCCAATGATAATTTATTTACGACACAGCTTGCTAATTAATTGCAGATGTATGTGTTGGCTTGTCCGGATCTCTGAGCTAATGTTGTTAACGCTCTATTGATCTAATAGGACGGAATGATAGGATACGCATATCCTCCGGCGCTGTTGTTTCAGCAGGTATTGCTAAGATAAACAACCACAATACATTTCTGTTGATAGCATCTCTATCTTCACAGAGACCGTGGGTAATTTACTCTGATGTCTACTGTGGGACTTAACGCGAAATCTTCCTCAATGTGAGGATCTTTTTTCTCTGGGTAAATCGTGTCATCTTTATCACAACACGCAAGGTCGCAACCTTCACGTATTCCGTTGTGTGGTCCGTATTGCATTGTAAGCATTGTACTGGACGAGCTTTGGACGCGATTTCTTACTATAGGAGATCCTCTTCTTCGCTATTCTATGCGGCTAAAGTGGAGGCTCTTCCGTCGTTGGTGTAGGGATCACTATGTTCATATTGTTGATCCCTCCATACTACTCATTGCAACTTTTTAGTATACTTGTTTGACAAGATCTACTGCAGCCTCTTATTATTAAGGTTATAGGTTTATGTTACCTCATACCTATGCACTCTATGATAGTTTACAATTGAGTCTTATGTCTCTTTATCTAACTCAGTTAGTAACTTTTTGATAAATAGACTTAGAATCTTTAGATTAAATTCCTATATGGAATTTAACTTCGGTTCTTATTTAGCTAAGTAATCATTTGAGCCTCTGGAAACAGTAGTTTTCAAATTCTGACCTTTTAGACAGTAATTCTGTTGGCTTCTCTTTTACTGAAGAGTCAGTGAGTTTCATGCACTATCGATGGATGATTTTCACTTTCGTAGTTTCGGAATCACTACTTCCTTTACTATTTAGGTTGGAATTTTGCATAAGAGTTAGGCTCCTAATATCCGGAACCTATTGTTATTAAGGTCCTTCCGTCTTCGTACGGGCATAGGCCTTTACTCTGTCCGGTTAGAGTTTATGTATTTATAAACAGATATCTGTTTATTACTACGGGCGTAAGCTTCTTCTGTCTTTGATGCCTAATAGAAGGACGTTACGCTCCATTCTATTGCTAATGGATTCAATTAACTATCGGTACTGCTTATGGTATATCATTGACTCAGCAGTTGTGCTTAAGATTTCGGCTCATGAAGTAAGAGTTCTTCTACATCTTGGGCTTACATTAATAGTGTCGCTATTATGGATTTTTGAAGGCTGCTCATTGCGCTCAGCCATCCACATTCATGAATTTTTATCTCAGAAATATAGAGTCCATTTCTGGAGGCCTCTATTGTTAGGTCTATTATCTACTGCTCAGAATGTCATTCACTTAACAGTTGCTACTATAGCTAGGTAGGCTGTCTGTTTCGGCAGTGACTCCGTTCTGCTGCCCTCTTCGCTCTGGGCTATTTGACCCAGGGCAAGGAAAAGGGGGGGGGGGGGGGGAGGGTGTTCCCTTGGGTCACCTGTTTTTCTATGAAAACAAGGGGATACCTCCTCCGGAGTTAGTAATTCTGAGCTGTTATTGGGATGGTTGTTTAGTGAGAAGTTTATGTTTTAAAAATTCATTCAAGTCTTAGTTTTTAAAGTATAGCTTTTGAATATAGCACGTGTCAACGGACATGATTATGCAATCCTCAGACACTTTTAAGGAGTATAAGAGTCTCTATTCTCTAGACTTACTTTATTTATTGGCTTACTTTAAAAATTATTAGTATAAGGATTATATTGGATATTAATAGAGTACATGGATGTATGATGCTCAATTTTGGAAGGTGTTGTATCTTTCTAATTTATCATAAATAAGAAAGATACATGTAAGGCCTATTACTTCTTTTTCCCTAGAGGGGATGTCTCTATTTTATATTATTGAGCGTATTCCATCTTGCTCTATGTCCTTGGCCCTCCAGCCTTTTTACTATTCAGCTATGTCTGGGTCATTGGTACAGTATAAAAATGTTAAAAAATTTATAGTAATTTCTATATTTTTTATACTTACCAATGACCCAGACGGGGATGGCCCTCCCAGGAGTTGGGAACTCTTGCCTCCCCGCTGAGTACATAGCGCTTACCAGGCACTGGTTATTAGAATGATTAATGGCGCCAATTTCGGAACGTCCTTGACACTGCGCATGCGCAGTAGAGGTGAAGTGTGGAGGGCCATTCAGGACATGCTTTCTTTGGTTTTAGATGCAAATTTTGGGGATTGGGGGGCAAAATTTGTGTTTGGCCCTATATTTTAAGAGTTAGCACCAGCTATGTCTGGGTCATTGGTAAGTATAAAAAATATAGAAATTACTATAAATTTTTTAACATTTGGTGTTCAGCTTCCTTTTGAGGTGTAGAGTCAGATTTGTTCAAGAGAAGTTTGATGGGCTATATTTGGCGTCATTATGGTTGGGGGCAGAATTTTTAGCCCTGCCCGAAATTTCTATTTTCCGAACCGAGAGGTTGATTTGAACCAAATTTTATATGAGGGCTTATTGGGTCATAAGTACCTAATTTATGCCGAATTCTTTTTTCTCGTAGCCCCGTGGGAACCACAGGAGCTAAAAAATTAAAACGCCCATATCTCCAAAACTGCACGACACTGAGAATTTTTATTTGGTGTGAAGCTTCCTTAGGGTCAAAAGAAAAGATTGGTAAAAAAAAATTGCCATCGGTTTTATCATAGGGTACAGTTTTGGGACTTTGAAAAAGTACTGAGTCAGCACTTTTTAACACTTATAGGCAATGGGAAAAACATTAAAAAATCTTCTTCTCCAGCTCCAGCAGGCAGAATCTTTTGATATTTGGTATGCAACATTGTGGGGTGGATCGGATTCAAGTTTGTTCAAATCGGCCTCCTGGATTCATATTTGGGCTCACTATAGAAGCTCGAATTCGGACTTAGTGCATTTCAGGCAAATTTCTTAAAAAATCTTCTTCTCCAGATCCAGCAGGCAGAATCTTTTGATATTTGGTATGCAACATTGTGGGGTGGATCTGATTCAAGTTTGTTCAAATGGGCCCCCTGGATTCATATTTGGGCTCACTACAGAAGCCCAAATTTGAACTTAGTGCATTTCAGGCAAATTTCTTAAAAAATCTTCTTCTCCAGATCCAGCAGGCAGAATCTTTTGATATGTGGTATGCAACATGCTTAGAGGGGTGAGATTCAAGTTTGTTCAAGCCAAGTCCCTGAGTTCATATTTGGGTTCACTGTGGTAGCCCAAATTATAACTTAGTTCAAAATGAGGAATTTTCTTTAAAAATCTTCTTCAGATCCAGCAGTTGGAATGTTTTGATATTTGGTATGCAGCATCCTTAGGGGGGTGAGATTCAAGTTTGTTCAAGCCATGTCCCTAGGTTCATATTTGGGCTTGCTGTGGGAGCCCGAATGATAACTTAGTTTAAAATGAGGAATTTTTTTTTAAAATCTTCTTCAGATCCAGCAGATGAATGCTTTTGATATTTTTTATGTAGCATCCTTAGGGGGGTAAGATTCAAGTTTGTTCAAGCCATGTCCCTAGGTTCATATTTGGGCTCACTGTGGGAGCTCGAATTGTAATTTAGTTCAAAATGAGGAATTTTCTTTAAAAATCTTCTTATTCAGATCCAGCAGTCGGAATGTTTTGATATTTGGTGTGCAGCATCCTTAGGGGGGTGAGATTCAAGTTTGGTAAAGCCAAGTCCCTGGGTTCATATATGGGCCCCCTGTGGGAGCCCAAATTATAACTTAGTTCAATGTGAGGAATATTCTTTAAAAATCAATTTTTTTTAGATTCTCTGGTCAGAATCTTTGGATATTTGGTATAAGCTTTTCTTAGGAGTAGCAGATGCAGCTTGTTGAAATCAATTCTCTGGGTTGATATTTAGGCTACCACGTCAGGTGAGCGCCCTCGGGCCCCCCTGGGGCCTCTTGTTTGATGACAAGCTGTCATTTGTGTTTGACGAAGCTACCAAAAAAGCTACCAGCACTTTGTTGCTTAGGTCAGTTTCTCAGCAGCAGTCATCTGCTGGATGTGGTAGGCAAGATGTGATAGGCAAGCACGCTCCAATTCACAGTCGTCGAAAAGGGGCATCTTGCAGGGTTCTAAGAAACCCTCAAACGGATACTCAGGAAACAGTCAGTACAGCTACTCTGGAAAGGGGTGTAATTCTTTCAGAGACTTTAAGTCAGATGCCCCCAAGCCGACGGCACGAGGTGCTTCCTGGGGAGGATATAGTTTCTCTTCCCGAAAGCCACGAAAATCATACAGGTGATGGTCTAAATCTCTATTGCTCACCAGTTGGCAGAAGGTTATCAAACTTTGCGAGAAACTGGATGGAGATAACGGAAGATCAGTGTGTAAGGAATGTAGGCAGAACAGATCTTTGGCTGTCATTCCGATCAAAACCTCCACTTACAAGAAGTCTGCGTTGGCCAGATCTTCTGGCAAATCCTTCAAAAAGGGAGTCTTTTTTTGCAGAAGTTAAGTCTCTCTTAGTAAAGGAAGCAATAGAGGTTGTGGAAAATCCAAATTCTCCAGGATTTTACACCTGTTCCTTGTGCCGAAGTCAGATGACACGTTCCGACCAATGATAGACTTGAGCTGGATAAACAAATTAATATTAGCTCCAGAGTTCTACATGGAAACCATTCGGTTGGTAAAAGTGAGCATTCGAGTGATCAATTTCGAGGCAAGCATAGACCTAAAGGACGCGTACTTTCAGAAAATATCTGCGCTTTGCTGTCCAATAGAGGGTTTACCAGTTCAGAGTGATGTTCTTCAGTCTGAACCTGACCCTTTCGGCTTTCACTCGAATAATGAACTCGGTCATGTCATACTTCCGAGCTCATTTGGCAGTAGTAATGTGGCTTCCTTGGACAACATTCTTCAGAGATACGTCAACAAAATCGCACTTCAGAATGATGTGCAGAGTCTGCTTCTATTGCTCCAATGTCGTTGGGGTACATCCCTGATTCCCGCAGACCTGAAGTGCCAGGGTCTTTAGGACCCTTGGTTCCTAGAAAAGCACATAAACATAAAAGAGATGATGTCAATTTGGCTAGCATTAAAACATTAAATTGCTCACATAGTAAATGTACATGTTCAGATTCTGTTGAACATTTCCACAGTCGTGGCATATCTCAGGAACCAGAGAAAATTCTCCTATTTACTCTGAGTCATCATGTTCATCTTTCAGTTCCAGGTCGTCTGAACATAGTAGCAGACTCGCTTTCAAGGAAAGGTCGCCTGTTGCCATCAGAGTGGACTCTCAACAAATGAATATTCAGGCAGATTTGCTACCAGTGGGATGGTCCCATGATAGATCTCTTTGCCACAAACCTGAACAATCAGCTTCCGAAGTTCGAGTCGCCGTGTCCGGATCATCGAGTGTATGTAGTAGACGCTCTATCAATCTCATGGAACGGAATAGTAGGATATGCATTTCCTCCAACTCTGCTGATTCAGCAGATTTTGTTGAAAATCAGACAGTCTCGTTGAAAAATTCTGCTGGTAGCACCTCTGTCATCTCAGAAACCTTGGATCAATCTTGTCAAGTGTCTGTTATGGGACATTCCTTGGAAGCTTCCTCCTATATCAGAGGAAGTCCCATGTACTGCATCACAACCCGGAAGGTCTCAACCTTCACATATTTCCGTTGTGCGGTCTTTCTTGAATGGAACGCAGTTTAAAGGATGAGCAATGGATGCAATTTCTAACTGTAGGAGGACCTCCTCTTTGTTGAATTACACATAGTTTTCTACTCTTTGATGTGTGGATCAATCGGTGGATATCTATAATCCATCTATACCTCAAATTGCCAATTTTCTGGTCTACCTGTTTAACGAATTAAATCTACAGCCTGTTACTATTAAGGGCTATAGGTCTTTGTTATCAGACACATATGCTCATCATGATAACTTGGCTACTGGATCAGATCCTTCTTTATCCAAACTAGTTAGAAATTTCTCTATCAATAGACCTAGAACCCTCAGATTATTTCCTAATTGGAATTTGGCTTGGGTTCTCTTGAAGCTTCAAGAAGCAGCTCCTTTTGAATCATGAGATGATGTAGAATTCAAATTCCTGACTTATAAAATGTCATTTCTCTTAACCTTTGCTTCTGCCAGAAGAGTTATCGAGTATCATGTATTATCTATTGAAGATTCACATTTCCGTACTGTGGGTAATACTATTACTCTTACTACGAAAGGGGGATTCTTGGCTAAGAACCAGATTCCGGATAAGCGGCCAGAGCCTATTATTATTAGGGCTTTACCATCCTCAGACAATCGTAGGCCAATGTTGTGTCCAGTGAGAGTGATGCACATTTATAAATGTCGATCTAGCTTTATTAGAAAGGTAAGAAGGAGATTTTTTCTTTCTCTTATGCCTAACAGAAAAGATATTTCTGTTTATTCAGTTGCTACGTGGATTCAATTAGCAATACAAATTGCTTATGAGAATCTATCTTCAGATCAACGCTCTGTCAATAAGATTTCAGAGCATGAGGTTAGAGCGCTGTCTTCTTCTTGGGCTTATTCAAATAGTATTGCCATTGCTGATTTACTGAAGGCAGCCTACCGGATGCAACCGTCTTCATTTACTAAGTCTTATCTTTGAAATTTAGAGTCTGTCTCCGGTGATCTTAGATCCTTGGGTCCTCTTTCTGTCGCACAGAATGTTGTCCATTAATATTACATCTAGATGTTTTAGGCAGTCTGCTCGAGCACTGATGCTGTTCTGCTGCCCTCTTCATTCGAAGGATTCTTCCTTCAGACTAAGGGGAAGTGGGGGGGGATGGTTTTTCCCTTAATATCATCTGGCTTTGTAGTGATAAGCACGGGAATACCTCCTCTAGTGACAGTAGACCAGTGTTGGGGCTGGGTAGTTTTAATGTGTAGCTCGGTGTGAAACAACAGTTATGTCTCATTTATGTATTGTTTTTAAAGTGTAGCTCATTGTAAAGCAGAGGTATATGTCACGTGTCATACGAGCGATTATATACAATCCTCGGACACTTTTAAATGAGTATAAAGCGTCGCATTCTCTGGACTAGCCTTATAATTGATTTCCTTCACCAAATTAGCATAACAGGTTATGCTGGCATTAAATGGAACTATTCTTTAAATTGGAGTAATAGAGATATTGTATTTCCCCTAAGTCCTAGGCCCTCCAGCCTTTTTAAGATTCAAATAAGTCTGGGCCATTGGTTTTAGTATAAAAATGTGATAAATTTAAAGAAATTTGTGTATTTTTAATACTAACCAATGACCCAGGCGGGGATGACCCTCCCATGAGTGGACGCTCATACCTCTCTGCTGACTTAGAACATTTAGCAGGCACAGCTAGAAAGAATGATGCTTCGCGCCAGTTTTGGTACCTTCCTGGTTACCGTGCATGCACAATCGACAGAAGTATGGAGGACCAGATAGGACTTTTAATTTTTGTTTTTTATGCAAATTTTGGCGATTTGGGGGTTCAGAATTTTTGTTTGGTCCTGGATAATATCGAGTTTGCACCAGCTAAGTCTGGGCCATTGGTAAGTATTAAAAATATACAAATTACTTTAAATTTATCATTTTATTGGAAATTTTAATGGTAATGTGATTACTTAAACAGTAATAATCAGATTTCAATAATATTTAGTTCAATACACGTTTGCTCTTGTCATAGCTCATGGGAAGCAGAGGGTTTGCCTCACTGTGTAATGTTATTTTTCTTGTTGATTTATTGTACAGATTGAAGTTGTTAATCCTCTAACAACATGACAGATTTTCTAAACTTGACTATATATACTTTTGTGCAGCCATGATACAACCATAAATGCTGAAAATGCCCTTGAACACAAATAAATAATACAGTGTTCATGCGGGCCCGAATTTTGAGGGGTGCCAGTGGAATTTCTATTCAGTGCAAAATTAATTCTTATGGTGCCAACTGAAAGATTTTAGTGCTGAATGGAATCTGATTGTAAATGAGAACAAATTTACCACGTATCGTTCCTTGAGTGCAACAAGGCACCATCTGCAATGCCAAAGCACTGTGGATGGCACCTTGTTTCACTCAAAGTATGATATTTTAATTTAATTTGGTGTTACTTTGCTCTTTTAAGTTTTTTAGTTGCAAAAATAAAAACCATAAATGTTAAAAATATAGAGAATAAAATTGTAAAAGGCTACAGTTAAAACTAGAAGTCCTGTCATGAAATGCGCACAAATAGCATGTCGATCTGTGTGTAAATCTGCGCGTTATGACCATAGTAAAGATATCAAATTCTGTACATATGGCCTGTGCACAAGCAATGTTTCAGGCAATGGACCTCCGGTAACTCACTGGCAGAAACATTGCCTGTGTTTGCTATGAGTAACCAGGAGAACCTGCCATGCTTTGGATGCTGTTCGATAAGGCAATTGCACGCAATTCCTGCATGGAATTAAGCCTAGATAAGCGCACAGTTTGTGTCAGGACTTCTAGTTTTAACTGTATTATTAAGGCCAAAAAAAGAATGTTTCGGTTCTCAGACAATTGGTATTCCAAATTCGGTGAGGGAGGCACTTCGATCAGACTATCTGTTAAGACTGTCATGCACTCGATAGAAACAACCAAAATGTTTCGCTTGAAACCAGAAAATGTGCATTTTCGATTTAATACTAATAAAAATAGAAAAAATAACACACTTTCAAAACTTCATTTAATGGACAGGGAAAAATAATATTGATTTTTAGCTCATCTTGACAAAGTCAAGCTGAGCTAATCTAATCGCTTCCCGTCTGGCGTCCGTCAACACCATGTTTTGGCCTTCTCCTCCAAAGCCACTGGGCCAATTCAAGTGAAAGTTTGTGTGAGTGATGGTCCCAAAGGGGTATTTCATTTTTGTTCAACTCAGTATGCCCAGCCCCATAGGGAGGGAGTGGGGGAAAATGCTCCAAAATATTTTTAAAATCTTCTTCTCAAGAACCAGTGTGTACAATGACTTGATATTTGCTATGGAGCTTCCATATGAGGTGTAGAATCAAGTTTGTTCAAACGAAGTTTGTAAAGTAATATTTGGCTTTGTAAAAGGAGGGGTAAGATTTTTGGCCCCGCCCAAAATTTCTATTTTCTGAACCGATGGTCCGGTATGAACCAAATTTGGTTTGTGGTAGTATTGGGTCATAAGTACTTGACCTATGCAAAAAAAATAATTCCCGCATCCCTATTGGAACCCTGGGAGCTAAAAATAGAAATATTTTCAAACGCCCATATTTCCCAAACCCCACGGAACAGAGAGCTTTTATTTGGTATGAAGTATCCTTATGACCAGTAGAACTGAATGGTAAAAAAAAATTGCCATCGGTTATGTTGGGTGTTCTGTAATGGGCATCGAAAAAATGCTGAGTCAGAATATTTGCAAAAATTTTAAAAAATCTTTTCTCCAGAACCAATCATCAGGATCTTTTGATATTTGGTATACAGCATTCATAGGGGGGGTCAGATAAAAGTTTGGTGAAATAAAGCTCATTGGTTCATATTTGGGCTCTCTACAGGAGCCCGAAGTTTTAACATAGGGTAATATGAGGAATATTCTTTAAAAATCTTCTTCTTCAGAACCACCAGTCAGAATCTTTTAATATTTGGTATACATCATTGTTATGAGGGTCAGATTCTAGATTGTTCAAACCAAGTCCCTAGGTTAATATTTGGGCTTCCTACGGAAGCCCAAATTTTATTTTTGTTCAATATGGAGGGTAATTTAAAAAAATCTTCTTCTTCAGATCCATCAGTCAGAATGCTTTGATATTTGGTATGCAACATCTCTATGGGGGTCAGATTCAACTTTGTTCAAATCAAATCCCTAGGTATATATTTGGGCTCACTTGGTGCAATTCGAAGAAATTTCTTTACAATTTCTCTTCTTCAGATCCAACAGTCAGAATGCTTTCATATTCGGTACACAACATCTCTAGGGAAGTCAGATTTAACTGTGTTCAAATCAAGAGCCTGGGTTAATATTTGGGCTCTCTATGGGAGCCGGAATTGGCCTTTTTGCTGAAGAATTAAAAATTTTGTATTCAGTACCCTCTAGAGGTACTAAAATTAATCCACACAGGTTGTATCAAGGGGCTTCATAGGGGAGCTCTAGATTTTACTTATGATCAACTGAAGAAAAGGCATGATGCCCAGATTATTTTTGTCACTCCTGAGGGACTCAAGGATTGACAGTGTAGCCTTTGGAGATGGCTTGCTTAATGTAGACTCGTTCTTGGACTCTGTTTAAATTGTGTTCTGTACAAGATGAGCGCTTCAGGCCCCGTGGGGCCTCTTGTTTAATGAAATGAATACCGCAATGAACCTTTCCCATGACTCGGCATCATGGTTTTGTTTTGTTGACGAGTAACAAAACTGCAGATATATCACTGAAATGACACAAAAATGTCTGCGTGAGTGAAAATGCAAACCCTGGGTATCCAAGCAACCAACACATACAAATATTTTCAAGCATAACACACACATGTTCCAGCAGGAAGAGGTTGGGTGGAGAGGCCGTGGTCCCTAAAAGGTGAATGAAAATCGTCTGCTAGTAGCAGTGTCGCGTGTCTACTAATAATATTTTGTCCATAAACAGTACAAGTCAAAATGAGTTGAAGAATAACCATTATCGGTATAAACTATAGATGTAATGTTTTCTATACTAATAACAAAAGAATCGGACATAAAAATATATGTACATGTACGTGTATTCCGTAACCTTTTTTAGCATGTTTTGGCTTTACACACAGCATTTAAAAGGGTTAATTGCATTGGAATTCCTATTGCATTATATTTTCCAATGCATAGAAATTAAAATGTAATTTATAATGTCCACTAAGGAATATAATTCATGAATTAGCAGGTAAAAATGTTTTTTAAAATGTTTTGTACAAGCCACATAATGTGACCTATCATCAGAACAAGATTGCCCCCCGAGGATCACATGATTTGATTTGCTTGAAGCTTTTTGTGTAAATTTTAAAAATTTAAATTTAAATTTCCAGTTTTAATGTTATCTGAGGGTAAATGTTTAAAAAGCAAAGTACAAAATATATTATACTGCTTTTTTGTGATCAGAGTACTACAATTGTAGAGTATTTCAGCAAGTAAAAACTTCTTATTTTAAATTTGTTTTATAATCACGAATCATAGAAATGTGCCTATGGCTACGGTCCAATAATTTTTAATATAACTACGGTCCAATAATTTTTAATAGAACTAATCTGTAAATGAACAATTATTTATTTAATAGCCAATTATGAAATGTGTGGGAAAAAAGACTTCTTATGAGTATAAATGCATAATACAAGGTAGAACCATTTTTTGAAATACTGTATGAATCAAAATAAGTTGTAGCATAACTGCTATAAACGAAGTAGCCCATTGCCTTTGCACCAATAACACAATAACCCAAAATCATTTTCCAGAAAGCTTTCTTTGAGAGCTTTCCTGAAAATTATCTCAGGTTCTTGTGTTGTTGGTGTAGTTGAAGATGCATACTAGTATTTTATAGTTGTTATTCTACAAAGTATTTCAACTCGTACTGTAAGTCAAGTGATTTCTGAATTCCAATCGGAGGTCCGCTGGCTGGAATTTTTTGCTTGTACAAACCAATGCACATGGACATCAACCACTGATTGTACCTGACAGCCCGTAAATACTTGTAACTCACAAAGCAAATCTGCAGTTTAAGGAGAACTGGTAAGTTAGTTATCTGGTGGTCCATAAATCGCGGATTAGCTTGAGTCCCAAACTGTCTACAAACTGGCAAGAATATGTTGGAAATATATGTATATCCACTTGCTGAAAGGAGAAGAGGGTCTCCAGGGTAGTAACCCCCAGAGCCTGAAACTTGGAGGGGGGGGGGGGGGTGGGGGGGACAGTTGGTCCAGGAGTCAGGATCTTGGTTTTGCCTGCCCACCCTCTAGTCCAAACATGACCCGAAAGACTGTATTTTAATTTTTGGGGTTTGGTACGTCCTTTCAAAGGGCATTCCAAAACAAAAAAAAAAAATAAAATACGGGCTTTCAGGCCATGTTTGACCTAGTCCCCCTCCCCAATGTTCTGACTTCTGTACCAACAGTTAAGAAGGGAGCTGTATCGTGAATGAACTATGCACTTGACCAACGGCGGTAATTCTGGAGTGCATGATTCTTGAAGTAATAACTTTATTAAATCAACTTGACGTAGCCAAGTTATCTTTTCAAGAATTGTGCCGTCAATATAGCTATGGGCGGTAGGTCATTGAATACTCATTGAACAATTTGGAAATTTGAAACATGCTGCTAGAAAACGTCATTTTATCTCAAAAGCCACCAGAAAAGTCCATTTAATAAGTGATTTAAAAATTCTGTTGGGGCAGAAACGCCCCCCCCCCCCCTCCCCCTTCCAACCTCTCTGTGATCGATTGCACCTCTGGCACTCACTGCTGATGCCTTTATCATCTGTACATATCCCGACATTTTTTAAAGGAGGGGCCATCACAAAATTAACCCTGAGTCCGAATTTCCTTTTCCTGACCCTGCGTGGGCCTTCCACTTCGTGGGTGTTTTTGTAATAAGACACCTTCCACTGTGTGACATGTAAGTTTGAGTTGAAGGAGAAAATAGTCAAAAGAAGAATTTCTTTATTTTTATGTCCGATTCTTGTGTTATTAGTATAGGAAACATTACATCAAAAGTTTATACCGGTAATGGTTATTCTTCAACACATTTTGACTTGTAATGTGTATGAACAAAATATTATTAGCAGACACGCAACACTGCTACTAGCAGACGATTTTCATTCACTTTTTAGGGACCACGCCCTCTCCACCCACAATCTCTTCCTGCTGGAACGTGTGTGTTATGCTTGAAAATATTTGTATGGGTTAGTTGTTTGGATACCCAGGGTTTGCATTTTCACTCACGCAGACATTTTTGTGTTATTTCAGTGATATATCTGCAGTTTTGTCACTTGTCAACAATACAAAGCCATGATGCCGAGTCTACCTTCACTTGTGGGTAGGGGTTCATTGCGGTATTCATTTCATTAAAAAATCAATATTATTTTGCCCTGTCCATTAAATGAAGAGTTGAAGATGTTTTATTTTTTCTATCTTTATTAGTATTAAATCGAAAATGCACATTTTCTCTTTTAAAGCGAAACATTTTGGTTGTTTCTATCGCATGTATGACAGTTTTGACAGACAGTCTGTTCGAAGTGTTTACCCAAAGCTACCTCTGACCTTGCGTATCATTAACTTCAAAGATGGCTAATCAGCAATGGGCTTATTCATTGTTTTTTATCAAGGATTTCAGTACAGATCAACACAGCAGTTTATAGCAGGCCAGAAGAAATGCACCAAACCAGTTAGAGATGTCATCTCATTCTGAGGTTGAAATTTTACCCCACAATGATACTATACTCAGTTTCACAACCATCGGAACTGATACAAAATTTTCAAGATTTTGTAGGACATGTACCACCAGTACTTCTGTATATCAGCAGAAGTATCAAATACTGAAATATATATATTCTTTATAGTAGCCATTGTTTTTTTTTTTTTTGGGGGGGGGGGGGGGGGGGGGGGGGTTGTGGTTAAATTTCTAATAAAAAAAAAAATATATGTTTTTCAACATATATTTAACTTGCTGTTGTGTGTTTGCCCCTCTCCGAATTGAAAAAGAACAATTGGTCCTCATTTTAAAACCTTTGACCTCTGAGCATGGATTCAAGAGATTAGGACTTCGGTATTGTTCACAGATATAGCAAATAAATAGTTTCCACCTTAATTTCTGTGGTAGCTTATTAAAAATCTCTCCAGTTCACCCTTTTCCCAACAAAACTGCCATAAAACACCTGGAAAGATTATCTTAAAAAAAGTCTCCCTCAGACTTCAATTTCTAATAGACGTGTCTCAATAAAACCACACAAATATGGATATTATTGAAACCAGGCGATTAAGCCAGCCTCACAATACCCACAATGGACCTTTGGAATTTTATTTTAAGACCGACAAGATACATTTCTCTTTGAAAAAGTATAAACTAAGTCACAGTTAACTGACTGCACGGGGGACGTTTTAAGGCTGGAACCCCAAACCAACAATCCACCAGAAAGACTGCAATACTGGCATCTTAAACTTCGCTCGAGGTGAAAAAGTTTGTTCTGTTGTGACTTGTCAGCTTAACAACACTAAAATGGTGGCCAGCGTGATCTTTATAAAGGCTTTAAAAAACGTCCATGATATCATAGTCTGAGATCACTAAAAATTATTTAAAATCAGTCATGGAACAAAGCAAATTAAATTTGGTGAGACATATGGGGGAGGTGGAGGGGGGGGGGGGGGGGGGGTACATTAGGCTTAAGTACTATCAGCAAATTTCCACTGCATGAAAAAAAAAGAGTTCTTCGATAGCTAATTTGATTACATGTACCTCCCTTACATTAGTTACCTTTCAACAGTACAAAAATACACTTTTTAATATGCTTCTGGTGAGCTGTTTATACGTCCCAATGCCGTTTCGAACAGTGTTGGTTCAGTGACAGATGAAGGACTTTACTAAAAGCGGGGTGGGGGGGTGGGGGGGGGGGGGGGTATGGGAGGAGGTGATGCACCTAGGCCCAAGTTTGCCGGAGTGTATTGTCAACCAGATTTTTAAAATTTCATCCCAAAAGTTGCGATTACCTCGCACCCGAAGCAGATATCCACAATGCACAACCCATCTATGGGAGAAAATAGGGATGGAGGGGGGGGGGGGGAGGGAGGCGCATACCAAGTGTGTCGATGACTGATTGTAACATCATCGATAGACCATTTAATAGATGTTTCAATGCATAAGGCAACTATTTAATGCATGTCAATTACAGTGGCGGCTCACCCAGTTAGGAATACAATGGACAAGTCCAGGAAACCCCTGTCCAGTGTGGGGAGGGGGGGGGGGGGGGGGGCAAATGTGAGAAGCTGCATGAAGCCAACCGGGGTCCCCTTTTGTGTGGATGTGAATGAATTGCCAATTCCGTCTCTAGATGCAAGGAAATGGCTTCTTTTAAACATAAAATTCAAAGTTTTCTCCCATCAGGAGTCGGCCAGGTATGTCTGGGGCCCCTAATCCTGGGGGGGGGGGGGGGGGGGGGGGGTGGGGGGGGGGGGTTCTCTCATCACTGCTCAGCCACCACTGATCAATTGCATTGTTTGTTTATGCCAAGTCCAAGTTGTTTGAACCTTTATATAAATACCGGTACAGATCAACTTCAGTTGTGCATCGACATATTAATGTAATCGTACCTGGCGGGTTATAGCAAGTGGGAGGGTTTTTACTGTGCGTTTTACCTATTTTTGTTATACTGCAATGAATGAACGAATTGAGATTGGCAGTGTATTGTTTACTTTTGGGGAAAATCTCAAACCTCCATAAAAACATTCAATGCGGGGGGAGGGGGAGGGGATTTTTTCCAGTGCGGCAGTGCCTGAGAATCAAAACATTTTTTTTTTAACATTTACAAAATAATTTCTTGATTATTATTTACTTACTGCTTATTTACTCCAAATAAACCAGTAGCAAATATTTTATTATCCTCCAGAAGAATTATAAAAAAGATTAAGCAGGATAAAAAAGTATGAAGTAACAAAGAAATGTTTTGGAAAGAATCAGTTTAAATGGATAAACAGTTAGGCCTCAGAAAGTAGATCTTCTGTTTCTCTGACCATTTTTTTATAAAATTGCATGCGGGGCGGCCAATTTTTATACCCCCCGCAAACAAAGTTTGGGGGGGGGGGGATATAGGAATCACCCTGTCCGTTCGTCTGTCCATCCATCTGTCCATCCTTAGCGCAACTCTTCCTAAACCATTTGAAGAATTTTCATGAACTTTACACAATGGAAGAACTCCATATGAAGATGTGCATGAAGCAATATAATTCCGTTCTGACAGGCGCGGGGGGTATCACTTTGTGATCTTGCTCACAGTACCTCTAGTTTATTTTATTTTTTTATTTTTGTAATTAATTCTTTGCCATTAAAAAGTTAATGTTCTTGGTTAGTTTTATGTTTTAGGCTCCATAATCTACAGAATAGCATGCGTGGTGGTGTATTACGTCAAGGCCTTGAGTGCAAGAAGGCTTTGCAATGCTAAAGCATTGCAAATCCTTTTTGCACTCAAGGGACAATTTTATTTTTTTGTGTAAAATATCAGACATAAACCATTTGATTTTGATTTTTTAAAGTTTTGATTGGTTATATAAAAAGAGAGCATGCTGCAACCAAAAGGACCCAGTGGGAGGGCCTGATAAACAGATTTTTAATTTTTTTTACGCCTTAAAAAATAACAATGATTATACTTAGCTGTTATCTGTAGATTACTTGACAGGCATGAATTCTGTCTCACCTATGTCGTCAGACAGCGATTTGTATAGAAAACAGAACACTGAAATAATAAACAATAAAGCCTTTGAGACATACCAAAAGTATATTTTGGGTGCCAAATTTTGGTGCAGAATGCTGTATTTTTGGTGCCAAACAAAATATTTTTGAGCAATTGGCACCATTGGCATCTGACAGTGTGAACGCTGAAATAATAATAATAATAACCTGCCATAAAAGGACATTTCTATTCACAAAATTCGCTAGTAAATGTTTTTTTTTGTTTACAAAACATTACATATGACCCCTCATTGGAATGACTTGAGCTGTTTCTAATGAGGAGGTCATAAGCAATGATTTGGAGGCAAAACTAAACATTTTTAGTTTTTCAAGAAAACCTTTGCAAAGTATCGTCTACCGTTCATATTAGGAAAGGGTTGCTGAAATGAAAGCATTATTCTACAGCTGTTTTGTTGATATATTTTTCCAAATGCAAATATTTTTAGTTAAAAGTGTTTTTTATTTTAGATGATGTAAATAAATTACGAGAATCTCTTGTGCACCAAAAAGCGGGATCAGGAAAAAGCACTGGTGAGTAAAAGTCATTAACATAAGAAACTTCAAGCTTACCTGAGTGTAAGTAAAAGTCAAAAATAACACTCGAGTGTGATGGAGATTGGAGGACTGGGCCACAAAGAGGATGAAATACCATCCAAAGCTGTGTATTTTTATATTAGAACCAATGGCCCAGACTTATCTGATGCAGTCTCGGTAAAATCAAGGGCCCAACACAAATTTTGAACCCCCCAATCCCCAAAATTTGCTTACAATACTGAAAATTAAAAGTCCTATCTGGCCCTCCATACTTTTAGTACTGCACATGTGCAGCACCCAGGAAGAGAGTGGAATTGGTGCAAAGCATCATTCTTTTGTTTGTCCTAAGTTAGTAAACAATTGAACTGACATCTGTGCAATGAATTCTCATTTTTAGCTTTACTTGACAAAGTCAGGATAAGCTATTGCCATCACGCGTGCAGAAGTCTGTTAGTCTGTGAGTCTGTTCACATTTTCCTTTAGCACAGGCTACACCCCGTAGGTCTTGTCTGATCATCACAAAATTTCGTATACAGGTTTGGGGTCATGTCTAGATGAGAACATCCCCTTTTGGTCGCGATCGGTCAACCGGTATGGCTGCCCGAGCCTAAAACATGAAAACCATTAGCACAGTCTACAGGTCGTATTTATGAAGGGATTTCATTATAACTTGGTAGGATGACTCCAGTCACGATCATTCAGCCGTGATGGCCCAAAACCCCAAAACCTTTAGGATAGACTATAGGTCATATTTATTTATGGATTTCATTGTAATTTGGAAGGTTGACTCTATATAATGTCTAGATGATAACACCCCCATAATTAACATTGTTTGAAAACCACTAAGATTGCTAAAAAGTTGTGAGTGTTATTGCCCTTTGTTGAATTTTGTTCAAATTTTATTGTTTGGGCAATAACTTTAACAGTAAACATCCATTTTCGATAAATTTTGATATCATTGTTAGCTTAGGCTAAAAAAAAGAGTGTTTTGATTCTCAGGCCCTCCCTCGTTGGATTTGAACCTCCTCATTAAACATTTTTATTATGTCATGTTTTTTAAACAATTTTGAAAACTTGGAATGGTCATTTTTTCACATTTCTCGACATATAATTACTTAGCTGTGTTTGCAGTAAATTGGTTTTTCTTGTTGCAGTTTATGGGAGAGTGCCCAGAGACACTCTCCCATAAACTGTAACAAGGCAAATTCTGATATACTGGATCCTGATTTAATTATTTATTTATTTGCTGGTGTTTAAGGTCATGTATTTCTGCACAATGGCTAATAATGGCTGCAACACCGATATAAACTCAAGTTTAACCAAGCATTTAGAGCCATGTTTCCCATTTTTTTCCCTACCCCAAGCATTGGTTACTGGGCCTATTCTAATGGAATATGATGCTTGATAGATCTGTACCATTAAAAAGAACAATAAAATACAAATCCTTTTAGCTGTTGTTACGGCAGTTAGTAAAAAAGGGTATACTGTAATTACACTAAAATACAACCTTTTCTCTTTTTCAAGTGGAAAGACAGCAAAAAGATTTACTGAGTATACTCAACCCTTTACACGAAAATAAAAAAAATAAAAAAAATTAAATTCTCCCTCCCTCACTGATTTGAAAAAAAAATTGCTTGAGAATCAATTCATTTTTAGCTCAACTTTGGCGAAGCCAAATTTGAGCTTATGCCATGGCCCGTCGTCCGTCTGTCTGTCTGTCCGTCAACAATTGGATACGGCTCGGGCTAGAGGCCGTATTTATGAACCGATCTTTACGAAACTTCTTGGGTATCTTTGTTATGACCGTGGGACGAGAACGAGTGTTTTTGGGTGCAGTCCGAAATTCAAGATGGCTGCCAGCCACCATTTTGTTCTGACGATGCAGAAATCTGTTTTTTGTACAGAACTTCCATATGAAAGCTCTGATTTGAATAATTTTTTGTATGAATGTTTAATACCATGGGATACATCACATATAATACGGGGTTTTTTCTCATGCGTAAATTATGCAAATTAGACTAACTTTGATGTTTTTTGGTGTTACTTTCAGCACTGTAAGTGCAAATGCCAATACGGCTCGGGCTAGAGGCCGTATTTATGAACCGATCTTTACGAAACTCCTTGGGTACCTTTGTTATCACCGTGGGACGAGAACGAGTGTTTTTGGGTCCGGTCCGAAATTCAAGATGGCCGATGGCAGCCATTTTGTACAAAATTTGGTGCAATCAGATTTTTGCACAGAACTTCCATATGAAAGCGCTGATTTGAATAATTTGTTGTGTGAATGTTTAGTACCATGGGATACATCACATATAATACAGGTTTTTTTCTCGTGCAGAAATTATGCTAATTAGATGAACTTTGATTTTTTCAGTGCTACTTACACACAGTAAGTACACATGTCAATACGGCTCGGGCTAGAGTCTGTATTTATGAACCGATCTTCACGAAACGTCTTGGGTACCTTTGTTATCACCTTGGGACGAGAACGAGTGTTTCTGGGTGCGGTCCAAAATTCAAGATGGCTGCCAGTGGCCATTTTGTACCAAAATTAGGTCTAATCAGTTTTTTGTACACAAGTTCTATACGGCTCAGGCCAGAGGCCGTATTTATGAACCGATCTTTACGAAACTTATTGGGTACCTTTGTTATCACCGTGGGATGAGAACGAGTGTTTTTGGGTGTGGTCCGAAATTCAAGATGGCCACCAGCAGCCATTTTGTACCAAAATTAGTGCAATCAGTCTTTTGTACAGAACTTCTGTATGAAAGTTCTGATTTGAATAAATTTTTGTATGAATGTTTAGTAACATGGAATACATCACATATAGTACGGGTTTTTTTCTCGTGCAGAAATTATGCAAATTAGATGAACTTTGATTTATTTAGTGCTACTTATACACTGTAAGTGCACATGTCAATACGGCTCGGGCTAGAGGCTGTATTTATGAATCGATCTTCACAAAACTTCCTGGGTACCTTTGTTATCACCTTGGGACGAGAACAAGTGTTTCTGAGTGTGGTCCAAAATTCAAGATGGCTGCCAGTGGCCATTTTGTACCGAAATTAGGTCCAATCAGTTTTTTGTCACAACTTCTACACAGCTCATATTTGTGAACTGATCTTCACAAAACTTCTTGGGTAACTTTGTTTTCACCTTGGGACAGGAATGAGTGTGTTTTGGGGTGCCTTTGTTATCACTGTGCTATGAGAACAAATATTTTGGGTTCTGTCAGACCCACTCTGAGACTCAAAGATTTTTTTCTAGTTTAGCATCTGACTGTCACCCACCTTTACAATACTTTACCTATACATTTGTTACAGGCAACGGCCAGTATTTATGTACAGACCGTTACAATACTTTATATGTACCTTTGTTATCAGGTCATTACCTAGATGTTTGTCATTGCTGTGTCATGTACTATACATGTACATGTCTTTGTCTTGACAAGTTGAGCTACAGTGTCATTTGTATTTGGCCTTAACTTGACAAAGTCAAGATAAGCTGTTGCCATCATGCATACGTAAGTCTGTTCACATTTTCCTTTAGTTCGCGATTGGTCAACTGTGACGGTTACAGTGGCCCGAAGCCCAAAAACCTTTAGTTCAGTCTGCAGGTCATATTTCTGAAGGGAAGGGATTTCATAATAACTTGGTAGGATGACCCCAGTCACGATCATTCAGCTGTGATGGCCCAAAACTATAGGTCATATTTATTTATGGATTTCATTGTAACTTGGTAGGTTGACTATATAATGTCTAGATGATAACATCCCCATTTGGTCATGACTGGTTAACTGTGACGGCTACAGGGGCCCCAAGCCGAAAACCCTTATCACAGTCTACAGGTCATATTTATGAAGGGATTTCATTGTAGGATCATTCCAGATAATGCCCAGATGAGAACGTCCCTTTTGGTGTCCATCATTCAACCATGATGGCTGCCCGAACCCAAAACCCAAAAAACTTTATCACAGACTGCAGGTCATATTTATGAAGGGATTTCATTTTAACTTGATAGGATGACTCGTTTTGGAATAATTTCACTGTAACTTGGTAACTTTTGTTGACATACATTAACTGTGTGGGCTACATACATTTACTGTGAGGGCCACATTAACCCACCCCTCAATTCTTCTGTACAGTCTACACCTCATATTTTTATTGAAAACTTAGCATACAGGGAACAGAAATTAACATATTCCCAATTATTACAATTCTTGTCTTATTTCATAATCCTTTCATAAACATTGAACATTTTTATCAAACACAGCGCAGACAAGTTAAGCCACAGTGTCATTGAAACTTTCATGTTTTCTTCCTATAAAGATCTAGCTTTGCATCAGGTGGTTGTTGATCGGTTACTGACTTTGGGCCTCTGTTGTGCCTGTTGTTGGTTAGTTTCTGGTTTTTCCTCTTGACATTGTTGTCTGTTCAATAACGTTTTGGATTCGTATTATTCAGTGTTTAGTTTAAAAATAATTATTGTTTTTTTCTATTAGGAGAATATTATATCTTATTACGGTTGTTTAGTTTTAATTAGGTAGTGCTTGTCCACACTTAGGCTCTATTGGCATACCTTTGGGCTCATGAGGTTCCCTTGGGGTACTTAGGCTTCATTCAAAAATTTTTTTAAATTTATTTTGAAATTTTTTTTAATTGTCTATGTTATGTATCCTTATGATGTTTATTCTGTATTATTATTGGGTGTGCAGTGGACTTATGATTTTGGCTCCATTATTGTTGTATCTATTATAATAATTGGTACTTAGTGTAAGTCCAGGAAGCCTTGGATTTAAATGCTTGTCGTTTGCTGGTAGTCGCTTCACTCCTTCAATACTTGTACTATGGGATGCAAACGTTGGAAACGGGTGTCGACCTGTGTGGTGAGTGGTGAAGTTCCGATGTAGGAGCTTTCCCGCAGGCTAGTACTAGTCTTTCAGTCTCTTTTTCAGAGGAACAAGAACATGGTGATGGTACTTTGACACCTGTCCATTACGTGCTGCCGTCGTCGCACTCTGATGAGCTCCGCTGTGATGAGTAAACAGAGCTAGCTGCCAAGGTGCTCATGAATTTTAGCAGGGGATTGAGGTCTCTAGTTAGTTCGCTTAATCCTCTGCATGCAACTAGCTCGACTGGTGGAGCAGTCGTCCCAAAATGGACGCTGGGTAGGTCTGTTGTAGTCGAGTAGTATAGACGTGAGTAGAGCGAGCACCTCATAAACTAAAGCTCACACAGCAGCGATAACAAAAGGAGATGAAACCAGAAAGTTTCTCTACAGGACGCTCGGCGAGATCTGGGGTCAGATCGTGAGTTGGAGATCCCTCTCCATCCCGTTAGCAGTTGGTATCGACTGTGTCCATTGTGAGAGACTATAATGAGTCTGAGCACCCGTCCAAAATGTGTGAGTCGGGATGTTCCTTCCACTCTGCAGCCAGGGTCGGCTGCGGTTTTGGCTTCTTCTTCTTACATGGAAGAGCACTCAAAGGGAATTAGCCTACAAGTTTCTCAGTGGGATATTCTTTGAGATCTGGGGTCAGATCGCAAGTTGAAGAGCATTCTCTGTCCCGTTAGCAGTCGGGGTCAACTGTTTACTGTCATGAGAAACTTCAGTGAGTTGGAGCACCCGTCTGAAATGTGCGAGTCAGGATGCTCCTTCCACACATCAGCCAGGGTCGGCTGTTGTTACGGCTTCCTCTTCTTCCATGGAAAAGCACACTAAAGGGTGGAAGCCTACAAGTTTCTAAATGGAATGCTCGGCGGGGTCTGGAGTCAGATCACGAGCTGGAGAACCCTCTCCATTCCGTCAGTAGTCGGGTCGACTGTTTCTGCTTTGAGAAACTTTAGTGAGTTGGGGCATCCGTTTGCAGCTATGGCTTATTCCTCTGCTTCATTGATGAAGCATGTTAGACCTATCTGTCCAACTTCGTATGTTCATGCTGTTCCACAGAGGTGTGCCCAGTCTTCACCACCGAAGTCGGATTAACCTGTGGTTAGTGAGGTATATTTATACGGGACATGCGTCGAAAGGTCTGGGGTCAGATCTCCGTCCTGTGAACAGCATATGGTGAAGATGCGGATAACCGCTGCTCTGCAAGCCTCATTCACAGACCTGCTGCCACAGAATCTGCAGCTTATCGCAGCATCCCAGTAGTTGCAGGTTCAACCATCAACAGTCTCCAGTAGTGAGCTGTCGGACGGTACGTTGGTCCAGTCATCTGTACATTTGGATGATGTTGACCATGTTTTTAAGATGGAACATTCAGAAGGTGAGAGGGCTGCGGGAGTTGATTCTCCATCCCTCACGGAAGAGCACATTAAGACGATAAATCTTATTCATAAGTTCTTTCGAATCTTGTTCCCTCTGAACAAAAGTCTGTGTTTGCTAGGAATAAAACAGCTTAAGGTATCGGGCGAAGGAAAGATGAAGGCCTTTGGTTCGCTTAACAATGCCTCCCTTGGCCCAGCAATAGTATAAGAAAGGCAGTGATCTATTCTTTACGAATGGAAGATCTATAGCTCATAGTTAGGCTGAGACAGCTATCTTGTTTGGAATAGAGGTGTTAGAAGGGAAAAGTATGTGTTTTCTTTCTCAGTGTTGTATTCCTAGGTGTCAGAGGCATTTATTTTTGTTGTTGACACCATAGTACCCTTATGTACTGTTAGAGCGGTCTTTTTATCTCACCTGACTTTCAGTCAGGAGAGCTATAGTGATCACTCACTGTCCGTTGTCTGTCGTTCATCATCTGTGAACATGGTGTTTGCATCTTCTCTCAAACCGCTGAACAATTTAATTGATATTTGAGATAATAGTTTGTTATAACATCACAATTTGATTTTGTTCAAATCAAGTTGCCTTACCCATTGGTAGGGCCACGCCCAAAAAGTGTGCTTAAATCTTAAAAAATGTTCTTCTCATGAACCAGCAGTAGCAAAGGCTTAATATTTGGTGTGCAGCTTCCTTTTGAGATGTAGACTCTCAGCTTTGTTCAAGAGTAGTTTGTGGGGCTATATTTGCCGTCATTATGTATGGGGGGGGGGGGGGGGGCAAGAATTTTTACCCCTCCAAAAATTTCTATTTTCCAAACCGAGAGGTAGATTTGGACCAAATTTGATATGAGGGCTTATTGGGTAATAAGTACTTCATTTATGCCCAAATTTTTTTTCCTGTCATAGGAGCTAAAAATAGAAAAAAATTAAAACGCCCATATCTCCAAAACTACGTTGGCACAGAGAATTCTTATTTGGTGTGAAGCTTCCTTAGGACCAACAGAATGGAATGGTAAAAAAAAAACTGCTCTCGGTTTTAATGGGGTACTTTTCTGGGACTTTGAAAAAGTGCTGAGTCAGCATTTTTTAACACTATGGGTAATGGGAAAAACATTTAAGACTACTTTTCTCCCAAACCACTGCTCTAAAAGCTTTCACATTTCACATATAACATCTTTGGAAGATTGTTTCATATGTTTATTGAAACCAATTCCCTAGGTCCATATTTGGTCTCTCTATGGCAGCCCAAATGTTTAAATTAGTGCAGTATGAGGAATATTCTTTGAAAATCTTCTTCTTCAGATCTACCAATAAGAATCTTTTGATATTTGGTATGCAGCATCCTTAGGTGGGTGAGATGCAAGTTTGTTCAAGCCAAGTCCCTGGGTTCATATTTAGGCTGAAAATTTGGGGTCCTGTTCCAGACTTAAATTTTGGACCAAAATCCAGAAATTTTGGGGGGTTTTTTTTATGCGTTTTGGCCAATTTTAAGACAAATTTTTTTTTTTTTTTTACACTGAAAATTTGGGAGGGGAGGTGGAACTTCAATAATTTTGGACCATAATCTGGAAATTAGTTTTTAGCTCACCTGACTGAAAGTCAGGGTGAGCTTTTCTTATCACTCTTCGTCTGTCGTCCGTCGTCCTGCGTGAAGGTGGTGTTTGAGCCTCTTTCTCCTAAACCACTGGCCACATTTTAATTAAATTTCATGTAAGTAGTGGTTATATAGGGGCATTTTGATTTTTAACCAAAATAGCTTTCGGCTCATATTGAGTTGAGGTGTGGGGGAAAAATGGCCAAATTTTTTGAAAATCTTCTTCTAATGAACCACCAGTAGCAGTGACTTGATATGTGATATACAGAGTCCTTTTGAGGTTTAGAATCAAGTTTGTTCAAGTTTGTCGGGCATTATTTGCCTTCGTTATGGGAGGGGCAAAAATTTTGGCCACGCCTAAAATTTCTATTTTCAGAACCGTGAGCGATTTGAACCAAATTTGATATGAGATGATAATGGGTCAGTTGATTGATGCAAAAAAAAAATTTCTCATTGCTCCATTGGAAATTCGGGAGCTAAAAATAGGAAAAACCTTAAAACTGCCATATCTCCAAAACTACATGGCACAGAGGATTCTTATTTTGTATAAAGCTTACTTTTATCCAGTAGAATAGAATGGTTAAAAAAAATCCCTATCGGTTTGATCACAAGGTACTTTTTAGGACTTTGAAAAAGTGCTGAGTCAGCACTTTTTAACACTGTAGGCAATGGGGAAAAGATTAAAAAATCTTCATCTCCAGATCCAGCAGGCAGAATCTTTTGATATTTAGTATACAACATTGTAGGGTGGATCTGATTCAGGTTTGTTCAAATTGGCCCCCTGGGTTCATATTTGGGCTCACTATAGAAGCCCGAATTTGAACTTAGTGCATTTCAGGCAAATTTCTTAAAAAATCTTCTTCTCCAGATCCAGCAGGCAGAATCTTTTGATATTTGGTATGTAACATTGTGGGGTGGATCTGATTCAAGTTTGTTCAAATCGGCCCCCTGGGTTTATATTTGGGCTCAGTATAGAAGCTTGAATTCGAACTTTGTGCATTTCAGGCAAATTTCTTAAAAAATCTTCTTCTCCAGATCCAGCAGGCAGAATCTTTTGATATTTGGTATGCAACATTGTGGGGTGGATCTGATTCAAGTTTGTTCAAATCGGCCCCCTGGGTGTATATTTGGGCTCAGTATAGAAGCTCGAATTAGAACTTAGTGCATTTCAGGCAAATTTCTTAAAAAATCTTCTCCAGATGCAGCAGGCAGAATCTTTTGAAATTTAGTATGCAACATTGAGGGGTGGATCTGATTCAAATTTGTTCAAATCGGCCCCCTGGATTTATATTTGGGCTCATTGTAGAAGCCCAAATTCAAACTTGGTGCATTTCAGGCAAATTTCTTAAAAAATCTAATCTTCTTCTCCAGATTCTGCAGGCAGAATCTTTTGATATTTGGTATGCAACATTGTGGGGTGGATCTGATTCAAGTTTGGTCAAATCGGCTCCCTAGATTCATATTTGGGCTCACTATAGAAGCTCGAATTCGAACTTAGTGCATTTCAGGCAAATTTCTTAAAAAATCTTCTTCTCAAGATCCAGCAGGCAGAATCTTTTCATATTGGGTATGCACCATGCTTAGGGGGGTGAGATTCAAGTTTGTTCAAGCCAAGTCCCTGGGTTCATATTTGGGCTCACTGTGGAAGCCCGAATTATAACTAAGTTCAAAATGAGGAATTTTCTTTAAAAATCTTCTTCAGATCCATTTCCCCATTTGAGCATGATCTGCCAACCGTGACTACTGGCCGAGCCCAAAAATCTTTAGCATAGGCAAAAGGTCATATTTTGGAAGGATTTCATTGTAACCTGTTAGGTTGACTCCATATAATGCCTAGATGATGTCATCCCCTTTTGGTCATGATTGGTCAACTGTGATGGCTACAGGTGCCCGAAGCCTGAAAAACCTTGAGCACCGTCTACAGGTCATATTTATGAAGGGATTTCATTGTAACTTTGTAGGATCACTCCAGATGATGCCCAGATGAGATTGTCCCATTTGGTTGCGATCGTTCAACCAGGAGGGCTGCCCGAGCCCGAAGCCCGAAAACCTTTAGCACAGTCTACAGGTCATATTTATGAAGGGATTTCATTGTAGCTTGGTAGGATGACTCCAAATAATGTCTAGATGAGATTGTCCCATTTTGATCGTGATCATTCAGTCTTGATGGGTGCCCAAGCCCAAAAACCTTTAGCATAGGCAAAAGGTCATATTTATGGAAGGATTTCATTGTAACCTGTTAGGTTGACTCCATAGAATGCCTAGATGATGACATCCTCTTTTGGTCATGATTGGCCAACTGTGATGGCTACAGGTGCCCAAAGCCCGAAAATCTTGAGCACCGTCTACAGGTCATATTTATGAAGGTATTTCATTGTAACTTTGTAGGATCACTGCAGATGATAATGTCCCCTTTTGGTTGCGATCATTCAACCATTATGGCTGCCCGAGCCCCGAAGCCTGAATACCTTTAGCACAGTCTACAGGTCATATTTATGAAAGGATTTCATTGTAACATGGTAGGTTGACTTCATATAATGTCTAGATGAGAACTTTCCCTTTTGGACACGATTGGGCAACTGTGACGGCTACAGGGGCCCGAAGCCTGAAAACCTTTAGAACAGTCCACTGGTCATAATTATGAAGGGATTTCATTGTAGCTTGGTAGGATGACTCCAAATAATGTCTAGATGAGAACATCCCCTTTTGGTCGCAATCATTCCGCCTTGATGGCTGCCCGAGCCCAAGATCTCAAAACATTTAGCATAGTCTATAGGTTATATTTATGGAAGGATTTCATTGTAACCTGTTAGTTTGACTCCATATAATGCCTAGATGATGACATACCCATTTGGTCGTGATTGGTCAACTGTGACGGCTTCAGGGGCCCGAAGCCCAAAAACCTTGAGCACAGTCTACAGGTCATATTTATGAAGGAATTTCATTGTAACTTCGTAGGATCACTCCAGATGATGCCCAGATGAGAATGTCCCCTTTTGGTTGTGATCATTCAACCATGATGGCTGCCCGAGCCCAAAGCCCACAGTCTACAGGTCATATTTATGAAGGGATTTTATTGTAACTTGGTAGGTTGACTTCATATAATGTCCCCTTTGGACGCAATTGGGAAACTGATGGCTAGAGGGACCTGAAGCCCGAAAACCTTTAGCACAGTCTACAGGCCATATTTATGAAGGGATTTCAATGTAACTTGATAGGATGACTCGTTTTGGAATAATTTCACTGTAACTTGGTAACTTTCGTTAATATACGTTAACTGTGGGGGGTACATACATTAACTGTGAGGTGATATTAACTCACCCCTCAGCTCTTTAGCACAGTGTACACCTCATATTATTTTTATCAAAAACATAGCATACAGGGACCAAAAATGAACATATTCCCAATTATCACAATTCTTGTCTTATTTCATAATCCTTTCATAAACATTGAACATTATCCTTTTCATCAAATACAACACACAAGTTAAGCTACAGTGTCATTGACACTTTCATTACCATTATGTGGATGTACAAAATATGTATCCGAGTCGAGCTCTGGGTTCTAAGGGCAGATCATGGCGAGTCGACGAGTCGTAATCTACCCTTAGAACCCGGAGCGAGACTCGGATACATATTTTGTACATTCACATAATGGTAATAATCATTTTATCTTACAATATATTAGAGATAAGTCAAGAATGTAGACGAATATATAATGAACTATTGATTCGTAGGGATGAACAAAAAGAAAAAAAATGGAACTCACGCGAAAGGAACGTGCTTGTATCCGACTCCCTGATACAAACATCTGTATCAGGGGTCGGACATACGACAATTGCAGAGTTAATACAGACAAAATACATGTTGATTGTAAGATAAATTTGATTATTGCTGCAAAAAGCGTACAGTGAAACCCTGTTAATAGACCATTTTAGCTTAACTTGACATAGTCATATAATGTCTAGATGAGAACGTCCTCTTTTGGACTTGATTGAGCAACTGTGACAGCTACAGGGGCTAGAAGCCCGAAACCTTTAGCACAGTCTACAGGTCATATTTATGAAGGGATTTCATTGTAACTTGGTAGGATGACTCCAAATAATGTCTAGATGAGAACGTCCCATTTTGATCGCGATCATTCAGCCGTGATGGGTGCCCGAGCCCAAAAACCTTTAGCATAGTCTGTAGGTCATATTTATGGAAGGATTTCATTGTAACTTGTTAGGTTGACTCCATATAATGCTAGATGATGACATCCCCTTTTGGTCGTGATTGGTCAGCTGTGATGGCTACAAGTGCCCGAAGCCCAAAAACCTTGAGCACAGTCTACAGGTCATATTTGTGAAGGGATTTCATTGTAACTTTGTAGGATCACTCCAGATGATGCCCAGACGAGAATGTTCCCTTTTGGTTTGTGATCATTCAACCATGATGGCTGCCAGAGCCCAAAGCCCAAAAACCTTTAGCACAGTCTACAGGTCATATTTATGAAGGGATTTCATTGTAACTTGGTAGGTTAACTTCATATAATGTCTAGATGAGAACGTCTCCTTTGGACGCAATTGGGAAACTGACGGCTACAGGGGCCCGAAGCCCGAAAACCTTTAGCACAGTCTACAGGCCATATTTATAAAGGGATTTTAATGTAACTTGATAGGATGACTCGTTTTGGAATAATTTCACTGTAACTTGGTAACTTTTGTTGATATACGTTAACTGTGAGGGCCACATACATTAACTGTGAGGTCATATTAACCCACCCCTCACCTCTTTAGTACAGTGTACACCTCATATTATTTTTATCATAAACATAGCATACAGGGAACAGAAATGAACATATTCCCAATTATCACAATTCTTGTCTTATTTCACAATCCTTTCATAAACACTATCCTTTTCATCAAACACAACACACAAGTTAAGCTACAGTGTCATTGACACTTTCATTACATTCCGCCATCTTACATCCGGGACTTCATTTGCCCCCACAAACTGGCTTTATTTATCAACATTGATCACAAGTGTACTGAACTGCTGATCGTCATTTTTCGCCTCCGTTTTATCAATTAAAATCTGACAATTTACCAAATCTGCATTTGTTCTCATCCCCAAAGAAATTTGAAAGAAATTTGTGTATTTTGCAATGTTATATTCCATACTTATTTGTTATCATTTTCGTGTTGTAATACAATCCTTCATCATGTTCGTTCCGACATTCGTCCCAACTCTCAACTTCAAAGTACCGTCGGCTTCTTTAAAGCTAAAAATGTATCATTTGAAGAATGGCAGGCAGGTACACAGTCAAATTTTGTTTCAAAAGAAAGACAGCAATGACAACAAATATTTATAATGTGGAAACAAACTATCAGTGCAGCGTTCAGTACTGTACAGCAGATGTGGGTGCCATTCTTAGTAACTAATCTGAATGGCTCATTTCAACGGGCATATCAAGTCCTGGATGTACAATGGCGCTATGTACAAATGCTCACATGAAAATTACAAGTTAGAAATATAGCATTGCAAAATACACAAATTTCTAACAACCAACCTTTATTAGCTCACCTGACTGAAAGTCAGGGTGAGCTTTTCTGATCACTTTTCGTCCGTCGTCCGTCGTCCGGCGTCCGTCGTCCGGCGTGAAGGTGGTGTTTGGGTCTTTTTCTTCCAAACCACTGGCCGCATGTTAATGAAATTTCATGTGAGTAGGGGTTATATAGCGGCATTTTGATTTTTGGGCAAATTAGGTTTCGGCTCATATTGAGCAGAGGGGTGGGGCAAAAATGCTCCAATTCTTAAAAAATCTTCTTCTCAAGAACCAGCAATAGCAGAGACTTGATATTTGGTATGCAGCTTCCTTTTGAGGTGTAGACTCAAGTTTGTTCAAGAGAAGTTTGTAGGTCTATACTTGGCGATGTTATGGGAGGAGCAAAAATTTTGGCCCCACCCCAAATTTCTATTTTTTAAACCGAGAGGCCAATTTGAACCAAATTTTATGTGAGGGCTTATTGGGTCATAAGTACCTAATTTATGCAGAAATTTTTTTTCCTGTAGCCCCGTGGGAACCACAGGAGCTAAAAATAGAAAAAAATTAAAACGCCTATATCTCAAAAACTGCACGGCAGTGAGAATTTTTATTTGGTGTGAAGCTTTCTTGGGACCAACAGAAAGGATTGGTAAAAAAAAATTGCTATCGGTTTTATCATAGGGTACTTTTTCGGGACTCTGAAAAAGTGCTGAGTCAGTATTTTTTAACACAGTAGGCAATGGGAAAAAAATAAAGAATTGTTTTCTTCCAAACCACTGCTCTAAAAGCTTTCATATTTTACATATAACATCTTTGGAACATTGATTCACATATTTGTAGAAATCAAATTCCTCGGTCCATATTTGGGTTCCCTATGGGAACCCAAATGTTCAAATTAGTGCAATATGAGGGATATATTTTAAAAATCTTCTTCTTCGGATCCACAAATCAGAATCTTTTGATATTTGCTATGCATCATCCTTAGGGGGGTGAGATTGATGTTTGTTCAAGCCTAGTCCCTGAGTTCATATTTGGACTCCCTTTGGGAACCCAAATTGTAACTTAGTGCAATACGAGGTATATTCTTTTAAAATCTTCTTCTTCGCATCCACCGGTCAGAATCTTTTGATATTTGGTATACAGTATGCTTAGGGAGGTGAGATTCAAGTTTGTTCAAGTCAAGTCCTTCGGCTCATATTTGGTCTCCCTGTGGGAGCACAAATTATAACTTAGTTCAATATGAGCAATATTCTTTAAAAAAAATTTTTTTTTCAGATCCACCAGTCAAAATCTTTTGATATTTGATGTACAGCATTCGTAGGGGGGGGGGAGGGGGGGGGGGGGGGGCTGAGAGTGAAGTTTGTTAAAGCCAAGTCCCTTGGTTCATATTTGGGCTCACTATAGAAGCCCAAATTATACCAAAATTTTTATTTTCCAAACCAAGAGGTCGATTTGAACCAAATTTGATATGAGGGCTTATTGGGTCACAAATACCTAATTTATGCCATAAATTGTTTTCCTGTCCCCCACGGCAACTACAGGAGCTGAAAAAATTTTTTTTTTTTGAATGCCCATATTTCCAGAACTACATGGCACTGAGAATTTTTATACAATGTGAAGCTTCCTTAGGGCCGGGAGAAAGGAATGGTGAAAAAAATGCCATTGGTTTTATCATAAGTACTTTTCCAGGACTAAAAGTGCCGAGTCATCATTTTTTAACACTGTAGGTAATGGGAATAACGTTGAATAATCTTCTTCTCCCAAACCACTGCTTCAGAAGCTTTTGTTTTTGGGTTCCCTATGGGAGCCCAATGTATAACTTAATTCAGTATGAGAAATATTCTTAAAAAATCTTTTTTTTCTGATACTCCTCTCAGAATCTTTTGATATTTGATTTTTAGTTTTCTTAGAAGCGGCAAATTGAAATTTGTTCAAGTTCTGGTTTATTGATAAAATTGGGCCCAGTAACCAATTCCTGCGTTGAAAGCCCTGTAAAGTGGGCAGTAATAGGCATAAACGATTGACCAAACCTGATATTATAATTATGCCTCTGTAATGATGTAGCCTTAGAAAGTGACCTTAAATTCCAATAAATAAATAGATAAATTATTGAGTACCCAATATGGGGATCTAACATATGAACACTCTGGGTTACTAAGTAGAGAAAACACTTTTATGTTGAAAAACTGATAATAACCACAAGGCAGAATCCCTTGCTATTTTGGTGATATGACTCGGCCAGTATCAGGTGAGCGCCCTCAGGCCCCGTGGGGCCTCTTGTTCTCTTTGGGGATGAGAACAAATGCAGATTAGGTAAACTGTCAAATTTTAATTGATAAAATGGGGACGAAAACTGAAGCTTTCAATGCCGATAAGCAGTTCAGTACACATGTGATCAATGTTGATAAATAAAGCCAGTTTGTGGGGGCAAATGAAGTTCCGGATGTAAGATGGCGGAATGTAAAAATTGTCTACTGAATAGCGATTTTGCCATTGAAATTTATTCAGTTAACAGGAGTATTCAATTAACAGGGATTGTGTCACTTTCCTGTATTCTAGAGATACACTTAGCATTTATTATGTTATATCTTGTTTGACAGAGCTCCATGAGCTCTGTCAAACAAGATATAATAGATTAAATGCCTGTATTAGATGTACTGAGGCGAAATAGGTCTATAAACAAAGGAAAGCTGGGGAGAGTCAGGGTAATTTCTTGACAGGTTACAAGATTTTTTATTCAATTAACAGGAGTTTACTCTATAACCTATATTCAATTAACAGGTCAAATTTATACTGGAGGTGTGGTAAATGGTTTTGTGTTGGGAAATTATATTCAATTAACAGGGTTATTCATTTAAGAGATATCCAGTTAAGTGGGCTCAACTGTATTAAAAAAATTGAGTTATAATTTTGGAACCCCTACTTAACCCTTTGAACCATGGTGGTATACTACTGCGCATGCGACTGTTACATGAATATCCTAGGTCCGAGGTGAGACAAAAGTATTAAACCCATCCGATATTACGTGGACAATGAATGCAATAATTAAATTGGACAAGACATTTGGAGTGAAAGGGATTAACCCTAGAGAGCGTAATCTTGGCATTAATTGTGAAATTGATTAGGCCAAATAAACTACTGCATGTTGATGTCACAGAATGTCAGAATGATAACCAGTCATCAATAATTTTCTGAATCAAATTTATGTAAGTTGTGTCGGAATGTTGCATTTGTCGGAATTTAAAAAAAAATATTCTAATAAAAAACTTAAATATTTTATGAATGTTGGTAATGGTAAGGCCAACGTCAATTCGTCGAGTTGAGATTGTTGAGTTGTACATGGCAGCAATTGGAAGAGTTCATATTCATTATTTGGGGTAGACCAATTAATATTTTCAACGGGCAGCCTAGAGGCTGCACATTGAAAATATTTATTGTTCTCCCCATACATTCTCTTAGCAGCCATCCTACTTAATGAAACTATGACGTATCATGTTCATAGGCCGGAAAATCAGCCTCTAGGGTTCAAAGGGTTAATATGCGGAGTGAACAGTGTGCATACATGTATGTTCACAGGGTATTTTTGTTTTTAAAAATTTGATTAGGAGTTTCCATCTTGTTTTCAAAAAGTTGTGAGAAATATAGAATAAACGTCTAGTGTTTTCAAGTAAAAAATTTATTCTACAAGTAGGATTAAGAATGAAACCGATGAGCCTCTGGCAAGTCGGTTTCATTCTTAATTCTACGAGTAGAAAATAAATTTTTTACTTGAAAACATTTATGTTTATTTTGTTTATCCCATAAATCTTCTGCAGGGCAGTCACAGAAAAATCGTGCTATAATTTGCTACAAAACACAGCGAGAAGTGAGGAGCACATTGGTCCAATTCGATCGACAAGCAAAATTAGCAAAAATAAACAAGGCGCAGTAATACATTTCTGTATAAAAATAATTTCCCTACAAACTTGAGCTATGCTTGCAAAAATACTTTATTATGTGAACAGTGGGTGGTGTTTTCTACTGGCATTGTGTAATACTTTCAAAAAGATTTAAAGATATCAACAATTGAACTATTAATTACGCTAGACAAATGTGGTAGAGGCCAGAGGTCAACAAATCCGTTGCTACCTGCGGAATAAATTCTTTCAGTGTTAAACCTATGGGGAAAATTTTATCACCCTACTAGGTGAATAAAGCAAAAAATTATCCAAGGTCTTTTTTGTTCAAATATACGGCCATTTATGGGATAAATAGTGAATTTAAGGCCAATATGAAAGAAAAATGGTTAGCATTTGGACCTTTGTGTATAGCATTTTGCGATGGGCATCCAGTCATCAAGTTCCCTGGTTCATTGATATTTTTCTTCAAAACATTTCCCTGATGCCAGGACTCCACTATAGTGTGCTTCACTTCAAATTGTAGTGAGCAGTATACAGTTCCCCTCCCATTTGCAAATTCAAAAGACTGCACACAAAAAGTTTTCTCTCAGTTCACGGCTCCTGTAGCATTATACAGTTAAAACTAGAAGTCCTGTCACGAACTGCACGCTTATCTAGGCATAGTTGCGCATAGAAATTGCGCGCAATTGCCATGTGGAATGGCATCCCTAGCACAGCAGGTTCTCCTGGTTACTCATAGCAAACACAGGCAATGTTTCTGCCAATGGACTTCCGGATTACTCGGAGGTCCATTGGCTGAAACATTGCTTGTGCACAGGTCATATGGACAGAATTTGATAGCCTTACCATGGTCATAACGTGTAGATTAACGCGCAAATTGACGTGCTATTTGTGTGCATTTCATGACAGGACTTCTAGTTTTAACTGTAAGTTATTCTGTTTGTTGACAGGGGACATGGTCTCACATTCCCAGCATGAAATTTGTATTCACCGAGGTTGAATATAAATTTCATGCAGGGAACGGGAGACAATATCCCCTGTCAACAAACAGAATAACGTATATGTCCTGTTCTTACACAAGTAAAATTGAATTGGAAAAAAAAATGATGAAAGTTAACACCTTACTGAAACAACAGCTGCTTTCTAATATTCGCTGTACAACAACAAATTTTAAAATGATGCGAATGTAGCGATTTCAGTTTATATTACAGTAATTTAATTCAAAGACATCTTATAATCTAATCAGTTTCATAAATAATTACCCATGTTTACATAACTAATCTTTTTGTATAGAATAACGGTACTTTTGTGTGTATTTTACTTCAGTTAACTGTATTTGTCTCAGTTGATTTCAAGTGAAAAAAGACATTACGATGAACCGTTGCTCATGGCAACGAGACACTTTCCTTGACAGTGGACATACGAATTGCCGACAGTAGACATATGCGCGTGCCCGGCGCCATAAAATAAAATCAACAAGGCATTGACCAATCACTGCAAGATATTGCGGATGGTATCAGGACATATGTTTCTGTTTGCCGTCACCATGCAAAATATTTGATATGAGGTTGCCTGTTTCATAATTATTCCATCAACGAGAAGTCTTGCAAGCCACCTCATTTTTTTGTAAATTTTTCACATGTGCTGAATACGATGTTTCTGAATGAAGTGTTGTTTAATTTACAAATCAATTTACGATTTGAACAAGGATGGAGTGTGTCAGCCCTTATCTGATTATTTGTCCTGTGGTGTCGTGGGTAGGGCTGCACAGTATTTGAAACTGAATACTGGTATCGGTATTCAAAAAAATACCATGGTATACCGGTATATCGAAAACCTGTTCAGATATCTGAACATACATATATATATGTACCCTAATCGGGATTTGATCCTTCACAGTCGGAACAAATCAGCATGCCTTGATGATGCAGTTCGAATGACCCTTTACCTGATGCAGACGATATCAAAATTAATTTTTTTAAATATTAGTTTATCAAATTTTTCAAGAAGATTTCAACAAAAACATATGAAGTGACAGGCTCGTCAAGCTCGTTCCAATGAGGGGTCACATGATATGGTTTTAGTGAAATATTTTGAAAAATAATATTTGTTCAGCTGCACAATTTGTGTATTTCTCAAGACAATGCAGCCAATTTGTTAGGTGCAGGGATAATATTATTCTTTCAGGACTTCAGTTAAAAAACTCAGGACATCTTGAAAATTGAATTGTGGGTAAATAAATAAAGATGATAAACCAATATTTTTGCAATTGCACCAATATTCAATCAATACTGGTTTGAATACCAGTATGTATTGGTTTATCGATATACCATGCACCTCTAGTCATGGGGTACACAATACAGTTAAAACTAGAAGTCCTGTCTTGAAATGCGCACAAATAGCATGTTGATCTGCGCGTTAATCTACGTGTTATGACCATAGTAATTCTATCAAATTCTGTACATATGACCTGTGCACAAGCAATGTTTCAGCCAATGGACCTCCGGGTAACCCGGAGATCCATTGGCAGAAACATTGCCTGTGTTTGCTATGAGTAACCAGGAGAACCTGCCGTGCTTTGGATACCATTCGATATGGCAATTGCGAGCAATGCCTATGCGCAATTAAGACTAGATAAGCGCACAGTTCATGACAGGACTTCTAGTTTTAACTGTAGATTTATTTACTAAACTTTGTATCGCTAACAGTTGCCTCATTCATTTCAAGATGTGGGTTTCAAGTTGTGGGTGGGGTCTTGTACGTTATTGTGATGAATTGACTGTATTATGGTCTGAGGTCTGCGGCTCTGTGCCATAAACCTTGGACCATGTTACTGTTGAGTAATCACAATAACATTTACCATGATGTTAGATTAACTACTTATATTGTTTGCACATTCATCTATAAGCTTGGGCAGATTCCATCATTCCAGTGGTTGTCAGAGTACAGATGAAATTGAAATTCCTCTCACAGTTAGTGCAGAAAATGCTTGTTAATTAATGCACTCTCTACTGCAATAGACTGAAATAAGCTGAAATACACAAGGGCACCTGCACTGTGCAATGCAAAATATAATGCGCTATAAGTGAGGTCAGTAGTGAAGTTACAAACTGAACCGACAAACAGAATGGAAATATTGAGAAGGCAGTGTGTGGAGGGTGGATTACTACTAAATCACTGTGGGATAGATACAGCAAACACTTCCAAGCTTTCATCACATGGACCACGGGTTGTACCTGGTGGTCCATGTGATGAAAGTTAGCAAGTGTTTCTTGTTCTGTTATGAACAATTATAAATAATTTTTGAGCGGCGAATGTAGTATTCATATAATTACATACACAGGTATGTTTGCGTCCCAACTGAATATCCAACTAGTACACATTTGAACATGTGGTTTGTTAATCTTTAAGTCTATTCACATTTTGCTTTAGCACGGGGGTACTACCCCCCCCCCCCCCCCCCCCCCCCCCAAGTCGCGATCATTCAGCCTTGATGGCTGCCCGAGCCCAAAACCCCAAAACCTTTAGCATAGTCTATAGGTCATATTTGTGGAAGGATTTCATTGTAACCTGTTAGTTTGACTCCATATAATGCCTAGATGATGACATCCCCTTTTGGTCATGATTGGTCAACTGTGATGGCTTCAGGGACCCAAAGCCCAAAAACCTTGAGCACAGTCTACAGGTCATATTTATGAAGGAATTTCATTGTAACTTCGTAGGATCACTCCAGATGATGCCCAGACGAGAATGTGCCCTTTTGGTTGCGATCATTCAGCCATGATGGCTGCCCGAGTCCAAAGTCCAAAAACCTTTAGCACAGTCTACAGGTCATATTTATGAAGGGATTTCATTGTAACTTGGTAGGTTGACTTTATATAATGTCTAGATGAGAACGTCCCCTTTGGACGCAATTGGGAAACTGACGGCTACAGGGGCCCGAAGCCCGAAAACCTTTAGAACAGTCTACAGGCCATATTTATGAAGGGATTTCAGTGTGACTTGATAGGATGACTCGTTTTGGAATAATTTCACTGTAACTTGGTAACTTCCGTTAATTTACGTTAACTGTGAGGGCCACATACATTAACTGTGAGGTCATATTAACCCACCCCTCAGCTCTGTAGTACAGTGTACACCTCATATTATTTTTATCAAAAACATAGCATACAGGGATCAGAAATGAACATATTCCCAATTATCACAATTCTTATCTTATTTCATAATCCTTTCCTAAACATTGAATATTATCCTTTTCATCAAACACAACACACAAGTTAAGCTACAGTGTCATTGACACTTTCATTTTCTAAACCGAGAGGCAGATTCGAACCAAATTTGATATGAGGGCTTATTGGGTCATAAGTACTTAATTTATGCCAAAAATCTTTTCCCCGTCATCCCATGGGAACCACAGGAACTAAAAATAGAAAAAAAATTAAAACGCCCATATCTCTAAAACTACACGGCACTGAGAATTCTTATTTGGTGTGAAGCTTCCTTAGGACCAACAGAATGGAATGGTAAATAAAAATTGCTATAAGTTTTTATCATGAGGTACTTTTTTGGGTACTTTGAAAAGTGCTGAGTCAGCATTTTTTAACACTGTGGGTAATGGGAAAAAAACATTTAATACAACTTTTCTCCCAAACCACTGCTCCAAAAGCTTTCAAATTTCACATATAACATCAATTGAAAACAGTCCCCTGGGTCCATATTTGAGCTCTCTATGGGGGCCCAAATGTTTAAATTAGTGCAGTATGAGGAATATTCTTTAAAAATCTTCTTCTTCAGATCTACCAATAAGAATCTTTTGATATTTGGTATGCTGCATGCTTAGGAAGGTGAGATTCAAGTTTGTTCAAGCCAAATGCCTGGGTTCATATTTAGGTTGAAAATTTGGGGTCCCGGTCCGGACTTAGAAATTTTGGACCAAAATCCAGAAATGAGTTTTTTTGTTTTTTTTATGCATTTCGGTCAATTTTAAGACAAATTTTTTTTTTATTTTCACACTGAAAATTTGGGGTCCAGGTGGGACTTTGAAAATTTTGGACCAAAATATGGAAATCAGTTTTTATGTGTACCCATACTATGTATGGTACACATAATGCCGGCGTCCGGGGTGATCATCCGTCGTTCGTCCATCCTTTGTCCGTCCGTCTGTCCGTCCGGTGTCCGTATCCATTTCTTTGGCATTCGATAACTTGAAAAATATTGCTTGGATTGTCAAGTTACTTTATATTTGTGTTCAGGTTACTGATGTGCTGAGCTGTATAGTTTTTGGTGTAAATCGGATAATTTGATCCTGAGATATTAACCCTTTATCCTTCAACTGAAAATTCCTCCAATCCCTTTGGCATTCGATAACTTGAAAAATATTGCTTGGATTGTCTAGTTACTTCATATTTGTGTTCAGGTTACTGATTTACCGAGCTGTGTAGTTTTTGGTGTAAATCTGATGATTTGATCCCGAGATATTAACCCTTTATCCTTCAAATTGAAAATTCCTCCAATCCCTTGGGCATTCGATAACTTGAAAAATATTGCATGGATTGTCAAGTTACTTTATATTTGTGTTCAGGTTACTGATGTGCCAAGCTGTATAGTTTTTGGTGTAAATCTGATAATTTTATCCCGAGTTATTAACCCTTTATCCTTCAAATTGAAAATTCCTCCAATCCCTTTTGCATTTGATAACTTGAAAAATATTGCTTGGATTGTCAAGTTACTTTATATATGTGTTCAGGTTATTGATGTACTGACCTGTATAGTTTTTGGTGTAAATCTGTTATTTTGATACTGAGATATTAACCCTTTATCTTTCAAATTGAAAATTCCTACAATCCCTTTGGCATTCGATAACTTGAAAAATATTGTTTGGATTGTCAAGTTACTTTATATTTGTGTTCAGGTTACTGATGTGCCGAGCTGTATAGTTTTTGGTGTAAATCTGATAATTTAATCCTGAGATATTAACCCTTTATCCTTCAAATTGAAAATTCCTCCAATCCCTTTGGCATTCGATAACTTGAAAAATATTGCATGGATTGTCTAGTTACCTTATATTTGTGTTCAGGTTACTGATATGCCAAGCTGTATAGTTTTTGGTGTAAATCTGATAATTTGATCCCGAGTTATTAACCCTTTATCCTTCAAATTGAAAATTCCTCCAATCCCTTTGCCTTTCGATAACTTGAAAAATATTACTTGGATTGTCAAGTTACTTTATATTTGTGTTCAGGTTACTGATGTGCCGAGCTGTATAGTTTTTGGTGTAAATCTGTTATTTTGATCCTGAGATATTAACCCTTTATCCTTCAAATTAAAAATTCCTCCAATCCCTTTGGCATTGGATAACTTGAAAAATATTGCTTGGATTGTCAAGTTACTTTATATTTGTGTTCAGGTTACTGATGTGCCAAGCTGTACAGTTTTGGGTGTAAATCTGATAAATTAATCCTGAAATATTAACCCTTTATCCTTCAAATTGAAAATTCCTCCAATCCCTTTGGCATTTGATAACTTGAAAAATATTGCTTGGATTGTCAAGTTACTTTATAATTGTGTTCAGGTTACTGATGTGCTGAGCTGTATTTTTTTTGGTGTTAATCTGATAATTTGATCCTGAGATATTAACCCTTTATCCTTCAAATTGAAAATTCCTCCAATCCCTTTGGCATGAGATAACTCAAAAAATATCAATCCGATTGTCATGTTACTTTATATATTTATTCAGGTTACTGATGTGCTGTGCTGTATAGTTTTTTATGTAAATCTGATAATTTGATCCGGAGATATTAACCCTTTATCCATCAAATTAGACACTCCTCCAATCCATTTCTATATGTACCCATACCTTGTATGGTGTACATAATGTCAGCATCTGTGGTGGCCCTCCTTCGTACAGCTTTCTACTAGTTGCGCGTATGGGTACACATCTGACGATTTCATCAGTCTATTTTTTTGGTTTTTTATGCATTTTGGTCAAATTTAAGACAAAAAAAAAATTTTAGTCTGAAAACATTTTTGTTTGGAACTACGAAAAGGAGTTCATCTAGGTTTTTATGATTGAGTTTCGGAACTTAGTTTTTCGTCACCCACTTTATTTTTAATCCAATCTATTGTTGTGAATTATATTTCCATGCGGAGGATTGGATATTATGTCTATATGGTGTATTGTTTGACACCCTGGCATACTGTCTTGATTTCAAGGGGTATGTCAACACTATATCAGCGGGTATATTCCTTGCAACAGTGCCTTATTCATCATATCTCTCTCCGTTTTAAGTGGTATTATGGAGTTGATCAGACGTGAGGGAGAGATACAGTTTTATACTATTCTAGTTAACTAACACTAAAGCATTACGAGTCGCGCCGGGTTAAATCGGTCATGCTTGTTTTGACTAACTTTAAGCTTTTATCAGCTGTATTACTCTTTATTGAGAATAGCAGCAGCAGTATAGCTTTGGGAATGTACTGTGAAGTTTCCTTTTCCTATAGTGAAAAAGGAATTTGTCACAGTTGCAAGCTTTAGTATTACTGCTCCAGCTTTACTTATCTAGCGATTCAAGTAATGCGGTTGGGGGGTTCGATGTGATTTATTTGTCGAACTCCACCCCTTCACCAATATGTTAAGAGGCACTTACAGGGCAGGATGTAGTTCTCTTCCCATAAGCCTTGTATGCATTCAATTATATGCATGTCTTTGAATTGCTCTTCGATTGGCGGATGGGTTGTGGTCTAACGGTGTCTTCAGTGGCACATTCACTCTTTAGTTGGTATGCTTCCTGTGGTTGTTCGTTCATAAGTTGTATACGAGCATATGATTCCTGAACAGTAACTGTTTTTGGATTCCGAATTTTTAGCTCAACTTTGACGAAGTCAAATTTGAGCTATTGTCATGGCCCGTCGTCCATCCGTCCGTCTGTCCGTCTGTCCATCTGTCCGTCTCTCCGTACGTCAACAATTGGCTATGGCTCGGGCTAGAGGTCGTATTTATGAACCGATCTTTACGAAACTTCTTGTGTACCTTTGTTATGACCCTGGGACGGGAACGAGTGTTTTTAGGTGTGGTCCGAAATTCAAGATGGCTGCCAGTGGCCATTTTGTACCGATGATGCAAAAATCAGTTTTTTGTACAGAACTTCTGTATGAAAGTTCTGATTTGAATAAAGTTTTGTATAAATGTTTAGTACCATGGTTTACATCACATATAATACGGGGTTTTTTCTCGTGCGTAAATTATGCAAATTAGACTGACTTTGATTTATTTAGTGTTACTTTCAGAGCTGTAAGTGCCAAGCTGCTATGGCTCGGGCTAGAGGCCGTATTTATGAACCGATCTTTACGAAACTTCTTGGGTACCTTTGTTATGACCGTGGGACGAGAACGAGTGTTTTTGGGTGCGGTCCGAAATTCAAGATGGCTGCCAGCCGCCATTTTGTACCGACGATGCAGAAATCTGTTTTTTGTACAGAACTTCTATATGAAAGCTCTGATTTGAATAATTTTTTGCATGAATGTTTAGTACCATGGGATACATCACATATAATACAGGTTTTTTTTTCGTGCGTAAATTGTGCAAATTAGACTAATTTTGATGTTTTTTTGGGTTACTTTCAGCACTGTAAGTGCAAATGCCAATACGGCTCGGGCTAGAGGCCGTATTTATGAACCGATCTTTACGAAACTTCTTGGGTACCTTTGGTATCACCGTGGGACGAGAACGAGTGTTTTGGGGTCCGGTTCGAAATTCAAGATGGCCGATGGCAGCCATTTTGTACAAAATTAGGTGCAATCAGATTTTTGCACAGAACTTCCATATGAAAGCGCTGATTTGAATAATTTTTTGTGTGAATGTTTAGTACCAAGGGATACATCACATATAATACAGGTTTTTTTCTCGTGCAGAAATTATGCAAATTAGATGAACTTTGATTTTTTCAGTGCTACTTACACACAGTAAGTACACATGTCAATACGGCTCAGACTGGAGTCTGTATTTATGAACTGATCTTCACGAAATGTCTTGGGTACCTTTGTTATCACCTTGGGATGAGAACGAGTGTTTCTGGGTGCGGTCTAAAATTCAAGATGGCTGCCAGTGGCCATTTTGTACCGAAATTAGGTCTAATCAGTTTTTTGTACACAACTTCTATACAGCTCAGACTAGAGGCCATATTTATGAACCAATCTTTACGAAACTTCTTGGGTACCTTTGTTATCACCGTGGGATGAGAGTGAGTGTTTTTGGGTGTGGTCCAAAATTCAAGATGGCCACCAGCATCCATTTTGTACCAAAATTAGTGGAATCAGTCTTTTGTACAGAACTTCTGTATGAAAGTTCTGATTTGAATAAATTTTTGTATGAATGTTTAGTAACATGGAATACATCACATATTCTAAGGGGTTTTTTTTCGTGCAGAAATTATGCAAATTAGATGAACTTTGATTTATTCAGTGCTACTTACACAATGTAAGCACACATGTCAATACAGCTCAGGGTAGAGGCTGTATTTATGAACCGATCTTCACAAAACTTCTTGGGTACCTTTGTTATCACCTTGGGATGAGAATGAGGGTTTCTGGGTACGGTCCAAAATTCAAGATGGCTGCCAGTGGCTATTTTGTACCGAAATTAGGTCCAATCAGTTTTTTGTCACAAGTTCTATACAGCTCGTATTTATGAACTGATCTTCACAAAACTTCTTGGGCACTTTGGGACAGGAACGAGTGTGTTTTGGGGTGCCTTTGTTATCACTGTGCAATGAGAACAAATATTTTGGGGTTCAGTCAGACCCACTCTGGGACTCAGAGATTTTTTTCTAGTTTAGCATCTGACTGTCACCCACCTTTACAATACTTTACCTACACATTTGTTACAGGCAACGGTCAGTATTTAGACCATTACAATACTTTATATGTACATTTGTTATCAGGTCATTACCTAGATGTTTGTCATTGCTGTGTCACATACTATACATGTACATGTCTTTGTCTTGACAAGTTGAGCTACAGTGTCTTTGACACTTTCATTTCATGAATACATTCAGTTGATATTGCTAGCCTTTGTGTACCTATGCGGCAGGCATGTCGGTTATCTGGACGACATTCTCTAAATATGGAAATTAGTCCACTCTGTGACGTTCCACTCAGTGTTGTCTGCTTTTGTTACGACGTACGAGTCTCCTCCTCAGGTTAAATCATATTAACGTTGTTATTTTACATACGGGGTTGTTATCTTTACTTGGCTCAAGGCATTCATAACCCCATGTACCAAACGACGTAGCTTATGCACGAAACGTCCTACAAGTTTGTGTACGAAACGTCCTAAATTGCCGTGTACGAAACGTCTAGCCCCCTTCCATGGCGGGCAGAATCACATGATTTTCAAAATGGAGAGATCTGTTCAGAACGTACATATTGAATATTGGGCTTATGACCGATATGAGAAGAAAGGAATAAGTCAGATTTATCCAGAGTCAGGACAGTGTCTGTCGGCCTGTGTACGAGTTCCCACAGGATTTTTAAATATGGGATTTAATCTTATTGGGAGAATATGTAGTATTCCATGCAGGGAGAGTCAAATTGACACGGGTGATTCCGTTCTTCTCACTGAGGAAAGGACTGCACAAAACGATTGGATAAATTGTTTGGGGAGTTGATTTGGTGGCGAGTTTACCAGGAACCAAGAAACACAACCCCGCATTGACATTCTAATTGTAACTTGGCAGGGTTCGATCAAGTTATTCACGCATTTTCACAGAATTCAAAACATCAGAATCGGTATCGGCCGATTATTAAATTTATAACATCGGTATCGGCCGATGGTTTGTTTACCATATCGGTTCATCACTAATTAATATCACCGGTTATCGACATACCTATGTATTCCGGATGCGGCATATATTCAGAAGCTTGCAATTTTAATAACTGGGATCACCACGATGTAGCCTTAGCTGCTGATGTGGCATTAAGCACCAATAAATAAATAACCGGGAGCCCTTTAGATACGTATATATTATTCAGTACCGCTTTTTCACTGATTCCAGGCTGCTTCCCTCTTTGTTTTGAAGATTAATTCCTTCAAAAAAGAGGGGGGCAGGATTTATCTTCACCTCTTCTGCCCTTATAATAAGTGTGTAACTATGAGTGAAGCTGTTATTGTCTATAAATTATACTGATCTTATGTACAGCTTGTTGCATTATATGCGGCATCTCCAACTCTCGGGCATGCTTTTCCTAATTTAAAGTGTCTTAGTCTGGACTAGCCTTAAAATTGGGACCTTGTTACACCCAATTAGCTTAATCATTTATGCTAAATAATAAGGAATCACTTGGAAATTGCTCCTTTTTCAGTGGTATGCCCTTCTCTATTGTGGTATAGAGAGGGATATATGTAATTCCTAAAATTTTAATCTCCTTCTCACCTGGGAATCCTAATGCAGGCTAAGGAGCTGAATTTGTGTCTGCTATTCCTTTAAGTCCTAGGCCCTCTTGCCTTTTTACTATTCATCTAAGTCTGGGCCATTGATTCTAGTATAAAAATATCATAAATTTAAAGTAATTTGTATATTTTTTATTCTTACCAATGGCCCAGACGGGGATGGCCCTCCCATGAGTGGGCACTCATATCTCCCCGCTGAATTATAACATTGGTAGGCTTGGTGCCAATTCCGGTCTCTTCCTGGGTGCTGCGCATGCACAGTACTAAAAGTATGGAGGGCCAGATAAAACTTTTAATTTTCTGTATTGCATGCTAGTTTTGGGGATTGAGGGGTTCAAAATTTGTGTTTGGCCATTGATTTTATCAAGTTTGCACCAGCTAAATCTGGCCCATTGGTAAGTATAAAAAAACATAAATTACTTTAAATTTATCATTTTTTTTTTATTCATTTGAAGCTCAATAAACTGTCAAACATATGTTTAGTTGAAGGTTCACTGAATGAAACACATTTGTCCAACGACTCAAAATGTTTTGGTGATTTCAATCACTATAAATAAATTATATTATAATTTGTAGAATTGTATTCTGTGGGTAAATGAGTACAAAATACATTTTGAAAACATGGGCATTTATCTTTGTAAAGCTGTTTGGATTTATTTGATTCTAGTTTGATCTGTCTTTCACCAGTCCTTTAGATAAGTTCAACTTCATGGCACTTAACAATGTCCTCATAACATGGCCATGTCCCCAAATTATGTGACGGACCAAGGAATTCGCACACAAAAAATGAAGAATATTTTTTCATCTGGGAGACACAATGTTTTGTTATCAAATGCAAATGAGAACCTCAGCATATGCCTCTAAGAAATTAATGTGTTCTGTAAAGAACGTTAATAAATGTCTGAGTATTGACCCCAGATCTCCATAACTTCATATTAACCCTGAGTGGCGTGGAGATTGTTATACAGTGTTGCCATACTTTGACAGTTTACATCCTGTGGGTTTACACTTGTTTTTAGACAAGTCTTGGCTACATCTATAGGCAGACAAGATAAATGCCTAAAAAGAATTGCCATGGTACTTAAAAGGTAACTTTTGACTTAACCCAGAGGCTGCATGTTGGGGCACCCATTTTGTTGCAGTAAAAGTGATCAAAGTTTAAGGGTTAAAAGTGACATTGGGTCAATTTTAGACTAAAAAATGTGAATTCGGCTGAATGATTTCAGACTTGTCCAAAATGTGCTTTAAATCTACACTGAGGGAATTTGAAGGCCCTTGGCATAATTCAATTACCTACAATGTATTGAAAATTGATTGCATTTGAAGGACTTGGATCCTCCAGAGCAGCCATGGTTGTTCCAGTTGGTCCAGTGCACTCAAATTTAGTCAATCTCAGTGTCCCCAAATTCAACTAAGCTAAAGACCGTTATTACTTCAGATGAGTGAAATTGTTCAGTTGCAATTACTCGCTCACGTGTTGGTTTTAGAAGGAACCTAACAAATCTTGAAAAGGTTTACTTCCTTTAAATCATCTTTCTATATGTACCTGCAGGTGGAGTATGATAATTTAAATTTAAATGTATGAACAACTAAAAAAAATAGATCACCTCAATTTGAGAATTTTTTCCCCCTCACCTTCTGTTTTCAAAACAAATTGTAGAGATGTTTTTATGATTCGTTTAGTTTATTCATAAGTATTTTTTGTCAGCCAAGAAGTCATCAACACTTACAGAAGAGTATCCAAAACTTGAAATTCCTATAGGTGATGGCCTAACAGAGATATTGGATGGTATTGTGATGTTGTATCATATTGCTGCTCATAAACAGCTTGGTAAGGTGAGTATATCTGTTAACAGTCTTTCTACTGAAATACAGTCCCCTCAAAAATAACAGTCTGAGCATTTTGTAATTGTCAAAGAGGTGATTTTGAATGGAAATTTGAAACCTTCTTAATGTTTTGTAGAATACACTTTAGTTGGCAGTTGTATAGGTCTTTAAGGTTAATTTAGTTTAAAACGTGTTTGTTACAATTTATTGTGAAATTTGAACCTGTCATTGTCCAGTAGATTTTTAGCAGAATAAATATATTTAATTGGCATCTTCTCTATTGCACAGTCAGTAAAAACCTGAATGGAGTGCACAGATACTATAGTGTCTTCCAGAACTGAGTCACTGAAATGATGAAAAACCTCTGTAAAGTTCATCACAACATAGTTTTATGGTAAAAGTAGTGTTCATATTTGTGGAAACTTACCAACATTTTATCTCTTTTTAGATGTGCACATTGCGGGACAATATGAAAGAGTTTATTATATCTTTACAAGATACAGATGAGAAGATGAAGAAATGCCCTGAAGATGTATGTACTGATGCACTCTCCACCTTTCAAAACAGTCAAGTCAGGAGAACTGCAATTTGTTTTAAAACTAGAAAAGAGACAACCATTTTTCTTTGATCAGACATGCTTTACTGTAATGTTTAGCCTAAGTTTATCAATGTTAGAAGAATTTATCATTTTTCTTCAAGGTATATCAATGGTTCTTCTTGCCCAGTAGTATAAATTGTGTTGGCTGTACTTCTCTGTTGAAAGGGGAATATCAGCTGACCTTTTAGGGGCTTGTACAGCTTAGCTGTATATTAAGTTATGTTACCCCTTAATTTCTCTTTTAAAAGTAAAGACTACCCATAATATCACTCAGTATATACTATAACCCTTTACATGGCATGAATAGCAGGCAACACTTGCAAACAGTTTCCTGAATAACTAAACATGTTCATTTTTTTATCACAGAACCAATGGCCCAGGCTTAGCTGGTGTAAACTCATTAATATCCAGGGCCAAATACAAATTTTGAATCCCCCAACCCCCAAAATTTGCATGCAAATCCAAAAATTCAAAGTCCTATCTGGTCCTCCATACTGCATGCACAGTAACCAGGAAGACACCAACATTGGCGCAAAGCATCATTCTTTTGTTTGACCCTAGTCAGTAAACATCTCAACAGACACCTGTGCTTTTAAATCATGATCCTGAAGATGCCAGATAGAAATCAAGGTTGGTGTTCATGAATCAACAGTGTAGCAGGATGTTGGAAGCAAACAACGGTGGTTTTTGATGTTTAGGGCTGTAACTTTATAGTTTTTATATGGATATACGCCTGAATGTCATCATTCTTACTATGACTCCACTGTTGTTTGTTAAGTGTTACTTCCCTTTCCTTTCCTGAACCCTCCTGTTAGATTTCCAAGCTCTTTCGGCTTTTTTTTATTGAGAATTTTTTATTAAATTTTCTTTGGAGTTTAACGTGTATTATGGAATGGGTATTCCGTTTACCCCCATGTTTTCGTCCTGATCATTTGATGTTTAGGACTTTTTGTAGCCTTGCATCTTCTACTAGATGGACTGTTTTTTCTTCCTATGAAGACCTAGCTTTGCATCGGGTAGTTGTTGATCGGTTACTGACTGCAGGCCTCTGTTGTGCCTGAGTAGTAGGAGATGTGGAGATCGTGTCCCATTGTCCGGAGGGAGAGTCGCAGGGGGAAGTGACGTCATAGTCACGTGACTTGGTGACATCATGTTGTGTTGTCATGGTAACCCACGTGAGCGGCCATCTTGTGGTGTCATCTCCATAGTGATACGTGGTGTGAGTGCGCATGCGCAGCGCGTGTTGTTAGGGTGATACGTGTTTCCGTCGTACATTTTGTATACTGGAGGCCGCCATTTTGGTTTCTATGGTAGCATGTGGTTGCTATGTGACCAAAAACCTTCTAACAAGACAGGGGTATGTTCAGAGGATGTGTTCCTTTGTACAGGAGTAATTTCCTGAATCATAGAATTACCACAAACAACCCGACAATCCCTCCAAATCACCAAAATTGACTTCATTTCTCCATTTTATCGGTATAGCACATAGTGCTATAGTACCAAGGGGGTACTGGGGGTGTGTTCGATTGAGTAGGAGTAATTTTCTGGCTTAGAATTCTCCCAGAATCCTCGTTTAATTACCCAAATAATCCCGACAAGTTTTACTATTTCGAATTCTTTCAGAATTCTCTGCTTCTATCTATATATGCAATAGTTTTTGTCTATCTGGCCATGTTCCTTTGTTCTAGAGTATACTCCAGTAGCATAGAAAATCCTATCAGTTGGAACAGCTTTGCTTATTATTACTATATTTAGCCATTCTGGTCTGTTCTTGTTAGTTCTGACCCTATTCCAAGTACTCTATTGTTTCATTTATCTAGATCATTTATATAAATTATAACTAACCAATCAGATTACTTGATTTCCCATAACCTGTACTTAATAGTACATAGTTACCTCCCCTTACTGCAACAAAGTTGTATCCGATTCTCATTACCTCTATATCCAATGGCAATATCCCCGGGGACCCCGATTTCAGCACCCCTTTTTTTGAAAAACATATGACCTTTGGCACTCCTTTTTTGTCATATATGCTTATGTGAAATGGCACAATGTGTTACAATGTGCCCTAGCACATAGGCACATGCTTTATGTGCCGATATGTGCTTATGTGAAAAGGCACAATGTGACGCAATGTGCCCTAGCACATAGGCACATGCTTTATGTGCCGATATGTGCTTATGTGAAAAGGCACAATGTGACACAATGTGCTCTCGCACATAGGCACATTCAGGTATTTGAGGTTACCTACTGTCTGGTATTGTATTATTCAAGGAAACCTACTAAAGAATCCCTTTTTTGTCATATGTGCTTATGTGAAAAAGCACAATGTGACACAATGTGCCCTAGCACATAGGCACATAAGGGTATTTGAGGATGCCTATGGCCTGGTATTGTATTATTTGAGGATACCTATCTAGGATACCTTCTGGAGAATCCCTTTTTGTCATATGTGCTTATATGCCCTAGCACATAGGCACATACGACCAAAAAGGGATTCCATAGCCACAGGTGTTTTCCAAAAGGGATTCTTAAATAGGGATTCCGTAAAATGGGATTCCTATTGGACCGCTTCTGTTATTCCAATATCTAGGTTTCATTGTAATCGAAAAGAAGTCGGATTTGACTCTGTCAACGTCCTTCATTCACTTGTGAATGAGTTTTGAGACACAACAATCTGGTTCATCTTCCCACAACCAGGGCATAGTTGGTCAGTTATTATGCTCGTTTTCTCCTAAACTCCCTTACAGTGTCAGCAAGGGAGGTTATGAGATTGATGGGACTGTGCAGAGTGGCTGCGGCACTGATTCCACTAGGTCGATTACACGTGCATCCTCTCCAGATTTTCTTCATTCAGAACTGGAGTGTCAAAACGCATTCACTTGAAAGTCAGATTGTTTTAACGGACCTAGTTAAACAAAAGATTAAGATTTGGGCGAACCTTCAGTGGTTGATTCAGGGAGTCCCCCTTCAAGTACTAGATCAGGTCTTCACTATTATGATGGATGCCAGTCAGTTGGGTTGGGGTGCCTCCCTGATTCCTGCAGATCTAAAGTGTCAGGGTCTTTGGGACTCTTAGTACCTGGAGAAACACATAAACATCAAGGAGATGGTGTCTATTTGGCTAGCCCTAAAGCATTGGATAGTTCATGTAGGGAACGCCCATGTTCAGATTCTGTCAGACAAATCCTCAGTAGTGGCATATCTCAGGAATCAGGGTGGCACTCATTCCATTCCTCTATTCAAATTGACGGAGAAAATTCTCCTATTCGCTCTGGATCATCACGTTCTTATCTCGGTCCGTCATATTCCGGGTCGTATGTATGTAGTTGCAGACTCGCTCTCAAGGAAAGGTTGCCTGTTACCATCGGAGTGGACTGGACTTTCCACAGACGTGTCTTCTGTAGCATCTCTGTCAACACAGAAACCATGAATCAATATCGTCAGATGTCTGTTGTGGGACATCCCTCAAAGACTTACACCACTGAAGGATCTTCTGTTGGTGTACAGACTTACAGACAGCATCACAATCCGGCAGGTCTCAACCTTCACGTCATTCCAGTGTACGGTCCTTCTTGCACCGGAAGCAATATTTTTATACTACAACCAATGGCCCAGACTTAGCTGGTGCAACCTCAACATTATTAAAGACCAAACACAAAATTTGAACCCCCCAGTCCCCAAAATTTGCATACAACAACGAAAACTAAAAGTCCTATCTGGCCCTCCATACTTTCAGTACTTGTGCATTCGCAGTACCCAGGAAGAGACCAGAATTGGCACAACACCATTCTTTGTTTGGCCCAACGTCAGTAATCATCTCAACTGACATCTGTGCTTTAAATCTCTCTTTTTGTGGATGCCAAACACAAATCAGTCAAGTATATGGTGAATTCAAGGCAGTAAATGGATGATGGAAGTGAACAACGGTGGTTTGAGACATTCAGGGCTGTAACTTTTAAATAATATCAAAATTATTTTTGATTGTCTTCGTCATGTATCCTTATATTGTATTATATGTTAGATTTTAGAAGTCCAGTGAACTTTGTTTGGATTGTAATTATTTATGAAAATTACTGCTCTCAGTGTTGGGTGAAGAAGTCTACATCGGATTTACATGCTTGTTGTCTTGCCTGTAGTCACTGCACTCCTACTGATTCAGGTCCTGCTTGTGTGGTTGGGGTTGACTCATTAGGACACTATGTTGGATGCAGTTGTCACGCTATGTATTCGCAGTGAAGTTCCGATGCCGGAGCTGTCACCGCAAGATAATTCAAGTTTTCAGTTTCTGTTCCAGAGGAAGAAGAACATGGTGATGGTATTGCGACACCTTTGTGCCATCGTGCTCTGAGGAGCAAACAAAGCTAGCTGCAAAGGTACTCTCAGTCCTTCCCATATAGCGGGCACATATGCGCTTGCGCCCGTAAGCACTCGCATTTTCCAATGAACAAGCGCTAAAAACTGCGCCCGTCAATTTTTGGCTCGAACTGTACAACTGTATTCGCTCGATCTTCGTTCTGAATGAATTGTGTTTTACTCCAAGCTTCTCATTCGACAGACCTTTGATTTTGGAAAACAATGCGTGCATCGTGTTTAGCGCTAATAATTTACCCTACGTGTGCTTTTTTTCCGAAGGCAGTGGGTTTTACAGTGTGATTGTTTCGGGGCGATGGTTTTCATTTGTGTTGTTTTTGACCTTGACCGTGTTCTCTCCGAGGTTGGTATTCTATTTGACAATAATCATTCAGTGATGATGTTGCACATCAAGGGAACTAATTTCATTAGCAGCGAGGTCGGTGCTTCTTATAAATCACGATATCGATTGTTAGGTTCCGTTCACACCTGAAATCCTGTCGGATAACCTGCATTTTATCCAAACCGTCCCCCAGGTACCGTCAGAGACGTCTGATACTTCTGCTGACTGATGTCATGAAACAAATTGTCCCCAGACCAAATCGTCCCGAATTAAACTTTATTTCACCCAAACCATCCACCAGGTCTGATACTCCTGCTGGGTTCTGACTGACTGTTAACCCTATCTATTCACGATGATTCACGGGGATATACATTGCCTTGGAAGATTTTCCTGTGGGAACCCCGGAAAATGAGGTAGTGCTTTCTTTACTATGGTAAACAAGTTCTGCTTTACTACCCAGTCACTGATGCTTGGGGTGGAAGTCCTCTAAAATGGGCAACATGGGGATAAACGATTGACTAAACTTGACTTTATGTCCTGTTGTGTCAAGCTTAGCTATTGTGCATAAATAGGTGACATTAAACACCACTAAATAAATACAAATTGTTTTGATGTTGGACAACATGGTTGGCAGGCTCAAGTTGAGCTCGCAAGTGATTTCACAAGCTCATATTATTGCTCTCGCAACATTTTCCATAAGGAAAGCACTGGTACTCTTGATTATAAAGGGAATAAGGCCGACCTCTTATTTCAGCAGCAAGCTCGACCGGTCAGGCAGTTACCCGATAGTGGGAACCGTAATACCGGGTATCTCCTTTGCGGTCGAGGAGAGTGTAGATTTGGGTAGAGCGAGCACCTTATAAACAAAAGCTCAGCCAGTTTCTCTTTCGGAAGCTCAGCGAGGTCTGGGATCAGACCATGAGCTGGAAAGCCTTCTCTAACCCAGTAACAGTCAGTGTCGACTATTGCTTTGTGAAACTTGCACTGAGTCGAAGCTAATGTCCTCCCTGGCTGCTCGGGTCACTCCTACACTTCAGCTGGGGATGGCTGCAGTTAGAGCTTCTTCCTCCACTTCGGTGAAGCACATGCGACCGTACACTAGCTACTCGACTTCGGATGTTCATGCAGCCAAGCGAATACGTTCCAGTCTTTGCCCTCGAAGTCGGTCCATTTGGTAGCTAGTGATTCGAGGCTTGATTCATCGGGACATTCAGCGAAGAGATCGGCAGCCAGATCTTCGTCCCGGGAGCAACGTGCAACAGAAAATAGAAGCCACTGCTCCACAAGCCTCCGGAACGGACTTGCTGTCGCAATTTGTGCAGCTTATCACAGCTTCCCAGGTAGGGGCACCCGTCCCCAGACTCTGGTAGTGAGCCGTCGGATAGTGCTGGGTCAGTCCAGTCATCTGTGCATGTAGAATAAGCCAGAAGTTTATCTATGGGATGCTCGGTGAGATCTGGGGTCAGATCGCCGATTGGAGGACCCTCTCCATCCTGTTAACAGTCGGAGTCGACTGTGTCCGTTGTGAGAAACTATAATGAGTCGGAACACGCATCAGAATGTTCCTTCCACACTGCAGCCGGCGGCGAAAGGGGATTAGCCTAGAAGTTTCTAAGTGGAATACTCTGTGAGATCTGGGGACAGATCGTGAGTGCAGAGCGTTCTCCTTCCCATTAACAGTCGGGAACAACTGTTTTGTGTTGTGAGAAACTTCAATGAGTAGGAGCATCTGTCCAAAATGTGACGAGTTTGGATAATTCTTCCGCACTTCACCCGGGGTTAGCAGTTGTTACGGCTTCCTCTTCTTCCATGGATATGCACGCTCAGGGGTAGATGCCTACAAGTTTCTAAACGGAACGCTCGGAAGGTCTGGAACAGACCGCTAGCTGGAGAACCCTCTCCTTTCCATCAGCAGTTGGGGGGTCAACTGTTTTTGATTTGAGAAACTTTAGTGAGTTGGGAGACCTGTTCACATGTGCGGTTCAGGATGCTCCTTCCACCCTGCAGCTGGGTCCGGTTGCAGCTATGGCTTCTTCCCCTGCCTCATTGATGAAGCACATTGACCGCAGACTAGCTATCTGACTTCGCATAATCAGGTTGATAGCTAGTCATTTGAGGCATTTTTATATGGGACATGTGTCTATGATCTGGGGCCAGATCTCCATCCCGTGAGCAGCGTATGGTAACAAGCAGATTATCGCTGCTCTGCTAGCCATCGTTCATGGACCAGCTGCCACAGGTTGCTCTGTGTATCGCAGCATCCGAGTAGTCACTGGTACTACCGTTAGCAACCTCCGGTGGTGAGTTGTCGGACAGTGCTGCATTGGTCCAGTCATCCATTTGTTCAGATGCTGTTGACCATATTTTCAGATGGAACATTTGGATGATGAGAAGGCTATGGAGAGTGATTCTCCATCCCTCATGGAAGGGCACCTTAAGACTATGAATTATTATTCATAAGCTCTTCGAATCTTGTTCCATCTGAACAAAAGTCTGCATTTGCTTGGCAAAAACAGCTTAACATACCGGGTGATGGAAAGACGAAGATTTTTCCCTCCATGGATCTTTTGGCTCAGGTGTCAAGGGCTTTTGTCCCAGTTAACAGCGCCTTCATTGCCTAAGCAATAGCATAAGAAATGCAATGCTCTATTCCTTATTAATAGAGGTGTGATAGTGCTTAGATAAGCTGAGACAGCTGTCTTGTTTGGAATAGAGCCGTTAGAAGGAATAAGTACATCTTTTTCTGATCGGTGTTGTATTGCTTGGCCTCAAGGCATTTAATGCTATTGTGGATGCCATAGTAGCCTTATGTACTGTTACAGTGTTTTTTTCTTATACAATAGCGTCTGGTGTTGTAAGTCTCCATTTAGTGAGCTTTCAGAGTCTACAGGTGACACAGATATGTCTTCACACATATGAAGACTCTTTAACTGCCTAGCTACCTTGAGACTACTGTCTTTTTTGGAATTACAGCTGTTGAATAGTGGCTCTTCATTCCGATTGGTGGCTGGGTTGTGTTCTAACGGCGACCTCATGGGCACATCCCCTCTTTAGTTGGTTTGTTTCCTGTGGTTGTTTGTTTATAAGTCACATACGTGCATATGATTCCTGAACAATAACTGTTTTTTGGGTTCCGAATTTCTTTCATGAAAACATTCAGTTGATATTGGTAGCCTTCGTGTACCTGTGTGGCTGACATGTCGGTTATCTGGGCAGCATTTTCCAAATGTGGCAATTAGTCCACTTTGAGAAGTTTCGCTCAGAGTGTCTGCCCTTATGACGTATGAGTTTATAACTCAGTTTAACTGCATTAATGTTATATTATTCATTCCGTTTCCTTTGTATCACTTGGTCATACCATGGATACAGGCTTTATTCAGATGAGTACATGTGGGATTCTGTTTCTCTTGTGCATGATATGTATATTTATCAGGTAGACGCATTATTTTGTAGATTCTATAAAATTCTTGCTCTGCTTTAGATAGCTTATGAGAATTTGGGGGCTAGTTGAATTAGTTACAGAATTTCCTATGGGCCGTCTATGCGTACGTTCTCAATTTTTTGGCTTCATTATTGGGAGCAGTATATTCTTTCTCCGAATAGTCATTGATTGTAATAGCCCTAGGGAACAATGAATTATTTGTGGGACGGCCCGTTACGGTTCTGTTAATCATTGCCTGTTCCATGTTCTGAATCCATCTTTCTACCAGAGACAGCACACAGGAGAATTCCTATTCTCGTATATTCGCACGGTTCAATTTGGAGTTTCATTATTGGAATTAATTGTCCAGCTTTCTACCAGAGACAGCACACAGGAGAATTCCTATTCTCATATATTCATACTGTTCAGTTTGGAGTTTCATTACTGGAATTAATTGTACACCTGAACGGGGTTGCCTGTTGGTTGCCTCAGAAGCGTATTTGCTCTAACAGATAACTTTCCATTGGGATTCAGTTGGACGAGTTTAAGGTTGTACACGTTATATCACCGGTTTTCGACCTATCTACATATTCCAACTCTGGCATACGTTAGAAGCTTGCACTTTTAATAACCAGAATCGCCACGATATCCTTAGCTTCTGAGGTGGCTTTAAGCACCAATAATTAATAACTAGCTGCCTGTTGGGTGAATATATATAATTTGGTACCTCTTTTCACAGATTCCAGAGCGCTTCCCTCTTTGTTTTGAAGAATATTCCTTCCCAAAAACGTGTGGGGGGGGGGGGGGGGATCTTCACCTCTTCTGGCCTGATAATAAGTGTGTAACTATGAGTGAAGCTGTTTTTGTCTGAAGATTAATACTGATCTTAGATACAGCTTGTTTATTATATATGTGGCGTGTGTTTGTGGGTGTTAGTCACTCACTCTCGAACACGCCATCCTAATTTAAGTGGCTTAGTTCAGACTAGCCTTAAAATTGGGGGCTTGTTACACCCAATTAGCATAATCATTCATGCTAAGAATATGGAATTACTTGGATATGGCTCCTTATTTTGATGATATGTCTTCTCTATTATTGTATAGAGAGACATACATGTAATTCCTTTAAAAATTTAATCTCCTTTTCACCTTGGAATGCAGGCTAAGGAGCTGTATTTGGTCTGCTAATTTCTTTAAGTCCTAGGTCTCCTGCCTTTTTACGATTCAGCTCAGTCTGGGCCATTGGTTGTAGTATAAAAATATTATTAATTTAAAGTAATTTGTATATTTTGTATGCTTACCAATGGCCCAGACGGGGATGGCTCTCCCAGACTTAGTTGGTGCAAACTCGATATTATCTAGGGCCAAACACAAATTTTGAACCTCCCAATCCCCAAAATTTGCATATCATACCAAAAATTAAAAGTCCTATCTGGCCCTCCATACTTTTACCATCTGCGCATGTGCAGCAGTCAGAAAGAGACCGGAATTGGCGCAAACATCATTCTTTGTTTGGCCCTAAAGTCAGTAACAATGATCTGACATCTGTGCTTCAAATTCTCCTCTTTTGAGGATGCCAGACACAAATCAATTTAAGAATTGGTGGAACCAAGGCTGTTAATGGATGATGGAAGTGAACAATGGTGGTTTCAAACGTTCAAGGCTGTAACTTTATAATAATTATAAAATTATTTCATGTTTCCCATATTTTTATACTGTACCAATGACCCAGACTTAGCTTAGCTGGTGCTAACTCCACAAAAACCAGGGCCAAACACAAATTTTGCCCCCCAATCCCCAAAATTTGCATCCAAAACAAAAAGAAATCATGTCCTAAAGGACCTCCATAGTACGACTCTACTGCGCATGCGCAGTGACGCAGTCGTCCTGAAATTGGCGCCAAATATCATTCTCTGTTTGGCCCTTCATCAGTCAACATCTCACTGATCTTTGTGCTTGTAAATCTCAGTTTAAAGGATGCCAGACACGTAATTTTTGGAGAAAATGTGATTCTAAGGAGGATAGAAGGAGGAGAGGAAAAAAGAAGTGGCAAAAAATAATCAGGGCTGTACTTAAAAATTTTTGTTGAAATTATGTTAAGTTGCCTATTTTCGAGGCATGGGCCTCTTGTTGTCATTCTTGCTAATTGTTGCACTGCTTATTCAGTGTTTCCTCTCCCCTAGCCTTCTAAAGTCCCTCCTTGCAATTCTCCCATGCTTTTGGCATATTTTAGAGAAGTTTCATTTCTAAAATTCCCTGGGAGAGTTGCTTGGTTACAGAATGTTTTCTGTTATTTTCCCCATAGTTACGTTTTCACCCATGGGTGTATAACGTTTGTGTTCTGCATCTTCCATCTGATGTTCTGCAGATTCTCCCCTGGGAGTCTCTGTTTTGCATCAGATAGAGTGTAATTGATGACTGATTCCGGGCCAGTTTTTTCAGTGCCTGGAGTCATGTTTTCTACTGTGTTTACACTGTTTGTTTTCATTGGCAACAGCCTTTTTTGAGGGGGGCTGTTTGCCTTTGTGGTAGTTTATCTCATTATAAGATACATTTATATTATCCGAAAGTGTCTCATTAATTATTTTATATAATTTTAAAATTTTTGACCACACTTTGCCATCGGATCCATCGGGGCTCAACGTTACTTTTCAGCAACTTGGGCTTCTCTGAAAAAATATTTTTTCAAAATTATTTTGTTTTGCAATTGTTTTTTCATTTATTAATGGATCATGTTATTATGTATCTTTGTGTCAGGGGTTTTTGCGAGTAACTAGGACTTATTGTTGTTCTTTCACAATGAAGGGACTTTGTTCAAATTGTAATAGGAAGAAATCTTCCTCTGACTTTCATGATCATTGTATTAATTGTAGTCAGTGTTCTCGCATTAATCCCTGTCCTATATGTGAACATTGGGATGAGAAACATTGGAAACGTGTGTCACGATATGTTGTTTCTGGAGAAAGAGCGATGCCGGCTCTTTCTCCACAAGGTCACTCTACTCTCTCAGTTTCTATTTCAGAGGAACCAGAACAGGGTGATGTTTCCATGTTATCTTCTTCAAGTGTGCGTCCGTCGTCACAAATAAATACAGAGCTAGCGGCAAAAGTGCTCATGGAGATTAGACAAATGTCGTCCGCTAGCTCGCCCGGTGTAGCGTCCATTCACCGAATGGTTCGGCAGCCGGGTTCGTCCGATGCGGTCCAAGAGGAAATTTTGGGTGATGCGAGCACTATAAAAATAATAGATGCACACCCAGTGACGGCGGATAGTGAACGAGAACGGAGGAAGCCTTTTAGTCCGGTTCCTAGCTCGTCCAGGTCCAGCCGGGCCGCGAGCGAGAGAGGCCCCTCTCTCGTACAACAACATCTGGGACCAGATGTTGTGGTACAAAATGTGTCTTTAGCGGAGCATACGTCCGTCGCTCGGGACGCTCCGTTGTATAAGCAGTCCGCAGAGACTGTTAAGGCTTCCTCTTCTCGTCGGCGCACACGACCGCACCTTGGCTGCGTGACCTCCGATATTTTGCCAGCTTCGCCGATGAAGGATTCTTCGGCGACCAGGTCACGCCATCCGGCAGCCAGGGATTCGAGATCGATGGACTCCGGACGTTCGCATAGGAAAAGTATGCAGGAGCCATCTGATGTGGAGCTGCCCTCGGCGAAGCAGCGAAAGACCGCTCCTCTGCAGGTCTCGACGTCGGACATTCTAGTGCAGATAGCACAGCTTATCGCAGCATCCCAGCAGCCGACAGAAACGGTGTCGGATCGAGAATTATCCGACGGCGCTGGGTCGGTACGCTCCGCCGAAGCATCGGGGGCGGACGACCGGGAACATCGGGAGGTCCGACCGGATGGTGAAAGGGATACGGATGAATTGGAGCTATCCCTTTCGGAAAAACATAAAGCTGCCGTGGACTTCATCCGGCACTTTCTTCCTCAAGTTGTTCCGTCGGGCCAGACTGCTGCGCTTCCGGACAGGAGAATTATAGCGTCATTGGACTCTGATTTTTTTGAGCGGTTCAGGGACATTGCTCCCGAGTTTCCGTCGCAGTCCAATAATGTTGCAAGAACATTTGAATTATTGAACGACGCTATTTTTAAACTTGCTTCCAGGACGGGGAAAGCAGGTTTCTTGTCCGCAAATACTCTCAACCTGCCTTTCATTAATGCAAGGAATAAATTCGACACGGCAGGTCAGGGTATACCGAGAGTTCCTCTGCGTATGGACGACGAGGCGGAAGACTTAGAGCTATCATTACCGTCGTCAGCTTCTATTCCAGCCGCAGTGTTGGAAACAGCTATTGCGTCTAACAGAGCCAATTTAGATGCCTTATCTTACGCAGATCACCTTACTAAGGCGTTATCACTGCGTCTTCAAGGGGAAGAGTTTCAGGATATACAATCCTCCTTAAGACTTCTTTCAAGGGCAGTAGCTTATTCCACGTGTAACTCCGCCCTTTCAGTGGTAAATCTGGAGTTGGTTAGACGTGACGCAGCCCTGGCTACATCCACACTAGTGGATTCTAAGGTGAAGAACTCTCTTAGAGTGGCTTCGGTCTCAGGAGATCTTCTCTTTGACGGCAAGCTTTCCGCTATTTATGATAATATTAAAAAGAAAGCTAGTGATTCTCTGTTGTTTAGATCCGCTCCTAAAAGGTCGGATACAGCAGACACGAATAAGGCGGGCACTTCTGGGTCTTATGCGCCCAAGAGAGGTTCCTATAGAGGTTCCGGTTCGTCCTCTAGCTCTTATTCGAGAGACCGTCAGGATAGTGACTCTCGTTCGGGACGTCCTTCAGGCCGGGACAATCGAGGTCGACGAGGCGAGGTGCGGGTCGTGGAAGACGTGGTTTCTCCTACCGCAGGCCTCGCAGATCCAGGAGGTGATGGCTTAAACCTCTATCGCGTTCCGGTTGGCGGAAGGTTGTCGAGTTTTTCTCAAGAGTGGGCGTCGATTACGGACGACCCGTGGGTGAGAGGAGTGACTTCGGAAGGTCTAAAGATATCCTTCAAACGAAAGCCTCCATTAACTCGAAGTCCAAAGTGGACTCATCTTCCGTCAAATCCTCAGAAAAGAGACGCTCTGCTATCAGAGGTGCAGTCTCTTTTAATGAAGAACGCGGTAGAGGTCGTAGAAAACCAGGAATCGCTGGGATTCTACAGCCATCTGTTTCTGGTTCCGAAACCAGACGGCTCGTTCCGTCCAGTCATAGATTTGAGCTGGATAAACAAGCTGATCGTCGCTCCGAAGTTTTATATGGAGACGATTCGATCGGTCAGAGCGAGTATTCGGGTGAACGATTATGCAACGAGCATAGATCTCAAAGATGCGTACTTTCACGTCATGGTACATCCGACGTTCCGAAAGTATCTACGCTTCGCAGTCCTAGGAGTGGTGTATCAGTTCCGGGCCATGTGCTTCGGATTGAATCTAGCACCCTGGGCTTTCACTCGGGTAATGAACTCGGTAATGATCTACTTCCGAGCTCATTCGTCTGCGGTAACGTCGGCCTACCTGGACGACATTCTTCAGAGGTACGGCAACGAGTTAACGCTTCAGAACGATGTTCAGAATCTTCTTCTATTGCTCCGACGTCTCGGTTTCATAGTAAACGAGGAGAAGTCGGATCTGGTGCCGTCCAAGTCATTCACTCATCTGGGAATGAGCTTCGAGACGCACAACAATCTCGTTGGTCTGCCGTTAACCAGAGCGAAATTAGTCAGTTGTTACGCTCGCTATTGTCTGAATACAGACAAAGTCACGGCGAGAGAATTTATGAGACTGATAGGTCTGTGCGGAGCCGCCGCGGATCTCATTCCGATGGGACGGCTACGCACACGGCCTCTTCAAATTTTCCTGACTCAGAATTGGAGTGTGAAAATTCATTCGCTCGATGTAGACGTTCTCTTGTCAGATCAAGTGAAACAAGAGATTCAGACTTGGGCAAACATTCAGTGGTTAACTCAAGGAGTTCCGCTGCAGTTGCCGGATCCAAGTTTTACCATTATGACGGATGCCAGTCAAACAGGTTGGGGTGCATCATTAATCCCAACGGATTCGAGATGCCAGGGTCTTTGGGATCCGCAATTCCTGTGCAAGCACATAAACATCAAGGAAATGATGTCAATTTGGCTTGCGTTACGTCACTGGATGGACATTATTCACGATGCTCATGTCCAAATCCTATCCGACAATACGACAGTAGTGGCGTATATACGGAATCAGGGAGGCACTCATTCAGTTCCGTTGTTCAATCTAACGGAAAGAATCCTTCTGTTTGCGTTGGAACATCACGTTCTTCTTTCGGTCCGTCACATACCGGGTCGTCTGAATGTGCTAGCAGACTCCCTTTCACGAAAGGGTTGCTTGTTGCCGTCGGAGTGGACTCTCAACAAACAAGTATTCAATCAGATTTGCTACCAATGGGAACGGCCAATGATAGACTTATTTGCGACACATCTCAACAATCAGTTGCAGACGTATGTGTCCCCGTGTCCGGATCCAAGAGCATTTGCAGTAGACGCTCTGTCGATCCCTTGGGACGGAATGATAGGATATGCGTATCCTCCAGCGCCGTTAATTCAACAAGTATTGCTAAAGATAAAACAATCTCAATGCAAGATTCTGTTGGTAGCATCTCTGTCGCCACAGAGACCGTGGATAAATCTACTCAGGTGTCTGTTGTGGGACCTACCGCGGAAGCTTCCTCCACGAGAGGATCTTCTTTGGCAGGGGAAATCGCGCCAACTCCATCACAACCCGCAAGGTCTCAACCTTCACGTTTTTCCGTTGTGCGGTCCTTCTTGCATGGCAAGCACTTTACAGGACGAGCAGTGGACGCGATTTCTAACTGTAGGAGGACCTCCTCTTCGCTAAACTATGCGGCTAAGTGGAAGGTTTTCCGTCGTTGGTGTAGGGATCATTCTGTAGATATATTTGATCCCTCTATACCAGACATTGCTAACTTTCTAGTATACTTGTTTGACGAAATCAAACTGCAGCCTGTTACTATAAAGGGTTATAGATCTATGTTATCTGATACCTATGCACATCATGATAGTTTACAAATTGGATCTAATGTCTCTTTATCGAAATTGGTTAGAAACTTTTCGATAAATAGACCCAGAACTCTTAGATTAATTCCTAAGTGGAATTTAGCTTGGGTTCTCCTTAAATTGAAGGAAAAGCCATTTGAACCTCTTGGGACAGTAGATTTCAAATTCTTATCTTATAAGACAGCTTTTCTCTTAGCTTTCTCTTCTGCCAGAAGAGTCAGTGAGCTTCATGCACTATCGGTGGATGATTCTCATTATCGTAGTGTTGGGAACACTATCACCTTCACTACTAATGTCGGTTTTTTAGCTAAGAATCAGGCTCCTAATAAATATCCGGAACCTATTGTTATTAAGGCTCTTCCGTCTTCAGACGGGCGTAGGCCTTTACTCTGTCCTGTTAGAGCACTACGTATCTATAAACAGAGATCTCAGTTCATCAGAAAGGGACGGAAACGTTTCTTTCTGTCTTTGATGCCTAATAGAAAGGACATTTCAGTCCATTCTATTTCTAGATGGATTCAGTTAACTATCCGTACTGCGTATGAAGATTTATCTTCTTCTCAGCAGTCTGTGCTTAAGATTTCTGCTCATGAAGTAAGAGCTCTTTCTACTTCCTGGGCTTATGCTAATAGTGTTGCTATTACAGATTTAATGAAGGCTGCTTATTGGTCTCAGCCTTCCACATTTACTAATTTTTATCTCAGAAATATTGAGTCCATTTCTGGAGACCTGCATTGTTTAGGTCCGTTATCTGTTGCTCAGAATGTCGTCCACTAAACAGTTGCAACTATAGTTATGCAGGCTTTCTGTTCCGGCAGTGACTCCGTCCGGCTGCCCTCTTCGCTCTGGGCTATTTGACCCAGGGCAAGGGGAAGGGGGGGGGGGGGGGGGGGTGTTCCCTTAGGTCACCTGCTTTATAGTGAAAAGCAAGGGAATGCCTCCTCCAAGACAGTATTTCTGAGTCGCTTCCGGGATGGTTTTAAAGTGTAATATTAATGTTTAATTTCATTCATGTCTTATTTTTAAAGTGTAGCTCGGTGTGAAGCATTTGTATATGTCAAGTGTCAAACGGGCTTTAATATACAATACTCGGACACTTTTAAATGATTATAAAGAGTCTCAATTCTCTGGACTACTTTATTTATTGGCTTGCTTTAAAAATAATTAGTATAAAGGTTATACTGGATGTTAATAGAGAACATGAATGTTATTGTGCTCAATTATTAAGGGTAGTGTATCTTTCTAATTTAAATATTAAATAAGAAAGATACATGTAAAGCCTAATACTCCTTTTCTCCTTGAGGGGTTTCCTCTTTATTTTATAATTGAGCTTATTGGATTTTCCTCTATGTCCTAGGCCCTCCAGCCTGTTTACTATTCAGCTAAGTCTGGGTCATTGGTACAGTATAAAAATGTTAAAAAATTTATAGTAATTTATATATTTTTTATACTTACCAATGACCCAGACGGGGATGGCCCTCCCTGAGTTGGGAACTCTTGCCTCCCCGCTGAGTACATAGCGCTGACCAGGCACTGCCAGTAAGAATGATATGTGGCGCCAATTTCGGGACGACTGCGTCACTGCGCATGCGCAGTAGAGTCGTACTATGGAGGTCCTTTAGGACATGATTTCTTTTTGTTTTGGATGCAAATTTTGGGGATTGGGGGGCAAAATTTGTGTTTGGCCCTGGTTTTTGTGGAGTTAGCACCAGCTAAGCTAAGTCTGGGTCATTGGTAAGTATAAAAAATATATAAATTACTATAAATTTTTTAACTTTCGGGACATATGCCCAATGTAATCATTCTGGTTAATGATTATTCCACTGTTTGTTAAGTGTTCCTTCCCTATCCTTCCATGCACCCTTCCTATTAAATTCCTAAGCTTTTTGGCTATTTTTTATTGTAATTTTACTAAATTTCTTGGGAGTTTTACATAGATTACAGACTGTTTATTATCCCCACATTTTTAAAAATGCGAGGATATTGTCGTGATCTCCATCCGTACGTCCATATGTCTGTACGTCCGTACGTCTGTACGTCCGGTTTTGTAATTCGAAATGCTGTAACTTTCTACAGTTGTTCAATAGGGTCTGTGCGATCCCAAAATATCACTTTTAAAGTTTTGCGCCACCAGGTGGCTTCTGTGGAGCCACTTGAAAAATACGCCAATTTTTCACTTTTCTTTCTAATAATCCCAACCTATGTAATTCAGAGTTCTATAACTGTGCTAGGGTGTTGCTAAACAATCTGTAGATGTGCACGAAGGTTTCAGATTTTTCAGGTGCCATGTGGCTGTGCCACTGTTGCCACTTACGTGTTTTCTTAGACCGTTTCTGGTGAAAGGCTCCTAGGGTGTGTAATTCAAAACGCTAAAACCATGCTCAAATGTTGCAGTAGAGTCTGGAGATGCGCCTGAAGGTTTCGGATTTTTCAGCTGCCACGTGGCTTCGCCACCGTTGCCACTTTCGTGTTTTCTTAGACCGTTTCTGGCGAAAGGCTCCTAGAGTATGTAATTTGAAATGCTAAAAGCATGCTCAGATGTTGCAGTAGGGTCTGTAGATGCGCACGAAGGTTTCGGATTTTTTGGGTGCCACGTGGCTGTGCCACCGTTGCCACTTTCGTGTTTTCTTAGACCGTTTCCGGCAAAAGGCTCCTAGGGTATGTAATTCGAAACACTAAAACCATGCTCAAATGTTGCAGTGGGGTCTGTAGATGCGCACGAATGTTTCAGATTTTTCAGCTGCCACGTGGATGTGCCACCGTTGCCACTTTCGTGTTTTCTTAGACTGTTTCTGGTGAAAGGCTCCTAGGGTATGTAATTTGAAATCCTAAAACCATGCTCAAATGTTGCAGTAGGGTATGTAGATGTGCACGAAGGTTTCAGATTTTTGGGGTGCCACGCGGCTGTGCCACCATTGCCACTTTCGTGTTTTCTTAGACCGTTTCCAGGGAAAGGCTCCTAGGGTATGTAATTCGAAACGCTAAAACCATGCTCAAATGTTGCAGTGGGGTCTGTAGATGCACACGAAGGTTTCGAATTTTTCAGCTGCCATCGTTGCCACTTTTGTGTTTTCTGAGACCCTTTCCGGTGAAAGGCTCCTAGGGTATGTAATTCAAAATGCTAAAACCATGCTCGAATGTTTCAGTGGGGTCTGTAGATGCGCACAGAGGTTTCGTATTTTTCAGCTGCCAAGTGGCTGTGCCGTTGCCACTTTCGCGTTTTCTTAGACTGTTTCTGGCGAAAGGCTCCTAGGGTATGTAATTTGAAATCCTAAAACCATGCTCAAATGTTGCAGTGTAGGGTCTGTAGATGCACATGAAGGTTTTGGATTTTTGGAGTGCCACATGGCTGTGCCACCGTTGCCACTTCCGTGTTTTCTTATACCGTTTCCGATAAAAGGCTCCTAGAGTTTGTAATTCGAAATGCTAAAAGCATGCTGTGTAGGGTCTGTAGATGAGCACGAAGGTTTCAGATTTTTTGGGTGCCATGTGGCTGTGCTACTGTTGCCACTTTCGTGTTTTCTTAGACCCTTTCCGGTGAAAGGCTCCTAGGGTATGTAATTCGAAACGCTAAAACCATGCTCAAATGTTGCAGTGTGGTCTGTAGATGCGCACGAAGGTTTCGGATTTTTCAGCTGCCAAGTGGCTGTGCTGTTGCCACTTTCGCATTTTCTTAGACCGTTTCCAGCAAAAGGCTCCTAGGGTATGTAATTCGAAACACTAAAACCATGCCTAAATGTTACAATGGGGTCTGTAGATGCACAGGAAGGTTTCGGATTTCGGGTGCCAGGTGGCTGTGCCACCATTGCCACTTTCGTGTTTTCTTAGACCGTTTCCGGTGAAAGGCTTCTAGAGTATGTAATTCGAAACGCTAAAACCATGCTGAGATGTTGCGGTAGAGTCTGTAAATGTGCAGGAAGGTTTCGGATTTTTGGGGTGCTACGTGGCTGTGTCACCGTTGCCACTTTTGTGTTTTCTTAGACCGTTTCCCGCAAAAGGCTCCAAGGGTATGTAATTTGAAATGCTAAACGCATGCTCAAATGTTGCAGTAAGGTCTGTAGATGCGTACAAAGTTTTTAGATTTTTCAGGTGCCATGTGGCGATGTCACCGTTTTGCTTTCGTGTTTTCTTAGACCTTTTCCGGCGAAAAGCTCCAGGAGTATGTAATTTGAAATGCTAAAACTATGCTCAAATGTTGCAGTAGGGTCTGCAGATGTGCACGGAGGTTTCAGATTTTTGGGGTGCCATGTGGCTGTGCCACCGTTGCCACTTTCATGTTTTCTTAGACCGTTTCCGGCGAAAGGCTCCCAGGGTACATGTATGTAATTCGAAATGCTAAAACCATGCTCAAATGTTGCAGTGGAGTCTGTAGGTGCGCAAGAAGCTGTGTCACTCAGTATGATTTTAGTGTGTCATATAATACATTTCATCTTTGTATCAAGCATTCATACAAAGTCAAGGATGCAAATGCGGGGATACACTATAGTGTGCTTTGCACACAAGTGACAGCATCTAGTGTTCGGATTGCTTTGAAACCTGGCATGCTTGTTCTGTTTATCCCCATGGTTATATCCTCACCTCAGGGTGTTGGGTCATTTTGGTCTTGCATCTTCTATCCGATGTATCGTTTTTTCTTCATATGAAGACCTAGCTTTGCATCTGGTAGCATTTAAATTATTTATTGACTTTGGGCCTTTCTGTGTGACTGATTTCTTATTTCTGTTTTTTTTTCTTTTGACGTTGTTTACCTTGGCAACATTGTCAAATATATGTAGTATTTTATATTATATTACTGTAGAATTACTGTAGGATACATTGATTATTATTCCGGTAGTGTAGCTCATAAAATTGGATTTTGTCCACACTTAGGCTCTATCGGGATGCCCTTGGGCTCTTTGGGAACTTGGGCATTTTCTCCAAAAAATTTTTGAAAGTTATTTTATAAATTTTTCGAATTTAATTGGGATTGCTACTAACCATGTATCTTTATCATATATTTTGTTGTGGAGTTTGTAGGAGTGCTATTGAATTTGTCTTTGGATTGTAATTATCAAAGCTTACTGCTCTCGATCCAAGGCGTGGAAGTCTTTCTCGCATTTACATGCCTGTTGCCATGCCTGTAGTCGATGCACTCCTGCGGATTCTTGTCCTACTTGTGTATATTGGGATGACAGACGTTGGGAGTCAGGTGTCACGGTACGTTTTTGGTGGTGAGGTTCCTATGCCAGAACTCTCACCGCAGTAGAATTCGAGTTTTTCAGTTTCTATTTCAGAGGAACAAGAACATGGTGATGTTTTTTTTTGTGACACCCATCCAAAGTGTGCTACCGTCGTCGCGCTCTGATGAGCAAATAGAGCTAGCTGCAAGGTGCTCATGAATATAAGCAAAGGATAAGGCCTCTCGATAGTGTTCTTATCTTTTGCAAGCAGCTAGCTCGATCGGTGAAGCAGTTACTCTGTTCAAGGGAGCCATGACTCTAAGTTTCTCTTAGGGAGGCTCAGCGAGGTCTGATAGGACCACGGGCGGGAGAGGCCCCCACCCACCCACCCCCTCTCTAAACCAGCAACATTTGGCGCCAAATGTTGTTGAGAAACTTGCCTGTGTGGTATTCTGCAAGTTTATCTTCGGGAGGCTCGGCGAGGTCTGAAAAGACTGCGAGCGGGAGAGGTCCCTCTCTTACCCACAACATTTGGGGCCAAATGTTGTTTGATAAACTTGACTGTGTAGGAGCTAACATCCACACCCGCCGTTCGGGATGCGCCTTCTAAACTGCAGCCGACTACAGTTACAGCTTCTTCCTCAGGCAGATATAGCACACACGACCGCATACTAGCTACCCAACTTCGGATATCCAGGCACCCACCAGAAGAAGTATCCAGACTTTCCCTGTGAAGTCGGCCCATCTCGTAGCCAGTGATCTGTCGCAGACTGCGCAGCTCATCGCAGCATCCCAGCAAGTGCAAGCGCTGCCTTCTGCAGACTCAAGTGGTGAGCTGTCAGGCGGTGGTCGGTCCGGTCAATTGTGCATGTAGAAGAAGCCAGAAGTTTCTCTACGGGACGCTCGGCTAGATCTGTGGGTCAGATCACCGTTTGGAGAACCCTGTCCATCCCCTTACAGTCAGGGTCGACTGTGTCCGTTGTGAGAAACCATATTGAGTTGGAACATGCATAGAAACATTCATTCCACACTGCAGCCGGGACCGGTGGCAGTTATGGCTTCTTCTACTTACATGGAAGCGCACGAAAGAGGATTAGCCTAGAAGTTTCTAAGTGGGATTCTTGATGAGATCTGTGGACAGATCGCGAGTGCAGAGTGTTTTTCTTCCCGTTAACAGTCGGGGATGACTGTTTTCATACTTACTAATCGGTCTCACGCTGTGACGTGCAATTCGACGCTGTGATGTTTTGTTCGGGTGCTGTGATGTGTTTTTTGATGTGAAAAGTCATCGCTGTGGCTGATTTTATCAATTTTCATTCAAATGGAGAGGTAGGAAACACAGCTTTTTACTTTATCAGTTAGACTGATGTTTCCCAATCCCAACCAGCTTACTTTCATGTAGCAGATATGATCTCTTTTCGAATAATAGGGCTCACAAAATCTGGGTACAACTTCTGTGCATCGCCACTCGACTCAAAATCACCTACCTAGGTGACGCCCCATTGTTCTGATGTCAGGAAATAGCCCTCGTAGCCTAAAAAATATCCCTTCGATTTAAAAAACTTACCCCGACAGATCCCGGATGCAGAATAACCCCAACACAGCCCGTCAAAGTGAATCACCCTGTTGTAAAAAGTGGCAATGGCGCTGTGATGTTAATGGCAACCATGCTGTGATGTTCATCATTTCTTAACCCAAATGAAAATTTGTAAGTTTTTTTTAAAACGTCATTATACGTTTACCTTCAGTTTCATTAGTTGGTTCGTTCGTCGGTATCATCTACTTTGTTTTGTCATTGGTAACACACACATTTTCGCTCACAAATCCACTGTTCTGTTTGTCTACGAGTCAGGCCTTTAAATTCGCATTTGACGATTTTCCTTTTCTTGGACTTGCTGGTGATGTGCAGGGACAGCTGACCCATTGGGGGGGGGGGGGGGGGAAGAGAGGGGGTTATCTCTCATTGGTGGGAATTCGGATGGCTTCAGGGGAGGAAATTTGAATGTTCAAGCTCATAGGTTGCAATTTACATGTACGTCATTATGAAGAAGAAAATGTTCCGCAGAAAGTATTTGATACCACTGAGCAGAGGGAGGGCAAGAGTCATATACCAGGCAACCAGAAGTACCTGAGCTATGGGGAGAGGGCTACCCCCACTTCCCCCTTGGGTCCCATCCAATCCACCTGGTGTAACTTGATAACATGGTCCCCATAATTTTTGACATAGCAATGGAATACTATCACGTAAACCAGCTAACACTCACGCTGATGACTCGAAAGAAGATTATCGGAGGTCGGAAGTGTTATGATAAAAAAACATAGAACTGCGACTCGTCTTGTCGATGATGTGCCCAAAGATCGCCCAGACATTAATTTATATCTTACTTCAGCGTATAAGAATGCATATTTTCTCCGTGAATTTTTAGCACGTTTCAGGCCAGGGAGGCACCAGAAACCACCTTCTATGGTACGTGCTGTCACAAGGTAGGCATGACATGCCCTCCCCCCCCCCCCCCACAATTTCTACTCAGTCCCCCCCCCCCCCCCCCCCCCCCCCCCCCCCCAACTAAGAATCCTGGTTTAGCCACTGCATTCAAATGGTTATCAGACACCAGCTGCCCTTAGATGGATCTACCCATCAGGTAGGTTTGATAAAGTAAGCTATTCTGTTTATTCAAACTAGTATGGACTGGAGAATTTTGTCAATTTAAATTCATTAATTTGAAGTATACCTTTACTTAGCAATCCGTTACCCTGTGCTTTGCAAAAAAAATAGAGACTGAACCTCCCCCCCTCCCTCCTCCTGGCTTAGCAGCCCATGGATTGATGTGCAGACGCAAAAAGGAAAGGTTATAATGAACCTGACCAAGAGTTGTGTCTTACCCGGTATTACCCTGTCTCGTGGATGTGGGTACGAGCTTTCCGCGGAGGAATTTAGAGAAAGCTTGATGCCTCGAGAGTGATTTTGAGCGCGATAGGGGTTTTTTACAAGGTTTTTTCGAACCTACATAATTTCATTCCAAGATGCTTTGAACAAGATTATTTGTGCTCGAAAAAGGCTTGAAGAAAAACAATTCATCTTGATTTGCCTGCACGGCCGATTACATGACTGAACGTTAGAAATGTGTAATGGCGTAAATGAGATGGACGGCATGTCAGTTCGAAAAATTACAAAATTAGTTATAGAATTTATCTAAATTATTTCAAAACCAGTTTAAAATCGAATACAACTCCTTTTAATGGTTGTATGCGTGTGTGTTTGTGGAGGGGGGGGGTGTATTCTTTCAGTAAATATTTTTACCTTATGTCATTCTAATGCTACTTATCCCATCGGATATGCAATCGGAAATTATATTACGGCAATAGAGCGTATCTCTTGTTTGTCTGGGGTAGTGGTGAAAAGTGATATATTTTTATACTGTACCAATGACCCAGACATAGCTGGTGCTAACTCTTAAAATATAGGGCCAAACACAAATTTTGCCCCCCAATCCCCAAAATTTGCATCTAAAACTAAAGAAAACATGTCCTGAAAGGCCCTCCACACTTCGCCCCTACTGCGCATGCGCAGTGTCAAGGACGTTCCGAAATTGGCGCCATTTATCATTCTAAGTTTGGCCCTTCATCAGTTAACATCTGACTGATCTTTGTGCTTTTAAATCTCAGTTTAAATGATGCCAGACACATAAATATTAGTGAAATGGTGATTCTAAGGAGGATAGAGAAGGAGGAGAGGAAAAGAATGTGTGACAGAATATTATCAGGGCTGTAACTTAAAATTTTTTAATGAAATTATGTTAAGTTACCTATTTTCAAGGCAGCAGCCATTTTGTTGTCATTCTGATTATTAGTTACACTGTTTTTACAAGTGTTTTCCTCTCTCCCTGTCCTTTAAGTTCCCCCTTGCTATTCTCCCATACTTTTGGCATAGTTTCTGTAATTATTATTACTAAAATTTCTTGGGAGTTTTAGCTGAATAACAGAATGAATTCTGTTCTTTCCCCATGTTTACGTCTTCACCTACGGGTGGTTAGGCGTTGTGTTCTGCATCTACCATCTGATGTTCTGCAGTTTCTTCCCTGGAAGTCTCTGTTTTGCATCAGATAGTGTATTTTTGGTAACTGATTTCGGGCCTGGGTGCCTGGAGTCTTATTTTAGTGTTTTTACACTCATTGTTTACATTTACAACAGCCCTCTGTGTGAGGGGGGGATTTCTAATAAATAATATCTTTATGTTATTTTAATCATAACTAGATACATTATTATTGTTCGTAAGTGTTGAATAAATTGTTTAAAATATTTTTAAAATTTTTGTCCACACTTAGGCTTGGGATCCATTGGGGCTCAACGTTACTTTTCAGAAACTTGGGCTGTTCTGAAAAAATATTTTTTCAAAATATTTTGATTTCAATTATTTTTTCTATATTAATGGATCATATTATTATTATGTATTTTGATTGCCAGGGGTTAGTGCGAGTACCAGGACTTGTTTTCTTTTCACATTGAAAGGATATTGATCAATTGTTTAAGAGGAAGTCTTCCTCTGACTTTATTATCATTCTATATGTGGTCAGTGTACTCGCATTAACTCCTGTTCTGTATCGTATGATTTCGATGACAATATGGGAAGCGTATGTCACGGTATGTTGTTGGGGATTTGGACACTCCGGTCCTTTCCCCGCAGGGTCACTCTACTTTATCAATTTCTATTTCAGACGATCAAGATTAGGGTGATGTATCTGTGATGTCTTCCAACAGTGTGCCTCCGTCGTCACTATTAATGAAGGGCTAGCGGAAAAGTGCTCATGTTATACGCCAATTGCCTAAGAGGACCCTAGTAGGTTCGACGGCCTTTGACGTCCGCTAGCTCGCCCGGTGTAGCGTCCATTCACCGAATGGTTCGGCAGCCGGGTTCGTCCGTTGCGGTCTAGAAGGAATTTTGGGGTGATGCGAGCACTATAAAATTAACTTAATGCACACCCAGTGACGGCGGATCGGAGGGAGAACGGAGAAAGCCTTTTAGTCCGGTTCATAGCTCGTTCCGGTCCATCCGGACGGCAAGCGAGAGAGGCCCCTCTCTCGTTCAACAACATCTGGCCCCAGATGTTGTGGTACAAAATGTGTCGCTAGCAGAGCATACGTCCGTCGCTCGGGACGCTCCGTTGTATAGGCAGTCCGCTGAGACTAAGGCTTCCTCTTCTCGTCAGCGCACACGACCGCACCTTGGCTGCGTGACCGCCGATATATTACCAGCTTCGCCGATCAAGGATTCTTCGGCGACCAGGTCACACCATCCGGCAGCCAGGGATTCGAGACCGATGGACTCCGGACGTTCGCATAGGAAAAGTATGCGGGAGCCATCTGATGCGGAGCTGCCCTCGGCGAAGCAGCGATAGACTGCGCCTCCGCAGGTCTCGACGCCGGACATTCTTGTGCACATAGCACAGCTCTTCGCAGCATCCCAGCAGCCGACAGAAACGGTGTCGGATCGAGAATTATCCGACAGCGCTGGGTCGGTAGCCGGGGACTCGAGGCCTGCAGACTCCGGACGTTCGCATAGGAAGTGTGCGGGAGTCAACGTACACGGAGCTTCCGGCGGCAATGCATCGTAAGTCCGCTACTGCACAGGCCTCGGGAACGGACGTGCTTTCCTTAATAGCACAGTTTATCGCAGCATCCCAGCATCAACTGAATCTGTCGCATATATTTTATCCGACGATGCTGGGTCGGGACGCTCCGCGGAAGCGGGTACGGACGTCCGAAAGTTTCATCCGGTCCGACGGGATACCGAAAGGGATTCGGAGGATTTCAAGCTTTCCCTATCGGAACAACATATGCTGCGATGCCGGATAAGAAACTGATAGCGTCGGTGGACTTAGAAATTTTTGGTTCGGTTCAGGGACATCGTCCCTCAGTTCCGACATAGTCCAATAATGTCACACAAACTTTCGAATTATTGAACGACGCTATATATATTATTATTTTATGCTTGCTATCCAAGCATTTCTGGTTTCTTGTTCGAAGAGTTATGGAGATGTCTTTCAAAAGTGTGCCTCTTTCGTCATAGTTAATGAAGAGTTAGCGGCAATAAGTGCTCATGGAATATGTCTATCGCTTACGGAGTGACATTCGCTAGCTCACCCGGTGTAGCGTACATTCATCGAATGGTTCGGCTGCCGGGTTCGTCCGTTGCGGTCTAGGAAGGAGATTTGGGTGATGCGAGCACTTTAATTACTTTAGTACTCACCCAGTGATGGCAGATTGAGGACAGATCGGAGGAAGCCAACAACATAGGGGACCGCATGTTGTGGTTCAGATATTTTACATTCGGAGCATATGTCCGTTGCTCGGGACGCTCCGTTATATTGACAGTCCGAGAGACTGTCTTTAATGCTTCCTCATCCTCACAGCAGGGCACACGACCGCACATTGGCTACGTGACCTCGAGTATCCGATCAGTTTCGGCATTCAGTGATTCCACGGCGAATAGGTCGCGCCATCCGGTAGCCAAGGGACACGAGGCCTATACACTCCGTTCGCTCGCATATTGGAAGTATGCACGGGGTAACGATCTCGGAGCTTCCTGCGGCAATGCATCGTAAGACCGCTTCTCCTCAGGCCTCAGTGACGGACGTGCTATCCGAGTTAGCACAGTTGTTTCGCAGCATCCCAGCAATTGACAGTTTCTCGGTCGAATCAGGAATTATCCGATGGCGCTGGGTCGGTGCGGTCCGCGGTTGCATCAGCTACGGACGACCGAACGCTTTATAGGGTCCGACAGGATGGCGAAAGGGATTCGAAAGATTTCGAGTTTTCCCTTTAGTAGTATCGGAAGATGCCTTTCATATCTTCTGGCATTTCTTCCAGTGATTATTTTTCGGACTTCATTGCTGCGATCTTGGATAAGAGACTTATAGCGTCATTGGACTCGGATTTTTCGATCGGTACAGGGACATTGTCCCTGACTTACCGACGCAGTCCAATATTGTCATTACAACATGTGTTTTATTTTTCGACGCTATATATTTATATATATATACAAGCCTGCTACTAAGCATGATAGTTTAGTTTCTTGTCCGCGTGGCTCATTTCTGCCATTTTATCATTTTTACAAATAGTTTATTTTGGCAGAGCAGGGCATACCGAGAGTTCATATGCGTCTAGACGGTGTGATTAAAGACTGCATATATTCTTTTTCGCCGTTTATGTCTTTTCCAATTTCAATGTTGGGAACAACATTATGTATAGTAGACTTAACTTAGACGCTTTATTATACGTAATCCGCCTTACTGAGGCGTTATCATTACGTCTTCAAGAAAAGATTTACGGGATATTATTCTCAATGTAATTTCTTTTGAGGGCACTAGTTTGTTCACGTATAACTCCGCCCTTCAGTGGCTGATTGGAGTTGGTTAGACGTGACGCAGCCCTAGCTACATCCACACGCGTGGATAGTAAGGTTAAGAACTCTCTCAGAGTCGCTTCGTTCTCGGAGGAGCTTCTCTTCGACGGCAACTTTCCGGCAATCCATGAATTGCTCGATTTATACATTCTCTTGTCTATCTAGTGTTACAAGAGATTCAGACTGGGGCAAACATTCGGTGGTTGACTCAGAGAGTGCCGCCGCAGTTGCCGGACCCGAGTGTGGCTGTTATGACGGTTGCCAGTCAAACAGATTGGGATATATTCTGATCCCTACGGATTCGAAGTGCCAGGGTCTTTGGGTTCCGCAGTCTTTTAGCTATCAGTTTAACTTTCGCGGAATAATGTTTTTTAGGCTTGCTTTATGTCATTGCATGAACATTATTCAGAAACGCATGCCCAAATTCCTGTCCTTTAATTCGACAGTAGTGGCGTATCTCCGGAACCAGGGAGGCACTCTTTCGTTTCCGTTATTCAATTTAATGGAAAGAATCCGTCTGTTGGTTATAGTACACCAAGTTCAGTTTTGGTCCGTCATATTCTGGGTCGTCTGATTGTTTTATCGGACTCCCGTTCTCTTACGGGTCGCTTGTTGCTGTCAGAATGGACTCTCAACAAACAAGTATTCAATCAGATTTGCTATCTATGGGAGCGCCCAATGATGTTTTATTTATGACACAGCTTGCTAATCAATTGCAGACGTATGTGTTGGCTTGTCCAGATCTCTGAGCTAATACTGTTAACGCTCTATTGATCTATAGGACGGAATGATAGGATACGCGTATCCTCCGGCGCTGTTGTTTTAGCAGGTATTGCTAAGATAAACAACCACAATACATTTCTGTTGATAGCATCTCTATCTTCACAGAGATCATGAGTAATTTACTCTCTTGTCTACTGTGGATCTTAACGTGAAATCTTCCTCTATGTGAGGATCTTTTTTCACTGGGTAAATCGTGTCATTTTTATCACAACCAGCAAGGTCGCAACCTTCATGTATTCCGTTGTGTGGTCCGTATTGCATTGTAAGCACTGTACTGGACGAGCTTTGGACGCGATTTCTTACTATAGGAGATCCTCTTCTTCGCTATTCTATGCGACTAAAGTGGAGGCTCTTCCGTCGTGGTGTAGGGATCATTATGTTCATATTGTTGATCCCTCCATACTACTCATTGCTATTTTTTAGTATACTTGTTTCACAAGATCTACTGCAGCCTGTTATTATTTAGGTTATAGGTTTATGTTACCTCATACCTATGCACTCTACGATAGTTTACAATTGAGTCTTTTGTCTCTTTATCTAAGTCAGTTAGTAACTTTTTGATAAATAGACTTAGAATCTTTAGATTAAATTCCTATACGGATTTTAACTTCGGTTCTTATTTAGCTAAGTAATCATTTGAGCCTCTGGAAACAGTAGTTTTCAAATTCTGACCTTTTAGACAGTAATTCTGTTGGTTTCTCTTTTACTGTAGAGTCAGTGAGTTTCATGCACTATCGATGGATGATTTTCACTTTCATAGTTTCGGAATCAATACTTCCGTTACTATTTAGGTTGGATTGTTGCATAAGAGTTAGGCTCCTATTTTCCGGAACCTATTATTTTAAGGTCCTTCCGTCTTCGTATGGGCATAGGCCTTTACTCTTTCCGGGTACAGTTTATGTATTTATAAACAGATATCTGTTTATTACAAGGGCGTAAGCTTCTTCTGTCTTTGATGTCTAGTAGAAGGACGTTACGCTCCATTTTATTGTTAATGGATTCTATTAACTAGCGTACTGCTTATGGTATATCATTGACTTAGCAGTTGTGCTTAAGATTTCGGCTCATGAAGTAAGAGTTCTTCTACTTCTTGGGCTTACTTTAATAGTGTCGCTATTATAGATTTTTGAAGGCCGCTCATTGCGCTCAGCCATCCACATTCATGAATTTTATCTTAGAAATATCGAGTCAATTTCTTGAGGCCTCTTTTGTTAGGTCTATTATCTACTGCTCAGAATGTCATTCTCTTAACAGTTGCTACTATAGCTAGGTAGGCTGTCTGTTTCGGCAGTGTCTCCGTTCGGCTGCCCTCTTCGCTCTGGGCTATTTGACCCAGGGCAAGAAAAAGGGGGGGGGGGGAGGGTGTTCCCTTGGGTCACCTGTTTTTACTATGAAAACAAGGGGATACCTCCTCCGGAGTTAGTAATTCTGAGCTGTTATTGGGATGGTTGTTTAGTGAGAAGTTTAAGTTTATAAAATTCATTCAAGTCTTAGTTTTTAAAGTATAGCTTTTGAATATTGCATATGTCAAAGGACATGATTATGCAATTCTCAGACACTTTTAGGAGTATAGAGTCTCTATTCTCTAGACTTACTTTATTATTGGCTTACTTTAAAAATTATTAGTATAAGGATTATATTGGATATTAATAGAGTACATGGATGTATGAAGCTCAATTTTTGGAAGGTGTTGTATCTTTCTAATTTATCATAAATAAGAAAGATACATGTAAGGCCTATTACTTCTTTTCCCTACAGGGGATGACTCTATTTTATTTTATTGAGCGTATTCCATTTTGCTCTATGTCCTTGGCCCTCCAGCCTTTTTACTATTCAGCTATGTCTGGGTCATTGGTACAGTATAAAAATGTTAAAAAATTTATAGTAATTTATATATTTTTTATACTTACCAATGACCCAGACGGGGATGGCCCTCCCAGGAGTTGGGAACTCTTGCCTCCCCGCTGAGTACATAGCGCTTACCAGGCACTGGTTATTAGAATGATAAATGGCGCCAATTTCGGAACGTCCTTGACACTGCGCATGCGCAGTAGGGGCGAAGTGTGGAGGGCCTTTCAGGACATGTTTTCTTTAGTTTTAGATGCAAATTTTGGGGATTGGGGGGCAAAATTTGTGTTTGGCCCTATATTTTAAGAGTTAGCACCAGCTATGTCTGGGTCATTGGTAAGTATAAAAAATATATAAATTACTATAAATTTTTTAACTTTTGGTGAGTTATTGTACCTAATGTCGCAATATAATTATTGGTGCAATATATCTCGCAGGGTACATAGCATCCGAAATTGTATTGCAGCAATAGTGTTTAACCGCTGCTAGTGTTGATTAGGAAGGGGAGCAAGAGTGATTTTGTATCTTATGCCGTAATATATTTTTTCAATTTTCCCTGCTGTAAATCCTCCTGGGTTGATAACATTGGAAATGATATTACGACAGTAGAGTATACACCTCCTGTTAGCAGTGTGGAGGAGCTCAGAGCTACAGTTAGTGGAGTGATTTTTGTTAATTAGTTAATTATTGTGTGAAATTATGAAATGCCACCAAGGCATTATTAATTCCGAATTATCACTTCACTCAGATTGAACGCTATGTCGAAACCTTTTATTCGACGATATATTGGAACTTACCATTACTTTTACGAGATCATCATCTACGCGAGTCCTTCAGCACCCAAATTGAACCGACTGAAAATTTTTTAATTCAGGTGCCTCACCCTCCCCCCCCCCCCCCCCCCCTTCGAAGTGGCGTTCATGTGTGTACGCAACTGCGTTTTTGTGTTTGGGTTTCTACGCCCTTGCAAAACAACGTAGATGATGCAGATGAATGAACCAACTAAAAAACTAACAAAAAACGTATAATTATGTTTAGAAAAAACCTTTACTTACAAATTTTCATTTGGGTTAAGAAATGAACATCACAGCGTGGTTACCATTAACATCACAGCGCCGTTGCCACTTTCCACATCTGGGTAGTTCACTTTGACGGGCTGTGTTGGGGTTATTCTGCATCCGGGATCTGGCGGGGTAAGTTTTTTAAATCGAAGGGCTATTTTTTAGGCTATGAGGGCCATTTCCTGGCGTCAGAACAATGGGACGTCACCTAGGTATGTGATTTTGAGTCGAGTGGCGATGCACAGAAGTTGTACCAGGCATTTTGTGAGCCCTATTATTCGAAGAGAGATAATATCTGCAATGTGAAAGTAAGCTGGTTGGGATTGGGAAACATCAGTCTAACTGATAAAGTAAAAAGCTGTGTTTCTTACCTCTCTATTTGAATGAAAATTGATAAAATCAGCCGCAGCAATGACTTTTCACATCAAAAAACACGTCACAGTGCCCGAACAGAACATCACAGTGTCGAATTGCATATCACGGCGTGAGACCGATTAGTAGGTGTGTGTTTTGTGTTGTAAGAAACTTCAGTGAGTAGGAGCATTAGTCCTATGTGATGAGTTGGGATGCTTCTTCTGCACTTCAGCTGGGGTAATCTGTGGTTACAGCTTCCTCTTCTTCCATGGATATGCACAATAAGGGATAGATGCCTACAAGTTTCTAGCGGAATGCTCAGCGAGGTCTGAAGCAGAGCGCAAGCTGGAGAACCTTCTTCTTTCCGTCAGCAGGCGGGGTCGACTGTTTTTGATTTCAGAAACTTGAGTGAGTTGGGATGCCCGTTCACACTTGCGGTTTGGGGTGCTCCTTCCACCCTGCAGCCGCATCCGGTTGTAGCTATGGCATCTTCCCCTGCTTCATTAATGAAGCATGTTGACCGCAGACTAGCTATCTGACTTCACATGTTCGGGTCGATAGCCAGTCATTCGAGGAATTTTTATACAGGACATGTGTCGATGATCTGGGGCCAGATCTCTGTCCCGTGAGCAGCTTATGGTAACAAATGGATTATCATTGTTCTGCCAGTCTCGGTCACAGACTGGCTGCTGCAGATTGCTCTGCGTATCTCAGCATTCCAGTAGTCGCTGGTACTACCGTTTAATAGACTCCGATGGTGAGCTGCCGGACGGTGCTGAGTTGGTCCAGTCATCCATTCAGTCGGATGGAGTTGACCATATTTTCCATGGAACATTTGGATGGTGAGAGGGCTACGGAGTGTGAGTCTCCATCCCTCACAGAAGGGCACTTTAAGACTATGAAATTTTAGTCTTTAGCTCTTAGAATATGAATATAGTCTGTATTTGCTAGGCAAAAAACAGCTTATCAAACCAGGCGATGGAAATATCTTTCATCCCCGGATCTTTTGGGGTCAGGTGTCGAGGGCTTTGTCCCGATTAACGACGCCTTCCTTGCCTTAGCAATAGTATAAAAAATGCTGTGCCCTATTCTTTAAGAATAGAGGTCCTATCGTGCATAGTTAAGCTGAGACAGCTGTCTTGTTTGGAATAGAGCCATTAGAATAAGTACATCTTTTCCTTTTCGGTGTTCTATTCATTGGCATCAAGACATTTAATACCATTGTGAACGCCATAGCAGCCTTATGTATTGTTACAGCAGTCTTTTCTTATACATTAGCGGCTAGTGTTGTAAGTCTCCATTTAGTGACCTCTCGAAGGCCGCAAGTGACACAGATAAGTCTTCACGCAGACGAAGACTCATAACTGCGTAGTTACCTTGAGACTACTGTCTGGGAATTACGGCTGTTAGTATAGCGGCTCATCATTCCCTACCTTGCGCGACGCCGGTTGTATGTCTCCGTTTAGTGAGCTTGCAATGATGCAGGTAACACTGAGATATCTGTCTTCATGGAGATGAAGACTTCTAAGCTACATTAGCTAGGCTCTGACCGCTGTCTTTTGGAAATAAAACTGCTAAAGGAAGAGTGCTTTTCGGTTTGTTTTCCTAGGTGTCATAGACTTGATTCTTATTGTTTACACCATAGTAGCCTAGCTAGAATCAGGAGCAATGTTTTTTCAGTAATTATGTAATGACATAACTGAAATAATTATCTCTTGAGACTACTGTCTCTTTGGGAATTTAGGGCTGTTAATATAGCAGCTCTTCCTTCCCTATCTTGGGCGACTATAGTTGTAAGTCTCCGTCCAGTGAGCTTTCAAGGTCGCAACTTACACTGATATAGCTGTCTTCACGGAGATGAAAGACTTATAAGCTATGGCTGGCATTGTAAGTCTCCTTAGTGAGCTTTCAAGGCCGCAGTTATCAGCATTTTAATTGTCTTCACGGATAGGAAGACCTTTGGCTGCTTCAGCTAGGCTGAGTTCATTGTTCTATCGGACATGATACCATTATGTTAGAGGATGGTATTCTCTTCCGACTGGTATGGTTTGGTGTTAGTTATCTGTGGCAATAAGCCCTGTTGATGACGTCATATTAACCTAGTGTGATTAATGAGCGTTTCTTCAAACGCCTATACTAATCTCCTCCTCAGGAATATATTTCCTGATATCAGATCGAACGTAAGAATTCATCTAGGTTTTTATGATCGGGTGTCGGAATATTCTCGTCTCCCTTTTCATTTCTATCCAATCTATTGCTGTGGATTATATTTCCACCTTAGAGACTGAATATTATTTCTATATGGCGTATTATTTGTTTACCACATCCCTCTCTGACCTTAGTGGCATTATGGAGTCGGTCAGACGTGAGGGAGCCATGCGGTTCCTATACTATTTGATAACTAACACAAGAGCGATTCAAGTAATGCAGGTGAGGGGGGTTTGAGAGGAATTATTTGTCGAACTCCCCCACTCCTCCCCCACTCCTTCCCCGCCAATGTTTTAAGAGGCTATTACACGGCAGGACTTAGTTTTCTTCCTGTAAGCCTCAAATGCATTCAAGTATATGCATGCCTTTCATGGCTCATTGGTGGTGGCTGGGTCGTGTTCTAATGGTGACCCAGTGACACATCCACTATTTAGTTGGTTTGTTTCCTGTGGTTGTTCGTTTATATAAGTCATATATGAGCATATGATTCCTTATCAATAAAATTGCTAGCCTTCGTGTACCTGTGTGGCTAACATGTCGGTTATCTGGGCGACATTCTCCAATGTGGCAATTAGTCCACTCTGAAAAGTTTCGCTCAGAGCGGTCTGGCCTTTTCTTACGACGTATGAGTTTATAACTGAGTTAACTGCATAATAACGTCATATTATTCATTCAGTTTTCTGGTTACACTTGTATCACTCGATCATACTGTGGATACAGGTTGTATTCAGATGGGTACATGCGGGATTTCATTGCTCGCGTGCATAATATGTGTATTTATTAGGCAGATGCATTATTGAAACAGATTATATAAATTCTTGCTCTGCTTATAGACCTCATGAGAATTTTGGGGCTATTTGGATCAGTTATGGAACTTCCAATAGGCCATCTATGCATACGTTCTCTATTTTTTGGCATCCTTATTCGGGGTAGTATATTCTTTCTCCGAACAGTCATTGGTTGTTACAGACTTAGCAACAGTTAATTAATTATTTTGGGGACGGTCCGTGACGAGTCTGTTAATCATAGCTCATTCCATGTTCTAAGTCTAGGTTTCTACCAGAGACGATACACTGGAGAATTCACATTCTCGTATATTTGCACGGTTCAGTTGGAGTTTTATTATTGGAATTAATTGTACACCCGAACAGGGTCGCCTGTTTGTTGCCTTAGAAGCATGTTTTCTCTAACAGATACTTTCCATTGAGATTCAATGGGACAAATGTATGGCTGTACACGTTATATCACTGGTTTTTGACCTATCTGCGTATTCCGACTCTGGTATACGTTAGAAGCGTGCACTGTTAATAACCGGGATTGCCACGATAGCTTAGCTTCTGAAGTTGCGATGAACACCAATAATTAATAATAATTAATACCTGTTGGACGAATATATATTAATTATTTGGTACCGCTTTTCACTGATTCCAGAGTGCTTCCCTCTTTGTTTTGAAGAATATTCCTTCAAAAAAAACCCATGGAGTGATTTTTCTTCAGCTCGTCCAGCTTGAAAATAAGTGTGTAACTATGAGTGAAGCTGTTTTTGTCTGTAGATTATTTATTACTGATCCAGATACAGCTTCTTTATTATATATATATATATATTATATATATATGGTGTGTGTTTGTGGGTGTTAATCTCTCACTCTTGAATACACCATCCTGATTTAAGTTGTTTAGTTCGGTATAGCCTTAAATTTGGGGCTTGTTAAACCCAATTTGCATAATCATTAATAATTAATTCATGCTAAGATTATTACTTAGATATGGCTCCTTATTGATGATATGTCTACTCTATTATTGTATAGAGAGACATACATGTAATTCTTTTAATTTTAATATCCTTGTCACCTTGGAATGCAGGCTTAGGAGGTATACTTGGTCTGCTAATTCTTAAGTCCTAGGCCCTCCACCTTTTTACGATTCATCTAAGTCTGGGCCATTGGTTATTAGTATAAAAATATGATAAATTTAAAGTAATTTAAATATTCTTTATACTTACAAATGGCCCGGATGGGGATGGCCCTCCCATGAGTGGGCACTCATACCTCCCCGCTGAGTTATTATTTAGTACGCTCATCTACAAAGAATGATGTTGGCGCCAATTCCGGTCTTTTCCTGACTGCTGCGCATGCACAGACAGTAAAAGTATGGAGGGTCAGATAGGACTTCTAATTTTCGGTATTGTGTGCAAATTATGGGGATTGGGGGTTCAAAATTTGTGTTCGGCCCTTGATAATATTGAGTTTGCACCAGCTAAGTCTGTGGGCCATTGGTAAGTATAAAAAATATACAAATTACTTTAAATTTATCATTTTTCAGGACGGGCAGTGGATGCAATTTCTAACTGCAGGAGGACCTCCTTTTCGTTAAACTATGCGGCTAAGTGGAGAGTCTTCTTCCGTTGGTGTGTGGACCAGTCGATGGATATTTATAATCCATCTATACCTCAAATTTCCAATTTTTATGTGTACCTATACTATGTATGGTACACATAATGCCGGCATCCAGGGTGGCCATCTGTTGTTCGTCCATCCTTTGTCTGTCTGTGTGTCTGTCCGTCCATCTGGTGTCCATATCCATTTTCTTTGGCATTCGATAACTTGAAAATTATTGCTTAGATTGTCAGGCTACTTTATATTTGTGTTCAGGTTACTGATGTGCCGAGCTGTATAGTTTTTGGTGTAAATTTGATAATTTGATCCTGAGATATTAACTCTTTATCCATCAAATTGAGAATTCTTCCAATCCCTTTGGCATGAGATTACTCAAAAAATATCAATCCAATTGTCATGTTACTTTATATATATCTTCAGGTTACGGATGTTTCGTGCTGTATAATTTTTGATGTAAATCTGTTATTTTGATCCTGAGATATCCTTCAAATTGAAAATTCCCCCAGTCTCTTTGGCATTCGATAACTTGAAAATTATTGCTTGGATTTTCAAGTTACTTTATATTTGTGTTCAGGTTACTAATGTGCCGAGCTGTGTAGTTTTTGGTGTAAATCTGGTAATTTGATCTTGAGAATATTAACCCTTTATCCTTCAAATTGAAAATTCCTCCAATCCCTTTGGCATTCGATAACTTGAAAAATTTTGCTTGGATAGTCAAGTTACTTTAAATTTGTGTTCAGGTTACTAATATGCCGAGCTGTATAGTTTTTTGGTGTAAATCTGATAATTTGATCCTGAGATATTAACCCTTTATCCTTCAAATTGAAAATTCCTCTAATCCCTTTGGTACGAGACAACTAAAAAAATATCAATCCGATTGTCATGTTACTTCATGTATGTGTTCAGGTTACTGATTTTCCGAGCTGTATAGTTTTGGTGTAAATCTGATAATTTGATCCTGTGATATTAACCCTTTATCCTTCAAATTGAGAACTCCTCCAATCAATTTCTTCGGCATGCGATAACTCAATAAATATTAATCTGATTATCAGGTTACTTTATATATGTATTCAGGTTACTGATGTGCTGTGCTGTATAGTTTTTTATGTAAATCTAATAATTTGATCCAGAGATATTAACCCTTTATCCATCAAATTAGGAACTCCTCCAATCCATTTCTGTATGTACCCATACCATGTATGGTGTGCATAATGTTGGCATCCAGGGTTGCCCTCCGTCATACAACTTTCTACTAGTTGCGCGTATGGGTACACATCTGACGATTTTATCGACCTATTTTTTGCTCTACCTTTTTGTCGTATTAAAGCTGTAGCTCATTACTATTAAAGGCTATAGGTCTATGTTATCAGACACATATGCTCATCATGATCATTTGGCTTGTGTTTCAGATCTTTTTTTATCCAAGCTAGTTAGAAACTTCTCAGTCAATAGACCTCGAACCTTAAGATTAATTCCCAAATGGAATTTAGTTTGGGTTCTGATGAAGTTACAGGATGCACATTCTGAGCTGTTAGATGAAGTTGAATTTAAATATCTTACTTATAAAACAGCCTTTCTCTTAGCCTTTGCTTCTGCTAGAAGAATTAGTGAACTTCGTGCTTTATCAGTAGAAGATTCTCATTTCCGTAGTATGGATAATACTATTACTCTTATTACAGAGGTGGGATTCTTGGCTAAGAACCAGATTCCGGATAGGCGGCCTGAGCCTATTGTTATTAAGACTTTACGGTCTCCAGACAACCTTTGACCAGTGTTGTGTCCAGTAAGAGCTCTTTGTATTTATAAGCATCACTCTAGTTTCTTTAGAAAAGGAAGAAAGAGATTTTTTCTTTCTCTTATTTCTAACAGAAATGATATTTCTGTACATTCGGTTGTCAGGTGGATTCAATTGGCAATACGTATTGCCTATGAGAATCTTTCATGAGATCAGCGATCTGTCTACTGTGACGGCTGCCCAAGCCCGAAGCCCAAGAACTTTTAGCACAGTCTACAAGTCATATTTAATATGGAGGGAGTTCATTGTAACTTGGTAGGATGACTCCGGATGGTGTCTAGATGAGAACTTCCCCATTTGGTAGTGATCTGTCAACCTTGATGACTGCCCGAGCCCAAAACCTTAAGTGCAGTCTACAGGTAACTTGATAGGTTGACTCCATATAATGTCTAGATCAGAACGTCCCCTTGTGGTTGCGATTGGTCAACTGTGACGGCTACAGGGGCCCGAAACCTCAAAACCCTCAGCACAGTCTATAGGTCATATTTATGAAGGGATTTCATTGTAACTTGGTAAGATGACTCCAGATAATGACTAGATGAGAACATCTCCTTTTAGTCACGATCATTCAACCATGACAGCTGCCCGAGGCCAAAACCCCAAAACCTTTAGCACAGTCTACAGGTCATATTTATGGAGGGATTTCATTGTAACTTGGTAGGATGACTCCAGATAATGCCTAGATGAGAACGTCCCCTTTTGGTCGCGATCATTCAGCCATGATGGCTCAGTTTAATGTCTAGATGAGGATGTCCCCTTTTGGTTGCAATCGGTCAACTGTGATGGCTACACAGGCCCAAAACCCAAAACCTTTAGCACAGTCTATAGGCAGTATTTATGAAGGGATTTCATTGTAACTTGATAGGATGACTCATTTTGGAATAATTTCACTGTAAATTGGTAACTTTTGTTGATATACATTAACTGTGAGAGCCACATACATTAACTGTGAGGTCCACATTAACCCACCCCTTTAGTATAGTCTGCACCTCATATTATTTTTATTGAAAACATAGCATACAGGGAACAGAAATTAACATATTCCCAATTATCACAATTCTTGTCTTATTTCATAATCCTTTCATAAACATTGAACTTTATCCTTTTCATAAAACATAACACACAGACAGGTTAAACTACAGTGTCATTGACACTTTCATTCTTTTAAACTGTAGCTCAGTGTGAAGCATTATGTATATGTCACATGTCATATGAGCATTTATATACAATCCTCGGACACTTTTAATTCAGTATAAACCATAACTCCTATTGCAAATAATCAAGAAGAAAAATTTGTCAAATTCTTAGGAATTTTTGTGGATGAAAATCTCAACTTCAGGCACCATCTTTCAGTTGTCTGTTCCAAAATTTCAAGGGCTATTTATGCCATAAATAGAGTGAAAAGAATTCTGCCACAAAAATGCTTAAGAACATTATATTACTCTTTAATCCACAGTCATATGCTGTACGGTATCCAAGTCTGGGGGCACTCACCCGCCACAAGAGCACTAACAAAACTGCAAAACAGAGCCAACCTAATCATATCCAACAAAAAATTCAATGCACACACCGACCCACTGTTTAGAAACCACCGTATTTTAAAATTCACAGACTTGTACAAACTTCACATTCAGCTGTTTAATTCTGGCCTGGAAATAATTGGTCGGTCACGGACAGTGTCTGGCACGAAACATCGATGTGACCGGCGCTAACTGTATCTAACCGGTCATGAATGACCGGTGTATTTTTCTCCCAAGTATATTAATTTTTCAGTAATTTTCACATGAGACCTTGTGTTCTGAATCATTAACTATGGCTGTTGATGGTGACTAATTTCCACATTCGAATATATTCTCTAAAATAAATACAAATACAAAATCATAAAACACAAGACAGATTTATAAATGAGAGACGCTCCTTTTGCAATCGAAACTGAAACTCATTTGTACTCTATTTTTTCTGTGTATATTCTTCGAAAATCGAACCAGATGATCCCCTCCTCTTTCCTTTCCTTTGTGTAATATACTTTCTTTGAAGACTCTGCGCAGAATTTGTCATAATTTCCGGAAAGCTTTACAGTAATTCACTAATACTTCCAGAAAAATATAACCATTTTTAACTCAGGTGACAGATGTGCAAGTGCCGATTTTATTTAGTGCCGAGGTTACCTGTTCCCAAAATGATGGGGTTGGTTTTGACCAGGTGCCAGATTTCCCAGCGGTGAGTCGTCCAGCCTCCAGGCTCCAGATGCAGAGATGTTCAGCATTCAGTTTCAAAGAAATTGTCGCATTGGAGTCCAGTTGTTACGTTTTAAGAAAAAAAAAGTGATTTTCGTACTGAAGACATCCCTGTCATGCAGTTTAATGTTATAAAAGTTAAGTGTCATTTCAATAAAATTGAATGCAGGTAGGCCCTCGTATTTTGTATATTGTTTGCCTTTAGCCCAACATAATTTACATGGGTTTATCCCTAATGTTTGATTTGGAAACCAAAAAATATGACCGACCCAGGTTACTGTATGACCGATCCGATTATTATGGAGCCGGTCATTATGACCGATGCACCAAAGAAAATTATTTCCAGGCCTGACTGTTTATGCATGATTGGCATAATAAAATGTTACCTGAAAGTTTTGAGAATAGCTTTATAATATATCTAAACCCATCTGGTATGGACACTAGACAGTCAGGTAAATTGCGCACATATAAACCGAGGACCCAGTTCTCTGCTAACCTTCCCATTCGTACTTTCCCTAGGGCGTGGAACAATATTGAACCATCCGTTCAAAATTGTCCAAGATCACTATTCAAAAAGACTATAACTGAACAATTTCTAAGTTCATATTCACTACATGTCAACTGTAACAATCCAGTATGCCCCGATTGTAGGTCGTAGCTCTGTTTATCTCATCTCATCGCTACCTCTCTCTTCAACTCAATCATCATCTTGTTGTCCCCTGGGGTCCAATGCGTTCTTTATGCCTGCTGACACATGGAACATATTGGAACTCGGGGGATGACATGCAAGAAAACTTAGAATAGATTTATCCCATAACGGAAAGAACTAGTCTAATATGTCATATGCAGTATGGCTATAAAACATCCACTTATTAGTAAACACGCTGTTATCAGGATTGCCTCAATTGTCACGTCTGCTTCTCGAATTAATTTCTCTTCTTTCATTTTTCTCTTCTCTTCTTTTCTCTGCTTTTTTCTCCTTTTTCTTCATCATTTTTTTAAACGGGAATGGCGGGAAGACAGCCACTAGTGGCTACGCCATCTCCCAGTGGTATGCTACCTGTTTGTATATTTTTGTTATTAACTGTATACATGTTGTACTACTGAATAAAATCAATCAATCAATCTCATTCTCTGGATTAGCTTTATAATTGGTTTCCTTCACCGAATTAGCGTAAGGGTTATGCTGGCATTAAAATGGAGAATTTATTATATATTACTCCTTTAAATTGTTCGTTTTATGTTTTTCTCTATTATTATAGAGTAGGGCTTATGTAATTCCTCATTTATCTCCTATTCTCATATTAGTGTCCTCCTTTCAGTCGGAGTAATAGAATCATTATTGTTTCCTTTAAAGTCCTAGGCCCTCCAGCCTTTTTACTATTTTGCTTGGTCTGGGCCATTGGTTCTAGTATAAAAATATGAAAAATTTAAAGTAATTTTATATTTTTTATACTTACCAATGGCCCAGATGTGGATGGCCCTCCCATGAGTGGGCACTCATACCTCCCTGCTGATTTTTAACATTTAGCAGGCACTAATAGAAAAAATGATGCTTGGCGCCAAATTTGGTGTCTTCCTGGTTTCTGTGCATGCGCAGTACAAAAGTATGGAGGACCAGATAAGACTTCAAATTTTTGGGGGTTGGTGGGGTTCAAAATGTGTGTTTGGCCCTGGATATTAATGAGTTTGCACCAGCTAAGTTTGGGCCGTTGGTAAGTATAAAAAAATATACAAATTATTTTAAATTTTTCATTTTTTGCCTAAAAACAAAGCTTTTGAACCCTCAGTGGAATGAGCTCAATGACCTACTTCATTGCACCCTTTTGAAATCCTGTAAAACAGCACCTTGGCCATAACTCAGAAACAGTTTAGAAAATTCAACTTTTCATAAATGTTAGAGACAATGAAAAATTGTGTCATCAATAATCTGCTATTAATGGCATAAAAGGTGGTTGTGACTCGGTACGATCCTATAGCTCCTTTCGTGGCTGCAGTGGTACAACGCTGTGCTATTGTGACATCATTTCAGAGTGTCAAAACCAATAGATGTTTATTCTTGTGGAAAATGAAAAAGACGAGAAAGACTGGTACAGGAAGGTTTGATCTCTTGTCAAGTATATTTTTATACTGTACCAATGACCCAGACATAGCTGGTGCTAACTCTTAAAAATCTAGGGCCAAACACAAATTTTCCCCCCAATCCCCAAAATTTGCATCTAAAACCAAAAGAAATCAAGGACCTCCATACTTTGCCCTTACTGCGCATGCGCAGTGTCAAGGACGTTCCGAAATTGGCGCCAATCATCATTCTTTGTTTGGCCCTTCATCAGTTAACATCTCACTGATCTTTGTGCTTGTAAATCTCAGTTTAAATGATGTCAGATACATAAATATTGGAGAAATGGTGATTCTAAGGAGGATAGAGAAGGAGGAGAGGAAAAAGGAGTGACAGAAAATATTCAGGGCTGTAACTTAAAATTTTGTAATGAAATTATGTTAAGTTGCCTATTTTCGAGGCATGGGCCTGTTGTTGTCATTCTTGCTTTGAAGTTGCACTGCTTATTCAGTGTTTCCTCTCTCCTTATCCTGTAAGTCCCCCCTTGCTATTCTCCCATGCTTTTGGCATATTTTTGAGTAAGATTACTACTAAAATTTCTTGGGAGAATTAGCTTGGTTACAGAATGAATTCTGTTATTTTCCCCATGTTTACGTTCTCACCCAGGGGTGTTTAGACGCTGTGTTCTGCATCTACCATCTGATGTTCTGCAGATTCTTCTCTGGAAGTCTCTGTTTTGCATCAGATAGTGTGTATTGTTGATAACTGATTTCAGGCCAGTATTGTCAGTGCCTGGAGTCATGTTTTCTGGTGTTTATACACTTCTTGTTTACATTGGCAACAGTCTCTTTTGAGGGGGGCTTTTTGCCTTTGGAGTAGTTTACTCATTACTAGATACATTATTATTATCTGTAAGTGTTGCATTAATTATTTAAAATAATTTAAAAATTTTTGACCACTCTTACTCGTGGGATCCATTGGGGCTCAACGTTACTTTTCAGAAACTTGGGCTTCGCTGAAAAAATATTTTTCAAAAATTATTTTGAATTTCAATTGCTTTTTTCAATGTTAATGGATCATGTTATTATGTATCTTTGTGTTTAGGGGTTTGTGCGAGTACTAGGACTTGTTGTTGTCTTTTCACAATGAAAGGACATTGTTCAAATTGTAATAGGAAGAAATCTTCCTCTGACTTTCATGATCATTGTATTAATTGTAGTCAGTGTACTCGCACTAACTCCTGTTCAATATGTCAATATTGGGATGACAAACATTGGAAACGTGTGTCACGGTATGTTGTTAGTGGAGAAAGGGCTATGCCGGTCCTTTCTCCGCAGGGTCACTCTAGTCTATCAGTTTCTAGTTCAGAGGAACAAGAACAGGGTGATGTTTTCATGTTATCTTCCAAGAGTGCGCTTCCGTCATCACAATTGAATGCAGAGCTAGCGGCAAAAGTGCTCATGGAGATACGACAGTTGCCTAAGAGGTCCTGAGTAGGATCGCTAGCTCGCCCGGTGTAGCGTCCATTCACTGAATGGTTCGGCAGCCGGGTTCGTCCATTGCGGTCCAGGAGGAAATCTTGGGTGATGCGAGCACTATAAACATACAAGGTGCACACCCAGTGACGGCGGATGATAGGAGAGATCGGAGGAAGCCTTCTAGTCCGGTTCCTAGCTCGTCCAGGTCCAGCCGGGCCGCGAGCAAGAGAGGCCCCTCTCTCGTACAACATCAGGGACCTGATGTTGTGGTACAAAATGTGTCGCAAGCGGAGCACACGTCCATTGCTCGGGACGCTCCATTGTATAGGCAGTCCGCGGAGACTGCTCAGGCTTCCTCATCCTCTCACCAGCGCAAACGACCGCACCTTGGCTACATGACCGCGGATATTCTACCAGCTTCGCCGATAAGGGATTCTTCGGCGACCAGGTCACGCCATCCGGTAGCCAGGGACATGAGGCCGGTAGACTCAGGATGTTCGCATAGGAAGAGTATGCGGGAGTCAGTTGATGCGGAGCTTCCCGGGGCTAAGCAGCGAAAGACCGCTACTCCGCAGGCCTCGATGACGGACGTCCTTGCTCAGATAGCACAAATTATCGCAGCATCCCAGCAATCGACAGAATCGGTGTCGGATCGGGAATTATCCGACGGCGCTGGGTCGGTACGCTCCACCGAAGCATCGGGTGTGGACGACCGGGAGCATCATGAGGTCCGACCGGATGGCGAAAGGGATACGGATGACTTGGAGCTATCCCTTTCGGAACAACATAAAGCTGCCGTGGATTTCATCTGGCACTTCCTTCCTCAGGTTGTTCCGTTGGGCCAGACTGCTGCGGTACCGAACAAGAGACTGATAGCGTCATTGGACACTGAATTCTTCCAGCGGTTCAGAGACATCGTCCCTGAGTTTTCGTCTCAGTCCAATAATGTCACAAGAACATTTGAATTATTGAACGACGCTATCTTCAAGCTTGCTTCCAAAACAGGCAAAGCTGGTTTCTTGTCCTCCAATGCTCTTAACCTGCCTTTCATTAATGCAAGGAATAAATTCGATACGGCAGGACAGGGTATTCCGAGAGTTCCTCTGCGTCTTGACGACGAGGCGGAAGACTTAGAATTGTCATTACCGTCGTCTACGTCCGTTCCAACCGCGGTGTTGGATACGACAATTACGTCTAACAGGGCCAGTTTAGACGCTTTATCTTATGCAGACCACCTTACAAAGGCGTTATCACTGCGTCTTCAAGGGAAAGAATTCCAGGATATACAATCCTCTTTAAGACTTCTTTCAAGGACAGTGGCTTATTCCACATATAACTCCGCCCTCTCAGTGGCAAACCTGGAGTTGGTTAGACGTGACGCAGCCCTAGCTACATCCACACGCGTGGATAGTAAGGTGAAGAACTCTCTCAGAGTCGCTTCGGTCTCCGGAGAACTTCTCTTCGACGGCAAGCTTTCTGCAATCTACGATAAAATTACTAAGAAAGCTTCGGATTCTCTGCTGTTTAAACCCGCTTCCAAAAAATCAGATACGGCAGATAAGAGTAAGACAGGCACTTCTGGGACTAATGCGCCCAAGAAAGGTTTCTATAGAGGTTCCGGTGCGTCATCTTGGTCTTATTCAAGAGACCGTCAAGGCAGCGACTCACGTGCGGGACGTCCTTCGGGCCGGGACAATCGGTCGGACGCCCCGAGGTCGACGGGATGAGGCGCGGGTCGTGGAGGACGTGGTTTCTCCTCCCGCAGGCCTCGCAGGTCCAGGAGGTGATGGCTTCAACCTCTATCGTGTTCTGGTTGGCGGAAGGTTGTCAAGTTTTCAGAAGAGTGGGCGTCGATTACGGACGACCCTTGGGTGAGTGGGGTGATTTCGGAAGGTCTAAGAATATCTTTCAAACGAAAGCCTCCTTTAACTCGAAGTCCAAAATGGACTCAACTTCCGTCAAATCCGCAGAAAAGAGACGCTCTGTTATCGGAGGTGCAGTCTCTTTTAATGAAGAACGCGGTAGAGGTCGTAGAAGACCAGGAAACACCCGGATTCTACAGCCCTCTGTTTCTGGTTCCGAAACCAGACGGCTCGTTCCGTCCAGTCATAGATTTGAGCTGGATAAACAAGCTGATCGTCGCTCCGAAATTCTATATGGAGACGATTCGGTCGGTCAGAGCGAGTATTCGGGGTGAACGATTATGCTACAAGCATAGATCTCAAAGATGCGTACTTTCATGTCATGGTACACCCGACATTCAGAAAGTATCTACGCTTCGCAGTCCTAGGAGTGGTGTATCAATTCCGGGCGATGTGCTTCGGATTGAACCTAGCACCCTGGGCTTTCACTCGGGTAATGAACTCGGTAATGATGTATTTCCAAGCTCATTCGTCTGCGGTAACGTCGGCCTACCTGGACGACATTCTTCTGAGGTACGGCAACGAGTTAACACTTCAGAACGATGTGCAGAATCTGCTTCTATTGCTCTGACGTCTTGGTTTTGTTATAAACGAGGAGAAGTCGGATCTGGTGCCGTCCAAGTCATTCACTCATCTGGGAATGAGCTTCGAGATGCACAACAATCTCGTTCGTCTGCCGTTAACCAGAGCGAAATTAGTCAGTTGTTCATGCAGACAAAGTCACAGCGAGGGAGTTCATGAGACTGATAGGTCTGTGCGGAGCCGCTGCGGATCTCATTCCGATGGGGCAGTTACGCACTCGTCCTCTCCAAATTTTCTTAACTCAGAATTGGAGTGTGAAGATTCATTCGCTCGACATAGACGTTCTCTTGTCAGATCAAGTGAAACAAGAGATTCAGACTTGGGCAAACATTCAGTGGTTAACTCCGGGAGTTCCGCTGCAGTTGCCGGATCCGAGTTTTACCATTATGACAGAGATGCCAGTCAAACAGGTTGGGGTGCATCATTGATCCCAACGGATTCGAGATGCCAGGGTCTTTGGGATCCACAGTTCCTAAGCAAGCACATAAACATCAAGGAAATGATGTCAATTTGGCTTGCGTTACGTTGTTGGATGGACATTATTCACAAAGCTCATGTCCAAATCCTGTCCGACAATACGACAGTAGTGGCGTATATACGGAACCAGGGAGGCACTCATTCCGTTCTGTTATTCAATCTAACGGAGAGAATCCTTCTGTTTGCTCTAGAACATCAAGTTCTACTTTCGGTCCATCACATACCGGGTCATCTGAATGTACTAGCAGACTCCCTTTCACGGAAGGGTCGCTTGTTGCCGTCGGAGTGGACTCTCAACAAACAAGTATTCAATCAGATTTGCTACCAGTGGGAACGGCCTATGATAGACTTATTTGCGACACATCTCAACAATCAGTTGCAGACGTATGTGTCACCGTGCCCGGATCCAAGAGCATTTGCAGTAGACGCTCTATCGATCTCATGTGACGGAATGATAGGATATGCGTATCCTCCAGCGCCGTTGATTCAGCAAGTATTGCTAAAGATAAAACAATCTCAATGCAAGATTCTGTTGGTAGCATCTCTGTCTCCACAGAGACCGTGGATAAATCTACTCAGGTGTCTGTTGTGGGACCTACCGCGAAAGCTTCCTCCATGGGAGGATCTTCTTTCGCAGGGGAAACCTCGTCAACTTCATCACAACCCGCAAGGTCTCAACCTTCACGTTTTTCCGTTGTGCGGTCCTTCTTGCATGGCAAGCACTTTACAGGACGGGTGGTGGACGCGATTTCTAACTGTAGGAGGACCTCCTCTTCGCTAAACTATGCGGCTAAGTGGAAGGTTTTTCGTCGTTTGTGTAGGGATCATTCTGTTGATATTTTTGATCCCTCCATACCAGACATTGCAAACTTTCTAGTATACTTGTTTGACGAAATCAAACTGCAGTCTGTTACTATTAAGGGTTATAGGTCTATGTTATCTGATACCTATGCACACCATGATAGTTTACAAATTGGATCTAATGTCTCTTTATCTAAGTTAGTTAGAAACTTCTTGATAAATAGACCCAGAACTCTTAGATTAATTCCTAAGTGGAATTTAGCTTGGGTTCTTCTTAAACTAAAGGAAAAGCCATTTGAGCCTCTTGGGACAGTAGATTTCAAATTCTTGTCTTATAAGACAGCTTTTCTCTTAGCTTTCTCTTCTGCTAGAAGAGTCAGTGAGCTTCATGCACTATCGGTGGACGATTCTCACTATCGTAGTGTCGGGAACACTATCACCTTCACTACTAATGTTGGATTTTTAGCTAAGAATCAGGCTCCTAATAAATATCCGGAACCTATTGTTATTAAGGCTCTTCCGTCTTCAGACGGGCGTAGGCCTTTACTCTGTCCTGTTAGAGCTTTACGCATTTATAAACAGAGATCTCAGTTTATCAGAAAGGGACGAAAACGTTTCTTTCTGTCTCTGATGCCTAATAGAAAGGACATTTCGGTCCATTCTATTGCTAGATGGATTCAGTTAACTATCCGTACTGCTTATGAAAATTTATCTTCTTCCCAGCAGTCTGTGCTTAAGATTTCGGCTCATGAAGTAAGAGCTCTTTCTACATCTTGGGCTTACGCAAATAGTGTGGCTATTACAGATTTAATGAAGGCTAGTTATTGGTCTCAGCCATCCACATTCACGAATTTTTATCTCAGAAATATTGAGTCCATTTCTGGAGACCTGCATTGTTCAGGTCCGTTATCTGTTGCTCAGAATGTCGTCCACTAAACAGTTGCAACTATAGTTATGCAGGCTTTCTGTTCCGGCAGTGACTCCGTCCTGCTGCCCTCTTCGCTCTGGGCTATTTGACCCAGGGCAAGGGGAAGGGGGGGGGGGGAGGGTGTTCCCTTAGGTCACCTGCTTTATAGTGAAAAGCAAGGGAATTCCTCCTTCGGAGTCAGTATTTCTGAGTCGTTTCCGGGATGGTTTTAAAGTGTAATATTAATGTTAAAAATTCATTCATGTCTTATTTTTAAAGTGTAGCTCGGTGTGAAGCATTTGTATATGTCAAGTGTCAAACGGGCGTTAATATACAATCCTCGGACACTTTTAAAGAATATAAAGAGTCTCAATTCTCTGGACTAACTTTATTTATTGGCTTACTTTAAAAATAATTAGTATAAGGGTTATACTGGATGTTAATAGAGAACATGAATGTTATTGTGCTCAATTATGAAGGGTATTGTATCTTTCTAATTTTTCATAAAATAAGAAAGATACATGTAAAGCCTAATACTCCTTTTCTCCTTGAGGGGTTCACTCTATATTATATAGTTGAGCTTATTGGATTTTCCTCTTTGTCCTAGGCCCTCCAGCCTTTTTACTATTCAGCTATGTCTGGGTCATTGGTACAGTATAAAAATGTTAAAAAATTTATAGTAATTTATATATTTTTTATACTTACCAATGACCCAGACGGGGATGGCCCTCCCAGGAGTTGGGAACTCATACCTCCTCGCTGAGTACATAGCGCTGACCAGGCACTGCCAGTAAGAATGATGATTGGCGCCAATTTCGAAACGTCCTTGACACTGCGCATGCGCAGTAAGGGCAAAGTATGGAGGTCCTTTAGGACATGATTTCTTTTGGTTTTAGATGCAAATTTTGGGGATTGGGGGGCAAAATTTGTGTTTGGCCCTAGATTTTTAAGAGTTAGCACCAGCTATGTCTGGGTCATTGGTAAGTATAAAAAATATATAAATTACTATAAATTTTTTAACTTTCTGCTCATTCACAAATTATATTATTCATTTGCAATCAAGTTATATGTCGGCATGATGTAGTGGTTTAAATGAAGGGTTAATAATTAACATAAACATCTCCCAACCAAGTAGCTGTTTTTCTATATGTTTGACTTTATTATATCTTCAGTATCCAATGATCATCGAAATAAATGACTCCAGAATGTGGGGGTAAAGGAAATTATTGAAAACCACAAAATAATTCAGCGAATTTTGCTCTTTTCTTGACATCTTTGTGTCCCGAAGGTATTTATCATCAGAGAAAGTTTTTCAAATTGTGCCAATAGAAGGTTTATATGCTTTTCCATGAGAGTAGAAGTGCGATTCCTCATAATATACCAAATTTATCAGAATTTGCATATTTCCTGTAGGTAGGTCTGAAAGTGGTCAGATATCCCAAAATCATCAAAACTAACAGTGATACATCAGCTGGATATGGAATCGGTTAAAAAAGTTCATCTAGCAACATTAATCAGAAGATTTATTCCCCAAATGAGCAGAGAACCAAAATTCAACTAACTTGGGGTGTGCTTTTTGTTGAATCTTTCCAAGTTATTTATACCCCCCCCCTTTTATAAAAGGGAGGGGGGTATATAGTAATCACTTTGCCCATTCATCCTTCTGTCCATTCATCTGTCCGTTCATCTGTCTTTTTTTACCATTTGTCTGTCCATCACACTTGTTTCCGGGCAACAACTTTTGTTCTGTTGTTTGCACAGTACCCATACTTCACATGTAGGCTGCTTGTAATGAGATGATGATTGGGATTGCTTTTGGGATCTGCAGGTGAAAGGTGAAGGTCACTGTTATAAATAGATTTTTGGTTTCCGTGCAATAACTTTAGTTTTCTTTTGTGTACGAAGCTATAACTTCATACTGTGGTTGCATTTGAGATGTCAATCGTTGGGATTGCATTTGGAGTCAATAGGTCAAAGCTCAAGGTCACCATTGCTATAAATAGATTTTTAGCTCACCGAAGGGAGCTTAACTTATCACTTGCCGTCCGTCGTCGTCATCGTCTGTCATTAACTTTACATTATTGACTTCTCCTCACAAACTATTAAACCAAATTTTGTGTGCATGTTCCTTATCATATCTCAATTCATGTTTGTACAAATAAGCATGCCACGCCCACAGGAGGAACCAAAAGGGGCATAACTCTGATAGCACCCATAAATTTTTTCAAAAATTCCCCAAAATCTTCTTCAGATCCATCAGTCAGAATCTTTTCATGTTTGTTATACAATATCTCTAAGGGGGCAGATTCAAGTTTGTTCAAATCGAGTCCCTGGGTTAAGATTTGGGCTCTCTATTGGAGCCCAAAGTTCAACTTGGTGCATAGATTTTTAGCTCACCGAAGGGAGCTTAACTTATCACTTGCCGTCTGTCATTGTCCGTCGTTGTCATCGTCCGTCATGAACTTTACATTATCGACTTCTCCTCACAAACTACTCGAACAAATTGAACCAAATTTTGTGTGCATGTTTCTTATCATATGTCAGTTCAAGTTTGTACAAATAAGCATGCCGTGCCCACAGGGGAAACCAGACGGGGCATAACTCTGATAGCACCCATAACTTTTTTCAAAAATTCCAAAAAATCTTCTTCTTCAGATCCACCAGTCAGAATCTTTTCATGTTTGTTATACAACATCTCTAGGGGTGGAGGGGTGGGGGTGGGGAGCAGCTTCAGGTTTGTTCAAATCGAGTCCCTGGGTTAAGATTTGGGCTCTCTATTGGAGCCCAAACTTTAACTTGGTGCAATTTGAGAAACTTTCTTTAAAAATCTTCTTCTTCAGATCGACCAGTCAGAATGCTTTCATATTTGGTATACAACATCTCTTGGAGAGTCAGATTTAAGTTTGTTCAAATTGAGTCGCTGGGTTAATATTTCGGCTACCTATGGGAGCCTAAATTTCAACTTTGTGCAATGCGTGGAATATTTTTAGCTCACCGAAGGGAGCTTAACTTATCACCGGCCGCCCGTCGTCGTGAACATTTTTCAAACAACTTCTCCTCTGAAACTACTGGTCCGATTTTCACGAAACTTCATGTGGATGTTTATTACTATATGGCAATTCATGTTTGTTCAAATGAAATGGCCATGTCCCATGGGGGCTCTGTATGGGGCATAACTCTGATAGCACCATATGAATTATAGAAAAATTATTAAAAAATCTTCTTCTCCAGAACCAGTGGGCTGAATCTTTTGATATTTGGTATGCAGCATCTTGGCATGGGTCTGATTCAAGTTTGTTCAAATCGGCTTCCTGGATTCATATTTGGGCTCACTATAGAAGCCCAAATTCTAACTTAGTGCATTTCAGGCAAATTTCTTAAAAATCTTCTTCTCCAGATCCAGCAGGCAGAATCTTTTGATATTTTGTATGCAACATTGTGGGGTGGATCTGATTCAAGTTTGTTCAAATTGACCCCTGGATTCACATTTGGGCTCAGTATAGAAGCCCGAATTCGAACTTAGTGCATTTCAGGCAAATTTCTTAAATTATCTTCTTCTCCAGATCCAGCAAGCAGAATCTTTTGACCTTTGGTATGTAACATTGTGGGGTGGATCTGATACAAGTTTGTTCAAATCAGCCCCCTGGATTCATATTTGGGCTCAGTATAAAAGCTCAAATTCGAACTTAGTGCATTTCAGGCAAATTTCTTCCAAAATCTTCTTCTCCAGATCCAGCAGGCAGAATCTTTTGATATTTGGTATGCAACATTGTGGGGGTGGATCTGATTCAAGTTTGTTCAAATCGGCCCCCTGGGTTCATATTTGGGCTCAGTATAGGAGCCCAAATTTGAACTTAGTGCATTTCAGGCAAATTCCTTTAAAAATCTTCTTCTCAAGACCCTGCAGGCAGAACCTTTTGATATTAGGTATGCAGCATGCTTAGGGGGGGGGGGGGGAGATTCAAGTTTGTTCAAGCCATATCCCTAGGTCCATATTTGGGCTCACTTTGGGAGCTTGAATTGTATCTTAGTTCGAAATGAAGAATTTTCTTTAAAAATCTTCTTCTTCAGATCCAGCAGTCGAAATGTTTTGATATGTGGTGTGTAGCATCCTGGGGGGGGGGGGGGGGGGGGGGGGGGAATTCAAGTTTGTTCAAGCCAAGTCCCTGGGTTCATATTTGGGCTCACTGTGGGAGCCCGAATGATAACTTAGTTCAAAATTAGGAATTTTCTTTAAAAATCTTCTTCTTCAGATACAGCAGATGAATGCTTTTGATATTTGGTATGCAGCATCCTTAGGGGGGTAAGATTCAAGTTTGTTCAAGCCATGTCCCTAGTTCCATAAAATTTGTCTCTCATGACTTCATTCCTTTGTAGTGTTGATGAACCATGTCTAACTGAATGTGACCCCAAATACTTCTTTGAACCACTTTGTTTGAATCACTTTGCCCGGTGAGCGATTAAGGGGTCTCTTGTTTAAAAATCATCTTCTTCAGATTCACCAATCAGAATCCTCTCATATTTGGTATACAACATCTCTAGGGGGCGCAGATTGAAGTGGGTTCAAATCGAGCTTCTCACTTAATGTTTGGGTTCCCTATGGGAAAATTTCTTTAAAAATCCTCTTCAGATCCACCAGTCAGAATGCTTTCATATTTGGTATACAATATCTCGGGGAGGGGGGGGGGGGGTCAAATTCAAGTTTGTTCAAATCAGGTCCCTGAGTTAGTATTTGGCCTCTCTGTTGGAGCCCAAAGTTTAACTTGGTGCAATTTGAGGAAATTTCTTTAAAAATTTTCTTCTTCAGTTTGACCATTCAGAATCCTTTCATGTTTGGTATACAGCATCTATAGAGGGGAGGGGGTGGGGTGGGCGGGCAGGCGGGTTACAGGTCAGATTCAAGTTTGATCAAATCAAGTCACTGGGTTTATATTTAAGCTCCCTATGGGAGCCCTTATTTTAACTTTGTGCAATGCGTGGAATATTCTTTAAAAATCTTCTTCAGATTCACCAGTCAGAATCCTCTCATATTTGGTATACATCACCTCTAGGGTGGGGGGGGGGGGGAGGGGGGGCCAGATTCAAGTTTATTCAAATCGAGTTTCTCGGTTAATATTTGGGTTCAATATGGGAGCCTGAATTTTAACTTAGTGCAATATGAGAAAATTTCTTTTTCTTCAGATCCACCAGACAGAATCCTTTAACATTTAGTATGCATCATCTCTAGGAGGGGTCAGATTCAAGTTTGTTCAGATTGGGTCCCTGGATTGAAAATTTTGAGTCTGGTTCGGACTTAGAAATTTTTTACCAAAATTTGAGAAAAATAATTTATTTTGGATTTTTTGTACGTTTTGCTCAATTTTGAGATGAAAAAAAACCCAAATTTTTAGCCTGAAATTTTTGGGTCCGGTTCCGACTCCAAAATTTTGGACCAAAATTCAGAATTTGAAAAAAAAAATGTTTTCCGTTTTTTGTTCAATTTTGAGATGAAAAAACATTTTTTTTACCCTATGGGAGCTGAAATTTTAACTTAGTACAGTATAAGAAAATTTCTTTAAAAATCTTCTTCAGATCCACCATTCAGAATCCTTTCATATTTGGTATACAACATCTCTTTGAGGGTAAGACTCAAGTTTGTTCAAACCTGGTCCTGGGCTTATTAATTTGGGCTACCTATGGGAGTCTGAATTTTAACTAAGTGCAATAAGAAGGAATTTCTTTTAAAATCTTCTTCTTCAGATCCACCAATCAGAATCCTTTCATATTTGGTATACAACATCTCTAGGTGGGTCAGTTTCAAGTTTGTTCAAATTGGGACCCTGGGTTGATATTTTGTGTCCCTATTTGTGCCCAAAGTTTAACTTAGTGCTGTGCAGTGTGAGGTGATTTCTTTAAAAACGTTCTTCATATCCACCAGTCAGAATTCTTTCCTATTTGGTATATGACATTTGAAGAGGGATCAGATTCAAGTTTGTTCAATGTGAGTCCTTAGCTTAATATTTAGGCTCTATGGGCAGGGGTGGGGTGGGAGGGCATGTTACGTTCAGGTTTATTCAAATCCATCCCATGGTGTTTTTCCATAAAATTTGCCTCTCATGACTTCATTCCTTTGTAGTGTTAATGAACCATGTCTAACTGAATGTGACCCCAAATACTTCTTTGAACCACCTTGGCAATTAAGGCCCCTTGGGGGCTGTTGTTTGGTTTCCATGCAATAACTTTATTCTTTTGTATACGATGCTATAACTTTATATTGGGGTTGCTTTTGAGATGTCGATCATTTGGATTGCATTTGGGGTCAATAGTGAAAAGGTCAAGGTCACAGTTACTATAAATAGATTTTTGGTTTTCGTGCAATAAAATTAGTTTTCTTTTATTTACGAAGCTATAACTTCATATTGTGGTTACATTTAAGATGTTGATCAGTGGGATTGTATTTGGGGGTCAATAGATCAAAGGTCAAGGTTACTGTTACTATAATTTGATTTTTGGCTTCCATGCAATAACTTTAGTTTTCTTTTGTGTTGGAAGCTATAACTTCATTGTCTCCTGAAAAAAAAATTTCTGGAGACTATAGTAATAAGTGAATTCCGTCCATCCGAGATGTCCCGTCCTTGCATCGAGACATTCGTCCATCCATCCATCCAAAACACTTTGGCATCCAAATTTTAACTTGAGTTTGGGTGAATTGATCGTAACCAAATTTGGTATATGACTTACTTGGGAGGTAATGCAGGTTGTGTTTGAAAATGGACATGGTCCATTTATTTTCACCAGAGTTATGGTCCTTTTTCGACTTTGGAAACATGTTTTTCGTATTGTCAGAATTATAACTTAAGTTTGGGTGAATTGACTGCAACCAAATTTGATATACATCTTACTGGGGGGGGGAGGAGGGGGGGGGGGGGAAATACATCACCTTCAGATGGCTGAGTGGCAAAAGGGGGGGGGGGTTGTATTTCTTGTGAACCCCCGCTCTCTTTGTTTTTATTTTGGGAAGATCTACTCCCCAAATGAGCAGAAAACCAAGATTTAGCTAACTTAGGGTGTGCTTTTTGTTGAATCTTTCCTAGTTTGGGGCTGTTTTGCCAACAAAGTAATAGCCAACTTGACTTTTCAAGACAAAATTATTTGTGACCTATAGTGAATTGTCTTGTGTGTAGAATTAAGGTCGATTCTGCTAAAAAAAATATAGTTTCGCTGAAAATATCAAAGTGATAGGACAAATTGCAATTTTGGGGATTCATCTTGAATATCTGAAAATGTCCAAGGTTTACAGAGTTGCATCAGTCAGATTTGGAATTGACAGGAAAAGTTCATCAAGAAATGGAAGTAAAATGCTTTACATTTTCATTTCAGCAGGGTCCCCCTAAAATGGCATTTGGCATCCAGACTGTTGTGGTAACTCCCTGCAAAGCCTCATGGAATAATGAACTCTTCAAAACACTGTCATCAATTGTGACCAACAAAGCTCTTCTTAATGTGCTTGTTGGACCAATCTGGGAACATGTTTGATGCCAACAGCATTAGGGCTGCCCTTTCCCAGTAACTACACTAAAGACAAATCATGTGGTGGTAATATCCTGCAAAAGCAACCTGCCCTTAATCTGGGAGATCATTGTTCAGGATCAAAATGACTCCCAGAATTAGAAAAAACCCTGCCTTATTCCCAGCCATGTGAATGAGCCTTCAGCCTGGAGGAAAAATTTCTTACTTCATCTACAGGTTAAGCACAAGAAGTTAAATAAGTTTTAGAAATGTTGTGATCCATACTTTTGAATAAGATCATACTTGAAGGTTAAATATTGAATCATTCATACTTTGTGTCTCTTCTAACTCAGCAAATATTGGGGAGAAATTTTTCAAAGAGGATAGTGAGAAGGTGTGTGTTAATATAACATTTAGCCATATGCCTGTCCATCCATCTGTCTATCTGTGCATTTCTTCATCCTCCTTCCATATGTAATTCCATTTGTCCATCTGCCTGGCCAGCCATCTATCCAAGTTTAAGCTTTATTGATTGCTAGATAACTTATGGACACAAATTGATCCAGTTTTATACAACATTTGCAGACATTGTTAAGTATTGATGTTAGTATTTTGATGTCGACTCATTTGAGAACCAAAGGAAAACTTGAAAATCAGAGAAAATTTAGCAGTGTCTTTTGAAAGAGATAGCATATTGCATGGGTATCTTTTGAAAGTCACTTAAACTTCATTGCATTTAATGGAATAGTTCAGCGTAATCCAACTAGACATAACTGGGGTGGTGTAGGAAAGATTATTATTCTGTTTGTAAATTATTTGCAGCTTACAGAAGTTCAGAATGAGCTGATGAGAGCAAGAAATGTTTTCCTGGAGAAGATAACAGAACAAGGAAGACAAATGGGTTGGGTTATTGCAGTTATCTACTCTAGGGTAATTATCATGTGTAAAGAAAACTAGTGGTATACTTAAGTATACAGCACACGTAAAATTCTTTATCTGGAGTATTAGTCTCTCAGGTCACCAAACATACATTGCTGATACATCCTGAAATGATAATGTTGCATTCCAAAATTAAATCATTGAATTTTACTTAGTATTCTTCTGTAGTTACTTGTTGAAGCATATCTCGTGTGCAACTCATTACAATGAAACCAAACTTTGTGCATTAATTGGAATGGTGTATATCAACATTAGAGCTCTGTCACCCTTACCTCAATGGTTGCTACTCTGGAGAAAATGTAATGGTGGTGTGGTATGTGCCAAATTAGGTTTCTGTGACCACTGCTTCACAGGTGAGGAAATTTATTAATAGTTCTTTGGAGCACAGATCAAGTGCCAAATGTTGCAGGCATAATAAACTTTGCATTTGTAAGTTCATTGTTGCTGCTACATGTGAGAAAAGCATAAGCCAAAAAAGAAAATAACCCCGCCCATTTCTGATATTTTTATACTGTAACCAATGACCCAGATTTAGCTGGTGCTAACTCTTAAATATTCAGGGCCAAACACAAATTTTGCCCCCCCCCCCCACCCCTCCAATCCCCAAAATTTGCATCCAAATCAAAAAATCTAATGTCCTATATGGTCCTCCATACTTTTACCTACTGCGCAAGCGCAGTGTCTAGGAAGTACCGAAATTGGTGCCTAAGCCTCATTCTTTGTTTGGCCCTTCTGTCAGTAGCATCTCACTGACTCCTGTGCTTATAATCTCAGTTAAAATGATGCCACACAAAAAAATCATGATGGAAATGGTGGATCCAAGGATGAAATAAGATGATGAGAGGAAGAAACAGTGGTTGGATGTGTTCAGGGCTGTAACTTATAAATGTTTATACTGTACCAATGACCCAGACATAGCTGGTGCTAACTCTTAAAATTCTAGGGCCAAACACAAATTTTGCCCCCCAATCCTCAAAATTTGCATCTAAAACCAAAGAAATCATGTCCTGAATGGCCCTCCATACTTTGCCTCTACTGCGCATGCGCAGTGTCAAGGACGTCCCGAAATTGGCGCCATTTATCATTCTTTGTTTGGCCCTTCATCAGTTAACATCTGACTGATCTTTGTGCTTGTGAATCTCAGTTTAAATGATGCCAGACACATAAATATTAGAGAAATGGTGGATCTAAGGAGGAAATAGAAGGAGGAGAGGAAAAATGAGTGACAGAAAACAATCAGGGCTGTAACTTAAATTTTTTTAATGAAATTATGTTAAGTTACCTATTTTCGAGACATGGGCCTGTTGTGGTCATTTTTGCTATAAAGTTACTCTGATTGTTCAGTGTTTTTCTCTCTCCCTTTCCTTAAGTCCCCCCTTGCTATTCTCCCATGCTTTTGGCATATTTTCTGTAATATTATTACTAAAATTTCTTGGGAGTTTTAGCTGGATAACAGAATGAATTCTGTTCTTTTCCCCATGTTTACGTCCACACCCATGGGTGTTTAGGCGTAGTGTTCTGCATCTACCATCTGATGTTCTGCAGTTTCTTTCCTGGAAGTCTCTGTTTTGCATCAGATAGTGTATTATTGGTAACTGATTTCGGGCCAGGGTTATCAGTGCCTGGAGTCATGTTTCTGGTGTTTTTACACTTCTTGTTTACATTGACAACAGCCTCTGTGGAGGGGGATTTCTTGTCTTTGTGTTAGTTTAATCATAACTGGATACATTATTATTATTCGTAAGTGTTGCATTAATTTTTAAAAAATATTTTTAAAATTTTTGTCCACACTTAGGCTTGGGATCCATTGGGGCTCAACGTTACTTTTCAGAAACTTGGGCTTTTCTGAAAAAAATATTTTATCAAAAAATTTTTTGATTTCAATTATTTTTTCTATGTTAATGGATCATGTTATTATGTAGTTTTATTTTCAGGGGTTGGTGCGAGTACTAGGACTTTGTATTCTTTTCACAATGAAAGGATATTGTTCAATTGTAATAAGAGGAAATCTTCCTCTGACTTTCATAAATCATTGTATAAATGTAGTCAGTGTACTCGCACTAACTCCTGTTCAGTATGTGTTAATTTCGATGACAACATGGGAAGCGTGTGTCACGGTATGTTAGCGGGGAAATGGCCATGCCGGTCCTTTCTCCGCAGGGTCACTCTAGTTTATCAATCTCTATTTCAGACGAACAAGAACAGGGTGATGTATCCGTGATGTCTTCCAAATGTGTGCCTCCGTCGTCACAATTAATGAAGAGCTAGCAGCAAAGTGCTCATGGAAATACGTCAATTGCCTAAGAGGTCCCTAGTAGGATCGACGGCCATTGACATCCGCTAGCTCGCCCGGTGTAGCGTCCATTCATCGAATGGTTCGGCAGCCGGGTTCGTCCGTTGTGGTCCAGAAAGGAGTTTTGGGTGATGCGAGCACTATAAATCAACCAAGTGCACACCCAGTGACGGCGGATCAGAGGAGAGAACGGAGGAAGCCTATTAGTCCGTAGTCCGGTTCCTAGCTCGTCCAGGTCCATCTGGGCTGCGAGCGAGAGGCCCCTCTCTCGTACAACAACATCTGGCCCCAGATGTTGTGGTACAAAATGTTTCGCATTCGGAGCATACGTCCGCCGCTCGGGACGCTCCGTTATATAGACAGTCCAGAGAGACTGTCAATAAGGCTTCCTCATCCTCATGGCAGCACGCTTGACCGCACCTTGGCTACGTGACCTCGGATATCCAGCCAACTTCGCCAATCAGAGAATCCACGGCGACCAGGTCACGCCATCCAGTAGCCAGGGACACGAGGCCTGTAGACTCCGGACGTTCGCATAAGAAAAGTATGCAGGAGTCAACGTACACGGAGCTTCCAGCGGCAAAGCATCGTAAGACCGCTACTCCACAGGCCTCAGTGATCGCAGCATCCCAGCGATGACAGAATCTCTGTCGCATCATGTAATATCCGACGTCGCTGGGTCGGTACGCTCCGCTGAAGCATCAGGTACGGACGTCCGAAAACTTCATAGGGTCCGACAGGATGGCGAAAGGGATTCGGAGGATTTTGAGCTTTCCCTTTCGGAACAACATAAGCTACTGTACATGTCATCCGGCTTTGTCTTCTAGAGGTTGTTTCGTCGGACCAGAATGCTGCGATGCTGGATAAGAGACTGATAGCGTCGGTGGACACAAGAATTTTTTGATTGGTTCAGGGACATCGTCCCTCAGTTTCCGACACAGTCCAATAATGTCACAGGAACTTTCGAATTATTGAACGACGCTATATATATTTATGCTTGCTATTAAACAAGCAAGTCTGGTTTCTTGTTCGCAAAAGTTACAGTGATGTCTTTCAAAAGTGTGCCTCTGTCGTCATAGTTAAATGAAGAGCTAGCGGCAATAAGTGCTCATGGAAATACGTCAATCGTCTAAGAGGTCCCTAGTAGGATCGACGGCGTTGACATTCGCTAGCTCACCCGGTGTAGCGTCCATTCATCGAATGGTTCGGCAGCCGGGTTCGTCCGTTGCGGTCCAGGAAGGAGATTTGGGTGATGCGAGCACTATAATAGACAATAGTACACACCCAGTGACGACGGATCAGAGTAGAGATCGGAGGAAGCCTGTTAGTCCGGTTCCTAGCTCGTCCAGGTCCGTCCGGGCTGCGAGCGAGAGAGGTCCCTCTCTTGTACAACAACATCTGGGACCGGATGTTGTTGTACAAACGTTTCGCATTCGGAGCATATGTCCGCCGCTCGGGACGCTCCGTTATATAGACAGTCCGAGAGACTGTCGATAAGGCTTCCTCATCCTCACGGCAGCACACACGACCGCACCTTGGCTATGTGACCTCGAGTATCCGGCCAGCTTCGTCATTCAGGTATTCCACGGCAAACAGGTCACGCCATCCGGTAGCCAAGGGACACGAGGCCTGTACACTCTGGTCGCACGCATAATAGAAGTATGCACGGGGTAACGTACACGGAGCTTCCAGCGGCAAAGCATCGTAAGACCGCTTCTTCACAGGCCTCAGTGACGGACGTGCTATCCAAAATAGCACAACTTATCGCAGCATCCCAGCAAACGACAGAATCTCTGTCGGATCAGGAATAATCCGACGACGCTGGGTCGGTTCGCTCCACTGAAGCATCAGGTACGGACGACCGAGCACTTCATAGGGTCCGACAGGATGGCGAAAGGGATTCGGACGATTTCGAGCTTTCCCTTTCGGAACAACAAAAGCTGCCATACATTTCTTCCGGCATTATCTTCCAGAGGTTGTTCCGTCGGACTAAAATGCTGCGATGCTGGATAAGAGACTAATAGCATCATTGGACACAGAGTTTTTGATCGGTTCAGGGACATCGTCCCTGAGTTGCCGACACAGTCCAATAATATCACTAGAACATTCGAATTATTGAACGACGCTATTTATAAGCTTGCTACCAAAACAGGCTAGTCTAGTTTCTTGTCCGCAAATGCTCTAAATCTGCCTTTCATCAATTCTAGGAATAAATTTGAAATGGCAGGACAGGGCATACCGAGAGTTCCTCTGCGTCTAGACGACGAGGCTGAAGACTGGGTATTGTCTTTATCGCCGTCTATGTCAATTCCAACCACGACGTTGGAAACGACAATAATGTCTAGCAGACTTAACTTAGACGCTTTATCATATGCAGACCACCTTACTAAGGCGTTATCATTACGTCTTCAAGGGAAAGAATTCCAGGATATGATCCTCAATGAGATTTCTTTCAAGGGCAGTAGCTTTTCCATGTATAACTCCGCCCTTCAGTGGCAACCTGGAGTTGGTTAGACGTGACGCAGCCCTAGCTACATCCACGCACGTGGATAGTAAGGTGAAGAACTCTCTCAGAGTCGCTTTGGTCTCGGAGAAGCTTCTCTTCGACGGCAACCTTTCGGCAATCTATGAATTGCTCGATATACACGTTCTCTTGTCAATCAAGTGTAACAAGAGATTCAGACTTGGGCAAACATTCGGTGGTTGACTCAGAGAGTTCCACTGCAGTTGCCGAATCCGAGTTTTACGATTATGACGGATGCTAGTCAAACAGGTTGGGGTACAAGTGCCAGGGTCTTTGGGTTCCGTAGTTTTCTAGGCAAGCACTTAAACTTCCAAGAAATGATGTTATTTTGGCTTGCACTACGTCATTGGATGAACATTATTCAGAAACGCATGTCCAAATCCTGTCCGATAATACGACAGTAGTTGCGTATATCCAGAACCAGGGAGGCACTCATTCTGTTCCGTTATTCAATTTAATGGAAAGAATCCTTCTGTTTGTTCTAGAACACCAAGTTCTACTTCGGTCCGTCATATTCCGGGTCGTCTGATTGTATTAGCAGACTCCCTTTCACGGAAGGGTCGCTTGTTGCCGTCAGAATGGACTCTCAACAAACAGGTATTCAATCAGATTTGCTACCAATGGGAGCGGTCAATGATAGACATATTTGCGACACAACTCAACAATCAATTGCAGACGTATGTGTCACCATGTCCGGATCCCCGAGCATATATAGTTAACGCTCTATCGATCTCGTAGGACGGAATGATAGGATATGCGTATCCTCCAGCACTGTTGATTCAGCAAATATTGCTAAGATAAAACATTCACAATACAATTCTGTTGGTAGCATCTCTGTCTCCACAGCGACCGTGGATAAATTTACTCAGGTGTCTGCTGTGGGACTTACCGCGAAAACTTCCTCCACGAGAGGATCTTCTTTCGCTGGGGAAAACGTGTCAACTTCATCAGAACCCGCAAGGTCTCAACCTTCACGTATTCCGTTGTGCGGTCCTTCTTGCACGGCAAGCATTGTACAGGACGAGCAGTGGACGCGATTTCTAACTGTAGGAGGACCTCCTCTTCGCTATACTATGCGGCTAAAGTGGAAGGTCTTCCGTCGTTGGTGTAGGGATCATTATGTTGATATTTTTTATCCCTCCATACCAGACATTGCAAACTTTCTAGTATACTTGTTTGACGAGATCAACTGCAGCCTGTTACTATTAAAGGTTATAGTTCTATATTATCTGATACCTATGCACACCATGATAGTTTACAATTGAGTCTAATGTCTCTTTATCTAAGTTAGTTAGAAACTTTTCGATAAATAGACCTAGAATCCTTAGATTAATTCCTAAATGGAATTTAGCTTGGGTTCTTATTAAACTAAAAGAAAACCATTTGAGCCTCTTGAGACAGTAGATTTCAAATTCTGGCCTTTTAAGACAGCAATTCTCTTAGCTTTCTCTTCTGCTGAAGAGTCAGTGAGCTTCATGCACTATCGGTGGACTATTCTCACTTTCGTAGTATCGGGAACACTATTACCTTTACTACTAATGTTGGATTTTTGGTTAAGAATTAGGCTCCTAATAAATATCCGGAACCTATTGTTATTAAGGCCCTTCCGTCTTCGAACGGGCATAGGCCTTTACTCTGTCCGGTTAGAGCTTTATGTATTTATAAACAGATCTCAGTTTATCAGTAAGGACGTAAAGCTTCTTCTGTCTCTGATGCCTAATAGAAAGGACATTATAGTCCATTCTATTGCTAGATGGATTCAATTAACTATCGGTACTGCTTATGATAATCTATCTTTAACTCAGCAGTCTGTGCTTAAGAATTCGGCTCAAGAAGTAATAGCTCTTTCTACATCTTGGGCTTCTGCTAATATTGTTGCTATTACAGATTTAATGAAGGCTGCATATTGGTCTCAGCCATCCACATTCACGAATTTTTATCTTTATATTTATGAGTCCATTTCTGGAGGCCTGCATTGTTTAGGTCCATTATCTGCTGCTCAGAATGTCGTTCTCTTAACAGTTGCAACTATAGTTATGTAGGCTTTCTGTTCCGGCAGTGACTCTGTCCTGTTGCCCTCTTCGCTCTGGGCTATTTGACCCAGGGCAAGGGGAAGGGGGGGGGGGGAGGGTATTCCCTTGGGTCACCTGTTTTATAATGAAAACAAGGGGATACTTCCTCCGGAGTCAGTACTTCTGAGCTGTTACTGGGATGGTTTTAAAGTGAAAAGTTTATGTTTTAAAAATTCATTCATGTCATAGTTTTAAAGTATAGCATTTGAATATCTCACGTGTCAAACGGGCGTTCATATACAATCCTCGGACACTTTTAAAAGAGTATAGAGAGTCTCAATTCTCTGGACTAACTTTATTTATTGGCTTACTTTAAAAATAATTAGTATAAGGATTATACTGGATGTTAATAGAGAACATGAATGTTATGATGCTCAATTATGGAGGGTGTTGTGTCTTTCTAATTTATCATAAATAAGAAAGATACATATAAAGCCTAATACTCCTTTTCTCCTCGAGGGGATGACTCTATTTTATATAGTTGAGCTTATTGGATTTTCCTCTATGTCCTAGGCCCTCCAGCCTTTTTACTATTCAGCTATGTCTGGGTCATTGGTACAGTATAAAAATGTTAAAAAATTTATAGTAATTTATATATTTTTTATACTTACCAATGACCCAGACGGGATGGCCCTCCCAGGAGTTGGGAACTCATACCTCCCCGCTGAGTACATAGCGCTGACCAGGCACTGATTGTAAGAATGATAAATGGCGCCTATTTCGGGACGTCCTTGACACTGCGCATGCGCAGTAGAGGCGAAGTATGGAGGGCCATTCAGGACATGATTTCTTTGGTTTTAGATGCAAATTTTGGGGATTGGGGGGCAAAATTTGTGTTTGGCCCTAGAATTTTAAGAGTTAGCACCAGCTATGTCTGGGTCATTGGTAAGTATAAAAAATATATAAATTACTATAATTTTTTTAACTTTTTATACAAAATTATTTCATGTTCCCTAATTTCGGGGCATGGGCCTGATGTTTTCATTCTTGCTATGAAATCTCCACTGTTAAGTTTTTCCTCTCTCTCTTTCCTTGAAACCCCCTAGTTAATCTCCCATGCTTTTGGAATATTTTTGAAATTTTTTTATTGAAATTTCTTGGGAGTTTAGCTTAGTTACAGAATGTTTATTCTGTTATCCCCATGGTTACATCCTCACCTTTGGAGTGTTTAGGCATTTTTGGTCATGCATCTAACATCTGGTGTATTGCAGCTTCTTCTGTGGAAGATTCTGTTTTACATCGGATAGTTTTTAAAATTGGTTACTGACTTCGGGCTGTGTTTTTCGGTGCCTGGAGTCTTGTTAGCTCACCTGACTGAAAGTCAGGGTGAGCTTTTCTGATCACTTTTCGTCCGTCGTCCGTCGTCCGGCGTCCGTCGTCCGGCGTGAAGGTGGTGTTTGGGTCTTTTTCTTCCAAACCACTGGCCGCATGTTAATGAAATTTCATGTGAGTAGGGGTTATATAGCGGCATTTTGATTTTTGGGCAAATTAGGTTTCGGCTCATATTGAGCAGAGGGGTGGGGCAAAAATGCTCCAATTCTTAAAAAATCTTCTTCTCAAGAACCAGCAATAGCAGAGACTTGATATTTGGTATGCAGCTTCCTTTTGAGGTGTAGACTCAAGTTTGTTCAAGAGAAGTTTGTAGGTCTATACTTGGCGATGTTATGGGAGGAGCAAAAATTTTGGCCCCACCCCAAATATTTTTATACTGTACCAATGACCCAGACATAGCTGCTGGTGCTAACTCTTAAAATATAGGGCCAAACACAAATTTTGCCCCCCAATCCCCAAAATTTGCATCTAAAACTAAAGAAAACATGTCCTGAAAGGCCCTCCACACTTCGCCCCTACTGCGCATGCGCGGTGTCAAGGACGTTCCGAAATTGGCGCCATTTATCATTCTAAGTTTGGCCCTTCATCAGTTAACATCTGACTGATCTTTGTGCTTTTAAATCTCAGTTTAAATGATGCCAGACACATAAATATTAGTGAAATGGTGATTCTAAGGAGGATAGAAAAGGAGGAGAGGAAAAGAATGTGTGACAGAATATTATCAGGGCTGTAACTTAAAATTTTTTAATGAAATTATGTTAAGTTACCTATTTTCAAGGCAGCAGCCATTTTGTTGTCATTCTGATTATTTAGTTACATTGTTTTTTCAAGTGTTTTTCCTCTCTCCCTGTCCTTTAAGTTCCCCCTTGCTATTCTCCCATGCTTTTGGCATAGTTTCTGTAATTATTATTACTAAAATTTCTTGGGAGTTTTAGCTGTATAACAGAATGAATTCTGTTCTTTCCCCATGTTTACGTCTTCACCTACGGGTGGTTAGGCATTGTGTTCTGCATCTACCATCTGATGTTCTGCAGTTTCTTCCCTGGAAGTCTCTGTTTTGCATCAGATGGTGTATTTTTGGTAACTGATTTCGGGCCTGGGTGCCTGGAGTCTTATTTTAGTGTTTTTACACTCATTGTTTACATTTACAACAGCCCTCTGTGTGAGGGGGGGATTTCTAAATAATAATATCTTTATGTTATTTTAATCATAACTAGATACATTATTATTGTTCGTAAGTGTTGAATAAATTGTTTAAAATATTTTTAAAATTTTTGTCCACACTTAGGCTTGGGATCCATTGGGGCTCAACGTTACTTTTCAGAAACTTGGGCTGTTCTGAAAAAATATTTTTTCAAAATATTTTGATTTCAATTATTTTTTCTATATTAATGGATCATATTATTATTATGTATTTTGATTGCCAGGGGTTAGTGCGAGTACCAGGACTTGTTTTCTTTTCACATTGAAAGGATATTGATCAATTGCTTTAAGAGGAAGTCTTCCTCTGACCTTATTATCATTCTATATGTGGTCAGTGTACTCGCATTAACTCCTGTTCTGTATCGTATGATTTCGATGACAATATGGGAAGCGTATGTCACGGTATGTTGTTGGGGATTTGGACACTCCGGTCCTTTCCCCGCAGGGTCACTCTACTTTATCAATTTCTATTTCAGACGATCAAGATTAGGGTGATGTATCTGTGATGTCTTCCAACAGTGTGCCTCCGTCGTCACAATTAATGAAGGGCTAGCGGAAAAGTGCTCATGTATACGCCAATTGCCTAAGAGGACCCTAGTAGGTTCGACGGCCTTTGACGTCCGCTAGCTCGCCCGGTGTAGCGTCCATTCACCGAATGGTTCGGCAGCCGGGTTCGTCCGTTGCGGTCTAGAAGGAATTTTGGGGTGATGCGAGCACTATAAAATTAACTTAATGCACACCCAGTGACGGCGGATCGGAGGGAGAACGGAGGAAGCCTTTTAGTCCGGTTCATAGCTCGTTCCGGTCCATCCGGACGGCAAGCGAGAGAGGCCCCTCTCTCGTTCAACAACATCTGGCCCCAGATGTTGTGGTACAAATGTGTAGTTAGCGGAGCATACGTCCGTCGCTCGGGACGCTCCGTTGTATAGGCAGTCCGCTGAGACTGCTAAGGCTTCCTCTTCTCGTCAGCGCACACGACCGCACCTTGGCTGCGTGACCGCCGATATATTACCAGCTTCGCCGATCAAGGATTCTTCGGCGACCAGGTCACACCATCCGGCAGCCAGGGATTCGAGACCGATGGACTCCGGACGTTCGCATAGGAAAAGTATGCGGGAGCCATCTGATGCGGAGCTGCCCTCGGCGAAGCAGCGATAGACTGCGCCTCCGCAGGTCTCGACGCCGGACATTCTTGTGCACATAGCACAGCTTATCGCAGCATCCCAGCAGCCGACAGAAACGGTGTCGGATCGAGATTTATCCGACAGCGCTGGGTCGGTAGCCGGGGACTCGAGGCCTGCAGACTCCGGACGTTCGCATAGGAAGTGTGCGGGAGTCAACGTACACGGAGCTTCCAGCGGCAATGCATCGTAAGTCCGCTACTGCACAGGCCTCGGGAACGGACGTGCTTTCCTTAATAGCACAGTTTATCGCAGCATCCCAGCATCAACTGAATCTGTCGCATATATTTTATCCGACGATGCTGGGTCGGGACGCTCCGCGGAAGCGGGTACGGACGTCCGAAAGTTTCATCCGGTCCGATGGGATACCGAAAGGGATTCGGTGAATTTCAAGCTTTCCCTTTCGGAACAACATATGCTGCGATGCCGGATAAGAAACTGATAGCGTCGGTGGACTTAGAAATTTTTGGTTCGGTTCAGGGACATCGTCCCTCAGTTCCGACATAGTCCAATAATGTCACACAAACTTTCGAATTATTGAACGACGCTATATATATTATTATTTTATGCTTGCTATCCAAGCATTTCTGGTTTCTTGTTCGAAGAGTTATGGAGATGTCTTTCAAAAGTGTGCCTCTGTCGTCATAGTTAATGAAGAGTTAGCGGCAATAAGTGCTCATGGAATATGTCTATCGCTTACGGAGTGACATTCGCTAGCTCACCCGGTGTAGCGTACATTCATCGAATGGTTCGGCTGCCGGGTTCGTCCGTTGCGGTCTAGGAAGGAGATTTGGGTGATGCGAGCACTTTAATTACTTTAGTACTCACCCAGTGACGGCAGATTGAGGACAGATCGGAGGAAGCCAACAACATAGGGGACCGCATGTTGTGGTTCAGATATTTTACATTCGGAGCATATGTCCGTTGCTCGGGACGCTCCGTTATATTGACAGTCCGAGAGACTGTCTTTAATGCTTCCTCATCCTCACAGCAGGGCACACGACCGCACATTGGCTACGTGACCTCGAGTATCCGATCAGTTTCGGCATTCAGTGATTCCACAGCGAATAGGTCGCGCCATCCGGTAGCCAAGGGACACGAGGCCTATACACTCCGTTCGCTCGCATATTGGAAGTATGCACGGAGTAACGATCTCGGAGCTTCCTGCGGCAATGCATCGTAAGACCGCTGCTCCTCAGGCCTCAGTGACGGACGTGCTATCCGAGTTAGCACAGTTGTTTCGCAGCATCCCAGCAATTGACGGTTTCTCGGTCGAATCAGGAATTATCCGACGGCGCTGGGTCGGTGCGGTCCGCGGTTGCATCAAGCTACGGACGACCGAACGCTTTATAGGGTCCGACAGGATGGCGAAAGGGATTCGAAAGATTTCGAGTTTTCCCTTTAGTAGTATCGGAAGATGCCTTTCATATCTTCTGGCATTTCTTCCAGTGATTATTTTTCGGACTTCATTGCTGCGATCTTGGATAAGAGACTTATAGCGTCATTGGACTCGGATTTTTCGATCGGTACAGGGACTTTGTCCCTGACTTACCGACGCAGTCCAATATTGTCATTACAACATGTGTTTTATTTTTCGACGCTATATATTTATATATATATACAAGCCTGCTACTAAGCATGATAGTTTAGTTTCTTGTCCGCGTGGCTCATTTCTGCCATTTTATCTTTTTTACATATAGTTTATTTTGGCAGAGCAGGGCATACCGAGAGTTCATATGCGTCTAGACGGTGTGATTAAAGACTGCATATATTCTTTTCGCCGTTTATGTCTTTTCCAATTTCAATGTTGGGAACGACATTATGTATAGTAGACTTAACTTAGATGCTTTATTATACGTAATCCGCCTTTCTGAGGCGTTATCATTACGTCTTCAAGAAAAGATTTACGGGATATTATTCTCAATGTAATTTCTTTTGAGGGCAGTAGTTTGTTCACGTATAACTCCGCCCTTCAGTGGCTGATTGGAGTTGGTTAGACGTGATGCAGCCCTAGCTACATCCACGCGTGGATAGTAGGTTTAGAACTCTCTCAGAGTCGCTTCGTTCTCGGAGGAGCTTCTCTTCGACGGCAACTTTCCGGCAATCCATGAATTGCTTGATTTATACATTCTCTTGTCTATCTAGTGTTACAAGAGATTCAGACTGGGGCAAACATTCGGTGGTTGACTCAGAGAGTGCCGCCGCAGTTGCCGGACCCGAGTGTGGCTGTTATGACGGTTGCCAGTCAAACAGATTGGGATATATACTGATCCCTACGGATTCGAAGTGCCAGGGTCTTTGGGTTCCGCAGTCTTTTAACTATCAGTTTAACTTCCGCGGAATAATGTTTTTTAGGCTTGCTTTATGTCATTGCATGAACATTATTCAGAAACGCATGCCCAAATTCCTGTCCTTTAATTCGACAGTAGTGGCGTATCTCCGGAACCAGGGAGGCACTCTTTCGTTTCCGTTATTCAATTTAATGGAAAGAATCCGTCTGTTGGTTATACTACACCAAATTCAGTTTTGGTCCGTCATATTCTGGGTCGTCTGATTGTTTTATCGCACTCCCGTTCTCTTACGGGTCGCTTGTTGCTGTCAGAATGGACTCTCAACAAACTAGTATTTAATCAGATTTGCTATCTATGGGAGCGCCCAATGATGTTTTATTTATGACACAGCTTGCTAATCAATTGCAGACGTATGTGTTGGCTTGTCCAGATCTCTGAGCTAATACTGTTAACGCTCTATTGATCTATAGGACGGAATGATAGGATACGCGTATCCTCCGGCGCTGTTGTTTTAGCAGGTATTGCTAAGATAAACAACCACAATTCATTTCTGTTGATAGCATCTCTATCTTCACAGAGATCATGAGTAATTTACTCTCTTGTCTACTGTGGATCTTAACGTGAAATCTTCCTCTATGTGAGGATCTTTTTTCACTGGGTAAATCGTGTCATCTTTATCACAACCAGCAAGGTCGCAACCTTCATGTATTCCGTTGTGTGGTCCGTATTGCATTGTAAGCACTGTACTGGACGAGCTTTGGACGCGATTTCTTACTATAGGAGATCCTCTTCTTCGCTATTCTATGCGACTAAAGTGGAGGCTCTTCCGTCGTGGTGTAGGGATCATTATGTTCATATGGTTGATCCCTCCATACTACTCATTGCTATTTTTTAGTATACTTGTTTCACAAGATCTACTGCAGCCTGTTGTTATTTAGGTTATAGGTTTATGTTACCTCATACCTATGCACTCTACGATAGTTTACATTTGAGTCTTTTGTCTCTTTATCTAAGTCAGTTAGTAACTTTTTGATAAATAGACTTAGAATCTTTAGATTAAATTCCTATACGGATTTTAACTTCGGTTCTTATTTAGCTAAGTAATCATTTGAGCCTCTGGAAACAGTAGTTTTCAAATTCTGACCTTTTAGACAGTAATTCTGTTGGTTTCTCTTTTACTGTAGAGTCAGTGAGTTTCATGCACTATCGATGGATGATTTTCACTTTCATAGTTTCGGAATCAATACTTCCGTTACTATTTAGGTTGGATTGTTGCATAAGACTTAGGCTCCTATTATCCGGAACCTATTATTTTAAGGTCCTTCCGTCTTCGTATGGGCATAGACCTTTACTCTTTCCGGGTACAGTTTATGTATTTATAAACAGATATCTGTTTATTACAAGGGCGTAAGCTTCTTCTGTCTTTGATGTCTAGTAGAAGGACGTTACGCTCCATTTTATTGTTAATGGATTCTATTAACTAGCGTACTGCTTATGGTATATCATTGGCTTAGCAGTTGTGCTTTGGATTTTGGCTCATGAAGTAAGAGTTCTTCTACTTCTTGGGCTTACATTAATAGTGTTGCTATTATAGATTTTTGAAGGCTGCTCATTGCGCTCAGCCATCCATTCATGAATTTTATCTCAGAAATATCGAGTCCATTTCTGGAGGCCTCTATTGTTAGGTCTATTCTCTACTGCTCAGAATGTCATTCACTTAACAGTTGCTACTATAGCTAGGTAGGCTGTCTGTTTCGGCAGTGTCTCCGTTCGGCTGCCCTCTTCGCTCTGGGCTATTTGACCCAGGGCAAGAAAAAAGGGGGGGGGGGGGGGAGGGTGTTCCCTTGGGTCACCTGTTTTTTACTATGAAAACAAGGGGATACCTCCTCCGGAGTTAGTAATTCTGAGCTGTTATTGGGATGGTTGTTTAGTGAGAAGTTTAAGTTTATAAAATTCATTCAAGTCTTAGTTTTTAAAGTATAGCTTTTGAATATTGCATATGTCAACGGACATGATTATGCAATTCTCACACACTTTTAGGAGTATAAGAGTCTCTATTCTCTAGACTTACTTTATTATTGGCTTACTTTAAAAATTATTAGTATAAGGATTATTGGATATTAATAGAGTACATGGATGTATGAAGCTCAATTTTTGGAAGGTGTTGTATCCTTCTAATTTATCATAAATAAGAAAGATACATGTAAGGCCTATTACTTCTTTTCCCTACAGGGGATGACTCTATTTTATTTTATTGAGCGTATTCCATTTTGCTCTATGTCCTTGGCCCTCCAGCCTTTTTACTATTCAGCTATGTCTGGGTCATTGGTACAGTATAAAAATGTTAAAAAATTTATAGTAATTTATATATTTTTTATACTTACCAATGACCCAGACGGGGATGGCCCTCCCAGGAGTTGGGAACTCTTGCCTCCCCGCTGAGTACATAGCGCTTACCAGGCACTGGTTATTAGAATGATAAATGGCGCCAATTTCGGAACGTCCTTGACACCGCGCATGCGCAGTAGGGGCGAAGTGTGGAGGGCCTTTCAGGACATGTTTTCTTTAGTTTTAGATGCAAATTTTGGGGATTGGGGGGCAAAATTTGTGTTTGGCCCTATATTTTAAGAGTTAGCACCAGCAGCTATGTCTGGGTCATTGGTAAGTATAAAAAATATATAAATTACTATAAATTTTTTAACTTCTATTTTTTAAACCGAGAGGCCAATTTGAACCAAATTTTATGTGAGGGCTTATTGGGTCATAAGTACCTAATTTATGCAGAAATTTTTTTTCCTGTAGCCCCGTGGGAACCACAGGAGCTAAAAATAGAAAAAAATTAAAACGCCTATATCTCAAAAACTGCACGGCAGTGAGAATTTTTATTTGGTGTAAAGCTTTCTTGGGACCAACAGAAAGGATTGGTAAAAAAAAATTGCTATCGGTTTTATCATAGGGTACTTTTTCGGGACTCTGAAAAAGTGCTGAGTCAGTATTTTTTAACACAGTAGGCAATGGGAAAAAAATAAAGAATTGTTTTCTTCCAAACCACTGCTCTAAAAGCTTTCATATTTTACATATAACATCTTTGGAACATTGATTCACATATTTGTAGAAATCAAATTCCTCGGTCCATATTTGGGTTCCCTATGGGAACCCAAATGTTCAAATTAGTGCAATATGAGGGATATATTTTAAAAATCTTCTTCTTCGGATCCACAAATCAGAATCTTTTGATATTTGCTATGCATCATCCTTAGGGGGGTGAGATTGATGTTTGTTCAAGCCAAGTCCCTGAGTTCATATTTGGACTCCCTTTGGGAACCCAAATTGTAACTTAGTGCAATACGAGGTATATTCTTTTAAAATCTTCTTCTTCGCATCCACCGGTCAGAATCTTTTGATATTTGGTATACAGTATGCTTAGGGAGGTGAGATTCAAGTTTGTTCAAGTCAAGTCCTTCGGCTCATATTTGGTCTCCCTGTGGGAGCCCAAATTATAACTTAGTTCAATATGAGGAATATTCTTTAAAAAAATTTTTTTTTTCAGATCCACCAGTCAAAATGTTTTGATATTTGATGTACAGCATTCTTAGGGGCTGAGAGTGAAGTTTGGTAAAGCCAAGTACCTGGGTTCATATTTGGGCTCACTGTGGGAGCCCAAATTATACCAAAATTTTTATTTTCCAAACCAAAAAGTCGATTTGAACCAAATTTGATATGAGGGCTTATTGGGTCATAAGTACCTAATTTATGCCGAAAATTGTTTTCCTGTCCCCCACGGGAACTGCAGGAGCTAAAAAATTTTTTTCTTTTTAAATGCCCATATCTCCAGAACTACATGGCACTGAGAATTTTTATATGGTGTGAAGCTTCCTTAGGACCGGAAGAAAAAAATGGTAAAAATTTTATCATAAGGTTCTTTTCTAGGACTAAAAGTGCCGAGTCATCATTTTTTAACAGTGTAGCTAATGGGAATAACGTTGAAGAATCTTCTTCTCCCAAAACACTGCTTCAGAAGCTTTTATTTTTGGGCTCCCTATGGGAGCCCATGTATAACTTAGTTCAGTATGAGAAATATTCTTAAAAAATCTTTTTTTTCTGTTACTCCTGTCAGAATCTTTTGATATTTGATTTTTGATTTTCTTAGAAGTGGCAAATTGAAGTTTGTTCAAGTTCTGCTTTATTGATAAAATTGGGCCCAGTAGTAACCAATTCCTACATTGAAAGCCCTGTAAAGTGGGCAGTGATAGGCATAAACGATTGACCAAACTTGATATTATAATTACGCCTCTGTAAGATGTAGCCTTAGATGCTGAAAGTGACCTTAAATTCCAATAAATAAATAGATAAATTATTGAGTACCCAATATGGGGATCTAACATATGAACACTCTGGGTTACTAAGTAGAGAAAACACTTTTATGTTGAAAAACTGATAATAACCACAAGGCAGAATCCCTTGCTATTTTGGTGATATGACTCGGCCAGTATCAGGTGAGCGCCCTCAGGCCCCGTGGGGCCTCTTGTTTCCAGTTTTCATCTCACCGAAGGGAGCTTAACTTACCACCGGCCGTCCGTTGTCTGGTGTAGTCTGTCGTCCGTTGTCGTGAACATTTTTCAAACGACTTCTCCTCTGAAACCACTGGTCCGATTTTCACGAAACTTCATGTCGATGTTCATTACTATATGGCAATTCATGTTTGTTCAAATGAAATGGCCACGTCCCATGGGGGCTCTGTATACGGCATAACTCTGATAGCACCATATGAATTATAGAAAAATTATTAAAAAATCTTCTTCTCCAGAACCAGTGGGCAGAATGTTTTGATACTTGGTATGCAGCATCTTGGTATGGGTCTGATTCAAGTTTGTTCAAATCGGCCCCCTGGATTCATATTTGGGCTCACTATAGAAGCCCAAATTCGAACTTAGTGCTTTTCAGGCAAATTTCTTAAAAAATCTTCTTCTCCAGATCCAGCAGGCAGAATCTTTTGATATTTGGTATGCAACATTGTGGGGTGGATCTGATTCAAGTTTATTCAAATCGTCCACCTGGATTCATATTTGGGCTCAGTTTAGAAGCCCGAATTCGAACTTAGTGCATTTCAGGCAAATTTCTTAAAAAATCTTCTTCTCCAGATCCAGCAGGCAGAATCTTTTGATATTTGGTATGCAACATTGTGGGTGGATCTGATTCAAGTTTGTTCAAATCAGCCTCCAGGGTTCATATTTTGGCTCAGTATAGGAGCCCAAATTCGAACTCAGTGCATTTCAGGCAAATGTCTTTAAAAATCTTCTTCTCAAGATCCAGCAGGCAGAATCTTTTGATATTGGGTATGCAGCATGCTTAGGGGGGTGAGATTCAAGTTTGTTCAAGCCAAGTCCCTGGGTTCATATTTGGTCTTACTGTGGTAGCCCGAATTATAACTTAGTTCAAAATGAGGAATTTTCTTTAAAAATCTTCTTCTTCAGATCCAGCAGTCAGAATGTTTTGATATTGGGTATGCAGCATCCTTAGGGGGGTGAGATTCAAGTTTGTTCAAACCATGTCCCTAGGTCCATATTTGGGCTCACTGTTGGAGCCTGAATGATAACTTAGTTCAAAATGAGGAATTTTCTTTAAAAATCTTCTTCTTCAGTTCCAGCAGTCGGAATATTTTGATATTTGGTATGCAGCATCCTTGGGGTGGGGGGGGGGGGGATTCAAGTTTGTTCAAGCCATTTCCCTAGATCCATATTTGGGCTCACTGTGGGAGCTTGAATTGTAACTTAGTTCGAAATGAGGAATTTTCTTTAAAAATCTTTTTCTTCAGATCCAGCAGTCGGAATGTTTTGATATGTGGTGTGTAGCATCCTTAGGGGGGTGAGATTCAAGTTTGTTAAAGCCAAGTCCATGGGTCCATATTTGGGCTCCCTGTGGGAGCCCGAATTATAACTTAGTCAATATGAGGAATTTTTCTTTAAAAGTCTTCTTCAGATTCAGCAGTCAGAATGTTTTGATATTTGGCATGCAGCATCCTTAGGGGGGTGAGATTCAAGTTTGTTCAAGCCAAGTCCCTGGGTTCATATTTGGGCTCACTGTGGGAGCCCGAATGATAACTTAGTTCAAAATGAGGAAATTTTCTTTAAAAATCTTCTTCTTCAGATCCAGCAGATGAATGCTTTTGATATTTGGTATGCAACATCCTTAGGGGGGTAAGATTCAAGTTTGTTCAAGCCATGTCCCTAGTTCCATAAAATTTGTCTCTCATGACTTCATTCCTTTGTAGTGTTGATGAACCATGTCTAACTGAATGTGACCCCAGATACTTCTTTGAACCACTTTGTTTGAATCACTTTGCCCGGTAAGCGATTAAGGCCCCTTGGGGCCTCTTGTTATTGACTTTTGTTTACGTTGACAATGAGTACTTTCTGTTAGTAATTCCTTGTCTTCTGTTTGGTTTATTATGTAGTCAGATACATTAATACTATCCGTAAGTGTAACATTAATTTTTAGAATTGTTTTAAAATTTTAGTCCAGACTTAGGCTTTTTTGGGGGATCCATTTTGCTCATCGTTCCCTTTAGGAACTTGCACTACTGCAGGCGCAGGGTATTAAAAGGTTGTTAAAATCCAATTAAAAAAATCCCATTAAAATCCCATTAAAATCCCTTTAAAACTCCATTAAGTGCACCCATTAAATTCCATTAAAAGGAACATAGTTAAGTGGTATTAATTTTCAAGAAATTAATGGCCAATGCCATTAAATAGGTGTTAATCATTTTAAGGGTTCTCCACTTCTTTAATAACCATTAAATACCATTTTAATTGTCATAATTTTATTAATATTTAATAGCCATTAATTGTTAGTTAACGGCCCCCTGTAAAAATATTTTTAAGTGTCTTTTAATGACATAAAACATTTGATGGTCATTAATTTCCATTAAAAGGAACATGTTTAATGGCAAAATTAATAGCTGTTAAAGTTATCACTAGTTTTATTGGATAAAATTAACAGCCATTAAAAATAAGACCAGTTTAATGGATAAAATTAATGGCTATTAAAATTAACATTAGTTTCAATGGATAAATTAATAGCAATTAAAAATAACACCAGTTTCAATAGCACTTAATAATTATAATGCAGCAGTTTCTCAGATCAGGTCTTTTAACTATTATTAAATTGTTAATGGTAATTAAAATTAAAATTATGGCACCCACAAGTTTACCCTGAAATGGAACAGCATTCTAATGCATTTCAAAAAGAGGCCTAGATATTGGGGCCAGCTTGCCTCCCTCCCCTCTCTGGCACTTATGCATGGTTGGAATTTTTTATCACTTTTTCTTTCAACTGGTGGGTGTGTTACTACTAAATCGAGGTGGGGGTAGATTTTCCACCAGATAAATATTTTCAATTTTTCAAAAAAAGTAACAAAAAGAACTAGCTAAAAATGTTGAGCTCATAGACTAGTGTGAAAATCTGATTTTGTAACAGGCACTTTGTTTTCAGAAACTGTAAATAATCTGCAAGTGGAAAATCCACCCAACTGTGATTTAATGGTAATCAACCATCCTTGCATGAACCGTACATACATTTCATTAGTACATTTATTTATGGGGTGCATTTGTTCTTTTTACTATGAATATATTTCAACATTAACACTATTTTTGTTTTGTCCTTGCATGAACCGTACATACATTTCATTAGTACATTTATTTATGGGGTGCATTTGTTCTTTTTACTACGAATATATTTCAACATTAACACTATTTTTGTTTTGAAGAACAACAAGGTTATATTAATATAATGATATGTAACATGTTAACTTTCAACCCGCCCCACCCCCCCCCCCCCTCAAAAAAACCACTCCGATTTTCACTCAGTGTGAGTTTCACCCCCCCCCCCCCCCCCTTCCAGATTATTATCCGTTGATATGATACCACAGTAACCCTGTTTTATAGAGACAACACCAACTCACCTTATCCTCACGATAGCATCTTCCCTGAAAATTCTCTCCAGCTGGAGGTCGGCCACTACCTCTATTTTTAATCACCCACAACTCACTGATTAAAACCTACGAGATTCTAAAAAAATCTTATATTTTTGGTTGGTGCTCATTTATGTTTTTGGTCAGTACTTATTGATTTTTGGTCGGTAATTAGCACTTTTGGACGGTTTTGGTCTGTAATTAGTAGGACCCATCACACCAAGAAAAATTCCTGCCATCACTATTATTCCGCCATCACTATTATTTGGCACTTCAGAGTACAGCACAGGGATCGAGAGCGTTGGACCCAGAGGCTGTACCAACCCCAAAAATTATATTGCTGACCCGACCCGACACCCCCGGCTCCTCATTATATGGAGGCCAAAACGTCCCGGACCGAAACTTCCCAGTACCTAAATTAACAAAAACCTATTCAAGTGTTGTATCTGACAGTTAGTAGGTTCATTTTCAACCGGTTGATGCCGTTTTCACCTGATTCCTATTGATATCCCAACAAATTTCCAATTTTCGAGAAAAACAATATTCAGCACTGGTACGAAATGCATGCGACACTTTCATCATTTCTGTAGCGGGTTTTAACTTCGTGCTCGCTTAAATTAGACAAGTTCCTTCAAAATTTCGACATGCATCAGTAAACAAACCATTCGCGGTTTCAACAGCCTGACTGCTCAGATTGTCCATACTGGATTATTTCTTTCTGTTTCTCAAAATCCGTCAGTTTTAAACGTGCCGATGACTAAGTGCATTTTTGGCAATCGAGCGTCTAAATGGTTTTCGCCGCTTGGGTTGTGTTGAGGTGAGACAGACATACCCAAGGCAAGCGTACATGTCAACTCGTACACACAATTAGACAATTCGCACCCTTCTTCGACTGATGATTCATTACCCAAGAGTACAATAGGCCCTACCTGTGAATGAGCCATTGTGTCAAATGCATCCTAGTGAAACACAATAATGAATTTATCAGTGACACAAGATCGGGCCGATGTTTCTTAATGAACCTGCACATTTGTCCCCCCCCCCCCCCTCCGCGGTCATCACCACCACAGTCGGACATCCTAAAATACGCAAAATAAAGTGGATGACTGTGTCCAGTTGAATTGTGAGGGGTGAAGTAACGTTGAATGGAACTTTATGATTACTTTTCTGTTTCCATTTACAATGGATTTTTTTTCTTTAAGCTCAGTATCATTATCAGTATAAGGTTACTTAATTATTTTATGATTGTTCATACCATACTGACCCGTGTCGAAGCCCATATTTGTGATTAAGCCCACCCCCCGCTTTTTCAGATTTGTGAACCAGGGTGCCCTACTCGAGTCAAAGCCCACCCCCAAAGTTTCAAATTGGACGAAAGTTGTTTGAGACAAGATGTCAAATTTACAGGCATCAAGATTCAAATGGAAAAACAGTTGACTTGTTGCAACACTGTACTTACCAAATAGAACTGTAATACTGTATTATGTATATTTTTTGGAGTTGAGGTTTTTGTGTTGTTAAATTCGTCTTTTGTGTAATACATTATGTCTGTGTTCAGTGTAATAAGTCTTTATTAAAAAATTATATATCCCAAGCAAAATTGACATGTTTATTTTTCTGTCGACCTCGTTTTTTGGAAGATGTCACTTGTTTCAAATGAGTGTGCACGCTGATGTCAATAGTTGTCTGAAACACGCCCACAACATATAGTTTTCACAGTGGTTGAACATCATCAGAAAGATACTGATTGAACACTGCCACTTACGAGCGGTGCACAACTCATTGTGAAAGAACACTGCCACTTTCGAGCGTGCACAACTCACTCACTGTGAAAACGGGTGTTCAGAAATTAATGAGAAAGTGGTAATTAAAAATAAAAAATAATTACAACTCTGGTATATGAGAATTATACAGTAATATAACCAGGAATATCATTTATGACTTATTGGTTCAATAAAACATGCTCATTTATCATTTCATCATGCTCTGCAACATGTGAAGTTATGACTTTCAGTGTAAAATCAATTTTTTGAATTTTGACAAGGGAGGCAACTATTTTGTTATTCGTATTCCGCTGTGTAAATTTTTTCTGGTCTTCATATTATGATTTTTTTTATTGATTTTGTGTGAAGCTATATTTTGTTTTATTCGTAATAAATGTACATATTTAAAAAAACAGCTATTTATAAACAGACTATGTGTGTCTGTTTTCAAGGGGGTGGTTTGCAGTGTTGATTGACATACTTACGTCCATTTCTGGCTTTGAGAGTAACCTGTACAAAAAACGAAAACAACACCGCATGGTTTTCTGTTTGTTTTATTCATTAAATTGATTATTAAAACCCAAAATCTGAAAATGAAACGTATGTACAAGATAATTATGAGAATTTTTAAAGCAAAATCTCGAAAATTGGTGGGTGGTTTCCAAAGAAACGTAACATACCCAGTGGATACTTACTTGTCTTATATAGCCTATAGGCCTATCGCCAATTTCGATGCACCCCAACACTATTACTCGTTCTGAAGCCCCCCACCCCCTCCCACCCCTCCCCACACACACTTTGCAATTTATCCACTGCAAGCACCCCCTGGGCTTTGTCACGAGTCAGTACGGTTTTGTTTTTGATGATGTCTGTATATCCAAATATCAGATAATGTAAGGGGATAGTTGTTGTTATTCTTTCCATTTTCGATACGGTAGGTCGACTTTGTTGGGAACGGGTCAACTCGCCAAGAGCCAAGTCGCCCTGGGTCAAGTTGGCCAGGTTAAGTTGAATATTTTCTTCCTAAAATCTTGATGCATTAGTGTTTCAAAACAGATGGTGATCATATCATGATTAGTTGTACACATGTATATGTACTAGCATGTCCAACACATCATTTCAAAGTACACTGTATACATATGCATTGTTTCAATTGCTATATTTTGATAGTAGACAATGAAATTAGTAAGTTAATGCATTTTTATACATATGCATTGTGACTACCGGCGCATGATTACATTTGCATGTGTAATTGATAGAGTGTTTTCTGTGGGAACGAAATGAACTGAAGTACACATGTAGTGCTTTTTCATTTTGGTATACAACAGGGTCAAGTAGTTATAACCAATGCCTTTAAGGTGAACGTGGAAGTCCTCTCAAGTTGACAATGGGTAGAAACAGTTAGTTAATCTTTAATACAGTTACTTCATACTTGTTCTGGTCATGATATAGCCATATATGCTGAAAGTGACCTTAAACACCCAAAATGATAATGATATGTGATAGAAATTGTATGAGACATGTACATATACAAAAGCTATTAAAATCATCCAAACATCCAGATACGTTTTTAATGGTCATTAATTTCATAAAATATTTATTCTGATAATTAATTGCTATTAATTTTTTTTATCATAAAGAGAAGAAAATAATTCACATTTTCATTGCCATTAAAAACAAGTTTTATTCATCAGTTCAATTAATGGCTATTAAAAGATGAAGAGTTTTGTCATTTAATTGCTGTTAATCACTTCATTACGAAAAGTAATGGGTTTTTATGTTCATTAAAATCTATCCAAAGAATATTTTTTAATTTTTAACAGTTTTTAATGGGTTTTCTTGTTTTCCATGGCCATTAAATACAGTTATTTAAACTTTTTAATGGGCAACACGAGTTTCCATTAAAAAAAAAGAAACGGAAATTAATGGCCACCTTTAATGGAAAATGATGGTTTTAATGGGGGGTTTAATGGAATTTAATGGGAAATTAATGGATTGGTACTGCAGTAGTGTTGGGCTCATGTCAAAATTTTTTTGAAAATTTTCTTTTTGAATTATTTTTAGAAAATATTGTTATGGATTGTATTATTATTATGTATCTTTGTATTTTTGAGGGTTAGTGCCAGTACTACGGCTGTATAATATTTTTTAAATATGAAGGAAGATTGTTCAAATTGTAAATCGTGGAAGTCTTCCTCGGATTCTCATGCTCATTGTATTTGCTGTAGTCACTGTACTCGCACTAACTTTTGTACAGTTTGTGCCAATTGGGATGACAAACGTTGTAGACGCATGTCACGGTACATTGTTAGTGGTGAGAGGTCGATGCCGTTCCTCTCACCACAGTGTCACTCTAGTTTTTCAGTTTCTTTTTCAGAGGAACAAGAACAGGGTGATGTTTCTGTGATGTCTTCCGGAAGTGTGCTGCCATTGTCGCAAATCACGCCGGATATGTCCGTTGCGGTCCAGGAGAGGAAAAAGGGTGTTGCGAGCACTGTAATCTCTGATCACGCACACCTTGCGACGATGGAACGGAGAATGGATCAGAGGAAGCCAGTCAGTCCAAGCAAGCTCATTCAGGTCTACCCGAACCGCGAGCGAGAGAGGCCCCTCTCTCTTACAACAGCATCTGTGGCCTGATGTTGTTGTGCATAACGTTCGTCAGTTGGAACATACGTCCACTTCTCCTGCTCGGGATGCTCCGTCTCATAGGCAGCCGGCTTCGGTTAGTCTATTGGCTTCCTCTTCTACACGCCAGCACACACGACCGCACATTGGCTTTGTGACCTCAGATATCCAGCCTGCTTCACCGACTAAGGATTCCTTGTCGCCTAGGTCACACTATCCAGTAGCCAAGGACACGAGGCCTCACCAGTCAGGACGTTCGCATAAAAGGATTATGCAGGACATACCGTCCCAGAAGCTTCCAGAGGCTAAGCAACATAAGACCGCAGCTCCACAGACCTCCGTGACGGACTTGCTATCACAGATAGCGCAACTCATCGCAGCATCCCAGCAACCTTTGGAACATCCTTCAACAGTTTCAGATCAGGAACTGTTGGGTGAAGCTGGGTCGGTCTGTTCCTATGCAGCGTCAGATAGGGATGACCGAGATTCGCATCTGGTCCAGTTGGATGGTGAAAGGGAAACTACGGAGCTGGATTTTTCCGTTCTGGAGCAACATAAGGTGGCGATGGACTTGATCCGTCAACACCTTCCAGACATTGTTCCAACGGACCAGAGTGCTACGATACCGGGTAAGAGACTGATAGCGTCATTGGATACTGACTTTTTGGGCCGGATTAAGGAAGATGTTCCTGAGTATCCAGTCCTGTCCAACAATGTCTCACAAACTTTTGAATTGCTAAATGACGCTATCCTAGGCGGGTTTGATCATCCCCTACTAGGCAGGTCCTCAGGTGTCGGATAGAGGACGGCCTGCTCAGTTGGGCAGGTTTGCTAATTTCTAATTGGCAGGTTTGCTCAATTGAGTTGGTTCGCTGCGAAATACACAAATACGCAGCCCCAGACCAAAATGATCAATCCTGCTAATACCATCTGGCAGGCACCTTGTTCTCCCATGAGGTGCGTTCCGAAGACCCTGGAAGAAGGAATCCTGGTAGTTGAGGACTCGGGTTTTAATGAACTTGGCCCTTTATGTCAAAAATATAAACCTGCAGCTTTTTGCTTACAGAAAACACTCCTGAAGAAACCTAACACAAATGATCATTCTGTTTTCAAGGGTTATACCTCGTATAATGCTTGGGCAGATGAAAATGGCCTTCATGTACGGGGAACGTCTGTCTTAGTCAGAAACGACATTATTCACAGTTCTGTACCTTTACAATTAAATGTACAGGCTGCAGCAATACGCCTGACCTTAAACAAGACAGTCACGTTATGTTCAATTTATGTGTCTCCAAATAAACCACTTCAGCTGACGGATCTTGAACATCTGATTCATCAGCTCCCAACTCCGTACATTTTGTTGGGTGATTTTAATGCTCATAGCCCTCTTTGGGGTGATTCCTGCAGCAAAGAAGACCTGAAGGGCAAAACAAAAAAAGAAAAATTCTTGGGAAACTTATGTTTCTAAAATTAACCAAAACACGCCTATCACTAAAATTTGGAAAATGATAAAAAAGATTAAAGGAAAAGAAACAAAATCAACTGTACAACACCTGAAGGAAAACAACACCCTAATTACATCTAAAACAGAAATTTCAAACACTTTTGCCTCCACATTTTCGAAGCATTCGTCGTCTGAAAATTGTAATCCAGAATTTATCAAAATTAAAAAACAGCAAGACAAACAAAAGATCAAATTTACCTCCAACAATTTAGAAGATCACAATGAACCTTTCTCTATGGAAGAGTTACGTAACTCTTTGCATAGAGCAAAGGATACTGCCACTGGTCCCGATGACATACATTACAAACTTTTAAAGCATCTGCCACAAACATCTCTAGAACTTTTATTATCAATTTTTAATGGCATTTGGGTGACTGGCCAGTTTCCACCATCCTGGCATAAAGCAACTATAATTCCTATTCCTAAGCCTGATAAAGATCACAGCAACCCAAGCAATTACAGGCCTATTGCCTTAACCAATTGTCTGTGCAAAACCATGGAGAGGATGATCAATGACCGACTTGTCTGGTTTCTGGAATCGAACAATCTGCTTGCGGATGTTCAGTGTGGTTTCAGAAACCAGAGAAGTACTGTAGATCATTTGGTCAGACTTGAAACGTTTATAAGAAATGCCTTTGCTAGAAAAGAACATGTGGTCGCCATCTTCTTTGATCTAGAGAAGGCATATGATACGACGTGGACGTATGGGATTTTAAAAGATCTTTTTAACATGGGGTTGAGAGGGCGTATGCCTCTTTTTATTGAAAACTTTTTAAAGGACCGCCAGTTTCAGGTTCGTGTTGGGTCAACGTTATCTGATCCTAACGAGCAGGAATTGGGGGTTCCTCAGGGTAGTATTTTATCCATTACCCTGTTTTTGTTTAAAATTAATAGTATCATTGATGCAATTGAGAATATGGTAGATTCTTCATTGTATGTCGATGATTTTTTAATCTGTTATAGCAGTAAAAATATAAATGCTATCGAGCGCAAACATCAGCTGTGTTTGAATAGGATTCAAAAATGGGCCACAGAAAATGGTTTTAAATTTTCCAAGTCAAAAACGAATTGTGTTCATTTTTTGTAAACTTTGGAGACATCACCTCGATCCGGAGTTAAAAATTGATGGGAGTCCTATTAAAGTTGTTAAGGAAGTGAAATTCTTAGGTTTGTTGTTTGACAACAAACTGAATTTCACTTCCCACATAAAACAACTAAAAGTTAAATGTAAGAAAACTCTGAACCTGCTGAAAGTTGTTGGTAGTGCCGATTGGGGTGCTGACCAAAAAACTTTGCTCCATCTATATAGATCACTTGTTTGGTCAAAATTAGATTACGGTTGTGTAGTTTATGGTTCTGCAAGGAAATCATATCTCAAACCACTTGATGCAGTTCATAATAGTGGTATTAGAATTAGTCTAGGGGCTTTTCGAACATCCCCTATAGACTTGATGCTTGTTGAAGCAGAGGAACCTTCTCTTGAGAAGCGCAGAATTAAATTGTCTCTCCAATATGTGTCTAAACTTTTGGCCAATCCTTCAAACCCTGCTTATAATTGTGTTACAGATCCTCAAAATGTTGATTTCTTTAACCGCCACCAGAAACATATTCCTCCATTGGGAATTAGAATTAAACCCCACATGGAGTCCACCAAAATTGAACCACATACAATAAAAGAAAATCATAAAACACATATTCCTCCTTGGCATCTTAAAAAACTTACAGTTATTTTGGACCTTGCTTCTACCAAAAAATCTGATACCAATTCCTTGCAGTTCAAACAAAAATATGCTGAAATAAAGTCCAAGTGTAATACTTATACAAGTATCTATACGGATGGATCTAAGGATGGTGACAAAGTATCATCAGCTGCTGTTACTGGTGATCATGTCACCTCAATCAGAATACCGAATCAGAGGTCTATTTTCACAGCTGAAGTTACAGCTATACAACTCGCGCTTGAACACATCGAGAATGTACAGGAAAAGAAGTTGATTATTTTTTCTGACTCTCTTTCCTCTTTACTTGCTTTACTCAACCCCAAGTTGAAGAACCCTCTAGTTTTGGAACTTTGTGAGAAGTTAACAACTCTCATGTCTGACCATTGTGATATCGTGTTTTGCTGGTTACCCGTCATGTAGGTATCGCTGGTAACACCAGGGCAGACAGTGCAGCAAAACAGGCTTTAACAAAGCCTCTTACTGATTTTAACATCCCTTTCAGTGATTTCAAACCACATATTAGTAGCTACATCAAATCTATGTGGCAGGCGGAATGGGATGGGGCAACTAATAACAAGCTTCATCGCTTCCGACCAACTGTTTCTGATCACTACCCATCTAGTAACCTTTGTAGGAAAGATCATGTTATTCTGACACGATGTCATATTGGTCATACAAGACTAATACATTCCTTTCTGTTAGAGGGTAATTTGCGACCAGAGTGTGTTCCATGTCAACAGGTGTTGTCAGTGGAACACATTCTTTTACATTGCACTGATTTTAATCTTGTTAGAGGGCAGTACTTCACAGCTGGATCCCTTAGAGATCTATTTTATAATACGAGCCCACACAAAATTGTGTCATTTCTAAAAGTAATCAACCTTTTTCAAAATTTTAAAATTGTTTTTAGTCTTTCAATCTCGAATCATCAAGTCTCAGTTTCTCAGGTTGATTTATAATGTATTTTCTTATCTCATTACTCATTGCTTTTTTAATCATTTTTGTCTTGGAAATGTCTTTTGTGGTTATTTTTATTTCATTCAATTTTTACTTCATTCTTGATAATGACTTTTTATATACCTCTGTTTTCTCGCCACGATATAGCCCTAGCTGCTGATGTGGCGTTAAGCTCCAGTAAATAAATAAATATAATGACGCTATTTTTAAATTAGCCTCGAAGACAGGCAAAACCAGTTTCTTATCGCAACAAGCTCTACATCTGCCATTCATCAACAATAAGAATAGATTTGCTACGGCAGGAAAGGGCGTGCTGAAAGTTCCTCTGCATTTATAAAATCAGGCCAAAGACTTAGAGTTGTCCTTGCCGGCAACTATATCGATTCTCCCTAGTACTTTGGAGATGCTGATCTCGTCTAATACAGCCAGTTTAGACGCATTATCATACGCAGATCACCTTACCAGAGTGGTAGCTCAACGTCTCAATGGTAAAGAATTCCTGGATGTTCAAACTTCCTTGAGAGTTCTTTCTAGGGCAATCACATATTCCACCTATTACTCGGTCCTATCAATGGCAAATTTGGAGTTAGACGTGATGCTGCCCTGGCTTCATCCACTAGGGTGGGTTCTAAGGTGAAAAACTCTCTTCGAGTCACTCCTGTTTCTGGAGAATTTCTCTTTGATGGTAAGCTTTCATTAATCTATGATCAGATTACCAAGAAAGCTTTAGATTCTCTGCTCTTTAAGTCGGTTTCTAAGAAATCAGACTCAGCGGAGAGGAGTAAGCCAGGAGCTTCTGGAGCAAATACATCCAAGGGAGACTGTTATAAAGGATATAAAAAATCATCCAGCTCTTACTCCCAGAGACCTTCAGAGTAGCGACTCAGATAGGGGACTTAATTCTGGCCGAGACAACCAGTCCGGTTCCCCTAGGTCGACTGGTCGAGGCGCTGGATGGGGAGGACATAGTTTCTCTTCCCGCAAGCCTCACAGGTCCAGGAGGTGATGGTCAGACCTCTATTGCGGTCCAGTGGGCAGAAGTCTTGTCATGGTTTTTGACCAATTGGTTGTCAATTACGGATGACCAATGGGTACAGAAAAACCTCCGTTAACACAAAGTCCACGATGGACTCAGCTTCCATCCAATCTTCAGAAGAGAGATTCGCTTCTATCAGAGGTGCAATCTTTCCTTGAGAAGAATGCAATAGAGGTCGTGGAAAACCAGGAATCCCGGGGTTTTTACAGTCACCTATTTCTGGTACAAAACCAGATGGCTTGTTCCGTCGTCCAGTCATAGATCTCAGCTGGATAAACAAGCTGATTGTGGCTCCAAAGTTTTATATGGAGACCATTCAATCAGTCAGAGCGAGCATTCGAGTGAATGATTATGCTGCGAGCATGGATCTCGAGGTGTACTTCATGTCATGGTACATCCGACATTCAGAAAGTACCTTCACTGTCCTAGGAGTTGTTTATCAGTTCCAAGCAATGTGCTTCGGACTCAATCTAGCACCCTGGGCTTTCACTCGAATAATGAACTCGGTGATGACTTATTTCCGAGCTCATTCATCTGCGATGATGTCGGCCTACTTGGACGACGTTCTTAGAGGTACGGCAACAGATTAACTCTTCAGAATGATGTCAATTTGGCTTGTGCTATGTCATTGGATGAACATAATTCAGAGTTCACATGTTCAAATACTGTCCGACAACTCAACAGAACCAGGGAGGCACTCATTCCATTCCGTTATTCATCTTAACGGAAAGAATCCTTCTGTTTGTTCTAGAGCATCATGTTCTTCTGTCAGTCCATCATATTCCGGGTCGTCTGAACGTTCTAGCGGACTCGCTCTCTCGGAAAGGTCACATGTTGCCGTCAGAATGGACTCTCAACAAGCGAGTATTCAATCAGATTTGCTACCAATGGGATCGCCCAATGATAGACTTGTTTGCGACGCATCTCAACAATCAATTGAGCGTTCGCAGTAGATGCTCTCTCGATCTGTTAGGACAGAATGATAGGATACGCGTATCTTCCAGCTCCGTTGATTCAACAGATCTTGCTAAAAATCAAGCAATCTCACTGCAAGATTCTGTTGGTAGCATCTCTGTTGCCCCAGAGACCATGGATAAATCTACTCAGGTGTCTGTTATGGGACATTCCTCGGAAGCTAGGTGTTTGTTATGGGACATTCCTCGGAAGCTTCCTCCATTGGAGGACCTTCTCTCGCAGGGGAAATCACGCACACTGCATCACAACCCGCAAGGACTCAACCTTCACATATTTCCGTTGTGCAGTCCTTCTTGCACGGCAAGCAATTTACAGGACGAGCAGTGAACGTAATTTCTAACTGTGGGAGGGCCTCGTCTTCGCTAAATTATGCAACAAAGTGGAAGGTTTTCTCTCGTTGGTGTAGGGATCACTCGATTGATATTTTTGTGATCCCTCCATTCCAGACATTGCTAATTTTCTAGTCTACTTGTTTGACAATCTCAAACTGCAGCCAGTAACTATTAAGGGTTATAGGTCTATGCTATCGGAAACACATGCTCATCATGATAGCTTACAAATTGGATCTAATGTCTCTTTATCTAAATTAGTTAAAAACTTTTCGATAAATAGACCTTGAACCCTTAGGCTAATTTCTAAGTGAAATTTAGCTTGGGTTCTTCTGAAGCTCAAAGAAGCTCCTTTTGAACCTCTTAACACTGTAGACTTCAAATACTTGTGTTATAGGACAGTTTTTCTCTAAGCCTTTGCTTCCGCTAGAAGATTTAGCACTATTACTTTAACTACCAATGTGGGATTTCTGGCTAAGAATCAGACTCCTAATAAGTACCCTGAGCCTATTATTATTAGGGCTCTTCCATCCTCAGATGGCCATAGGCCTTTGCTGTGTCGAGTTAGAGCTATGCGTATTTACAAATGCAGATCTGAAAGGGGCAAAAACGTTTCTTTCTGTCTTTGTTTCTTAATAGAAAGGACATTACGGTCCATTCCATTTCTAGGTGGATTCAGTTGGCTATTCGTACTGCTTATGAAAGTTTATCTTCAACTCAGAAGTCTGTGCTTAAGATTTCAGCGCACGAAGTTAGAGCGCTGTCTACATCTTGGGCTTATTCTAACAGTATTGCTATTACGGATCTGATGAAGGCTGCATGCTGGTCTCAGCCTTCTACTTTCACTAATTTTTACCTTAGAAATATTTGTCTATTTCTGGCGACCTTAGATCCGTTATCTGATGATCAGAATGTCATCCACTAAACAGTTGCAAGAATAGTTAAGTAGGCTTTCTGTTCCAGCAGTGACTCTGTCCTGCTGCCCTCTTCGCTCTGTCGTGTTTGGCCCAAAGCAAGGGGAAGGAGGGGAGGGGGGGATGGTGTTCCCTTATATCACCACCTTTATAGTGAAAAGCAAGGGAATACCTCCTCCTGAGTCAGTAATTCTCTGTCGGTGCTGGGATGGTTTTAAAGTATAAAGCTAATGTCTATCTCATTTATGTAATATTTTTAAAGTGTAGCTCGGTGTGAAGCATATGTATATGTCACGTGTCATACAAGCGTTAATATACAATCCTCAGACACTTTTAAATGAGTATAAAGAGTCTCATATTCTGGGCTATCTTTATTTATGGACTTTCATTTAAGAAATTAGTATAATAGGTTATACTGGATGTTAATAGAGATCATTGATGTTATTGTGCTCAGTTACTGACTGGTAATGTGTCTTTCTTATTTTTAATAAACAACGATATATGTAAATCCTTTTTCTCCTTTTCTCCCTGAGGGGATAATTCTTTATATGTAATTGAGCCTGTTGGATTTTCCTTTATGTCCTAGGCCCTCCAGCCTTTTTTTTCTATTTAGCTAAGTCTGGGTCATTGGTTACAGTATAAAAATATGAAAAAATTTATAGTAATTTATATATTTTTTATACTTAACAATGACTCAGACGGGGATGGCCCTCGCGTACCTCCCCGCTGATTATATAACATTTAGCAGGCACTGGTTGTAAGAATGAGGCTTTGGCACCAATTTTTGGTACTTCCTTGACACTGCGCATGTGCAGTAGGTAAAAGTATGGAGGACCATGTAGGACATTATATTTTTTGATTTGGATGCTAATTTTGGGGATTGGGGAGGGCAAAATTTGTGTTTGGCCCTGAATATTTTAAGTTAGCACCAGCTAAGTCTGAGTCATTGGTCAGTATAAAAAATAAATAAATTACAATAAATTTTTAGCTTAACTTGACATAGTCAAGATAAGCTATTGCCATTACCCGTGCGGAAGTCTGTTAGTCTGTGAGTCTGTTCACATTTTCCTTTAGCATGGGCTACACCCCGCAGTTCTTGTCTGATCGTCACGAAATTTCATATACAGGCTTGGGGTTATGTCTAGATGAGAACGTCCCCTTCTGGTCGCGATCGGGCAACCAGTATGGCTGCCTGAGCCCAAAACCCGAAAACCATTAGCACAGTCTACAGGTCGTATTTATGATGGGATTTCATTGTAACTTGGTAGGATGCCTCTGTATAGTGCCTAGATGAGAACGTCCCCTTTTGGGCATGATTTATCAACCGTGATGGCTGGTCATATTTATTGAGGAATTTCATTGTAACTTGGTGGGTTGACTTCATACAATGTCTAGATGAGAAAGTCCCCTTTTAGTCCTGATTGGGCAACTGTGATGGCTACAGGGGCCCGAAGCCTGAAAACTTTAGCACAGTCTACAGGTCATATTTATGAAGGGATTTCATTGTAACTTGGTAGGATGACTCCAAATAATGTCTAGATGAGAACGTCCCATTTTGATCACGTTCATTCAGCCTTGATGGGTGCCGGAGCCCAAAAACCTTTAGCATAGGCAAAAGGTCATATTTATGGAAGGATTTCATTGTAACCTGTTAGGTTGAGTATATAATGCCTAGATGATGAAATCTCCTTTTGGTCGAGATTGGTCAACTGTGATGGCTACAGGTGCCCGAAGCCCGAAAACCTTGAGCACAGTCTACAGATCATATTTATACCCCCCGCAAACAAAGTTTGGGGGGGGGTATATAGGAATCACCCTGTCCGTCCATCTGTCTGTCTGTCTATCTGTCCGTCTGTCCATCCTTATAAGCGCAACTCCTCCTAAACCGTTTGAAGAATTTTCATGAAACTTTACACAATGGAAGAACTCCATATGAAGATGTGCATGAAGCAATATAATTCCGTTCTGACATTTCCAAGGGGAGATAATCTAACTTATACCGTCTGTCCATCCTTGTAAGCTCAACTCCTCTTAAACCATTTGAAGAATTTTCATGAAACTTTACACAATGGAAGAACTCCATATGAAGATGTGCATGAAGCAATATAATTCCATTCGGACATTTTCAAGGGGAGATAATCTGACTTATACAGTCTGTCCATCCTTGTAAGCGCAACTCCTCCTAAACCATTTGAAGAATTTTCATGAAACTTTACACAATGGAAGAACTCCATATGAAGATGTGCATGAAGCAATATAATTCCGTTCTGACATTTCCAAGGGGAGATAATCTAACTTATACATTTCAGGCCTGGGGGGGGGGGGGGTGGGGTGTATCACTTTGTGAGTTTGCTCACAGTACCTCTAGTTATAAAGGGATTTCAGTGTAACTTCGTAGGATCAGTCCAGATGATGCCCATATGAGATTGTCCCCTTTGGTTGCGATCATTCAACCATGATGGCTGCCCAAGCCTGAAGCCCGAAAACCTTTAGCACAGTCTACAGGTCATATTTATGAAGGGATTTCATTGTAACTTGGTAGGTTTGACTTTATATAATGTCTACATGAGAACGTCCCCTTTTGGTCACGATTGGGCAACTGTGATGGCTACAGGGGCCCGAAGCCTGAAAACTTTTAGAACAGTTTACAGGTCATAATTATGAAGGGATTTCATTGTAGCTTGGTAGGATGACTCCAAATAATGTCTAGATGAGAACATCCCATTTTGGTCACTATCATTCAGCCTTGATGGCTGCCCGAGCCCAAAACCCTTTAGCATAGTCTATAGGTCATATTTATGGAAGGATTTCATTGTAACTTGTTAAGTTGACTCCATATAATGCCTAGATGATGACATCCCCTTTTGGTCGTGATTGGTCAACTGTGATGGCTACAGGTGCCTGAAGCCCGAAAATTTTGAGCACAGTCTACAGGTCATATTTACGAAGGGATTTCATTGTAACTTCGTAGGATCACTCCAGATGATGCCAAGATGAGAATTCCCCTTTTGGTTGCGATCTTTCAACCATGATGGCTGCCCGAGTCCAAAGCCCGAAAACCTTTAGCACAGTCTTCAGTTCATATTTATGAAGGGAGTTCATTGTAACTTGGTAGGTTGACTTCATATAATGTCCAGATGAGAACAGCCCCTTTTGGACACCATTAGGCAACTGTGATGGCTACAGGGTCCTGAAGTCGAAAACCTTTAGCACAGTCTACAGGTGATATTTATGAAGGGATTTCATTGTACCTTGGTAGGATGACTCCAAATAATGTCTAGATGAGAACGCCCCCTTTTGGTCGCGATCATTCAGCCTAGATGGCTGCCCGAGCTCAAAACTCCGAAACCTTTAGCATTGTCTATAGGTCATATTTACAGAAGGATTTCATTGTAACCTGCTAGTTTGACTCCATATAATGCCCAGATGATGACAAGGCTAGAGGCTGTATTTATGAACTGATCATCACAAAACCTCTTGGGCACCTTTGTTATCATCTTGGGATGAGAATGAGTGTTTCTGGGTGTGGTCCAATGTTCAAGATGGCTGCCAGTGGCCATTTTGTACCGAAATTAGGTCCAATCAGTTTTTTGTACAGAACTTCTGAATGAAAGTTCTGATTTGAATAAATTTTTGTAGGAATATTTAGTAACATGGAATGCATCACATATAATACATTTTTTTTTCTCGTGCAGAAATTATGCAAATTAGATGAACTTTGATTTGTTCTGTGCAACTTATACATATTAAGTGCTCATGTCAATACGGCTCGGGCTAGAGTCTGATTTGAATAAATTTTTGTAGGAATGTTTAGTAACATGGAATACAGCACATATAATACGAGTTTTTTTCTCATGCAGAAATTATGCAAATTAGATGAACATTGATTTGTTCAGTGCTACTTATACATAGTAAGTGCACATGTAAATATGGCTCGGGCTAGAGTCTATTTATGAACTGATCTTCATGAAACTTCTTGGGGTACCTTTGTTATCACCTTGTGACAGGATAAAGTGTTTTGGGGTGTCTTTGTTATCACTGTGCTATGAGAACAAATATTTTGGGGTTCAGTCAGACCCACTCTGGGACTCAAAGATTTTTTTCTAGTTTAGCATCTAACTGTCACCCCACTTTTACAATACTTTACCTATATATTTTTTACAGGCTACGGTCAGCATTTATGTACAGACTGTTACAATACTTTACATGTACTTTTGTTATCAGGTCATTACCTAGATATTTTTCATTGCTGTGTCACATACTATACATGTACATGTCTTAAACAAGTTGAGCTACAGTGTCATTGACACTTTCATTTCATTTTTTGTCTGAGAATTTCCAGATTGGTAGGTAGAGATATCTTTTCCTGTTTAGCGCACTTGGCCTAAAAGGCACTGAGCCGTTGTGAACCAAACTTGGCAGGAATGGTTTATGGGAGGTCCTCTACAAACGAACCTCATTTTGTTCCCGTCGGATGAAAAACATGACTTCCAGAGGCATTCTTTGATTCTGGTTGGTGGATTTTCAAAAATCTCCTCTGAACCTGCCAGGCCAAAAGTTTTGAAACTTCACATAAATGATGACTGGGACCCCTCTACCAATGATCCTCATTTAATGTTGATTGGGTCACAAACATGGCCACAATTGCAGCTTATATTTGCAGTAGAAACCCTATGAGAAATCACATTTTAATCATCTTCTCTGGAACTACTGAGCTGACATGAACCAAACCTGGCAGGGATAGCCTGGCAGGGATAGTCTATGGGAGGTCCTCTACAAACGATCCTCATTTTGATCCCATGGGTTTGAAAACATGGCCGCCAGAAACATTCTTTGATTCTGATTGGTGGATTTTGAAAAATCCTCTCCTCTGAAACCACAGGGCCAGATGTTTTGAAACTTTCCATGGTTGATGATGACTGGGACCCCCTCTACCAACGATCTTCATTTAATTTTGATCGGGTTGCAAACATGGCTTCAATTGTAGCTTACAGTTACTATAGAAACCCTATGGGAAATCACATTTTCATCTTCTTCTCTGAGACGACTGAGCTGACATGAACCAAACTTGACAGGAATGGTCTATGGTAGGTCCTCTACAAACGTTCAATATTTTGTTCCCGAGTGTTGAAAAATATGGCCGCCAGAGGCATTCTTTGATTCTGGTTGGTGGATTTTCAAAAATCTTCTCCTCTGAAACTGCCAGGCCAAATTTTTTGATACTTCACATAAATGATGCCTGGGACCCCCCTCTAATGATCCAATGATCCTCATTTAATGTTGTTCAGGTTGTAAACATGGCCGTAATTGCGGCTTATAATTACTATATAGAAAGCCTATGGGAAATCAAATCTTCTTCTCTGGAACTACTGAGCCGACGTGAACCAAACCTGGCAGGGGTAGTCTATGGGAGGTCTTCTACAAAGGCCTTTCATTTTGGTTACCGTGCATAAAAAAACATGGCTGCCAGAAGCATTTTTGGATTCTGATTGGTGGATTTTGAAAAATGTTCTCCGAAACCACAGCACCAAATGTTTTGAAACTTTGCATGACTTTGAAGACTGGGACCCCCCTCTACCAACGATCCTCATTTAATGTTGATTGGGTTGCAAACATGGCTTCAATTGCAGCTTATAGTTACTATAGAAGACCTATGGGAAATCACATTTTCATCTTCTTTGGAACTGCTGAGCCGACGTGAAACAAACTTCGCAGGAATGGTCTATGAGAGGATGGAAATATGTGCCCCCAGAGGCTATATTCTAATGCTTAATCCAATGCCTCTCCTGTCTGCACAAAAATCGGTACTGTCAGCAAAATACTTGTTTTTTGATATTCTGGTAAGAGTTGGTTCCAGTTTTCTCCACTGAAAACTGGGTAAAAAACCCCAAAATATTGTGTATACAGTACAAGTCAAAATAAGTTGTAGCATAACTGCAGTATACTAAGTAAACTACTGCTCCTGCACTGACAAGATCAGAATCTGACATTTTCTGGAAAGCTATCAGTGAGAGCTTTCCAGAAAACAATGTCAGCTTCTGGTCTTATCAGTGTAGGAAGAGAAAAGATACATAGTTTATAGGATTATCCTACAACTTATTTTGACTACTACGGATGATGAGGGCAAAATGGAGTTGGGTAGTGATCACAACTTGATTACAGTGACGATCAGGGCCAAAAACCTAGATAAAAGTAAAGGAAGCTTCAAGGAGTTTTAGGAACTCAAAAAGGATGCTGACTGGGCGAAGTTCGAAGAAAAACTGAAACCAAAGCTTGCAACTGTACACAAGGGGGGAAGTGGCCAGAAGATGGCCGACTCTATAGTTGCGAGCCTAGTGGAGGCAGGGAAGGAAAGTGTAGGAAAGATTAGGGTGCCAACACGGGAACTTGGGTACAGAGTGAACTTCTCCTGTATGCAGCACATTTAGCTTTTCTACCCTTTATGAAAAGGGCCATAAAGGGTAGAAAAGCTAAATGTGCTGCATACAGGAGAAGTAGAAAACTTAAGGGGGTGGAAAGCAATGAAGCTATGGTAACAAAGGAAGAATACCAACAAGCACGAAATAAAGTAAATAAGATTAAAGACGACAATCGGAGAGTGCGAAATAGCAGTCTTATTAGGACGATAAGATGACAGGGGGGGGGGGTGGGGTGGGGTGGGGGGGGGTCGAGTTCGAACGTATTTTGGAAATGGGTGAACAAATGTAACAAAGGAAGTAACCCACAGAGTATTAAAGTAGATGGCAGAGTTACAGAAGAGCAAGATCAAATCGCATTAGAACTAGTCAAGCAATGAGAAAAGGTAAACGATAAGTGATGGGGCATAGGGAACCCACCAGAGTGTCCAAACCAGGTTGAGGAAAATCTATCAAACTTCGTGTGCAGCGAAATCAAAACGGAGGAGTTGCGTAGGGTGATCTCAAAATTGAGGAATGGAAAAGCAGAAGGGGTGGATGAAATTCCGAACGAGTTTATCAAAAAAGGGGGAGAGGAACTCTTGGAAAGCCTAACTGCCCTATTCAATTTAGCCATAGAAAAACAAGAGGTCCCAAAGGAGTGGAGGGAAAGTAAAGTGGCGTTTATTCACAAAAGGGGGAAAAAGACGTCTTGGAAACTATCGAGGGATCTCTGTCAGCAGCAACATTGGAAAAGTCTTTTGTAAAGTCCTGTATGGGAGATTAGAGGAGGTGATTGAATAGAAGGGTTTTTTGGCAGAAATCCAGAATGGCTTCAGGAAGGGAAGGAGAGTCACTGACCATCTCTTCACGCTATCCCAAATGATAGAATCTGCGAAAACAAAAAAGAAAAAGATGTTTATGGCCTTTTTGGATGTTAAAAAGGCATACAATAGAGTATGGAGGGAGGATATGTGGCACAAGCTGGAGGCTCTGGGCCTGAGAGGTGAGTTTGTTGGGATTATGAAAGCATTATATAAAGACGTTACAGAGTGAACTTTGTCTGGGAAACATTACAACAAAACATGTACCTATGAAGATGGGCTTAAAACATGGGTGTATCCTTTCGCCAATTCTTTTTGCATTGTACATCAAAGGTTTAGGAGATGAACTCCTGCATAGCGATGAGGGAGTCACAGTTGGGGACTTGAAGATCCCAGGGCTATTTTTTGCAGACGATATGGTGCTAGTGTCAGAAAGCGAAGAGGGGCTAGCGAAGATGCTGGGGATTGTTGGGAAATATGGGAGCAAATGGAGACTCGAATTTAATGAAAGCAAGAGCAAAGTTTACCTGTGGGCCGCAAAGTGGACCCCACTCGAAGGTGGAGAGTGGGGGAGTTCTGCATTCCGGAAGAGTATCTGGGGGTAAATATAAACATCACAGGAAGAGGCATCTACCAAATCCACACAAATAACTTGATTCTGAAGGGGAAGCGAATCCTTAATCAAATGAAACTTATAGGGAGAAACAATTTCAGTAAGGTTTTCGTGGGGAAAACCATTTGGGAAATGGTGGGTCTGCCAAGTATAACATACGGTACGGAAGTTGTACCCCTAAATCAGATGGCTGTTAAGAGCTTGGAAATCCTGCAGAACGATGCAGGCCGATGGATAACAGGGTCGAGTAATGCTGCAGCGCTAGAAGCAATCAGGGGTGAGCTTGGGTGGATGAGGATCAAGGACAGGATAGACCTGTTGAAACTCGGTTATCTTAATTATTTGGTAAATCTCCCCGATAGCCGATGGTGTTAAGTAATGTTCCTGAGAACTTTCAACTCAAATATCAAGATGGGGTGGATGGTTCAAGTGAGGGAGCTAGTAGAGAACTACTCATTGGAGATCTCGGACCTAGACGTTGGGGCAAACCAGGGTAAAAAGATTGTCAGAGAAAGGGTCATGGAGGATTGTAACCGTAATTGGCGAGAGCGGGTCAAATCAAAGAGATCTTTGGGTGGCCTGCGTGATAAAGAGAAGCCTGGTTTTGAGGAGTACCTTGATGGCACCTTTGGGGGTCACTGTTGTTCAAGCTGAGGTCGCGGTCCCTGGAGCTGAGGGGAAAAATTGGGGAAAAACAGTGAAAAGGATTGCCAGATGTGTAATTTGGGCATGGTGGAGACCGTGGAACACTTTCTTGTAGAATGCCCAAAATACCAGTCTAAAAGAACAAGATTCACTGGGAGTATAATGGGGAAGTGGGATGGGAGAATGAAGGACATGTGGTTAGGGGACGACGCAAAGGAGAGGGTTAATATGCTAATCAGAGAATTTAACACTGTAGGCAATGAGAAAAACATTAAAAAATCTTCTTCTCCAGATCTAGCAGGCAGAATCTTTTGATATTTGGTATGCAACATTGTGGGATGGATCTGATTCAAATTTGTTCAAACCAGCTCCCTGGATTCATATTTGGGCTCACTATAGATGCCAGAATTCGAACTTAGTGCATTTCAGGCAAATTTCTTGAAAAAAATCTTCTTCTCCAGATCCAGCTGGCAGAATCTTTTGATATTTGGTATGCAACATTTTGGTTTGGATCTGATTCAAGTTTGTTCAAATCGGCTTCCTGGGTTTATATTTGGGCTCAGTATAGGAGCCCAAATTTGAACTTAGTGCATTTCAGGCAAATTTCTTTGAAAATCTTCTTCTCAAGATCCAACAGGCAGAATCTTTTGATATTGGGTATGCACCATGCTTGGGGGGAGGGGGGGGGGGGATTCAAGTTTGTTCAAGCCAAGTCCCTGGGATTATATTTGGGCTCACTGTGTTAGCCCGAATTATAACTTAGTTCAAAATGAGGAATTTTCTTTAAAAATCTTCTTCAGATACTGCAGTCGGAATGTTTTGATATTTGGTATGCAGCATCCTTAGGGGAATGAGATTCAAGTTTGTTCAAGCCATGTCCCTAGATCCATATTTGGGCTCACTGTGGGAGCCCGAATGATAACTCAGTTCAAAATGAGGAATTTTCTTTAAAAATCTTCTGCAGATCCAGCAGTTGAAATGTTTTGATATTTGGTATGCAGCATCCTTAGGGGGTTGAGATTCAAGTTGTTCAAGCCATGGCCCTAGGTCAATATTTGGACTCACTGTGGGAGCTCGAATTGTAACTTAGTTCAAAATGAGGAATTTTCTTTAAAAATCCTCGTCTTCAGATCCAGCAGTCGCAATGTTTTGATATTTGGTGTGCAGCATCCTTAGGGGGGTGAGATTCAAGTTTGTTAAAGCCAAGTCCCTGGGTTTATATATGGACTCCCTGTGGGAGCCTGAATTATAACTTAATTCAATATGAGGAATATTCTTCAAAAATCTTTTTTTTTAGATCCACTGGTCAGAATCTTTGGCTATTTGGTATAAGCTTTTCTTAGGAGGAGCAGATGCAACTTGTTGAAATCAATTCTCTGGGTTGATATTTAGGCTACCATGTCAGGTGAGTGCCCTCAGGCCCCCTGGGGCCTCTTGTTTTTGTTGAAACAGAATTCATAAATGTGTGCATTTTCAAGAAAATCTTCTTTGAAACTACAAGGCCAAGTGTTTTGAAACTTAATGTAACTGATGGCTGTAACCTCCTCTACCAATGATCCTCATTTAATCTTTATCGGGTTGCAATTATGGCTGTAATTGTGGCTTACAATTACTTTTGAAACCGTTTTGGAAATCACATTTTCATCATCTTCTCTGAAAGTACTGAGCCAATGTGAACCAGACTTGGCAGGCATGGTCTATGTGAGGTTCTCTACAACTGTTACTCATTTTATTCCTGTTGGATGAAAAACGTGGCTGCCAGAAGCATTCTTTAATTCTGATTGGTCAATTTTGAAAACTCTTCTCCTCTGAAACCACAGGGCCAAATGTTTTGAAACTTTGCATGGTAGATGACTGGGACACCCTCTACCAACGTTCCTCATTTAATGTTGTTGTTGCAAACATGGCCACAATTGCAGTTTATAGTTACTTTAGGAAAACCCTATGGGAAATCCCATTTTCATCCTCTCTCTAGAATTACTGAGCCGACGTGAACCAAAACTTTGCAGGAATGGTCTATAGGAGGCCCTCCATAAACGATCCTCTTTTTTTGTTCCTGCTGGTTGGAAAATGTGGCCACCAGAGACATTCTATTATTCTGTTTGATGGATTCAAATGTTTTGAAACTTCACGTGATTGAGAACTAGGACACCTACTAATGATCCTCATGTAATGTTGATGTAATGTTGCAAAACATGGTCACAATTGCAGCTCATAGTTACCATGGAAAGTCTATGGGAAATCACATTTTTATATGTAGTTCCAGGTGAGCGATTACAGGCTCTTTAGAGCCTCAGGTTTTTTATTTTTTTGTTTAATTTGTCATATCAGCAGTTGAAAAAGGGCACCACAAGGGGCATAACTCTGATGGTGCCCATAAAATACAAAACAAATCTTCTTCAGATCCAGGAGTCAGAATCTTTTAATATTTGGTATACAACATCTCTAGGGAGGTGGGGGGGGGGGCTGCAGGGGCAGATTCCAGGTTGTTGAAATTTAGTCCCTGGGTTAATATTTGGGCTCCCTATGGGAGCCCAAATTTTAACTTGGTGCATATGAAGTAATTTCTTTAAAAATCTTCTTCAGATCCAGGAGTCAGAATCTTTTCATATTTGATATACAACATTACTAGTGGGGTCAGTTTCAAGTTTGTTCAAATTGAGTCGCGGAGTTAATATTTGGGCTCCCTATTTGAGCCCAAAGTTTAACTAGGTGCAAGATCACAAAACTTCTTTAAAAATCTTCTTCAGTTCCACCATTCAGAATCTTCTCATATTTGGTATACATCATCTCTACAGGTCCAGATTCAAGTTTGTTCAAATCGAGTTCCTCTGTTAATATTTGGATTCTCTATGAGAGTCCAAATTTTAACTTAGTGCAATACGAGGAAATTTCTTTAAAAATGTACTTCTTCAGATCCACCAGTCAGAATCCTTTAACATTTGGTATACTTCATCTCTAGGAGGGGATGGGGGGGAGGGGGGGGGGGCAAATTCAAGTTTGTTCAAATCGGATCCCAGGGTTGAAAATTTTGTGTATTGTTCGGACTTAAAAATTTTGGACCAAAATTTGAAGAAAAAAAAATTGAGATTTTTGATGCATTTTGTTCAATTTTGAGATGACAAAAAAAAAATTTTTATCCTGAAAATGTTTGATTCGGTTCTGACTTGGAAATTTTTATGTTTTTTATGTGTTTTTTTCAATTTTTAGAGAGAGAGATAAAAAAAAAAATTTGAGCCTGAAAATTTTGGGTCCGGTTCAGACTTTGAAATTTTTGACCAAAATTCGGAATTTTTTTTTTTCATTTTTGTGTGTTTTGTTCAATGTTCAGACGGAAAGAAAAAGAAAAAAAAAAAAAAAAAATTTTATAGCCCAAATTTTGGGTCCGGTTCAGACTAAAATTTTGGACCAAAATTTGGAAGAAAAATATCAGTTTTTTATGTTTTATTCAGTTTTGAGACAGAAAAAAAAAATTTTAGTCTGAAAATTTTGGCACAGGTTGTTTTCAAAATCGAGTTCCTAGATGAATTAGAGTGCTTTCATGCAAAAATGTTTTTACTCTATGTTCTCCCCTCCCTTCCCTATCGGTGGTGGTGTTGATGAACCATGTCTAACTGAATATGACCCCCCAAATACTTCTTTGGCAGGTGAGCGATTAAGGCCCCATGTGCCCTCTTGTTGGTCTGTACCTTCCCTGTGGCAAATTACAGATGAAGTTCTGTTTTTGCTCCCTTCACTCAGTTTTTCTTGCAGTTACAGACTTATTGCCCTTACACTTGGAAATTTGATAGTTATAACAGGTCTTCCACACGTTTTTCAGTTATGGATGGAAATATTGAAATAATTTTTTGTATGTAGCTTCCTGATGTGTACCTCCACATCAAGTTTTAATTTCATTCCGATCCTTAGGTTTATCAAAGAGTAATTGCCCTTGAACCTGGAAATTTTACATATTAACTGCTGTTGTAGCTCCTCACCCATCTTACAGACTGCTGTTGTTGGAAATTTGACTGAAAAACAAGACTTTTCATTATAAATATCTCTTTTATATAATAATATAATAATGATATAAATATCTGGACCCTGGAACCCAAAACAGCTATTTGGTACATCATTTCACTGGTCTCTCAAGACCTGTGGTTTCTCAAGGAAGGCTTTACTGTACTGTATACTGTTTGAATTGCAAACTGTTTCAAATGCTGGGCCCACAGTGATAGCTCCCATCACTATGCATCTAGTTTCTTCTGCAACACTGCAGGTATACTTGCTATGTACCCTATGTGCATACTTTCAAAATATTCATGTTTAGAGTGTATTCTTGTGGCCATCTCGGTCTTTAGCATTATCAGCCTCATGAGGCAATGCTGCTGCGAATGTCACAGCCAACTATCCTAATGGTTTACAGTTTACATGTTGGTCTGAGTTTAGTCAATATTTGTGTTTCAGATCAGAACTGAAATTCAAGGTATAGCAGTGTCAAATTTGCAAACTGAGAAGAAAACTTAATAATTGTAACTTTATCACACATTGCTTTTCTGTCACATCTGTAACAATTTGGTTAGGGCATTGGTCTTCAGATTGAAAGATCATAGGTTTAAAAGTTCGATCCTGATTAACATCATTATTTGTGTTGTGTCCCTAGGCAAGACATCTTAATCCCAATTGTCCCAAGTGTGAGCACAGTGGCTCAGTGTACTGCATGTCAATGGTACACTTGCCTTCAGCTGATGCTAACCTTCCTTGTGCGGAGATAGTAAGTTGGAGAATTGGACAGTTATACACCACAACTCAGTAGTTCTCTCTGGTTACACCAACTTTTTCCACCCTTGAAGCTGTCTGTGTAAAATGTCACTCAAAACCTTATTTAAACAAAAATGAAAAGATTGAAGATAGCAAAAAAGAAAAGGACAACAGTTACTTTTACATCGTAATTCTTCCTAGATTGTTTGTGAAGATTTTTACTGGAAACTCATTATGTATCATGAATAAATTCCCATTTAACAGGCAATCATTAATATTGCCTAATATACCAAAATGTTAAAGAACTATTTTTCATTCAACAAAAATATTCATTGAAACAGAATTTGCTTCATTCTGGTGACAATCAAGCCAGAAAATAAGCAGACTATCATCTGCAAAATGAGGTCTCCAGAGAGTGAATTTAGTGATGCTACCTTGCACAAGCAGTATCACTAAATTTACGCTCTGTGAACCTCATTCTGAATCATGGTCTCAAAACTAAATAGAAATAGTTACCCAGAAGATAAATTGGTCCACTGTATGGGAAAGCATCTTCAAATTCACCCTCTGGGGACCTCATCCTGCAAATGTCAGATTGCTTATTTTCAGGCCTGGTGAAAATTGAGTGTTTATTTTATTATATCTTATTTAACATTGCACATTGAGCTCAGTCAACATGATTCAACAGAACAAATGCTTATATTGGAAGTACTGAGGTCAAATAGGTCTGTAATGCCTAGGAATCTGAGGATTGTTAATAAACATTTTTGAAAAAAGACAATAAATTTTTTTCAGTTAACAGGAATTTACTCTATAACCCACATGCAAATAAGAGAGCAAATTTGTACTAGAGAAATGATAAATGCTTTGGTACTTGAAAATGTTATTCAACTAAGAGGGTTATTTCCATCGGTAAATATCCAGTTAAGTGGCACCACTGTACAATTAGTTGACAACCTTTACATAGTTTGTCACTTCTAATTTGAATGAACTCAATAAGATCATTTCAAGGAGGGGGTCACAAACTAACAAAAATAGAAATATTCCAACAGCAGTAGGCAGAATTGGTCAGTTTATTGGGTATAGGATTATTTTTTTGGTGTATGATTTCACTAACTAGGGCCTGAATTATTAAAAGTTTGTGAAATTTATTCAGGCAAAACAGCAAGATATTTCCTGGGTGCTGAAAGTTCTACTGAATACCGTGGAGAAAGCATCAAAGTACCAACAGCTCTTCCAGTTTATTCCTGAGTTTTACATTGAAACTTGTATCAATACTTACAGCAGCTTAAAGAATTACTTCCATCCTACAACTGCTTTTGAACATATTGAAGGTAACTATCTTTACATAAAACATTTTATTTTTTGAGAAACAACAAACAAAATAATTTTTTCCCATTTGTTTCTAGAGATAACATCTTTTTTTCACTAGGCTGTGATTTAACTCATTGATAGAACTCGTGATATCCAGTGCTTTATTTTCTGTCAGGATAGCATATTAACTGGTAAAGGGCTAGATTATTTTTGGTGATCTGAATTTGTTCATCAAAATTTGTTTTATTACAAATTATTGGAGAGTGCCTACAGGCCAAAATAGGACACATTTGAATAAACCAAATATGATTTGCATTTGACTAAATTTGGAACATAAGCAAGGAAAATGTTAGCTTTTGCACTGGTACTCTCATTAGCTTAACTTGACAAAGTCAAGATAAGCTATTGCCATCACGCATGCGGAAGTCTGTTGTCTGTTCACATTTTCCTTTAGCACAGGCTACACCCCGTAGTTCGTATCTGATCATCACAAAATTTCATAAGCAGGTTTGGGGTCATGTCTGGATGAGAACGTCCACTTTTGGTCATAATTGGTCAACCGTGATGGCTGTCCGAGCCCAAAACCCAAAAATGTTTAGCACAGTCAACAGGTTGTATTTATGAAGGGATTTCATTGTAACTTGGTCGCGTGCCTCTGTATAATATCTAGATGAGAACGTCCCCTTTTGGTCATGATCTGTCAACTGTGATGGCTGTTCAAGCCCGAAACCAAAAAACTTTTAGCAGTCTGCAGGTCACATTTAATATGGAGGGATTTCATTGTAATTTGGTAGGATGACTCTGTATGATGTCTAGATGAGAACGTCCCCTTTTGGTCGTGATCGGTCAACCGTGTCAACTGCCCGAGCCCAAAAACCTTTAGCACAGTCTACAGGTCATATTTATAGAGGGATTTCATTGTAACTTGGTAGGTTGACTCCAGATAATGTCTAGATGAGAATGTCCCCTTTTGGTCGCAATTGGTCAACTGTGTTGGCTACAGGGGCCCGAAGCCCTTTAGCACAGTCTATAAGTCATATTTATGAAGGGATTTCATTGTAACTTGGTATGATGACTCCAGATAATGTCTAGATGAGAACGTCCCTTTATGGTCACGATTGGTCAACTGTGATGGCTACAAGGGTCCGAAAACCCCAAAACCTTTAGCACAGTCTACAGGTTATATTTATAAAGGGATTTCATTGTAACTTGGTAGGATGACTCCAGATAATGTCTATATGAGAATGTCCCCGTATGGTCACAATCATTCAGCTGTGACAGCTGCCCAAAATCCAGAAACTCTTAGCACATTCTACAGATTGTATTTATAGAGGGATTTCATTGTAACTTGGTAGGCTGATTCCATATAATGTCCAGATGATAACGTCCCCTTTTGGTCACGATTGGTCAACTGTGATGGCTACACAGGCCCAATGCCCGAAAACCTTTAGAACAGTCTACAAGTCATATTTATGAAAGGATTTCATCGTAACTTGGTAAGATGAATCCAGATGATGCCTAGATGAGAATGTAACCTTTTGGTCACGATCATTTAACCATGACGACTGCCCAAGCCCAAAACCCGAAAAGCTCTAGCACAGACTACAGATCATATTTATGAAGGGATTTCATTGTAACTTGATAGGATGACTCAGTATAATGTCTAAATGAGGATGTCCTCTTTTGGTTGCGATCGGTTAAGCATGATGGCTACACAGGCCTGAAGCCCCAAAACCTTAAGCACAGTCTGCATGCCGTATTTATGAAGGGATGTCATTTAACTTGATAGGATGACTCGTTGTGGAATAATTTCACTCTAAATTGGTAACTTTCGTTGATATACTTTAACTGTGAGGGCCACATACATTAACTGTGAGGGCCACATTAACCCCACCCCTCAGTTCTTTAGTACAGTCTACACCTCATATTATTGTCTCCCGCTTTTTGAAAAAAATGGGAGATATTAAATCGGGGTGTCCTTCTGTGTTTTTCGTTTCCAGACTCTAACTTTCCTTAGAGTCAGTCGAGTTCGATGAAATTTGGGTAGTAGATCACTTTTATCAATGAAATTTGATTGGCTGATGGTTTTCAGACTCTAACTTTCCTTAAAATCAAGGTCAAGTTTGAATGTGGGAAATTTTGAACCGAAAATCTGTCTGTCTGCCTGTCCGTCTGGCCAATGTGTATCAATGCACCTCGGACTAAAAGCCGTATTTATGAACCGACCTTCACGAAACCTCTTGGGTATCTTTGTTATCATTGTGAGACCAGAATATATGTTTTGGGGTTTGGTCCAAAATTCAAGATGACCACCAGCGGCCATTTTGTTCCGAAATTGGATGTAATCAGTTTTTTGTACAGAACTTCTATATGAAAGTTTGGATTTGAATAAACTTTTGTATGAATATTTAGTAACATGCAATACATCACATATAATTCGGGTTTTGTTCTTGTGCAAAAATTATTCAAATTAGGGAAACTTTGATTTATTCAGTGCTACTACTAATACACAGTAAGTGCACACCTTCAGTGTTTTTCGTTCCCAGACTCTAACTTTCCTTACAGTCAGTTGAATTCGATGAAATTTGGGTCCAAGTTCGAACATGAGCATTTTCCGCGCATATTAATTTGGTTTCTTAAATTTGATTGGCTGATGGTTTCCAGGCTCTAACTTTCCCTACAGTCAACCGATTTCAATGAAATTTCATATATGGATTACTTTTATCAGTACCTAGGTCAAGTTCGAATGTGGGAAATTTTGTACCGGAAATCTGTCCGTCTGCCTGTCCATCTGCCCATGCATCAATGCACCTCGGACTAAAAGCCGTATTTATGAACCGATCTTCACGAAACTTCTTGTGTATCTTTGTTATCATTGTGAGACCAGAATATGTGTTTTGGGGTTCCTGTCTGTTCTGTCTCTTCTAAATAACTTCCACTTGCAACTCAACTATATTCCACTTGATGCATTAATTCCCCTTGAAACTGCTGCCTAGCAGGAGACATGAATTCACTGAATTTGCTTGTTTTTATTGAAAACATAGCATACAAGAAACTGAATTTAACATATTCCCAATTATCACAATTCTTGTCTTATTTCATAATCCTTTCATAAACATTAAACATTATCCTTTTCATTAAACATAACACAAGTTAAGCTACAGGGTCATTGACACTTTCATTTTTTGACAGCCGTGATATTGGATCTAGCACTTAAATTAAACAGAAAATATCAGTATTGTAGCTCTGTTATTTATATTGGATGATTTCACAATCAAGATCAAGAATTTTTCAAGACTCAGACTTGTCTGGAGGCATATTGTTTGAATACGTATGTTTATGTACACTTGAGCCTAAATGCATTTAAAAGTAGATCAATTCAAATACTTTCACTCAGTTGTTAACTGGTTGAGTGCTAAAAGCCGCTATCAGGGCTTTAAAAAAATGGGAGTTCCAGATATCTTCCTTACTCATATTTCCTATTCAGTCAGATGCAAATGATATTTTGTGTATATAGATTGTTTTATTACAAATTAATGAAGAGTGCCTGTGGGCACTCTCCATTATTTTAAAATAAACAAATTTTGAATAACAAATTCAGACCACCAAAAATAATCCAGCCCTCAACCAGTTAAGTTCAACATAGTGTATGTTGTAAAGTGGATCATGGTTTTAAAAGAGGTTACAAATAAATACCAAAGGCCAATCAATTTTTAGCTCAACTTAACAAAGTCAAGCTGAGCTATTGCCATCACTTCTCGTCCGTCGGCGTACGTACGTACGTACGTATGTACGTATGTACGTACGTTAGTACGTTAGTACGTTAGTACGTATGTCCACAATTTCCTTTGGCACACCTCACAGGTCACATTTATGATCAGATTACTTTGAAACTTGGTATGCTTGTTTGGGATGACCTCTAGATGGGAGCTATCGATTTTCTTCAATTTCCGTCAAAAAATGTTGCCGCGGCCAACGTTCTTAGAACTTAGTTTAGTCAAACCACAATATTTCCCTTTGGCACACCCTACAGGGCACATTTATGATTTGATTGCTTTGAAACCTGGTGTGCTTATTTAGGGTGACCTCTAGATGGGAGCTATCGATTTTCTTCAATTTCTGGCAAAAAATGTTGCCACGGCCAACGTTCGTAGAACTTAGTTTAGTCAGACCTCAATATTTCCCTTTGGCACACCCTACAGGGCACATTTATGATCAGATTGCTTTGAAACCTTGTATGCTTGTTTGGGTAGACCTCTAGATGGGAGCTATATATTTTCTTCAATTTTTGTCAAAAAATGTTGCCGCGGCCAACGTTCTTAGAACTTAGTTTAGTCAGAAGACTCAATATTTCCCTTTGGCACACCCTACAGGGTACATTTATGATCGGATTGCTTTGAAACCTGGCATGCTTGTTTGGGGTGACCTCTAGATGGGAGCTATCGATTTTCTTCAATTTCCGTCAAAAAATGTTGCCGCGGCCAACATTCTTAGAACTTAGTTTAGTCAAACCACAATATTTCCCTTTGGCACACCCTACAGGGCACATTTATGATTTGATTGCTTTAAAATGTGGTATGCTTATTTAGGGTGACCTCTAGATGGGAGCTATCGATTTCCTTCAATTTCCGGCAATAAATGTTGCCAAGGCCAACGTTCGTAGAACTTAGTTTAGTCAGACCTCAATATTTCCCTTTGGCACACCCTACAGGGCCCATTTATGATCAGATTGCTTTGAAACCTGGTATGCTTGTTTGGGAATACCTCTAGATGGGAGCTATCGATTTTCTTCAATTTCCGTCAAAAAATGTTGCCGCGGCCAACATTCTTAGAACTTAGTTTAGTCAGAAGACTCAATATTTCCCATTGGCACACCCTACAGGGTACATTTATGATCGGATTGCTTTGAAACCTGGCATGCTTGTTTGGGGTGACCTCCAGATGGGAGCTATCGATTTTCTTCAATTTCTGTCAAAAAATGTTGCCGCGGCCAACGTTTTTAGAACTCAGTTTAGTCAGACCACAATATTTCCCTTTGGCACACCCTACAGGGCACATTTATGATTTCATTGCTTTGAAACCTGGTATGCTTGTTTGGGGAGACCTCTAGATGGGAGCTATCGATTTTCTTCAATTTCCGTCAAAAAATGTTGCCACGGCCAACATTCTTAGAATTTAGTCGAGTCAGACCACAATATTTTCCTTTTGTACACCCTACAGGGCACATTTATGATCGGATTGCTTTGAAACCTGGCATGCTTGTTTGGGAAGGCCTCTAGATGGGAGCTATCGATTTTTTTCGGTTTCTGTCAAAAAATGTTGCCACTGGCAAAAAAAAAATGACACTGGTACCAATGATCTTCAATTTTGCCATTTCATTTATAACTTACCAAGTTCAAGTTTGTCAAGTTGAGCTACAGTGTCATTGACACTTTCATTCGTTTTGTTATTTGTCTAAGGATGAGAATGTAGGGGAACAAAAAAGTGGTTGCCTCATTTCTTTTGAGGAGAATGATAGATAACAAAGCAATGGTTTGCCAAAGCTGTACAGGTCTGCAGAGGAAGAATATTAGGTAAGCCTTCCTTATGGTGGAATGGAGCATTCAGAATGAGACCCTAAAAGGTTATCTTCTAAACTGCTGGAACCTTAGAAAATCTCTTAATACCCCCCCCCCCCCCCTCCCCCCCCCCCCCCGCCCTATCCCCCCCCCCCCCCCCCTCCACACTCACACTTGCAGGGGTTGAAACAAATACAGAAACATGGATTGATTTTTTTTCAGATTATGAAGTCATATTAAACAAGTTTGCGATGTTCATCACCAAACATTTTGCAGAAAGTCGAATTGTAAATGCAGGTAAGCAAAGGGTAGTAATTTATAAGGATTTGGTGTTAAGACAGAACCAAATGAGGGTAGAGTACAGAGTATTTGAATCAACGGTCTTATGTGGAGTTTTTCCTGTATTTAGTGTGTGCCAAAGACAGGCATGAAAACCAGAAAAAAACTCTTGACAAGGGTTGATTCCTGTCCACTGTACCTAAGCTGTGTTCTGCATTAAAATTGAATTAAGTAAAAGTGAATGAAGCTGTTATTTTTAAAGAAAAACATCACCTTTGGCAGTCTGATAACTGTTTTGTGTTAAAGCATTTCATTCACATCATTATGTCTCTCAGATGCAAAATGCCCAATCAGATGCATTTGTATATGATATTCTTATGCATAATCTAGATTTCATGCGTGTTGTATCTAGCAGATTTCTCAATGTCTGTATTGAAAATGCAATCAAGGTATCAGGGATAGAAGAAATATGTGGTACATCCCTTAACTGATTCAGTTCTAAATTTCTTTTCTCTCGCCTGCGTTAGCAAAGGGGTTGCTAATTTTGAACAACCAACCGACTGATGGCATCAACAATAAGCAATAACTGTTAACCATTGAAGATAATTTTTTGAAACTTTATGGGGAGTGTACACCACCATGACAGGATATGTCACAATCAGAACATTGCAACTAGGTTCAGGGACAAGATTACTGTTACTAAAAGTAGAATTTCACTTCAAGGAACATTAAGTTTCTGATCAAGTTTTTGTTTTGGTGATAACTTTTTGAACATTGAAGATAATTCCATGGAACTTTACAGGGTGGTACACCACTATGATAGGAAATATCTCAGAAATGATATAATATTTTTATACTATACCAATGACCCAGACTTAGCTGGTGCTAAACTCTTTAATTCAGGGCCAAACACAAATTTTGTCCCCCCAATCCCCAAAATTTGCATCAAAAACCAAAAATTAGATGTCCTATATGGTCCTCCATACATTTACTCCTCTGCGCATGCGCAGTGTCAAGGAGGTCCCAAAATTGGCGCCAATTATCAATCTTTGTTTGGCCCTCCATACAGTTGCACTTCACTGTTATTTGTGCTTCCAAATCTCAGTTTTAATGATGCCAGACACATTTTGATGAGAGAAATGGTGGATATAAAGAGGAAATATAAGGAGGAGAGGAAAAAATAATGCAAGAAGTTCGCAAGTTCGATTGAAGGGGTTGATGTCTGCTAGCTCGCCCGGTGTCACGTCCATTCACCGAATGGGTCAGCACCCAGGTTCGTCCATTGCGGTCTAGGAGAGAGAGTCGGGTGTTGCGAGCACTATAAACCTTCCACGTGCACACCCAGTGACGACGGAACAGAGGATGGTTCGGAGGAAGCTTGATAGTCCGGTATTTAGCTTGTCCAGCTCCGCACGAGCTGCAAGCGAGAGGGGTCCCTCTCTCATACAGCAACATCTGGGACCAGATGTTGTACTTCGTAGCGTTACGCAGTCGGAGCATACGTTCCTCATCCTCACGGCAGCACACACGACTGCACCTTGGCTACGTGACCAGTGATATCCAGTCAGCTTCGCCGACCAGGGATTCCACGGCGACCAGGTCACGCCATCCGGTAGCCAGGGATACGAGGCCTTCTACATCCAGTCGTTCGCACAAAAGATGTATGCAAGATGCAACGTCCAGAGAGCTTCCGGCGGCTAAATCCAGTAAGACCGAGGCTCCCCAGGCCTCCGTAACGAACGTGCTATCACAGATAGCAAAGATCATCGCAGCATCCCAGCAACCGGCAGAGCCTCTGTCGGAATATGAAGTTTCAGACGAAGCTGGGTCGGTACGTTCCGCCGCTGAATCAGGTGCGGACGACCAAGAATTGCAAGAGGTCCGGCTGGATGGCAAAAGAGATTCCGATGAGTTAGATTTTTAGCTCACCTACATCTGTAAGATGTGGTGAGCTATTGTGATAACCTCGGCGTCGGCGTCCGGCATGTCCAATATTGTAAGATTTAATGTTAAGGTCAATTTCTCAAACATCAGTGGGCTCAGGCCTTTGATATTGCATATGTAGGTTGTATGGGACTATCAGAACAGTGTTTAACCCAGATACTACGACTTTTTTCCAAATTTCACCTAAAATTTTCTGCCAAAAGTTGTTGTAAGAATTTGCGTTTAGGTGTTGTAAGAATTTGTGTTAAAGTCAGCTTTTGTGCAGATTGTGCTGCTTTAACTTCTCATTACTGTTGATTTTCATATTTCAAAAACAACTGTAGGTATTAACCCTACTGTATGCAGAAATTTAACGAAAATTTTCTTTTTTTCACTCAGAATTTTCATGTTTTTCTCGGACTTAGTAAATTTTAAGTTGTAAAACTTTGTGTTTAGGTGAGTTGTGTTTCTATGTGTCTTTCCAAGCGATTAATATTCTACACTTGGGTTACTGAACTCTATTGCAGTAATATTTAACCCTCATTACATGCATATTTGAGGAATTTGAGGCTGTTTTTCTGCCAAAACTTGTTGTAAGAATTAGCGTTTAGGTGTTGTAAGAATTTGCGTTGAAGTCAGCTTTTGTGCAGATCGTGGTGCTTTCACTTCTCATTACTGTTGATTTTCATATTTCAATAACAACTGTAGGTATTAACCCTACTGCATGCAGAAATTTAACGGAAATTTTCTTTTTTTTCAGTCAAAATTTTCATGTTTTTCTCGGACTTAGTAAATTTTAAGTTCTAAAAGTTTGTGTTTAGGTGAGGTGTTAAGGTGAGTTCTCAAAGATCAGTGGGCTCAGGCCTTTGATATTGCATATGTAGGTTGTATGGGACTATCAGAACAGTATTTAACCTTGATACTATGACTTTTTTCCAAATTTCACCTAAAATTTTCTGCCAAAAGTTGTTGTAAGAATTTGCGTTTAGGTGTTGTAAGAATTTGCGTTAAAGTCAGCTTTTGTGCAGATTGTGCTGCTTTAACTTCTCATTACTGTTGATTTTCATATTTCAATAAAAACTGTAAGTATTAACCCGACTGTATGCAGAAATTTAACGGAAATTTTCTTTTTTTTCAGTCAAAATTTTCATGTTTTTCTCGGACTTTGTAAATTTTAAGTTCTAAAAGTTTGTGTTAAGGTGAGGTGTTAAGGTGAGTTCTCAAAGATCAGTGGGCTCAGGCCTTTGATATTGCATATGTAGGTTGTATGGGACTATCAGAACAGTATTTAACCCTGATACTACGACTTTTTTCCAAATTTCACCTAAAATTTTCTGCCAAAAGTTGTAAGAATTTGTGTTTAGGTGTTGTAAGAATTTGCGTTAAAGTCAGCTTTTGTGCAGATTGTGCTGCTTTAACTTCTCATTACTGTTGATTTTCATATTTCAATAACAACTGTAGGTATTAACCCTACTGTATGCAGAAATTTAATGGAAATTTTCTTTTTTTCAGTCAAAATTTTTATGTTTTTCTCGGACTTAATAAAATTTTAAGTTGTAAAACTTTGTAAACTTTGTGTTTAGGTGAGTTGTGTTTCTGTGTGTCTTTCCAGGCGATTAATATTCTACACTTGGGTTACTGAACTCCATTGCAGTAATATTTAACCCTCATTACATGCATATTTGAGGAATTTGAGGCTGATTTTCTGCCAAAACTTGTAAGAATTAGCGTTTAGGTGTTGTAAGAATTTGCGTTAAAGTCAGCTTTTGTGCAGATTGTGGTGCCTTCACCTCTCATTACTGTTTATTTTCTCATTTCAATAACAACTTTAGGTATTAACCCTACTGTATGCAGAAATTTAACTGATTTCTTTTCTTTTTTTCAGTCACAATGTTCACGTTTTTGTCTGACTTACTCAATTTTAAGTTCTAAAAGTTTGTGTTAAGGTGAGGTGTTAAGGTGAGTTCTGTTTCTATGTGTCTTTCCACGCAATTGATATTGTACGCATGGGTTACTAAACTACATTGCGGTAACGTTGCGCCCTTATTACATGCATATTTGAGGAATTTGAGGGGGATTTTTAGGACTTATTTTCACTTTCTTTAAAAAAAAATTTTTTAAACTTTTTTTTTTTATTTAATACTTTCTCATACTTGTTACTAGTAACATTAAGGCTTATTTTAGTTGTTGATGTGATGTATTTTTGTTGGGACTTATAGTCACTTTCTTGAACGAATGTTTTTCCGCAACTCCTCTTTAACCAATGAATGTACTTCAATCACAATTTCAGTGATTTATGAAAGCCTTTCCTAATTCTTATTTATGATTTAATATCTGGCCTCACGATTCATATTCTTAATCATAAACATTTCTAAAAGAAAAAAATGCTTTTATATCCAATGATTCTGTGTTGAATTGAAATATAATAAATGCAGAAATATAGACTTTCCAAAGCCATCAAATAAACCACATTAATCATTTGATACCTAGTTAATGATTTATGTTAACTAAATATTAGGCATGTTACATTGGAACGACATTATCAAGCGCGAATGTAGGTGAGCGTTGGGATGTAACATCCCTCTTGTTCCCTTTTGGAACAACATAAAATTGCCGTAGAGTTCATCCGACATTACCTTCCAGAAGTTGTTCCGCAGGACCAAAATGCTGCGCAGCTAGATAGGAGGGTGATAGTGCCACTGGACACCAAATTTTTTAATTGATTTAGGGACATTGTCCCAGAATTTCCGTCACAGTCCAGAAATCGATATTTGAATTATTAGATTACGCTATTGACAAACTTGCCAACAAGATGGGTAGGCTCTACAGCTGCCTTTCATCAACTCAAGGAATAAATTTGAAACGGCAGGTCAGGGCATCCAGAGATTTCCTCTGCGTTTAGACGACCAGGCTGAAGACCTTCAATTATCCATGCTGTCGTCTATGTCACTTCCTTCGTCAACGTTGGAAACGACAATATCGTCTAACAGAGCTAGTTTAGATGCTCTTTCATACGCAGATCACCTTACCAGAGCGTTGTCATTACGCTTTGAAGGACCAGAATTCCAAGATGTACAGACGTTCTTAAGAGTTCTGTCCAGGGCCATAGCTTTCTCCCTTTCAGTGGTGAATCTGGAGTTAGTTAGACGTGACGCGGCCCTAGCTACTTCCACACGCGTGGACAGTAAGGTGAAAAACTCTCTTAGAGTCGCTCCGGTCTCTGGAGAGTTTCTCTTCAACGGCAAGCTTTCTGCAATATATGATAAATTAACTAAGAAAGCTTCAGACTCTCTGCTATTTAAGTCTGCTTCCAAAAAGTTGTACCAGCAGAGAAGAGTAGGCCAGGCACTTCTGGGACGAGTACGTCCAGGGGAAGTTCCTATAGAGGTTCCTATGCGTCCTCTAGGTCTTACTCTAGAGACCGTCAGAGTAGCGACTCGAGTAGGGGCCGTAATGCTGGCTGAAATAACCGGTCAGATGCCCCTAGGCCGACAGGGCAAGGTGCGGGTCATGGAGGACGTAGTTTCTCCTCCCGCAAGCCTCGCAGATCCAGGAGGTGATGGTTTAAACCTCTGTCGTGTTCCAGTGGGGGGAAGACTGTCGAGTTTCTCAACTGGGAATCAATTACGGAGGACCCTTGGGTTCGAGGGGTTATATCGGAAGGACTAAAACTGTCCTTCAAAGGCAAACCTCCGTTAACTCGAAGTCCAAGATGGACTCAGCTTCCGTCAAATTTACAGAAAAGAACGGCACTTCTATCAGAAGTCCAGTCTCGATCAAAGAAGAACGCGATAGAGGTCATAGAAAACCAGGAATCTCCAGGTTTCTACAGCCATCTCTTTCTGGTTCCGAAACCAGATTGCTCGTTCCGTCCAGTAATAGATTTAAGCTGGATAAACAAGCTGATCGTGGCTCCAAAGTTCTATATGGAGACCATTTGATTGGTCAGAGCGAACATTCGAGTGAACGACTATGCTGCGAGCATAGACCTCAAGGATGCGTACTTTCACATCATGGTACATCCGGCGTTCAGAAAGTATCTTCACTTCGCTGTCCTAGGTATTGTTTATCAGTTCCGAGCGATGTGCTTCGGTCTGAATCTAGCGCCCTGGGCTTTCACTCAGGTAATGAACTCGGTTCGGTATTGACTTATTTCCGAGGTCATTCGTCTGCGGTAACGTCGGCTGGACGATATTCTTCAGAGGTACGGCAACGAGTTAATGCTTCAGAACGACATGCAGAATCTGCTTCTATTTTCCGACGTCTCGGTTTCATAGTAAACGAAGAGAGGGTCGGATCTGGTGCCGTCCAAGTCATTCACCCACCTGGGGATGAGCTTCAAGATGCACAACAATCTCGTTCATCTGTCGTTAACCAGGGCAAAATTAGTCACTTGTTACGCTCGCTATTGTCTTCACCCAGACAAAGTTACAGCGAGAGAATTCATGAGACTGATGGGTCTGTGCAGATCTGCCGCAGATCTCATTGTCCCCCGACCCTCCTTCGGGGGACTATTGTAATCAGCAGTGTCCGTCCGTCTGTCCGTGCGTGCATCCGTGCGTCCGTGCGTCACACCCTTGTCCGGATGATAACTTTAGTTTGGATGATTTTACTGAAACTAAATTTGGTATGTGTCTTACTTGGGTGGAAATGCAGGTCAAGTTCGAAAATGGGCACGCTCCACTGATTTCTACTGGATTTATTCCCCTTTTTCGACTTAAAAAATACAGTTTTTGTGTTGTCCGGATGATAACTTTAGTTAGGATCATTTGATTGAAACGAAATTTAGTATGCCGCTTATTTGAGTGGAAATGCAGGTCAAGTTCGAAAATGGGCACGCTCCACTGATTTTTACTGGATTTATTCCCCTTTTTCGACTTAGAAAATACGGTTTTTGTGTTGTCCGGATGATAACTTTACTTTGGATCATTTGATTGAAACGAAACTAAGTATGTGGTTTAATTGGTTGGAAATACAGGTCAAGTTAAAAAATGGCCATGCTCTGCGAACAAATTGCATCCTAACAGCTCCCTTGAATTTGCCATCTTGGTCGGGGGACCGGGGGCGTTGCCCTTGTTCCAATGGGGCGGCTACACACTCGTCCTCTCCAGGTCTATCTGACTCAGAATTGGAGAGTGAAGATTCATTCGCTCGATACGGATATCCTCTTGTCAAGCCAAGTGAAACAAGAAATTCAGACTTGGGCAGACATACAGTGGTTAACTCAGGGAGTACCACTGCAATTGCCAGATCCGAGTTTTACGATTATGACGGATGCCAGTCAAACAGGTTGGGGCACGACACTGAGCCCATCGGACTTGAAGTGCCAGGGTCTTTGGGATCTGCAGTTTTTAAGCAAGCACATCAACTTCAAAGAGATGATGTCGATTTGGCTTGCTCTACGTTATTGGATAGACGTTATTCAGAATGCACACGTGCAAATTCTGTCTGACAATACGACGGTAGTTGCGTATATTCGGAACCAAGGAGGTACTCATTCCATTCCGTTGCTCAATCTAACGGAAAGAATTCTTCTGTTTGTACTAGAACATCAGATTCTCCTATCAGTCTGTCATATTCCGCGTCGTCTGAATGTCTTAGCAGACTCCCTTTCACGGAGGGGTCGCCTGTTGCCATCAGAATGGACTCTCAACAAGCAAGTATTCAATCAGATTTGCTACCAATGGTAATGGCCAAGGATAGATTTATTTGCGACACATCTCAACAATCAGTTGCAGATGTATGTGTCACCTTGTCTGGATCCTCGAGCGTTCGTAGTAGATGTTCTCTCGATCTCTTGGGACGGAATGATAGGATATGCGTATCCTCCATCGCCGTTGATTCAGCAGATATTGCCCAAGATAAAACAATCGCAATGCAAGATTCTGTTGGTAGCATCTCTGTCTCCACAGAGACTGGATAAATCTACTCAGGTGTCTGTTGTGGGACATGCCGAGGAAGCTTCCTCAACGGGAAGATCTTCTTTCGCAGGGTAAATCGCGCATCCTCCATCACAATCCGCAAGGTCTAAACCTTCACGTATTTCCGTTGTGCGGTCCTGCTTGCACGGAAAGCATTTTACAGGATGAGCAGTGGACGCGATTTCTAACTGTAGGAGGACCTCCTCTTCGCTAAACTATGCTGCTAAGTGGAAGGTCTTTCGTCAGTGGTGTGGGGATCATTCAGTACATATTTATGATCCTTCCATTCCAGACATTGCAAACTTTCCAGTATACTTGTTTGATGAGATTAAACTGCAGCCTATCACCATTAAGGGTTATAGGTCTATGCTATCCGACACCTATGCACATCATGATAGCTTAATGATTGGAACTAATGTCTCTTTATCTAAATTAGTTAGAAATTTTTCGATAAACAGACCTAGAACCCTTAGATTAATTCCCAAGTGGAATTTGGCTTGGGTTCTTCTTAAGCTAAAAGAAGCGCCTTTTGAGCCTCTTGACACAGGGAACTTCAAATTCTTAACATATAAGACAGCTTTTCTCTTAGCCTTCTCTTCTGCTAGAAGAGTTAGCGAGCTTAATGCACTATCTGTGGATGATTCTCACTACCGTAGTGTTGGTAATACTACTACCTTTACCACCAATGTTGGATTTTTGGCTAAGAATCAGGCTCCTAATAAGTATCATGAACCTATTGTTATTAAGGCCCTTCCATCATCTGATGGGTGTAGGCCTTTACTTTGTCCTGTTAGAGCAATATGTATTTACAAACATAGATCTGAGTTCATCAGAAAGGGACGTAAGCTTTTCTTTCTGTCTTTGATGCCTAATAGAAAGGATATTATGGTTTATTCTATTGCTAGATGGATTCAATTAACTATCCGTACTGCTTATGAAAAATTATCTTCTTCTCAGCAGTCGGCACTCAAGATCTCAGCTCATGAAGCAAGAGCTCTTTCTACTTCTTGGGCCTATGCTAATTGTATTGCTATTAACTGATTTAATGAAGGCTGCATATTGGTCTCAACCTTCCACATTCACTAATTTCTCTCAGAAATATTGAGTCCATTTCTGGAGACCTCCATTGTTTAGGTCCGTTATCAGTTGCTCAGAATATCGTCCACTAAACAGTTGCAACTATAGTTAGTAGGCTTTCTGTTCCGGCAGTGACTCTGCCCTGCTGCCCTCTTCACTCTGGGGTATTTGACCCAGGGCAAGGGGAGGGGGGGGGGGGGCAGTTGTTCCCTTAGGTCACCTGCTTTATAGTGAAAAGCAAGGGAATACCTCCCCTAGATTCAGTAATTCCAAGTCGGTACCGGGATGGTTTTAAAGTGTAAAGCTAATGTTTACTCATGCATGTAATATTTTTAAAGTGTAGCTCGATGTGAAGCTTTTGTATATGTCACGTGTCAAACGGGTGTTAATATACAATCCTCGGACACTTTTAATGAGTATAAAGAGTCTCATTTCTCTGGACTTCCTTTATTTATTGGCTTACCTTTAAAAATATTAGTATAAAGGGTTATACTGGATGTTAATAGAGATCATTGATGATTATTATGCTCAATTACTGATCGGTATTGTGTCTTTCTTCTTTGATATAAATAAGAAAGATACATGTAAAGCCTATCTCTCCTTTTCTCCTGGAGGGGATATTTCTGTTATAGATAATTGAGCTTACTGGATTTTCCTTTATGTCCTAGGCCCTCCAACCTATTTACTATTCAGCTAAGTCTGGGTCATTGGTACAGTATAAAAATGTTAAAAAATTTATAGTAATTTATATATTTTTTATACTTACCAATGACCCAGATGGGGATGGCCCTCCCATGAGTTCGGAACTCATACCTCCCCACTGAGTACATAATGCCTACCAGGCACTGCTTGTAAGAATGATAATTGGCGCCAATTTCGGGACCTCCTTGACACTGTGCATGTGCAGAGGAGTAAATGTATGGAGGACCATATAGGACATCTAATTTTCGGTTTTTGATGCAAATTTTGGGGATTGGGGGGGGGGGGCAAAATTTGTATTTGGCCCTGAATTAAAGAGTTTAGCACCAGCTAAGTCTGGGTCATTGGTAAGTATAAAAAATATATAAATTACTATAAATGTTTTAACATTTTCTGGTCACGTTTGTGTTTTGGTGATAAGTTTTCAACATTTGAAGATAATTCTTTGAAACTTTTGATTGATTGATTGATTGATTGATATTTTATTTGCCAGTATACTAAAATATAACAATGTATACATATAGTACATGGAGTTAACATATTAAAATTTCAACACAAAAATATATTTCTTATAGTACATAAAAATACAAAATCCCAATAATTAAAGCTTTGTATACTGGCAGGGGAAGGCATAGCCAGATTGGCTGTCTTCCTGCCTTTCCCTGAGAGATATAAAAGAAAAAGAGAAAGAAAGATCAGCAAAAGAAAGAGAAAGAAATTGGTATTACACAGCAACATTGTGGATTCCAGTTATTATGTCTCGATTTGGTCTCATCCCAGCATGCGTGCGTAGTGTCGCTGATGATCAACTGCGAAATGTCGCTCCCTTGATTCTGCTGACACCGTTCCTCCCATTAGCTTGGAGGTAGTAATAGTATGAGTAAATCTACGATATGGTTGGTGGGAGCAGAATGTGAGGCGACATGGACGAGCGTACCAGACAACGTTTACTGTCAAAGACGACACATGATTTTATAGTTAACCCTTTACTAACATAACCGCCGAAACCACCCACAGCCATTCATAGAAGTCGTTATTCAAATTTTATTTTGTTTTCACACCTTGTTTCAAAACCACAGCCCACGATCCTCCCTTGGGGCGCTCTCCTTGAGCTCGCCCTAATGAAGACACTCGAGCTTTGTCTCCAAAAAGAAAAAATAAGATTAGTTAGTTATTCAAGAATTTTCTTATGACAAATGTCTCGGCTATCCACGTTGGAAAAGGGATACATTTTAGTTTATACAATCCGGACAATAAGGGTTCGAACAGGAAATGTTTTCGGAGTAAGAGGAGAAAAATATTGTTGTTAACTTTTTCTTGAATTCTTTCCTATTCTCTGTATTTCTGATATCTCTTTCTAACTCATTCCATAGCTTTGGTAGCGCAAAGACGGGTAATTTATCCAGGGTTTTGGTTCTGGTTTTGTGAGTGCGTAAGAGACCAGCCTGGCGAGTAATTATGTTTTGTTGGTTATTCACAATTGAGAAGAAGTTTGCAAATGAAACCGGGAGGTTTCCATTATGCCAATCAAACATAAATAATAAGGCGTGTAATTTGTATAAATCTTTTAACTTCAATATACTATCTTTGATAAATAGGGGGTCAGTGTGGGCATTGTATTTCTTATTATTTATTATTCGTAGTGCTCGTTTCTGCAGTTTTTTAAGACGATCACAGGCTTTTGACGCACCCCATAATGGAATTCCATAGATGAAATGGCTCTGTATCAGTGTGAAATATAACGTTTTCATAGCAGTATGAGGGAGAAACTTTTTAACTTTATTTAGAACGAAGTTGGCAAGTCCAACTTTTGTGCAGAGTTGAGATATGTGGGCGTTGTACGATAAGTTGTCATCAATATTTATACCAAGAAACTTTAAGGATTTCTCACTTTCTCCACTACCAACCTTGCAGATTACCCGGTTGTTTATATAGACATTCTGATGAGTAACATTCCTACCTCTGTGACTTGGATTAAGTAACATGTATTTCGTTTTCTTTTCGTTCAGGACTAGGTGGTTGGCTGTGCACCAGTCAAATATATTTTTTAATTCCTCATTAAAATCTGAGACTAGGGCAGTAATCTCCGCTCCAGACTTGTAAGCTTCTGTGTCATCGGCAAACGACAAGATATTTAATGTAGTTGAATTACTTATGTCATTGATGTATATTAGAAATAAAATAGGGCCCAATATAGAACCTTGTGGAACTCCACATGTCAGTTCAGTTAGATTTGAGTTGCTATCACCAAACGATACATACTGATTCCTGTTCTTCAGATAGCTTTTGAACCAACTTAAAGCGATACCTCTTATTCCATAGTGTTCGAGTTTTTGAAGGAGGATGTCGTGGCTTATTGTATCAAAGGCTTTGGAAAGGTCAAGAAAAATAGCTAAAGTGGTGTCCTTACTGACTTTGTTATTTTCTATAGCAACATGTTTTAACAGTTGCATAATTGGATGTAGTGTGCTATGCTGCTTCCTAAAACCATATTGGTGGTGATAGAGAATATTGAATTTATTGAGAAATTTTATCAGTCTAACAAACATCAGTTTTTCTAAAATCTTTGAAAAGACAGGGAGAATACTTATTGGTCTATAGTTTGTGAAGTTATATTTTTATACTGTACCAATGACCCAGACATAGCTGGTGCTAACTCTTAAAATATAGGGCCAAACACAAATTTTGCCCCCCAATCCCCAAAATTTGCATCTAAAACTAAAGAAAACATGTCCTGAAAGGCCCTCCACACCTCGCCCCCACTGCGCATGCGCAGTGTCAAGGACGTTCCGAAATTGGCACCATTTATCTTTCTAAGTTTGGCCCTTCATCAGTTAACATCTGACTGATCTTTGTGCTTTTAAATCTCAGTTTAAATGATGCCAGACACATAAATATTAGTGAAATGGTGATTCTAAGGAGGATAGAAAAGGAGGAGAGGAAAAGAATGTGTGACAGAATATTATCAGGGCTGTAACTTAAAATTTTTTAATGAAATTATGTTAAGTTACCTATTTTCAAGGCAGCAGCCATTTTGTTGTCATTCTGATTATTTAGTTACACTGTTTTTTCAAGTGTTTTTCCTCTCTCCCTGTCCTTTAAGTTCCCCCTTGCTATTCTCCCATGCTTTTGGCAAAGTTTCTGTAATTATTATTACTAAAATTTCTTGGGAGTTTTAGCTTAATAACAGAATGAATTCTGTTCTTTCCCCATGTTTACGTCTTCACCTACGGGTGGTTAGGCGTTGTGTTCTGCATCTACCATCTGATGTTCTGCAGTTTCTTCCCTGGAAGTCTCTGTTTTGCATCAGATGGTGTATTTTTGGTAACTGATTTCGGGCCTGGGTGCCTGGAGTCTTATTTTAGTGTTTTTACACTCATTGTTTACATTTACAACAGCCCTCTGTGTGAGGGGGGGATTTCTAAATAATAATATCTTTATGTTATTTTAATCATAACTAGATACATTATTATTGTTCGTAAGTGTTGAATAAATTGTTTAAAATATTTTTAAAATTTTTGTCCACACTTAGGCTTGGGATCCATTGGGGCTCAACGTTACTTTTCAGAAACTTGGGCTGTTCTGAAAAAATATTTTTTCAAAATATTTTGATTTCAATTATTTTTTCTATATTAATGGATCATATTATTATTATGTATTTTGATTGCCAGGGGTTAGTGCGAGTACCAGGACTTGTTTTCTTTTCACATTGAAAGGATATTGATCAATTGTTTTAAGAGGAAGTCTTCCTCTGACCTTATTATCATTCTATATGTGGTCAGTGTACTCGCATTAACTCCTGTTCTGTATCGTATGATTTCGATGACAATATGGGAAGCGTATGTCACGGTATGTTGTTGGGGATTTGGACACTCCGGTCCTTTCCCCGCAGGGTCACTCTACTTTATCAATTTCTATTTCAGACGATCAAGATTAGGGTGAGGTATCTGTGATGTCTTCCAACAGTGTGCCTCCGTCGTCACAATTAATGAAGGGCTAGCAGAAAAGTGCTCATGTAATACGCCAATTGCCTAAGAGGACCCTAGTAGGTTCGACGGCCTTTGACGTCCGCTAGCTCGCCCGGTGTAGCGTCCATTCACCAAATGGTTCGGCAGCCGGGTTCGTCCGTTGCGGTCTAGAAGGAATTTTGGGGTGATGCGAGCACTATAAAATTAACTTAATGCACACCCAGTGACGGCAGATCGGAGGGAGAACGGAGGAAGCCTTTTAGTTCGGTTCATAGCTCGTTCCGGTCCATCCGGACGGCAAGCGAGAGAGGCCCCTCTCTCGTTCAACAACATCTGGCCCCAGATGTTGTGGTACAATGTGTCGTTAGCGGAGCATACGTCCGTCGCTCGGGACGCTCCGTTGTATAGGCAGTCCGCTGAGACTGCTAAGGCTTCCTCTTCTCGTCAGCGCACACGACCGCACCTTGGCTGCGTGACCGCCGATATATTACCAGCTTCGCCGATCAAGGATTCTTCGGTGACCAGGTCACACCATCCGGCAGCCAGGGATTCGAGACCGATGGACTCCGGACGTTCGCATAGGAAGTATGCGGGAGCCATCTGATGCGGAGCTGCCCTCGGCGAAGCACCGATAGACTGCGCCTCCGCAGGTCTCGACGCCGGACATTCTTGTGCACACAGCAGAGCTTATCGCAGCATCCCAGCAGCCGACAGAAACGGTGTCGGATCGAGAATTATCCGACAGCACTGGGTCGGTAGCCGGGGACTCGAGGCCTGCAGACTCCGGACGTTCGCATAGGAAGTGTGCGGGAGTCAACGTACACGGAGCTTCCAGCGGCAATGCATCGTAAGTCCGCTACTGCACAGGCCTCGGGAACGGACGTGCTTTCCTTAATAGCACAGTTTATCGCAGCATCCCAGCATCAACTGAATCTGTCGCATATATTTTATCCGACGATGCTGGGTCGGGACGCTCCGCGGAAGCGGGTACGGACGTCCGAAAGTTTCATCCGGTCCGACGGGATACCGAAAGGGATTCGGTGGATTTCAAGCTTTCCCTTTCGGAACAACATATGCTGCGATGCCGGATAAGAAACTGATAGCGTCGGTGGACTTAGAAATTTTTGGTTCGGTTCAGGGACATCGTCCCTCAGTTCCGACATAGTCCAATAATGTCACACAAACTTTCGAATTATTGAACGACGCTATATATATTATTATTTTATGCTTGCTATCCAAGCATTTCTGGTTTCTTGTTCGAAGAGTTATGGAGATGTCTTTCAAAAGTGTGCCTCTGTCGTCATAGTTAATGAAGAGTTAGCGGCAATAAGTGCTCATGGAATATGTCTATCGCTTACGGAGTGACATTCGCTAGCTCACCCGGTGTAGCGTACATTCATCGAATGGTTCGGCTGCCGGGTTCGTCCGTTGCGGTCTAGGAAGGAGATTTGGGTGATGCGAGCACTTTAATTACTTTAGTACTCACCCAGTGACGGCAGATTGAGGATAGATCGGAGGAAGCCAACAACATAGGGGACCGCATGTTGTGGTTCAGATATTTTACATTCGGAGCATATGTCCGTTGCTCGGGACGCTCCGTTATATTGACAGTCCGAGAGACTGTCTTTAATGCTTCCTCATCCTCACAGCAGGGCACACGACCGCACATTGGCTACGTGACCTCGAGTATCCGATCAGTTTCGGCATTCAGTGATTCCACTGCGAATAGGTCGCGCCATCCGGTAGCCAAGGGACACGAGGCCTATACACTCCGTTCGCTCGCATATTGGAAGTATGCACGGGGTAACGATCTCGGAGCTTCCTGCGGCAATGCATCGTAAGACCGCTGCTCCTCAGGCCTCAGTGACGGACGTGCTATCCGAGTTAGCACAGTTGTTTCGCAGCATCCCAGCAATTGACGGTTTCTCGGTCGAATCAGGAATTATCCGACGGCGCTGGGTCGGTGCGGTCCGCGGTTGCATCAAGCTACGGACGACCGAACGCTTTATAGGGTCCGACAGGATGGCGAAAGGGATTCGAAAGATTTCGAGTTTTCCCTTTAGTAGTATCGGAAGATGCCTTTCATATCTTCTGGCATTTCTTCCAGTGATTATTTTTCGGACTTCATTGCTGCGATCTTGGATAAGAGACTTATAGCGTCATTGGACTCGGATTTTTCGATCGGTACAGGGACTTTGTCTCTGACTTACCGACGCAGTCCAATATTGTCATTACAACATGTGTTTTATTTTTCGACGCTATATATTATATATATATATATACAAGCCTGCTACTAAGCATGATAGTTTAGTTTCTTGTCCGCGTGGCTCATTTCTGCCATTTTATCTCATATAGTTTATTTTGGCAGAGCAGTGCATACCGAGAGTTCATATGCGTCTAGACGGTGTGATTAAAGACTGCATATATTCTTTTTCGCCGTTTATGTCTTTTCCAATTTCAATGTTGGGAACGACATTATGTATAGTAGACTTAACTTAGACGCTTTATTATACGTAATCCGCCTTACTGAGGCGTTATCATTACGTCTTCAAGAAAAGATTTACGGGATATTATTCTCAATGTAATTTCTTTTGAGGGCAGTAGTTTGTTCACGTATAACTCCGCCCTTCAGTGGCTGATTGGAGTTGGTTAGACGTGATGCAGCCCTAGCTACATCCACGCGTGGATAGTAGGTTAAGAACTCTCTCAGAGTCGCTTCGTTCTCGGAGGAGCTTCTCTTCGACGGCAACTTTCCGGCAATCCATGAATTGCTTGATTTTTACATTCTCTTGTCTATCTAGTGTTACAAGAGATTCAGACTGGGGCAAACATTCGGTGGTTGACTCAGAGAATGCCGCCGCAGTTGCCGGACCCTAGTGTGGCTGTTATGACGGTTGCCAGTCAAACAGATTGGGATATATACTGATCCCTACGGATTCGAAGTGCCAGGGTCTTTGGGTTCCGCAGTCTTTTAGCTATCAGTTTAACTTCCGCGGAATAATGTTTTTTAGGCTTGCTTTATGTCATTGCATGAACATTATTCAGAAACGCATGCCCAAATTCCTGTCCTTTAATTCGACAGTAGTGGCGTATCTCCGGAACCAGGGAGGCACTCTTTCGTTTCCGTTATTCAATTTAATGGAAAGAATCCGTCTGTTGGTTATAGTACACCAAGTTCAGTTTTGGTCCGTCATATTCTGGGTCGTCTGATTGTTTTATCGCACTCCCGTTCTCTTACGGGTCGCTTGTTGCTGTCAGAATGGACTCTCAACAAACAAGTATTTAATCAGATTTGCTATCTATGGGAGCGCCCAATGATGTTTTATTTATGACACAGCTTGCTAATCAATTGCAGACGTATGTGTTGGCTTGTCCAGATCTCTGAGCTAATACTGTTAACGCTCTATTGATCTATAGGACGGAATGATAGGATACGCGTATCCTCCGGCGCTGTTGTTTTAGCAGGTATTGCTAAGATAAACAACCACAATACATTTCTGTTGATAGCATCTCTATCTTCACAGAGATCATGAGTAATTTACTCTCTTGTCTACTATGGATCTTAACGTGAAATCTTCCTCTATGTGAGGATCTTTTTTCACTGGGTAAATCGTGTCATCTTTATCACAACCAGCAAGGTCGCAACCTTCATGTATTCCGTTGTGTGGTCCGTATTGCATTGTAAGCACTGTACTGGACGAGCTTTGGACGCGATTTCTTACTATAGGAGATCCTCTTCTTCGCTATTCTATGCGACTAAAGTGGAGGCTCTTCCGTCGTGGTGTAGGGATCATTATGTTCATATGGTTGATCCCTCCATACTACGCATTGCTAGTTTTTAGTATACTTGTTTCACAAGATCTACTGCAGCCTGTTGTTATTTAGGTTATAGGTTTATGTTACCTCATACCTATGCACTCTACGATAGTTTACTATTGAGTCTTTTGTCTCTTTATCTAAGTCAGTTAGTAACTTTTTGATAAATAGACTTAGAATCTTTAGATTAAATTCCTATACGGATTTTAACTTCGGTTCTTATTTAGCTAAGTAATCATTTGAGCCTCTGGAAACAGTAGTTTTCAAATTCTGACCTTTTAGACAGTAATTCTGTTGGTTTCTCTTTTACTGTAGAGTCAGTGAGTTTCATGCACTATCGATGGATGATTTTCACTTTCATAGTTTCGGAATCAATACTTCCGTTACTATTTAGGTTGGATTGTTGCATAAGAGTTAGGCTCCTATTATCCGGAACCTATTATTTTAAGGTCCTTCCGTCTTCGTATGGGCATAGGCCTTTACTCTTTCCGGGTACAGTTTATGTATTTATAAACAGATATCTGTTTATTACAAGGGCATAAGCTTCTTCTGTCTTTGATGTCTAGTAGAAGGACGTTACGCTCCATTTTATTGTTAATGAATTCTATTAACTAGCGTACTGCTTATGGTATATCATTGGCTTAGCAGTTGTGCTTAAGATTTCGGCTCATGAAGTAAGAGTTCGTCTACTTCTTGGGCTTACATTAATAGTGTTGCTATTATAGATTTTTGAAGGCTGCTCATTGCGCTCAGCCATCCATTCATGAATTTTATCTCAGAAATATCGAGTCCATTTCTGGAGGCCTCTATTGTTAGGTCTATTATCTACTGCTCAGAATGTCATTCACTTAACAGTTGCTACTATAGCTAGGTAGGCTGTCTGTTTCGGCAGTGTCTCCGTTCGGCTGCCCTCTTCGCTCTGGGCTATTTGACCCAGGGCAAGAAAAAGGGGGGGGGGAGGGTGTTCCCTTGGGTCACCTGTTTTTACTATGAAAACAAGGGGATACCTCCTCCGGAGTTAGTAATTCTGAGCTGTTATTGGGATGGTTGTTTAGTGAGAAGTTTAAGTTTATAAAATTCATTCAAGTCTTAGTTTTTAAAGTATAGCTTTTGAATATTGCATTTGTCAACGGACATGATTATGCAAGTCTCACACACTTTTAAGAGTATAAGAGTCTCTATTCTCTAGACTTACTTTATTATTGGCTTACTTTAAAAATTATTAGTATAAGGATTATTGGATATTAATAGAGTACATGGATGTATGAAGCTCAATTTTTGGAAGGTGTTGTATCTTTCTAATTTATCATAAATAAGAAAGATACATGTAAGGCCTATTACTTCTTTTCCCTACAGGGGATGACTCTATTTTATTTTATTGAGCGTATTCCATTTTGCTCTATGTCCTTGGCCCTCCAGCCTTTTTACTATTCAGCTATGTCTGGGTCATTGGTACAGTATAAAAATGTTAAAAAATTTATAGTAATTTATATATTTTTTATACTTACCAATGACCCAGACGGGGATGGCCCTCCCAGGAGTTGGGAACTCTTGCCTCCCCGCTGAGTACATAGCGCTTACCAGGCACTGGTTATTAGAATGATAAATGGCGCCAATTTCGGAACGTCCTTGACACTGCGCATGCGCAGTGGGGGCGAGGTGTGGAGGGCCTTTCAGGACATGTTTTCTTTAGTTTTAGATGCAAATTTTGGGGATTGGGGGGCAAAATTTGTGTTTGGCCCTATATTTTAAGAGTTAGCACCAGCTATGTCTGGGTCATTGGTAAGTATAAAAAATATATAAATTACTATAAATTTTTTAACTTTCATCACCTGATTTAAAGATTGGGATTACTTTTGCAATTTTCATTCTGTCAGGAACTATTCCCTGACTGAGTGAAATGTTCATGATATGTGCAAGGGGGTTGGCAACCGAATCTATCGAATGTTTAAGGATACTGGATGAAATATTTTCACAATCCTGACTTGCTTTAGGCTTCATTTTAGTTACAATATTGATAATTTCCAGGGACGACGTTGGTAAAATAAACATATTATCTGGGAGTGGGTATCTCATGAATTCGGAAAAAGATTTGCGTGGATTCGATATTTGTTTTGAGGTCTCCTTTCCTATATTTGCAAAGAAATTATTGAATTCATGAGCGATTTCGTTCGGTGTATTTATCTTTTTTTCACCCAGATTAAAAAAGGAAGGTAAATTGCTTTTGTTTTTGTTCCTGTTTAGAGCGTTATTTAGAATTTGCCACGTTTTTCGCATATTACTTTTATTTTCCAAGAGGAAATTTTCGTAATACATTGCTTTACTCTGTTTTCTAATTCTGTTGAACACCCGACAGTAATTTTTGTAATTTCTGACATTAAATTCTGTTGGACTTCTTAATTTTTTCATGAAAAATTTATTCTTGTTATTGGTTGAGATTAGAAGACCTTTCGTCATCCAAGGCTGTTGCTTTATGTATTTTTTATTCCGTTTTTGACGTTGCAAAGGAAATGCCGATTCAAATGCATTCAGAAAAATATTTAAAAAGTGTTCATAGGCAGCATTGGGACAGTTGGATTCCATAACTGGAGCAAAATCACACTGGGACAATAATACCTTGAAATATTCGATACTGCTAGTGTTTATTTTCCTAGATAGAGTTGGCATTGTATTCTCTAGTGACATAATTGCCGATTCAGCGTAAAAGATTCCAAAATGGTCGGATACATCAGTGAGAATTATACCAGATTTGAAAGAGTTAATTAGATTATTTGAAAAGATATTGTCAATGAGCGTCGCAGAATGATCTGTCACTCTGGTTGGTTTGGTGATGACAGGCATAAATCCCTCACTAAACATTAAATCTGTAAACCTATCTGTTTTCGAGTGGCAAGCTACTTTTAGAAGGTCAATATTAAAGTCGCCCATGATTAAGGTTGTTTTCTTTTCCTTGTTAAGTATGTCAGTTATGTTGTTGACCTTTGATTGAAAAAGATCTATATCTGCTTTGGGGGCCGTATTTATATTACACCAATAATTCTCGACAGATTCTTATCCTTTAGTTCTGTGAACATTGACTCAATCACATGTGGTATGAAAATAGAAAGATCTTTTCGGACAATGAAGTTAGTGTCACTTTTTATAAATAGTCCTACTCCACCTCGACCATCGTCAGCCAAGGGTCTGGTATGTTTTAATAAAGGGTGATATCCTTCTAGTGTATAAGATATATAAGAGGGGATCTGAAAGACCTCCGTGAGACCAATGACGTCGAATGTATTTTCATTACTGTTTAGTTCAGATAGCAGGTGTTTTAGAGGATCCCAATGGGCATTAAGGCTTTGACAATTGATATGAAATGCAGAGAAAGATCCGTTCATGTCCCTGAGCTCTGATTACAACTCACTAGGAAGGAGATATTTACAATCGGTAACGTTGTATATAGATGGGGAATAACCAGCTGTGTTGGACATGTTGGTCATCTCGTTCATGAGATAATTAAAGTCAAATTTAGAATCAGTCTGGATCCCGTCCAAATTAATACTACCCGCCATGATTTACAAATATTCCATCAGCAACACCAAAGCACGGACGCATGAAAGAGATCTGAAGATTCATAAATAATATAGACAATTCATTTTGTGGCTGGAAAGAAACATCAACAGGAGTTATAGCAGAGTAATATAAAGTGTGTAAATGAGGATAATCTTTCTCATTGCATTGGTTTAATGTGATCAAAAAGAGGGTAGAGAGAGAAGTAAACAAAGATATTCCACAGAAAACGGAATTCATCATTCCGTTTTATTGTGAGGCGTCGTCATTTAGTCCCTAGCTAACTTATAAACAAAACAAGTCGTTTATACTAACGGTGGTTACGACAAAACAACATGGCATAAAACTGAATACATTTGTAAGGGTTCATCTGAAACCCCTTTCCCCGAGTTCGGGCCCATGCACACATACACACAAGATATACTTAATAAACGTGCTATTATGATAATGGACTGTCAAACTAATCTGTCCAAGTAAACAGTCAGTGGATCAGTTAGATAATATAATGCACAATTTATCAGCACATAGCAAACATGTTGTGATTATAACAGACGATCAAACTAATCAGTCAAAGTATGTGGTGAGCGGATCAATTGGATAATTTAATATAGCAAACATCTCGTGAAAAAAATTTGTAAGGGTTCAACAAGAGGGTAGAGAGAGAAGTAAACAAAGATATTCCACAGAAAACGGAATTCATCATTCCGTTTTATTGTAAGACGTCGTCATTTAGTCCCTAGCTAACTTATAAACAAAACAAGACGTTTATACTAACGGTGGTTACGACAAAACATCATGGCATAAAACTGAATAAATTTGTAAGGGTTCATCTGAAATCCCTTTCCCAAGGTTCGGGCCCATGCACACATACACACAAGATATACTTAATAAATGTGCTATGATGATAATGGACTGTCAAACTAATCTGTCTAAGAAAACAGTCAGAGGATCAGTTAGATAATATAATACACAATTTATCAGCACATAGCAAACATGTTGTGATTATAACAGACGATCAAACTAATCAGTCAAAGTATGTGGTGAGCGGATCAATTGGATAATTTAATACACAATTCACCACACTTCCCGATAATAATGTGACGATAAACGGTCAGTCAAACTAAACTGTCAGTCGGATAACATAATACAATTCACCAGCACGATTGCGTGAAGATGTCAACACGATGACGAGTTGTAAAAAGAGAGAGAGAAAAAAGTGAAATCCCGTGCACACAGACATTTAAAAATTTCTCCGTATTGATGGGGGAGTTTCATGTCTGATCGATTTATTTGTTCCGAAGTATATTTCTAAAGGATTTATAAAAAAAACAATGATTGTGATGCATTATTCGTATTTATCTGATATTAAGGTGGTTTACATATGGCAGAGATGAATGTCAGTCTATATTATTGTGGTTTTCAAATACATGGATGGAAATAATTTGACTGAAACAAAGGAAAAACGTCTGAGAGATATTTATTTTTAACTTAATCTTGGGTGTATGTGTGTTGGGGTGGACTGGTCAACTGGATGTGGTGAGCGGGGAAAAGGAAAATAGTGGCAACTAAACTACAGTATCGAAACAAAGACAAGGATATATTTATCTAAAATATTGCGATTTCTCAATATTCTTAGGTGGGTTGATGTTAGTGGGGTGGAGTCTATAAAGTCCAATTTCCATGTAGAATTATCTATAACTAGTCAAGTGCTAGATTATTTAAGATATTTACATTTGTTTCCAGAGTTTGTCCTGTTATATCCTACTGGAGAGTGCCAGTAGGCAAATGAAATAGGAATATGCATGTCGGACTACAGCAGGCATACTCGCTTTTCCTTAACTTGTTAACCTCCTTTTCATAGACAATTGGGAAAGAGCGAAAAATATGAGAACTTCTTAGAATATTACCTCCACATTGTCCCTTAACAGAATATTGGAAGATGCTAACAGAATGAATGCTAGATTTTATTTGAAAATTTACATTTCTTTCTCCAGATTCGCTCTATTACAAATTGCTGGAGGATGCCAGCAGACACCCTCCAGCAACCCCCAACAGAGCGAAACTTTATCGATCGAATTTTATTAGATTTTGGTTCTACATGAGAAATGAACAGGGAATATAAAAACTACAACAGGAATACTCACAATCACATTCCTCTAACTGGTTGAGTGCTAGAATAATTGAATGTCAACGTTTGTTCCCGAAACATTTGTTCCCGAAACATTTGTTTCTCCAGATTTGCTCTATTACAAATTACCGGAGGATGCCAGTAGACACCCTCCAGTAATTTCTAACAGAACAAAACTTCATCGATCAAATTTTATTAGATTTTGGTTCTCCATGAGAAATAAACAGGGAATATAAAAACAACAACAGGAATACTCACAATCACATTCCTCAAACTGGTTGAGTGCTAGAATATTTTGATTGTCAACATTTGTTCCACGAAACATTTGTTTCTCCAGATCTGTTCTATTACAAATCACTGGAGGATGCCAGAAGACACCCTCCAGTAATTTCCAACAGAACAAAATTTCATCGATCAAATTTTATTAGATTTTGGTTCTCCGTGAGAAATGAACAGGGAATATAAAAAACTACAACAGGAATACTCACAATCACATTCCTCTAACTGGTTGTGTGCTAGAATATTTTGGTTGTCAACATTTGTTTTGGTTGTCAACATTAGTTCAACTACAACAGGAATACTCACAATCACATTCCTCTAACTGGTTGAGTGCTAGAATATTTTGGTTGTCAACATTTGTTCCACGAAACATTTGTTTCTCCAGATTTGCTCTATTACGAATTACTGGAGGATGCCAGCAGACACCCTCCAGCAATTCCCAATAGAGCAATTTGGTTCTCCATGATTGAATTTTATTAGATTATGGTTCTCCATGAGAAGTGAGCAGGGAGCAATGAATTGAACATTTTGGTTCTCCATGATTGAATTGTATTAGATTCTGGTTCTCCATGAGAAATGAACAGGGAATATAAAAACTACAACAGGAATACTCACAATCACATTCCTCTAACTGATTGAGTGCTAGAATATTTTGATTGTCAATACTTGTTCCATGAAACATTTGTTTCTCTAGATTTGCTCTGTTACAAATTACTGGAGGATGTCAGTAGACACCCCTCAGTAATTTCCAACAGAACAAAACTTCATCGATCAAATTTTATTAGACTTTGCTTCTCCATGAGAAATGAACAGGGAATATAGCAATTACAACAGGAATACTCAGATCACATTCCTCTACTGGCTGAGTGCTAGAATATATTGATTGTCAACAATTGTTCCACAAAACATTTGTTTATCCAGATTTGCTCTTTTACAAATTACTGGAGGATGCCAGCAGACACCCTCCAGCAATTTCCAACAGAGCAAAACTTCATCGACTGAATTTTATTAAATTTTGGTTCACCATGAGAAATGAACAGGGAATATAAAAACTACATCATGAATACTCACAATCACATTCCTCTAACTGGTTGGGTGCTAGAATATTTTGATTGTCAATACTTGTTCCATGAAACATTTGTTTCTCTAGATTTTCTCTATTACAAATTACTGGAGGATGTCAGTAGACACCCTCCAGCAATTTCCAACAGAACAAAACTTCATCGGTCAAATTTTATTAGATTTTGGTTCTCCATGAGAAATGTACAGGGAATACAACAACTACAACAGGAATACTCACATCACATTCCTCTAACTGGTTGAGTGCTGGAATCTTTTGATTGTCAACATTTGTTTATCCAGATTTGCTCTATTACAAATCACTGGAGGATGCCAATAGATACCCTCCAGTAATTTCCAACAGAGCAAAATTTCATCGATTGAATTTTATTAGATTTTGGTTCTCCATGAGGAATGGACAGGGAATATAAAAACTACAACAGGAATACTCACAATCACATTCCTCTAACTGGTTGAGTGCTAGAATATTTTGATTGTCAACATTTGTTCCTCGAAACATTTGTTTCTCCAGATCTGTTCTATTACAAATCACTGGAGGATGCCAGTAGACACCCTCCAGTAATTTCCAACAGAACAAAACTTCATTGATCAAATTTTATTAGATTTTGGTTCTCCATGAGAAATGAACAGGGAATATAAAAACTACAACAGGATTACTCACAATCACATTCCTCTAACTGGTTGAGTGCTAGAATATTTTGGTTGTCAAAATTTGTTCCACGAAACATTTGTTTCTCCAGATTTGCTCTGTTACAAATTACTAGAGGATGCCAGCAAACACCCTCCAGAAATTTCCAATAGAGCATTTTGGTTCTCCATGATTGAATTTTATTAGATTATGGTTCTCCATGAGAAGTGAACAGGGAGCAATGAATTGAACATTTTAGTTCTCCATGATTGAATTGTATTAGTTGCTGGTTCTCCATGAGAAGTGAACAGGGAATACAATAAATACATTTGTTTCTCCAGATCTGTTCTATTACAAACTACTGGAGGATGCCAGTAGACACCCTCCAGTAATTTCCAACAGAACAAAACTTCATCGATCAAATTTTATTAGATTTTGGTTCTCCATGAGAAATGAACAGGGAATATAAAAACTACAACAGGAATACTCACAATCACATTCCTCTAACTGGTTGGGTGCTAGAATATTTTTATTGTCAATACTTGTTCCATGAAACATTTGTTTCTCCAGATTTGCATTTTGGGGTTATACATAGATCACAATGAAAAACCATGCCACTAGCTTCAGTGTCAAGGTTGCTGTTAATAAAAATAGAATTTCACTGCATGCTTAATCTTTTTGGTCAAGTTTTTATTTTGACTTCATCTTTTAACCATTGGAGATAATTCTGTGAAAATACACCACCATGAGGTGCTATGTCACAGTCATTTTTTTTGTCCCATTATTGTTTAATGTTAGCTGCTGAAAATTTAACTCTTAACCCACTGAGTATTTTTAGTTCATCTTGACAAAGTCAAGCTGAGCTAATCTCATTGCTTTCCACCTGATGTCTGTCCGTTATCTGTCCATTGTCCATCAACACCATGTTTTGGTCTTCTCCTCTGAAACCACTGGGCCAATTCAAGTGAAAGTTTGTGTGAGTGATGGTCCTGAAGGGGCATTGCATTTTTGCTCAACTCAGCATGCTCAACCACATAGAGAGACCAGTAGAATTGAAGGATAAAAAAAAATTGCAATCGGTTACATTAGGGTGTTCTGTAATGGGCATCGAGATAATGCCGAGTCAGCATATTTGCAAAAATTTTTTAAAAATTTTTCTCCAGAACCAATCTTCAGAACCTTTTGATATTCGGTATAAAGCATTCATAGGGGGTCAGATACAAGTTTGTTAAAATAAAGCCCATTGGTTCATATTTGGGCTCAATACAGGAGTAATATGGGGAATATTCTTTAAAAATCTTCTTCAAAACCACCAGTCAGAACCTTATAATGTTTGGTATAGATCTTTGTTATGAGGTTCAGATTCAAGATTGTTCAAACCAAGTCCCTAGGTTAATATTTGGGCTTCCGTAGGAAGCCCAAATTTTAACTTTGTTCAATATGGGGATAATTTTTACAAATCTTCTTCTTCAGATCCACTGGACAGAATGCTTTCATATTTGGTATGAAGCATCTCTAGGGGGGTCAGATTCAAGTTTGTTCAAATCTGATACCTAGGTATATATTTGGGCTCGCTATGGTAGCCCAAATTTTTACTTTCTACGATATGAGGAAATTTCTTTAAAAATCTTCTTCAGATCCACCAGTCGGAATGCTTTCATATTTGGTATACAACATCTCTAGGGGGGTCAGGTTCAAGTTTGTTCAATTCGAATGTCTGGGTTAATATTTGGGCTCCATATGGGAATCCTGAAATTCAACTTTGTACAATATGAGGGAATTTCTTAAAAAATCTTTTTCTTCAGGTCCACAAGTCCGAATGTTTTCATATTTTTACACTGTAAACCAATGGCCCAGACTAGGTGGTGCTTAACTCAAAGTTATAAAGGGCCAAACACAAATTTTGAACCCCCAATCCCCAAAATTTGCTAGCAAAGCTGAAAATTAAAAGTCCAGTCTGACCCTCATACATTTACTCTCTGCACATGCGCAGACATCAGGAAGTGACTGGAATTGGCGCCAACATCGTTCTTTGTTTGGCCCTTAAAGTCATCAATAATGAAATGACATATATGCCTTCAAATCTCCTTTTTTGAGGATGCCAGACACAAATCAATGCAAGAATTGGTGGATACGAGGCTGATATTAGACGAAGGAAGTGTTCAACGGTGGTTTTGGACATTCAGGGCTGTAACTTTATAATATTTATAAAATTATTTTATGTTTCCCAATTTCGGGACATATGCCTGACGTCATCATTTTTAAAAATGATTATTCCACTGTGTGTTAAGTATTCCTTCCCTTCCTGTTAAACTCTTAAGCTTTTTGGCTGTTTTTTTATGGAAACTTTTTATTAAATTTCTTGGTGAGTTTAACATTTATTATAGGATATTATTCTGTTTCTTTTCCAGGGTTACATCCCACCCTAGCGGTGTTAGGTCGTTAAGTCTTGCATCTTTTCTATCCAATCTATCATTTTTTAGCTCAACTTTGACGAAGTCAAATTTGTGCTATTGTCATGGCCTGTCGTCCGTCCGTCCGTCCGTCCGTCTGTCCGTCTGTCCGTACGTCAACAATTGGCTATGGCTCGGGCTAGAGGTCGTATTTATGAACTGATCTTTACGAAACTTCTTGTGTACCTTTGTTATGACCCTGGGACGGGAACAAGTGTTTTTAGGTGTGGTCCAAAATTCAAGATGGCTGCCAGCGGCCATTTTGTACCGATGATGCAAAAATCAGTTTTTTGTACAGAACTTCTGTATGAAAGTTCTGATTTGAATTAAGTTTTGTATAAATGTTTAGTACCATGGGATACATCACATATAATACGGGTTTTTTTCTCGTGCATAAATTATGCAAATTAGACTAACTTTGATTTATTTAGTGTTACTTTCAGAGCTGTAAGTGCCAAGCTGCTATGGCTCGGGCTAGAGGCCGTATTTATGAACCAATCTTTACGAAACTTCTTGGGTACCTTTGTTATGACCGTGGGACGAGAACGAGTGTTTTTGGGTGCAGTCCCAAATTCCAGATGGCTGCCAGCAGCCATTTTGTACCGACGATGCCGAAATCTGTTTTTTGTGCAGAACTTCCATATGAAAGCTCTGATTTGAATAATTTTTTGTATGAATGTTTAGTACCATGGGATACATTACATATATTACAGGTTTTTTTCTTGTGCTTAAATTATGCAAATTATTTATTATTGATTTATTTAGTGTTACTTTCAGCACTGTGAGTGCAAATCCCAATACGGCTCGGGCTAGAGGCCGTATTTATGAACCGATCTTCACGAAACTTCTTGGGTACCTTTGTTATCACTGTGGGACGAGAAGGAGTGTTTTTGGGTCCAGTCTGAAATTCAAGGTGGCCGCTAGCAGCCATTTTGTTCAAAATTAAGTGCAATCAGATTTTTGCGCAGAACTTCCAAATGAAAGATCTGATTTGAATAAATTTTTGTATGAATGTTTAGTACCATGGGATACATTACATATAATACAGAGTTTTTCTCGTGAATAAATTATGCAAATTAGGGGTCCGGTTGGGACTTAGAAAATTTTGGACCAAAATCCGGAAATTAGTTTTTTGGTTTTTTATGCGTTTTGGTCAATTTTAAGACAAAAAAAAAAAAATTTTTTTTACACTGAAAATTTGGGGTCCGGTCGGGACTTAGAAAAGTTTGGACCAAAAATTTTGGACCAAAATCCGGAAATTAGTTTTTTGTGTTTTGATGCATTTTGGTCAATTTTAAGAAGAAGAAGAAAAAATTTTAGTCTGAAAATATTTTGTTTGGGACTGAAAATTTCCACACAAAAATAATAATCTACAATGATTGGTCTTAATCTGTAGTCCATTACAGTCACCTTGTAATTCTTTTATTATTGTTGACTGGGCCAAAACAAATACTAATTCCTGTCATATTCATTATTCAGTTGTCTTGGTCACAGCAAGTACTAATTCCTGTCATATCCAAGTTGAGCTACAGAGTCATTGACTCTTTCATTCTTCGTATGAGGATCTAGCTTTGCATTTCATAGCATTTCAATTTGTTCTGATTTTGGTCCATTTTGTGTGCCTGATGACTTGTTTACATTGACGTTGTTTACATTATCAGTGTCCTCATATTTAGGTTGTTTCTTATATTCTGTTACTATAATATACTGTAGAGTACATGGATTATTATTCCAGGAGTGTAGCTCATAAAATTTTGGATTTTATCCACACTTAGGCTCTATCGGGATGCCCTTGGGCTCTTCGTGTTTTCTTTGAGAACTTGGGCGTTTTTCAAAAATATTTTTTGTTTACAAAAAATATTTTGAATTTAATTATGATTGTTATTATTCATGTATCTCAGTTATATGTATATATTGTTGTGGAGTTTGGAGGACTGATATCGACTTTCGTTGATACACTCCTGCAGACTGTTGTCATTCTTGTGTAGCACTGGGATGACTGATGTTGGAGTCGGGTGTCCCAGTACTTTGTTGGCGGTGAGGTTCTGAGGATCAGAGCCTCTTACCGCATTTTAATTATTCTGTCAATTTCTATTTCAGAGGAACATGAACATGGTGATGATATTCTGACACCCATCCATATGTGCTACCATCATCGCGCTCCGTGGAGCATATAGCGCTAGCTGCAGTGCTCATTATTGCAAGAGTTGGGGCCTTTGGTAGCTCGACCGGTAAAGTGGTACTCGGTCCGTGTGGCCCCCTCTCTAATATAGCAAAGTCTGGGGTCAGATGTTGTTTTGAGACACTTGCATAAGCTGGAGCATATGTCCGCCCTCCACTCGGGACTCTCTGTTCAGCCTGCAGCCGGGGTTGGCTTCAGTCAAGGCTTCCTCCGCTATGTTTCACAAGGTCGAAATGAAGTTTTCTGGTTGGAAACTTGCACGAGAATGAGCATATGTCCCCTCGCCGCTCAGGACACTTAGTCTAGTCTGCTGCTGGGGTTGGCTTCAGTCATGGCTTCCTCCACTACATTATTTGAGCACACACGACTGCATCCTAGCTACCCGACTTTGGATATCCAGCCTACTGCACAAAGAACCACTCTTTGCCTGTGAAGTCGGACCATCTGGTAGCTAGGAAGACGAGGCCTTGATCATCGGGATGCTCGGAGAAAGGATCCTTTCTGACACACCGTCCCAGGAGCAGCATGCGGCTAAGGAATGGAAATCCGCTGCTCCTCTAGCCTCGATGATGGACTTGCTGTCGCAGATTGCACAGCTAATCGCTGCATCCCAGCAAGTGCAGATGCAGCCTCCCTGATACTCAGAATCTGAGCTGTCAGACGGTTCTGGATCGGTCCAGTAGTCTGTTCGCACATATGCAATGGACCGAGATTTGCAACTGATTCTCTCGGATGGTGAAAGGGATAAGGAAGAGGATTACCCTTCCCTTTTGGAACAGTACATAGTTGCGATGGCTTTCATCCATAAATACTACCCTGCTTTTGTTCCGCCGAATCAGAATGCTGTGACAAGAGAAACCGCTGACGTCGTTAGGCACAGACTTTATCCGGACAACGGAGGAAGTCCTTTCTTTTCCAGTTTAGAATTTTGAGGATGCTTGTACCTCTCTTAAGAGTTCTTTCCAGGGCAATTATGTATAACACGTATAACTCTGCCCTAACAGTGGCTAATATGGAGTTAATCAGACATGATGCTGCCCTTGCGTCGCCATCACTGATAAGATGACAAGGTGAAAAGCTCTCTCGAGTCGCTCCAGTTTCCGGATATTTTATTTTCGACGACTAGCTTTCGTTAGTCTATGAACAGGCTACTAAGAAAGCATCTAGTGCTCTGCATTTGAAGTCGGCATATCAAAGACCTGCTTCAGTTATCATTCCGAGTAAAACCCCACTAACAAGTTGTCCACGTTGGACAAATCTTCCATTAATTCTTGCATAAGAGAGTTTCTCCAAGCTATCATTCCGAGTAAAACGCCACTAACAAGTTGTCTGCGTTGGACAAATCTTCCATTAATTCTTGCATAAGAGAGTTTTTCCTATCGAGGTATAAGCTCTCTTATCAAAGGAAGCAATGCAGGTCATCGAGAATCAGGATTCTCAAGATTTTTTACAGTCACCTGTTCCTTGTACTAAAGCCAGACGGCTTGTTCTGACCGTTAATAGACTTGAGCTGGATAACAAGTTTATCATGGCTCTAAAAGTTTTTTTATGAAAATCATTCAGTCAGTAAAAGCGAGCGTTCGAGTGATCGACTGTGCGGTAAGCATAGATCTAAGGATCCATACTTCATGTCCTGGTATATTCGGCATTTTAAAAGTACCTGCGGTCCGCCGTAAAATGGAAGGTATATCAGTTCAGAACAATATGCTTTTGTCTGAATCTGCCCCCGTGGGCATTTCACTCAAATAATGAACTCGGTAATGTCTTACTTATGAGCTCATTTGTATGCGGTAATGTCGGCTTACTTGGACGACCTTCTACAGGGATATAGCAACAGAATTATTCTTCAGAACGACGTTCAGAGTCTGCTTCTATTACTCAGATGTCTCGGTTTCATCGTAAACAAGAAAAAGTCGAATCTATCTCCGCACAAGTCGTCTATTCACATGGGGTTGAGCTTTGAGACTCACAACAATCTCGTTCGCCTGCCGTTACCCAGAGCAAAATTAGTCAGTTGTTATGCTCGCTTTTGTCTACACTCAGACGAATTAATAGTGAGGGAATTCATGCGACTGTTGGAGCTGTGCGGAGTGGCTGTGGATCTCATTCCGATGGTCTGCCTGTGCGCATGTCCCCTCCAGATATTCTTTACTCAGAACTGGAGTGTGAAGACGCTTTTGCTTGAACCAGTATTGTTTTAATGGACCAAGTAAAACAAGGGTTCAAATTGGCAAATATTCAGTGGTTAACTCAGGGAGTTACACTGCAACTGCCGGATCCGACTTTCACATCTGCTATCCACAACTCCTCCTAAACCAAAGAACAGATTTCATTGAAACTCTCAGACGTTATTTTACATTCATTGAAGATGAGCATCTCCTATTTGCTTTTCAGATATTATCATTTTTAGTCGAGTTTTGACGAAGTCAATCTCGACTTATAGTTTGATGAAATGATGGGTGGATGGAGGGCAGTGGGCGTAAACAATTGGTTTCCGGGCAATAACTTTAGTTCTATTTGATGCACCTTTACCAAAATTATACCAGAGGTTACGCTATAGGAAAGGAAGACACCTATCGATTTCAGAGTCTCGCGCCCCAAGTTCAAGGTCACTGTTACTATAAATAGAATATTTTGTGACAAATTGGTTTTCGGGCAATAACTTTAGTTCTGTTTGACGCACCTTTACCAAACTTATACCAGAGGTTACCCTACAGAAGGGGAAGACACCTATTGGTTTCGGAGTCTGGGACTCCAAGGTTAAGGTCACTGTTACTATAAATAGAATATTTTGTGACAAATTGGTTTCCGGGCAATAATTTTAGTTCTATTTTATGCACCTTTACCAAAATTATACCAGAGGCTACCCTATAAGAAAGGAAGACACCTATCGATTTCAGAGTCTCGCGCCCCAAGATCAAGGTCACTGTTACTATAAATAGAATATTTTGTGACAAATTGGTTTCCGGGCAATAACTTTAGTTCTTTTTGATGCACCTTTACCAAAATTATACCAGAGGTTACCCTATAGGAAAGGAAGACACCTATCGATTTCAGAGTCTCGCGCCCAAGATCAAGGTCACTGTTACTATAAATAGAATATTTTGTGACAAATTGGTTTCCGGGCAATAACTTTAGTTCTATTTGACGCACCTTTACCAAACTTATACCAGAGGTTACCTTATAGGAAGGGAAGACACCTATTGATTTCGGAGTCTGGGACTCCAAGGTCAAGGTCCCTGTTACTATAAATAGCTTATTTTTTCAGAATTTAATGTCAAAATGCGACTTCTGGTTCTGTGATCCTCTTGCTGGATTTTTACAGTTTCCGATATTGAAAAATGAACTTTGTCAAATTCAATTGACATTCTGTATGGATCTGCTATCCGCAACTCCTCCTAAACCAGTCAACGGATTTCACTGAAACTCCCAGACATTCTTTTACATACATTGAAGATATTCATCTCCTATTTTCTTTTCAGATATTTTAATTTTTAGCTCAACTTTGGTGAAGCCAATTTTGTTAGCTCAACTTTGGCAAAGCCAAATTTGAGTTTATGCGATGGCCAGTTGTCCATCGTCCGTCTGGCTGTCTGTCCATCTGTCCTTCAACACGGCTCGGGCTAGAGGCCATATTTATGAGCCTATCTTTACAAAACTTCTTGGGTACCTTTGTTATGACCGTGGAACGAGAACGAGCGTTTTTGGGTCCGGTCCGAAATTCAAGATGGCCAATGGCAGCCATTTTGTACAGAATTAGGTGCAATCGGATTTTTGCACAGAACTTCCATATTAAAATGCTGATTTGAACAATTTTTTGTGTGAATGTTTAGTACCACGGGATACATCACATATAATACAGGTTTTTTTCTCGTGCAAAAATTATGCAAATTAGATGAACTTTGATTTTTTTAGTGCTACTTACACACAGTAAGAACACATGTCAATACGGCTTGGGCTTCACAAAACGTCTTGGGTACTGTGGCATTTTTGGGTGGCCGTGGTGGTGGCAGGGCAAGTTGTAACACAAATAAGGAGGGTAGGATACTACAGGTAATGTAGTACTGGCACTTTGAGGGTTAATCTTCAACCAAAGACGTCTAAAGTTCCCAATTCTTCGGTCCGAGTCCCAAAACTCAGCGCACCTTCGCAAGTAATATTTATTTACTTGCGTTATCATTAAGGATTTACTCAATTCCGTCTGTCCGTCTATCTGTCTGTCCGTCTGTCCGTCCGGGCGTAGACGGAATTCGTGTCCGCTCCATAACTTCTTACAGCCTTTAAGGATGTTAATGATACTTGGTATTATTATTGCCCACAACCAGATTTTGTGTCGCGAATAAGGTTGGAATGGCTATCAAGGCTTTTTTGGGGGGAATCAGCCACCCTTTGGTGGCCATCCTCTAGTTACCTTTACTCAACAGTGATTAATTTACTCAAATTGCTGCTTAATACTGGCCAATTGCTTTGTGCAAGCGTTGTTCGCAACTGAAGGCAAACAAAAGGTTCAGTGCCAAAAAGCAAGAACAGCGATATGAAAACATTTGCGCTTAAACAGACGGGCAAGTATTAACCAAACACCCTGATTGGTTTATTTAGTTAAAGTATAAATATAAGTACACGATAGGTTAATTATTACGTGAGTAATTAAGCTCTGCACTAATAGGTGCGGAAGATATGTACGTAAAAATACCAAGCGCTGATTGGTGGAGGATGACATACCCACATTCAGCACAAAGAAACATGGCTGAAGTTTGCCAAGTGAAAACGTTTGAATCGCAAACCACAAACCTTGACGCGTAATGAAATACAAAATATGTGACACTAAGTTAGAAGGTTCGTATTGAATTCTGTGATAAGTGAGGATTAACAAAATCGGATTATTCTGATTTCCAACAAGAATAATTTGAAACTAAAACCCGATTTCGATGCACGAAATTTGGTAAGTTAACAACATCGCAAGATCGTTACACTACCCCCTCCTTTGAAATAAAGTTTGACCTCAAACTTGAAATAAAATATTGAACTTATTATACATCATTTACATTTCAGCCAAGTCAGGAATAAGAAGACTAAAGAATGTGGAAGCTGACTAAGAAGACAGGGCTTCCTAATAAATTCTCACCTTCAGTAGTCTTCTATGAGTAGTTTTTTTTTGTTTTTTTTTTTTTGTTTTCCCTTAAATAATTCTGGAAACGGTTCACCACTGGGTAACTCATTTTGGATCGGCATCACACACACCAACTACTGGACAGGCCTTTATCACTAAATCTGGAATCAGTCTGCAAAAACTGAGTTAGTCACTGGAAATTACACCAAAAGCATGACAATAGAGTCACTGATTCTTTTCTGTTATGGAATTGTCCACCAAATAACTGGATTACAGTTTGTCGCCATTTATACTGTTTAAAGACTCTAGGCCACTAAACCCGATAATACAGGTATAATTTTTTCTCATGGAAATGCCCCTATTAATCAGTATGGAATATAACTGAGAGTAAAACAGTCATTGATTTTTAACTTATTTTCTTTGTTTTACTAAACTGCAAGACAGTTCACAAGTTTGATTTTCTTGAGAGTAATGTTCTAACTCCACTAGCAACTAAAGTACAGATGGTGCCTGGTAGATGATACACTTCAAATGGTACAAATGCTGTTGGTACAGTAATGGTGTCGTACTTTGACGATGACGAAAGACTTGGCAAAATCGGATGGTACAAAAGCTGGTGGTACAGTAATGGTGTAGAACTTCAGCGATGACGAGAGACTTGGTAGTGTAAATTGGAAGTTATTAAGTGCAATTGATGATGTTGATGAAGATATGACGATGCAGCAGATTAAGATGTTTGAATCTTGACAATGATGAGAGAGATTGAGGTGCAGATTGGAAGCCCTTCAGTGCAATTGATGATACTGGCGAAGATATGATGTTGGTGGAGTACATGAAGAGGTTTGATAATGATATCTTAATTGTGATGCTGATTACAAGATTCAATCCATCATCTCTCGTAATCTCTTCATCTCTACTTCCAATGCCTTCATCTTTTCCTGAACATCTTCCTTGGACATGTTGCACTGTGTGTCTTTATCTTCCTGTTCAATGCTGGTTTGAGTGTTAATGTCTTGAGACGATGGTCGTACGATGGTTTCCACAGTCTCAGTCTGTGTGGATACAGAGTTCATCTTTCTACATGTTGGACCTGGAATCCAGGTTGCCTCCAGCTGCTACATGCCATCAGATGTCATTGCCGTCTCCACCTTCCGAATGGCAGCGATTCCATCAAGGAAGAACTGAACGGATCTTGTACCATTTCGAAGAACCGATCTTCTCCTCCTTAAGATGGATGCTTCCGGCAGTTGTCGAAGAAATTCGCTTGGAGCGCCCATGAAGAATAGCCTTGGATCCAGATGTGAGGGTTCAGATGGTCTGTCATGTTCAATACTCTGCGGAAAGAAATCTGGTTTGGGTTTGATAAAAGTGAGGCTCAAAGAATCCTCAGCTGGAGAGTCTGGATGCTGTGGTGTCGGTGTCGCTGAGAGGGCCTCAGCTGCAGCTTTGTCAATCTATTCGCCCATGTTGGGTTCTTCTGCAGTCTGGCCGTTATAGTTGGGTCCTGCAACTAGTAATGGCGTTGGATGGTATTCGACATTACGCACATCTTCGCTAAACATAGGTGACACATATTCTTCGTCTTGCAGTGGTGTTGTTGGCAATGGTGATAAAGGTTTAAGACCCAGCTCTGGCATGTCTAAATAGATGTGAGGACTATTCAATTCTGGCGTCTTAGATGGAGTTGCTTTTGCTCTCTTCCTCTCATCTTGGTCGTCACCATCTCCCCTTCTTTTAAAAGGTCTTCCTCGCCCTGAAGTCTTTATTTCCACTTCCTCGACATGGCATGGATGTTGTCTTCTCACGTGGTCGACCATCTTGTAATGACAGGCAATGGGAAATTTTTCACTGCACCACCTACACTTTTCAACTGGCCCAAGCTGCTCCCTGAAGTGCCTCTGCAACTTCCGCCGCTCAAAGAATCCCCGACCACACCTCCTGCAGGTCCAATCTTTAATATTTGTACCATGCATCTGTAATAAATACAGGAATTGCCTTTTAATTTCTACCGTAGAAGGGTTTAATCCTGTTGTGGTGCACTGTTATCACACGTGACTGTTTATTTTGCTGAACTTGGTAAACTAAAGCGGACAATTGATTTACAATTTTGAATGGACCATTCCACTTTGGTTGTAATTTGGGACTAATTTTGACTCGTTTTGCACTGATGTGCATCCAGACTAGGTCACCAATCTGAAATTTCTTATGTGACAATCCCTCCCCGTGGGAACCCCGGGAAGTAAGCAGCACTTGTTTACTGTGGTAAACCAGTTCCGCTTTACTAGTAAAATAGGACCCAGTCACCAATGCTTGGGGTGAAAGTCCTCTACAATGGGCAACATGTTGATCAACGATTGACTAAACTTGACTTCATCTCCATGTTGTGTCACGATTAGCCATGGTGCATAAATGTGTGACGTTAACCACCAACAAACAAACAAACATTATGTGACAATCGGTGATCATAAGATCGTTTCTGTTTGTCGAGCACACTGACCAGTTTTCCACGTACAATTTCGTGAACTTTTGATAATTTATTTTCTAAATTAACAGTATAGTCTGATTGAAATTCATTTCCAGCTTCGGTGTCTGGTGGGAGACCAAGCAAAACATCAACAGGTAATTCCAACTCTCGACCAAACATCATCTTGCTCGGAGTAAAGCCGGTACTTTCATGAACAGAGGAATTATATGCCATCATCAGCAGAGGCAAATATACATCCCAGTCCTTTTGATTGGCGGATACATATTTACGAATCATATTTCCTAATGACCTATTGAAGCATTCCGTCAACCCATTACTTTGGGGATGGTATGGTGTGGTTCGCGTTTTATCGATATCCAATTTCTTGCAAAGATCCTGAAACAGTACACTCTCAAATTGGGTACCCTGATCAGTGTGTATTTGTCTTGGCACTCTAAAACAACTAATAAAATTTTGAAGTAATTTTTCTGCTACAGTATTTGCCTCCTGATTGGGCATACCATAAGCTTCTGTCCATTTAGTAAAATAATCACATATTACCAATATATACTTGTTACCATTTTTAGAACGTGGAATCGGACCTAATACGTCAATTCCCAGTCTCTTTAATGGTTGTCCCACGGCATACTGCTTTAGCGGTGCTTTGGCAGAATGATGTGTTGAGCCACTAGACTGGCAGTTCAAACAGGATTTTATCCAGTTTCCCACATCACTGGCATATTTCCACCAGTAGAATCGTATTTTCACTCTATTGATTGTACGTGTGATACCCAGATGTCCACCTGCAGGATCATCATGAAGTTTCTGTAACACCATATTCATTAGTACTTTGGGTAACCTCAACTGCCAATAAACAGTTCCCTCGGGGGAAATATATTTTCTATACAACACATCATCCCTTAGGTTGATCCTATCCCACTGTGACCAGTAATGTTTAACAGCTGGACTTAGTTATGACACATCAGGCCAATCAGGTCTACGGTTTTCACTCTTCCAAAGGTGTATTTTTGACAACTCGGGATCAGTTAATTGTAACTCTTTTAACTTAGATGATGATAAAGTATCACCATCCTCTAGTGACAATTCATACACATACGCAGATGGTTCATCAAAATGTGAATCTACTTCTACTGCTGATTTTGTCTGCTTATTTTCACATGTGTCACAGTGATTACAAGTGTCACAGGGACGCCGAGATAGACCATCAGCATTTTTGTGTGAGTTACCAGCACGATGTACAATTTTGAAATCATATGACGCAAGGACTTCCAACCATCTGGCCATTTGTCCTTCTGGATTTTTAAAATTTAGTAGCCATGTTAATGCCTCATGGTCAGTCCTAACAGTGAAGAATGAACCGTACAGATAATGATGGAAATGTTTCACACTTTCAACAACAGCCAGGAGCTCTCTTCTGGTAACACAATAATTTCTTTCTGTTTTGGAAAGAGTTTTACTAAAATAGGCAATCACTCGTTCATGACCATCCTGTATCTGGGACAGGACACTCCCAATTCCATACCCACTAGCATCACAGTCAAGGGTGAATGGCAAATTCATATTGGGATAACCTAAAATTGGTGCACTTACCAATGCGGACTTCAACTTTTCAAACGCCAATGTACACTCATCAGTCCATTTGAAAATGCTTTGTTTTTCTGTTAATTTATGTAGGGGACATGCTATTTCGGCCATTCCCCGAATATATTTTCTATAGTAGGAGACTGTGCCTAAATAACTGCGTAGTTCGTGAACATTTAAGGGTACTGGCCAGTTCTTAACAGAATCAATTTTTCTCTCATCTGTAGCAATACCCTGATTCGAAACAATGTGGCCCAGGAATGCAACCTTTCTCCTGAAGAATTCACACTTCTTAGGAGAAACCTTCAGATTAGCGTTCTTTAGACGAGTAAATACTTGTCTTAAACGTTCAACATGAGACTCAAATGAATTTGAAAAAACAATTATATCATCAATATACAACACACAACTCTGCCATTGGAGACCTGCCAACACTCGCTCCATCAATCTCTCAAATGTCGCTGGACTATTACATAGACCCATGCTCATAACTTGAAATTGAAACAGACCAGATGGTGTTGCAAATGCTGTTTTTTCTGCATCTTTAGGGTCGAGCTCAACTTGATGAAAACCGCTAAGAAGATCGAGGGTCGAGAACCAATGTGACCCCCTCAAAGCATCTAAAGAGTCCTCAATTCGAGGCAAAGGGTATGAATCTTTAAGTGTGACCTTATGAAGCTGCCTATAATTGACACAAAATCTCCATGAGTCATCTTTCTTCTTGACCAGTACAATAGGGGATGACCGTGGACTTGTGGACGCCTTAATAACACCATTATTTAACATTCGGTCAATTTCCTCAGCTGCAATAGCTTGTTTGTTTAATGCCAGTCGTCTGGGACGCTGTTTAATGGGTCTTGAATTACCGGTATCAATTTTGTGTTTCACCAAACCAGTTCTTCCCAGATCGTCTTTAGACTTCGCAAATATGCAATGATAGTTCTCAAGCAATTCTCGAAACTTTGACACTTGGGACTTATTCAAATTTTCTGAGCATCTATTAACAATTGACTCTAAGTGTTCAGGTAAGATATCATCGCTGATGGATCTGACCGTGCCAGCATCAATCAGGGGTTCTTCTTCACTGATATGCATCTCTGGGGGACTAGCCTTCAGTTCCACTAGATCGCTAATACTCGTACCGATAGCCAGGTTTGTATTCTTATATATATGCTGTGGTTTGTCACTCAAATTCATAACTCTTACTGGAACCTGACTGTCCTTAGGATCGACAACAGTTCGAGCAACAAGTAATCCCATTTTGCTAATTTTATTATCGGTTGTAGGTTCTATCAAAAGTTCAGAGATATTATCCCTTTTTCTATTTATTTTTCCCGCGAGTATGGTTTCACATTGGGGTGGAATAATGGAATTCTCATTCATCGTAATTCTGAACACTGCATCATCGTGATCCTCCACTTCACATGTAACCTCACATTCATCATCAATGTGCAGAGTACCCTCACCAACATTTATCTTACAGTTATTATGCCGGAGAAAATCAAAACCGAGTACTAAATCGGCATCAATATCAGCGATAACCATTCTTTGATCACACACCTTATTATTTACTTCCAGTGGTAACTCAGCATAACCCAAACTTTGTACCAGACCCCCATCTGCCATTCGCAATCTTCCACTATGGTGTTTAATTTCAATATCAACTACATTTTTAATTCTTTCCAATATTGTAGAGTGCAAAACACAAATTGTTGATCCTGTATCTACTAGACCACTAATTTCAATCCCATGAAAATTGACATTGATAAATAGTCCACTAGCTGAACCTTGAAAGGTCAAATCATAAACTTTGTTTTGGGTCATTTCAGTTTTGTTGCAAAATGCAGCTGACACTTCGACCCCAGTCTCAGCTGGTTTTAGTTTTCCGAAGTTTGTACAGCAATGCTTCTTTTAGTTTTATCTATACACGACTGTTTACCAGAATCTTGGTTTTCATTAGTGCTAATCCTGTTTTTAAATTTATAACAGTCACTCCGCCAGTGGCCAACCTTCCCACAAAAATTACATCTACCCTTACGGCTTGTATCTGAAGCAAACTGCTTAACTGTCGTAGGCCCACTTTCATTAGTTATTTTAGCCAATTGTCCCATAAACTGTCCCAGGAAATCATCATTTAGATCTTCCTCTTTCTGCATCCTAATCTGGGATTTGGGTCGATTACAACGCTTACTATTTTGAAAAGCCTCAAATTCAATGGCCAGACGTACTGCATTACTAATACTTCTAGGTTTTCCCTGAAACACGGCCCACTCCAGCTCTGAGTCATTTAATGAATCCACGAAAGCATCCCTAGATAAATGCTCTCTAACTTCATTGGGTGCACTAGGGTAAGACAATCGAACCAGGCGTTTAATATCTTGAGCCAACTCACTTAAACTTTCATGCTTCTGTCGCAGCCTATTCTTTAATTGATTTTATACAACTCTGATTGGTTCTCCGGTTGAAATCTAGCAGTTAGGGCTGAAACCAACTGATTATAGTCCCTTCTTTGGTCGGGTCTGAGGTCACTTAACACACTCTGAGCAGAATCCCTTAGGTTAATTGCCAACTCCACAGCTTTTGTTGTATCATCCCAGTGATAGGTCTCTGCCATCAAATCAAACTGGACCAGATAATCTTCCCAGTTACCTTTACCATTAAAGTTGGGTGTGGCCCTAGGTTTACTATACATATACTCATAATGTCTTTCAAATGGTGGACAGATCTCTTGTGCTCCAATAAGACCCATCTGTCTACCTCGGTGATCCGGGGGGGTGCACTGATGCAGTACCTCTTGCTGCATTACTACTTTCAGAGCTGTTAAATAAAACCCTATCCATCCCAGCACTTGAACCAGCAAGCCTGGGTTGATGTCCAACCTTTCTATGGGGTTGGCACAGAAAATCCTCACCAGAATTATTCTGCATGGGAGCCATATGTAAGCCTGGTCTAACCAAATGATCATCTGTTTCGGTATCCGAGTACTTACTCCGATCAGCAAAATTTCCGCATAAATTACTTGACCTTGACTTCCCATCTGTCCTTGCAGCATCCCAATCTCCCGCTGAAAATGGTGACGATGACTCCCCAAATATACAGCTTTTCATCTGAGATCTAGTTTCCTCCATCTCCTTTTGAAGACGTTTTACTTGCTCGTGCAACGACTGCTCTTCGAAACCACTATCCCCATGACCATTATTATTTTTGACTGACAGAAGGACTTCACCACTGGGACTTCCTAATATAAATGAATCAGAGTGTGTGGAATCGTGTTCACTTCCAGGACTCCCAAATGTAACACATTTTCCCTTGGTGGAACTGAGCTGACTTTGCTGAATGGAACCTGCTTCTTGGCACTGAGCCTCTACAGGAGGGGTACACCTTTCTAAACTATCCCTTGGCTTCTTTTGTACGTATGTAGCTTGCATAATTGATTTGGTTAACTATAAATTAACTATCCCACCGCTGCCACCAACTGTGGCATTTTTGGGTGGCCATGGTGGTGGTAGGGCAAGTTGTAACACGAATAAGGAGGGTAGGATACTACAGGTAATGTAGTACTGGCACTTTGAGGGGTTAATCTTCAACCAAAGACGTCTAAAGTTCCCAATTCTTCTCCCACGACCTCCTATGAGGGTGGATTTGATAACCAATACTTCAGTAGCCGAGCGGTCAAGGTGCCACATATACTGGTTTTCTGTTAGACAAAGGGTTAATATTTAGACATAAATGTACTGTACTGGCAGAGTGACCAAATAAACCAGGTCTTGAAACTTAACAGTTTAATTTATAGTTGTCACTAAAGCAATGATAAACAAAATGCAACAAAACAAGTGTATAATTCATATATGCTTTGAGAAGCAATCATCAATCGCTATGTTGAACCTCATTTTCTTTTCCTCGCTTCAAGTTGCAGGGGTGAGCTGGAACACAGTTCAGATTATTCATGGCTTGTGCGAAACAAGGGAGCTAACTACACTGGAGAAGAGAAAAATAGCTTAACATGTTCCATTACGAATGTAATCAGACGGTGTTCTGCTATCGATATCATCTGTAACGCCGCAGCTCAGTGGAAGATTGCAAAGTTGACAGATATCCTAATAAGTATTATTCAGTGTCTATACGATTGGACGCTATAAATCACCTTCGATTCCCGGTCCGAGTCCCAAAACTCAGCGCATCTTCGCAAGTAATATTTATTTACTTGCATTATCATTAAGGATTTACTCAATTACCAAGTAATTATTACCTTTACTCAACAGTGATTAATTTACTCAAATTGCTGCTTAATACTGGCCAAGGCTAATTGCTTTGTGCAAGCGTTGTTCGCAACTGAAGGCAAACGAAAGGTTCAGTGCCAAAAAGCAAGAACAGTGATATGAAAACATTTGCGCTTAAATAGACGGGCAAGTATTAACCAAACACCCTGATTGGTTTATTTAGTTAAAGTATAAATATAACACGATAGGTTAATTATTACGTGAGTAATTAAGCTCTGCACTAATAGGTGCGGAACATACGTACATAAAAATACCAAGCGCTGATTGGTGGAGGATGACATACCCACATTCAGCACAAAGAAACATGGCTGAAGTTTGCCCAGTGAAAATTTTTGAATCGCAAACCACAAACCTTGACGCGTAACGAAATACAAAAATATGTGACACTAAGTTAGAAGGTTCGTATTGAATTCTGTGATAAGTGAGGATTAACAAAATCGGATTACTGTGATTTCCAACAAGAATAATTTGAAACTAAAACCCGATTTCGATGCACGAAATTTGGTAAGTTAATAACGTTATGACAACATCGCAAGATCGTTACAGTACCTTTGTTATCACCTTGGCATGAGAACAAGTTTTTCTGGGTGTGGTCCGAAATTCAAGATGGCCACCAGCAGCCATTTTGTACCAAAATTAGTGCAATCAGTCTTTTGTACAGAACTTCTGTATGAAAGTTCTGATTTGAATAAATTTTTAGCTCAACTTTGGCTAAGCTAAATTTGAGCTTATGCCATGGCCAGTTGTCCATCTGTCAGTATGTCCGTCAACAATTCAATACGTGTCGGGCTAGAAGCCATATTTATGAACCGATCTTTACGAAACTTCTTGGGTACCTTTGTTATGACTGGGACGAGAACGAGTGTTTTGGGGCCCAATCCGAAATTCAAGTTGGCTGCTGGCGGCCATTTTGTACAAACTTAGGTGCAATCAGATTTTTGCACAGAACTTCCATATGAAAGCGCTGATTTGAATAATTTTTTGTGTGAATGTTTAGTACCATGGGATACATCACATATAATACGGGTTTTTTTTCTCATGCAGAAATTATGCAAATTAGATGAACTTTGATTTTTTCAGTGCTACTTACACACAGTAAGTACACATGTCAATACGGCTCGGGCTAGAGGCTGTATTTATCAACCGATCTTCACGAAACTTCTTGGGTACCTCTGTTATCACCTTGGGACGAGAACGAGTGTTTCTGAGTGCGGTCCAAAATTCAAGATGGCTGCGAGTGTCCATGTTGTACCAAAATTAGGTCCAATCAGTTTTTTGTCACAACTTCTATACAGCTCGTATTTATGAACTGATCTTCACAAAACTTCTTGGGTACCTTTGTTTTCATCTTGGGACAGGAACGAGTGAGTTTTGGGGTGCCTTTGTCATCACTGTGCTATGAGAACAAATATTTTGGGGTTCAGTCAGGCTCACTCTGGGACTCAAAGATTTCTTTTCTAGTTTAGCATCTGACTGTCACCCACCTTTACAATACTTTACCTATACATTTGTTACAGGGTGCGGTCAGTATTGATGTACAGACCGTTACAATACTTTATATGTACCTTTGTTATCAGGTCATTACATAGATGTTTGTCATTGCTGTGTCACATACTATACATGTACATGTCTTAACAAGTTGAGCTACAGTGTCATTGACACTTTCATTACAGTTTCCCATATTGACAAATGAACTTTGTCAAATTCAATTGACATTCTGTACAGATCTGCTATCTGCAACTCCTCTTAAACCATTGAACAGATTTTATTGAAACTTTCAGACATTCTTTTACATACATTACAGATGTGCACCTCCTATTTTCTTTTCAGATATTTTCATATTTACAGTTCCCCATATTCAAAAATGGTCTTTGTCAATTCAGGTTTTAGTAGGGAGGGGTATAGATCTGCTATCCGCTACTCCTCCTAAACCATTGAACAAACTCCATTGGAACTCACAGACCTTCTTTTACATACATTGAAGATGTGCACCTCCTATTTTTCTTTCAGATGTTTTCATATTTTGATGTCCGTCTGTCCATCCGTTACACTTTAGGGATGTACACATCTGCTATCCGCAACTCCTCTTAAACCAGTAAATGGATTCCATTGAAACTCCCAGACATTCTTTTACATACATTGAAGATGTGCACCTCCTATTTTCTTTTCGGATATTTTCTTTTTTACAGTTTCCCATATTGAAAAATGAACTTTGTCAAATTTGATTGACGTTCTGTACAGATCTGCTATCAGCAACACCTCTTAAACCATTGAGCAGATTTCATTGAAACTTTCAGACATTCTTTTACATATATTGCAGATGTGCACCTCCTATTTTCTTTTCAGATATTTTCATATTTACATTTCCCCACATTCAAAAATGGTCTTTGTCAATTCAGGTTTTAGTAGGGAGGGGTATAGATCTGCTATCCGCTACTCCTCTTAAACCATTGAACAAACACCATTGGAACTCTCAGACATTCTTTTACATACACTGAAGATGTGCACCTCCTATTTTTCTTTCGAATATTTTCATATTCCAACATATGTCCGTCTGTTATGCTATAGTGGTGTTACGCTTTGGGAGAGGGGGAGGGGGGTACGGGTACAATTCTGCTATCCGCATCTTCTCTTAAACCAGTGAACGGATTTCATTGAAACTCTCAGATGTTCTTTTACATACATTGAAGATGTGCACCTCCTATTTTGTTTTCAGATATTTTCTTTTTTACTGTTTTCCATATTGAAAAAGTACTTTGTCAAATTCAATTGACATTCTGTACAGATCTGCTATCCGCAACTCCTCTTAAACCATTGGACAGATTTCATTGAAACTTTCAGACGTTCTTTTACATATATTGAAGATGTGCACCTCCTGTTTTGTTTTCAGATATTTCGATTTTTAGGGTTTCCCATATTTAAAAATAGGCTTTGTCAATTCATACTTGTGTGTGTGTGTGTGTGTGGGTGGGGGGGGGGGGGGGGGGGTGTTGTTGACATTTGCTATCCACGACCTCTTTTAAACTAGTGAATGGATTTCAATGAGACCTTCAATGAAACCTTCAAACATTGGTATCAGTGTTTGTGCTTTTTACATTAAACACTCTTTTACTGTTGTAAAATGTTTCTTAGTGGGAGTGGGTGGTATCATTTAGTGAGCAGTGCTCACAGTTTTTCTAGTTGTATATTATGGACCTTTGAAATTATGAATTATTTCTATTAATGTTGGTACCTCAATCGAATACACCTTGTTTACACTCATGTATATTCACACATTTATTGTGTCATAGATATCAGATAGTACACGTCAGGGAGTGTTGTGAAATTTATTGTACACCTGTATGGAGTCACCTGTGGGTTACCTCGGAAGTGTGTTTACTCTCCAGAGATCGTTCATTGTGGTTCAATGGGATGTGTATGTTATATATTATATCACCAGTTTTCGACCTACATGTATCTGCGTGTGCCGTCTCCAGTGTACGTTATAACTTATATAGCGGGCAATATTAATTACCGGGGTTGTTGCTTTAGCCTTAACTTCTGAAGTGGTGTTAAGCATCATTTATTAATAATAAATTAATACCTGAGTGCCTTTTCAACGAATATTTATATTGTTTTTTGGTACAGCTTTTACTGATTCCAGAACGCTCACCTCTTTCTTTTTGAAGATCTTTTCAAAAATAGGGGGGAAGGGGATTTTTTACCTCTCCTCCGGCTTAATATGTATGTAGCTATGAGTGAAGTTGTTTTGTCTGTAATTATATCCTGCATATAGCTGGAGTTTTATTATGTATGGTGTATGTTTGTGGGGGATATTCTCTCATTCTCAAATACGCCATCCTAATTTTTGGGGCTTAGTCCGGGCTAACCTTAAAAATTGGGAACTCGTTACATCCAAATAGCATAGTCTTCATGCTAAATATGCAGAATTACTTGAACTGGGCTCCTTTTGTATGATATGTCTTCTCTATTACTGTATAGAGAGAAATACATGTAATTCCTAATAATTTTAATTTCCTTTCACCTTGGATTACAGGATTGGACTATGTTGATCTTCTAATTCTGAAGTTCTAGTCCCTCCACCTTTTTACGATTCGGCTAGTCTGGGCTATTGGTTTACAGTGTAAAATTATTATAAATTCCTAGTAATTTGTATATTTTTATACTTACCAATGGCCCAGACTGAGATGGTCCTCCCATGAGTGGGCACTCATACCTCCTCGTTGAATTTTTATGTAGTACTCTCTTCTACAAAGAATGATGTTGGCACCAATACCGGTCACTTCCTGATGTCTGCACATGTGTGCGGAGAGTAAATGTATGGAGGGCCAGATAGGACTTTTAATTTTCGGTTTTGCAAGCAAAAGTATGTGATTACCACTTTTGACCCTGGTGTCGGCATGAAGGCTTACCCACTCATCTGAAACTATTCTACATTGGATAAGAAACATATTAGCGTGCTTGGAACATTCCACTTGGTTTCTGGTTATATGAAAATTATTGGGGAAAAGATGGATGGAAGTGGACTTTCTGATGTATGAGTTTAATGAGATCAGCATTCCTGAACAACTGTCTTAGGGTTATTCCAAGAAGAATGTGTTTTGGTAGAATCCATTTACCTTCAGTACTTGCACAGCAGATATCTTGTCCAATAGAACTGACCAAACGATTAAACTTTCTTGAAGGATATTTATCAGTTGATACACGATTAAAAAATTCCAGCAACATCTCTGGCAACACAGACATATTTAAGTTCAAACAGTCAAATGTTGGTGACCAGGTTAACTCACTAGCATCCTTGAATGTCTTAAGACTATCACACCTTATTAAGTTAGCTGTCTCTTTCATTTGATCAACAGAACCGAGCTGATAACTTTGCCTTATGGCATCATGAATGTCAGTTTTAAGGTTAAGCGCCAAACAAGAAGTACTACCACCTTGTCCCCCAATGGGACTGAATCCTATAATCCCTTGGTATGCCTCATATCTTTCTAATTTTTGTTTGTTTCCATTTTTGTCCTCTGCAATTGGGATTTGAAAATGCAGTATATTCGAGGTTCTTTCTGTAGACATCACACAGCTCACTCAATTTCACTGTTGCCTTACTGTTGATCACCTCAGTGTTTGTAATATCCCAAACTCTATCAAATGATTGTCTGTGAGCTTCTTCCAATGCAGACAGGCTCATTTTGTCTTATTCATCTTTTGACGGCCATTCTTAGGGCCTCATATAATGATTTGCGCGAAAATATAGGTGAAACTTTGCTTCACAGCCAAATAAATCAACACCAGAGATTCTCTCAAAAGCACTAGATCGTCTTTGTTACACCATCTCCAAATTCAAACGTTGTACCTTCACTTGTCCAGACTCCTTTGAACTTTACATTCTTTCTGCTTTCACTGCCACAGTCTGGATTAAAAATAATTTGTTCTTTGCTGAAGAATCTCTGTTAACTTTATACGATGTTAAACAAGAATGTACCTCTGTTAATTGTTTCAAACGATTTAAGATTTGATGTGAAGCATAGCAGTAATGATGAAATTTGTATATGACATCAGATTGAATAGGAATTTGTGCACAGGCATCATCCATACAATAAGGAGAATCCATAGGCTGTGATTGCCATTGCTCCTTAATTTTAGCAATCTATTCAAATTGTTCAGCAGGATTTGCAGCATCCTTGATATAGACAAAAAGTTCCTCATCTGAGTATTTCAGATGTACAATGTAAACTCCAACAGTTCTTTTCTCCTCGTTATCGTCAAGCTTCTTTCTCTTGTTTCTTTTCATTCTCTTCATGTTTCTAATTTACTATCAAACTCGAAACGAAAGAGAAACTCTATGTTGGGAATACAAACAGAATAAAAATAAGTTTATGTCAGTTTTGTGGCTCTCGATAGCTCTTCCTGAAAGTGAAACTAAAATTTGAATATTTCACAGTAACTTGACCTTTCAACCTCTAATGACATAATCAATTAAAAATCTAGAGACTAAGAATTTTTAATCAGCTGTAGCATCCAATTACCTTTAAAATAATATCTAACTTGTAGTAATTGCTTCAGCCATCAGTTGTATTTGACCATTTAAATGGACCCTATCCCCACCATATTTGGGTTGCAGAGAATCTTGGTAACATTAGGTTTTCTCTAGTAGGGTACATTGCTTCTCAAAAGATATGATGTTAACAACTATATTTGTATTTGGTACCCACAAGGATATACAAAAACACCAGGCATGTTGACCATTTGCCAACAGCAAATGAAAATTTTTATTAATAGAGCATTGTTCGGAACTAACATTTCATATTTTTATACTGTAACCAATGACCCAGAATTAGCTGGTGCTAAGCCAAAAATATCTAGGGCCAAACACAAATTTTGCCCCCAATCCCCAAAATTTGCATGGAAAACCGAAAATTAGAAGTCCTATCAGGCCCTCCATACATTTTACCCTCTGTGCATGCGCAGACGTCAGGAAATCACCGAAACTGGTGCCAATAAAATCATTCTTTGTTTGGCCCTTGTCAGATAACAACAAACTGATATTTGTGCTTTTAAATATCAATTAATAATGATGCCAGACACAAATCAATGGTTAAATTGGTGGATCCAAGGACAGAACTGGATGAAGGAAGGAACAAACGGTGGTTTGAAACGTTTTGGGCTGTAATTTTATAATATTTATTAAAATTAGTTCATGTTCCCTAATTTCGGGACATGAGCCTGACATTATCACTGATTGATTATAATCTATCCACTGTTTGTTAAGTATTCCTTCCCTATCTTCCCTTGATTCCCCCCAGTTAAGCTCCCAAGCTTTTTTGCTTGTTTTAATAAAAAAAATTTATAAAATTTATTGGGAGTTTAACGTTTTAAACAGAAGATTATTCTGTACATCCTCTGGGTTACGTCCTCATCCTTAGGGTGTTCGGGCGTTTTGGTCATTCATCTTACATCCAATGTATCGTTTTTTCTTCTGAGGAAGATGTTGCTTTACATCGGATAGTCTTGTTTCTGTTACTGACTTCGGGTCGTGTTGCCTGGGGTCTTGATTCTGGTGTTTTGTTTACATTACATAACTCTAGGTAGTTTCCTATTTTTGTTTAGGAACAACAGTTGTAAGTAACATTAAATACTCTGATAGTGTGGTAGGTAATTTTACACAGATTTTATAATTTTGTCCATGCTTAGGCTTTTTGGGCTCATCGTTCCCTTTGGGAACTTGGGCTCTTATATTAGGAAAAATGTTTATTTTACTTTTGAAAGAGTTTTTCTTTTGGATATATTTATTTCATTGCTTATATTTAATGTTATCTTATATTATATGTAGATTTGGTGGTGGTACAATATCATATATTAGTATTTAGGTAATTATTTTTATCTAATAGTAGGGCAAATAGAGGAAACCTTTCCTTTATTTACTTGGTCGTTGTAATGAGTTTACTTGATGTACTACCACTAATTCTACTCCATGTGTCAGATTTGATAATCTGAATGACAGGCGTCATGGTATGTGTTTGTGTTTGTGACACTATCGGTCCTATTGCAGCGAGGGGACTCGGCTGGTCTCTCGTCAAAAGGTCACTATAGTTTTTTAGTTTCTATTTACAGAGAAACAAGAACATGGTGTGGCTTCGTGACGCCGTCAGGGAGTGTGCTGTTGTCATTGCAAATCAATGAAGAGTTAGCGGCAAAAGTGCTCAAGGAATTAGACAAGTGCCTAGATCCTCAGTAGGATTGACGACCTTGTTGCCAGCTAGCTCAACCGGCAGATCTCACTCGTATGTGTGTGATGTGATGCCGGGTATGTCCATGGCAGTCGAGAAGAGGAATAAGGGTGTAGCGAGCACTATAAACATATGAACCTGCTCACCCGGTGACGACGGAAAGGAGGAAGCATGGGAAGGAGGAAGTAGACAAGTTCTGAGGTATGCTCATCCAGGTCTTCTGTGATTGCAAGCAAGAGAGAGGCCACTCTCTCTTATAACAACATCTGGAGTCAGAGGTTGTTGGTACGAACTTGTGTCGATCAAACAAGTTCAGAGGTATGCTCGTCCAGGTCTTCCGTGATCGTGAGCAAGAGAGAGGCCCTTCTTTCTTATAACAACATCTGGGGTCAGATCAAACAAGTTCAGAGGTATGCTCGTCCAGGTCTTCCTTGATCGTGAGCAAGAGAGAGGCCCTTCTTTCTTATAACAACATCTGGGGTCAGAGGTTGTTGGTAGGAACTTGTGTCAGTTGGAACTTCTGTCCACGGGACGCTCCTTCCATAGACTGTCAGGGTCAGCCAGTCTTATAGCTTCCTCTATGTTCGAAAAGCACACATGACCGCACAGGTCCGTTGTCGCCAGTTAGCTCGACCGGTGAAGTAGTTACTCAGTCCTCTGAGAAATGTGACACTGGGTGTATACGATCCGGACTAGAAAAAGAGAGATCATATAGGGCGGAGCGAACAATATGATATGCAATTATGCTCACCCAGTGACGATGGAAGGAGGAAACTGGAAAGTTCTGAGGTACGCTCGTCCAGGTCATCCAGGACCGTGAGCAAGAGAGAGGCCTCTCTCTCTTACAGCATATCTGGGGACAGATGTTGGTAGGAACTTGCGTCAGTCGGAGTATATGTCCATGCCTGCCTCCTGTACGGGACGTCCCGTCTAATAGGCAGCCAGGGTCAGCTGGTCTTATGGTTTCCTCTACATAACAGACAAAGTGATCTTTATATTGCACAGGGCTTTAAAACCCAATGAGTGGTTTCAGTTCCCTGTCGCTGGTGAGATGGTTAAGATTAGATACTAGGACCATGACTCCGGATGTGTCGCATATGCATTGTATTTAGAGCTAGTGGAAAAGTGCTCAATGATTTTAGAAAAGACAAGGGCTAGGCTTCAAAAGAGGTTTACGTCCCTTGTCTATAGCTAGCTCAACCGGCAGATCTCACTCGTATGTGGGTGATGTGATGCCGGGTATGTCTGTGGCGGTCGAGAGAGAATAAGGGTGTAGCGAGCACTGTTGGATCGAATCATGCTCATCCAGTGCTGATGGAAGGAAGAAGACAGCAAATTCTGAGGTACCCTCGTCCAGGTCTCTCCAGACTGTGAGCAAGAGGGAGACTCCTCTCTCTCTTTCAACAACATCTGGAGCTGGGTGTTGTTGGTAGGAACTTGCGCCAGTCAGAGCTTACATGCATAGCTATTGTCTAGTACGCTTAGTTAAATTCTTAGCCGGGGACAGCTACAGTTTTGCTTCTTTAGCGTCTACCAAGCACTCCCGACTGCACCTTGGCTAAGTGACTCAGGATTTCCAGTCTACATCGTCAAAAGGTCCATCTTTTGTGAAGAAAGTTGCACCATCTAGTAGCCAAGGAGGCTTCATTCATCGGGTTATCCGCAGTAGTAACTATATTGGACTCACTGTCCTAGGAGCAGCCGGCAAAGAGGCTATTCATGACCGCTGCTGCTCAGGCCTCTGTAACGGACTTGTTGTCGCAGTTGGACAGCTAATCGCTGTATTCCTGCTAAGGCAGAGGCACTCAACGTCAGTCTCGAATCTTGAGCTGTTGCATTGTGCTTATTTGGTCCAGTCACCTGCCTGTTTAGATGCTAGTGACTGTGATTCTAACTGATTTGAACGTATGATGGAAAGGATAACTTTTCCTTCCTGAACAACTCTTGGATGATATAGATACCATACATTATCATTTCCTTGAACTTGTTCCAGTGATTCAAAATGCTGCGAGCAGTTATGAGAAACCACTATCATAGTTGGATGCTGACTTCATCTGGGTAAAGAGCAGGGTAATAAGATCTCTTTTTCGGTTAAGTCTACTCAGGTGTTACAGGTCTTCGATGGTGTAGACGACACCATATTTAACTTCCTGCAGGAAAAAGTAATTCAGTTTCTTATCTTCTTCATCTGTATTTTTAATCTTTTGTGATTGTTCACATACTTTTAAAAACAACAGGGGAAGATGTGGAGAGTTCCTCTGCGTTGATTCAGCAGGCTAAGATCCTAGTTTTAGCCTTACCTTCATCATTTAGCTGTTCGCTTGGATGCAATTGAGAAGATAATTTCCTAGTCAGAGCGAATTTAGTCTCATGGTCTTATGTACTTTAATTTTAAGTATTATGACTCTTCAACTATATGGAAAGGAATTTTGTGGTCGTTTGTACCTTTTAAAATTCTTTCCAGACCTAGTATTTATATCTTGGTCTTAACTAATGTTAAGTGGGAGTTATTCTGATGCAACGAAGCCTTGTGTCTTTATCTTTGCATTTGACTAGGTGGAAAACTTGCCATAGGTCACTTTAGTCTTTCAGCTCTACTCGTTATGATAAGAATCAATTCTCGACTCTTTGAGTTGGGGTCTAATGTACCAACACCAGCAGAAAGAGTACGAGAGGTTGTCCTAGACTCAGATCGTCTATAAGGACTCATAGCAAAGGTATAGGTATATCTAAGCCTTTGATGGTAAGCTTTCATTATTGTACGATTAAACTACAAGAAAGCTTCTATACTCAACTCTTTAAGTTGGGGTCTAATCGACCACAGCCAGCAAAAGAGTAGGAGAGTTTGTCCTAGACTCTTTTCTTTAGGATTGTCTATACAGCCACTTGGATAGGGGTTTCTCGTCAGACTGAGTTACTGATCAGACTCCCCTGAGCCAGTGGTTTGAGGCTCTTATAGAACTCGGTTCAGCCGATTTTGTTTGGAAGTGGATAATTATTTTATTTTTGATTATCTTTCAGTCAAAAAGCGAACGTCCGGCAATTGTAGTGAGTATAGTTCTTTAGATCACTTGTTTTGTGAACTAGATAATGTCTTATGGGATTTATGATAGGATACATGTATCCCACTATTCATTTGGCTGGTTCATCTGTTGTTTCACAGAACGAATTAACCAGCTGTTTGGCTCACTTTTATCTGTTATCTGACGCATTAAAAGCGATAGTTTTATGCGTCGGATGGAGTTGTGTAGAGTGGCTTGGAATGTTATTTCGATGGGTCGCTTACACACGTCTACTACAGTTATTAACTGGAGTGGTAGACGTTTTTCCCTCTTGACCTGTTTTGTTTTAGAGAATCTTTTAACATAAGGTCAAGTTTGGGCATATATTACGGTTTTCTCAATTATTTCGGATGTGAGTTCATATATTGCATTACAATCCTGAGTCCGAGGGTCTCTCTATGCAGGGATCTTGGGCCCCTCGGTCATTGGAAATCACATATTCAATGATGTCTCATTGTTTACGATAATATCATCGATTTTTTTTTTTCCATTCATATATTTATAAATGCACATCAGAGGTTATCTGAAGAGAAGTAGCGCTTCTTTTGTCATTATTTTTCAATAGAAGGGACTTTTATGTTCATTCTATTGTTAAATAAGTCAGTTAGCTATTCGTACTGCTTGGGTTATTTATCTTCCAAATTGCAGTCAATGCTTAAGATTTCAGCGCATAAGTAAGCGCTGGCTATATCTTGCACTTTTTCTAACTGTTTGGCTATTACATGATCTTATGTGAGATCTCTTCAGGATAGTTAAGTTTTCGACACTTGGGAATAATAGTTTCCATTATTTGTGTCGCTAGTATAAGGCTTTTGAGCGCATACATTGATGCTCAGCCGTTTTCATGGAAATGAATGATAGGATATTTGTATCCTTCTATTCAATTGTTTCTATTGATTTCATTGAGGTTATGGGGTCTGCTATTCAGCATCCGCCAGACACTTCCCCATTAGAGGGTTTTCTTCTTTAAGGGAAGTTTTATTCTCTATGTCATTCTCTGCTTTCAGTGGCCTTACGAAGTATTTCAGATGTGAAAGAGCTTTATAGTCACTATATTATTGCTGTCTGCACCAGCAATGATTAAGTAATGTGGGTGAGGAGGTTTTGACATATATTCAAATTCCCCCCCCCCTCCCCCCCCCCCCCCCCCCCCCCCCCCCCACACACACACACACTCATGCTGTCGCATATATATTTTTTAATACATACATACTTCTGCGTCTGGGTCATGTTGGATGGCGACATCATAGGCATATATGCAGTTCTGTTGTATTTGTTTCCAGTATTTATTTTCTGATTTTGGAGCCGGTTTATCATACCTACCTCCATTTCTAGATCCTGGCTTCTATTTTGTCGGCTCTCAAATCGCATATTCTCACGTGTTTTTAGTTGTAGATACCAAATAGTACACGTTGGAGAGTGTTTTTTACCGGATTTAATATTACAGAGGCCTCCTGTGAATGATCTTGAAGCCTATTTTCTCTGCAGAGATTGTTCTTCTTATTCCGCTTTTGTATGTATATGTTATAATTGATTTCTCACTGATTTCGTTGTACCTGTATACGGCGTCTGCAGTGCATATTTTGTAGTGGATAATGTTATTTACCAAAATCATCACTATACCCTTGGCTTGTGAAGTGGCATTAAGCACCATTTATTATTCATGAATTAATTTTTAGCTCGACTTGACAAAGTCAAGCTAAGCTATTGCCATCACTTCTCGTCCGTCGGCGTACATACGTAAGTACGTATGTACGTACGTTAGTATGTTAGTAGGTTAGTACGTACATCCACAATTTCCTTTGGCACACCTCACAGGTCGCATTTATGATCAGATCACTTTGAAACTTGGTATGCTTGTTTTGGGTGACCTCTAGATGGGAGGTATCGATTTTCATCAATTTCCTTCAAAAAATGTTGCCACGGCCAACGTTCTTAGAACTTAGTTTAGTCAGACCACAATATTTCCCTTTGGCACACCCTACAGGGCACATTTATGATTGGATTGCTTTGAAACCTGGTATGCTTGTTTGGGGTGACGACCTCTAGATGGGAGCTATAGATTTTTTTCCATTTCCGTCAAAAAATGTTGCCGCGGCCAATGTTCTTAGAACTTAGTTTAGTCAGACCTCAATATTTTTCTTTGGCACACCCTACAGGGCACATTTATTATTGGATTGCTTTGAAACCCGGTATGCTTGTTTGGGGAGACCTCTAGATGGGAGGTATCGATTTTCTTCAGTTTCCGTCAAAAAATGTAGCCGCGGCCAACATTCTTAGAACTTAGTTTAGTAGTCATACTTTACCTGTACATTTGTTACAGGCTATGGTCAGTATTTTTTGAGTGCCTGATCTATATTTATTTATATCGTTTCCAGGTTCTGCTTATTGATCCCAGAGCTCTCCCCTCTTTCTTTTGAAGTTATGTTAAAAAAAAGTGGGGGGGGGGGGCATTTTGTCCACTTCTCTGCCTAAAAGGGTATTTAACTATTGAGGAAGCTGTCTTGTCCGTACTATGTTCGGCGATCAGCTGCAGTTTTATTGTGTGGCGTAGGTTTATGGGGAATTTTCTCTCATTCTCAGTATGCAATGATAATTTTTAGGGTTTAGTCTATACTAGTCTCAAAAATGGTCTATTTGTAACATCCTAATTAACATTATTTTATGCTTAGGTGTAGGATTTACATAATTGGTATCCATATTAGGATATGTCTCTTCTGTTATGGTATTAAGAGACATGCATGTAAATTCTAATTTCTTCATCATGGATTGAAGGATTTGATCTATGTTGATCTGCTATTTCGAAAGTTCTAGGCCCTCTGCCTTTTTACGATTCAGCTAAATCTGGATTATTGGTTCCAGTATAAAAATATGAAAATATTTATAGTAATTTATATATTTTTTATACTTACCAATGACCCAGACTGGAATGGCCCTCCCATGAGTGGGCAGTACTGGGCACTCATACCTCCCCGCTGAATTATTATAATCATTTTTCTACAAAGAATGATTTTATTGGTGCCAGATTCGGTGACTTCCTGGCGTCTGCACATGTGTGGAGGGTAAAATGTATGGAGGGCCAGATAGGACTTCTAATTTTCGGTTTTGAATGCAAATTTTGGGGATTGGGGGGCAAAGTTTGTGTTTGGCCCTAGATATTTTGGGGTTAGCACCAGCTAAGTCTGGGTCATTGGTAAGTATAAAAAATATATAAATTACTATAAATGTTTTCATTTTCACTGCAGTCAAGTGGCCTTTTGACCTCTGGTGACATCATTGATGCAAAAATTTGAAACAAAATAAATTGGTATGTTAGGGTATTCAATTATCGACAAAATGGTGTCTTATTTGTCAGAATTATCTTTCTCAATGACCTTGTATTAACTGTTTGAATTTCCCCTACCCCATCCTTATTTTACACCGCTCAATATCTGAGTACCATTAAATATTGACCCAGAAAATATAGTGAGACCCAAAATATTTGCTGTTAACAAACTCATTTCTTAATGACTAGACACCAGGATACATGAAAATACTAAATAGGGAGGATTGTGGCGGGGGTGCACATAACCCTTCCCAGCCAATGGACTATATCAGGTCATTACCTAGATGTGTGTCATTGCTGTGTCACATACTATACATGTACATGTCTTACACAAGTTAAGATACAGTGTCATTGACACTTTAATTTTTATATGCTGTTGCAGAAAAAAACAAGCTAATGCATACTGTATAAAGCCTCTAAAGTGGCTTTCAGCACTTTTCAGTAGAGCCTTGATAGTAGCTTCTAGCCAAACACAAATTTTGCCCCCCAGTCCTCAAAATTTGCATGGAAAACCGAAAATTAAAAGTCCTATCTGGCCTTCCATACATTTACTCTCCGTGCATGTGTAGACGCCAGGAAGTCACCGAAACTGGCGCCAACATCATTCTTTGTTTGGCCCTTCAGTCAGATAACATCAAACTGACTTCTGTGCTTTTAAATCTCAGTTTTAATGATGCCAGACACAAATCAATGGTTAATTTGGTGGATCCAAGGACACAACTGCATGAAGGAAGGAAGAAACGGTGGTTTGAAATGTTCAGGGCTGTACTTTTATAATATTTATAAAAATTAGTTCATGTTCCCCAATTTCGGGACATGGGCCTGACATCAACATTGTTGATAATGATTTTTCCACTGTTTGTTAAGTATTCCTTCCCTACCTTCCCTTGATTCCCCCCAGTTAAACTTCCAAGCTTTTTGACTTGTTTTATTAAAAAAATTTTATAAAATTTCTTGGGAGTTTAACGTTTTATACAGAAGGTTATTCTATACATCCCCATGGTTATGTCCTCACCTTTGGGGTGTTTAGGCGTTTTGGTCATGCATCATACATCTGATGTATCGTTTTTTCTTCTGTTGAAGATCTTGCTTTACATCAGATAGTTTTATTTCTGTTACTGACATCAGGCTGTGTTGCTTGGGGTCTTGTTTCCGGTTTTTATTCTGAAGTTGTTTACATTGACAATGCTTTATTTAGTTTCCTATTATTTTAGGGAAACGATGGTTGTAAGTAACATAAAATATTCCGGTAGTTTGGCAATTATTTTTTGGGGATATTATTATAATTTTGTCCACACTTAGGCTCTTTTGAGCTCATCGTTCCCTTTGGGAATTTGGGCTGTTATATGAGAAAAAATTTTTTAAAAAAATATTTTTTTTCAACTATTTTTTCTTTTGGGTGTAATTATTTCATCGATTATATATTTTAATGTTATCTTATATTTATGTAGATTTGGTGGTAGTACTGTCGACTTATTTTAGCTTTTGTGTAATAATATTTCTCAAATAGCAGGGCAAATAAGAGGAAACCTTTCCTCTGTTTTCATGGTCGTTGTCTTGTAGTCGATGTACTACCACTAATTCTTGCACAACATGTGTCAGATTTAGTCAACGTTGGAGACGGGTGTCATGGTTGGTTGTTTGAGTCACCAGTCCTTTTGCTGGTCCTCTCACCAAAACGTCACTAGTTTTTAGCTCACCTGAATGAAAGTCAGGATGAGCTTTTCTTATCACTCTTCGTCCGTCGTCCTGCATGAAGGTGGTGTTTGAGCCTCTTTCTCCTAAACCACTGGCCACATTTTAATTAAACTTCATGTAAATAGTGGTTATATAGGGGCATTTTGATTTTTGTGCAAATTAGGTTTCGGCTCATATTGAGCAGAGGGGTGGGGAAAAAATGGCCAAATATTTTGAAAATCTTTAATCTAATGAACCACCAGTAGCAGAGACTTGATATGTGGTATACAGAGTCCTTTTGAGGTTTAGAATCAAGTTTGTTCAAGAGAGGTTTGTCGGGAATTATTTGCCTTTGTTATGGGAGGGGCAAAAATTTTGGCCACGCCTAAAATTTTTATTTTCAAAAACGTGAGGTCGATTTGAACCAAATTTGATATGAGATGATAATGGGTCATAAGTAGTTGATTGATTCAAAAAAATTTTTTCTCATCGCCCTGTGGGAACCTAGGAAAAACCTTAAAAATGCCATATCTCCAAAACTACACGGCACAGAGAATTCTTATTTTGTGTAAAGCTTACTTTTATCCAGTAGAATAGAATGGTTAAAAAAATCTCTATTGGCTTGATCACAAGGTACTTTTTTCAGGACTTTGAAAAAGTGCTGAGTCGGCACTTTTTAACACTGTAGGCAATTGGAAAAACATTAAAAAAATTTCATCTGCAGATCCAGCATGCAGAATCTTTTGATATTTGGTATGCAACATTGTAGGGTGGATCTGATTCAAGTTTGTTCAAATAGGCCTCCTGGGTTCATATTTGGGCTCAGTATAGGAGCCTGATTTCGAACTTAGTGCATTTCAGGTAAATTTCTTCACAAATATTCTTCTCCAGATCCAGCAGACAGAATCTTTTGGTATTTGGTATGCAACATTGTGGGTTGGATCTGATTCAAGTTTGTTCAAATCAGCTCCCTAGATTTATATTTGGGCTCACTATAGAAGCTCGAATTCGAACTTAGTGCATTTCAGGCAAATTTCTTCAAAAATCTTCTTCTCCAGATTCAGAAGGCAGAATCTTTTGATATTTGGTATGCAACATTGTGGGGTGGATCTGATTCAAGTTTGTTCAAATCGGCTCCCTGGATTCATATTTGGGCTCACTATAGAAGCCCGAATTCGAACTTAGTGCATTTCATGCAAATTTCTTTAAAAAAAATCTTTTTCTCCAGATCCAGCAGGCAGAATCTTTTGATATTTGGTATGCAACATTGTGGGGTGGATCTGATTCAAGTTTCTTCAAATTGGCTCCCTGGGTTTATATTTGGGCTCAGTATAGGAGCCCAGATTTGAACTTAGTGCATTTCAGGCAAATTTCTTTGAAAATCTTCTTCTCAAGATCCAGCAGGCAGAATCTTTTGATATTGGGTATGCACCTTGCTTAGGGGAGTGAGATTCAAGTTTGTTAAAGCCAAGTCCCTGGGTTCATATTTGGGCTCACTGTGGTAGCCCAAATTATAACTTAGTTCAAAATGAGGAATTTTCTTTTAAAATCTTCTTCAGATCCAGCAGTCGCAATGTTTTGATATTTAGTATGCAGCATCTTTAGGGGGGTGAGATTCAAGTTTGTTCAAGCCATGTCCCTAGGTCCATATTTGGGCTCACTGTGGGAGCCCGAATGATAACTTAGTTCAAAATGAGGAATTTTCTTTAAAAATCTTCTTCTTCAGATCCAGCAGTCGGATTGAAGTTTGTTCAAGCCATGTCCCTAGGTCCATATTTGGACTCACTGTGGTAGCCCGAATTATAACTTAGTTCAAAATGAGGAATTTTCTTTTAAAATCTTCTTCAGATCCAGCAGTCGCAATGTTTTGATATTTAGTATGCAGCATCTTTAGGGGGGTGAGATTCAAGTTTGTTCAAGCCATGTCCCTAGGTCCATATTTGGGCTCACTGTGGGAGCCCGAATGATAACTTAGTTCAAAATGAGGAATTTTCTTTAAAAATCTTCTTCTTCAGATCCAGCAGTCGGATTGAAGTTTGTTCAAGCCATGTCCCTAGGTCCATATTTGGACTCACTGTGGGAGCTGGAATTGTAACTTAGTTCAAAATGAGGAATTTTCTTTAAAAATCTTCTTCTTCAGATCCAGCAGTCGTAATGTTTTTATATTTGGTGTGCAGCATCCTTAGGGGGGGTGAGATTCAAGCTTGTTAAAGCCAAGTCCCTGGGTTCATATATGGGCTCCCTGTGGGAGCCCGAATTTTAACTTACTTCATTATGAGGAATATTCTTTAAAAATCTATTTTTTTTTAGATCCGCTGGTCAGAATCTTTGGATATTTGGTATAAGCTTTTCTTAGGAGGAGCAGATGCAACTTATTGCAATCAGTTCTCTGGGTTGATATTTAGGCTACCATGTCAGGTGAGTGCCCTCAGGCCCCCTGGGGCCTCATGTTTAGTTTCTATTTACAGAAGAACAAGAACATGGTGAGGTTATGTGACGTCGTCAGAGAGTGTGCTTCTGTTGTCGCAATATACAATTAGATCTAGCGGCAAAAGTGCTCAATGAAATAAGACAAGGCCCCAGATCACAGATCATGTGGTTTCCGTCCTTGTCGCCATCTAGCTCAATCGGCACTCTGTCACTCAGAATATGGGTGTTATGACGCCGTGTAGGTCCGTAGTGGTCCAGGAACGGAAAAAGGGTGTTGCAAGCACTATAATACCCGAATATGCTCACCCTGCGATGGCGAAAAGGAGGAAGCAGACAAGTTCTGAGGTATGTTCGATCAGGTCTGCCATGACCATGAGCGAGAGGAGGCCCCTCTCTCTTACAACAATATCTGGGGTCAGAAGTTGTTGGTAGGAACTTGCGTCATTTGGATCTTATGTCCATGCTGTCCTGTCCGGGACGCACCTTCTAATAGGCTGCTGGAGTCGGCTAGTCTTTCGGCTTCCTCTACGTCCGAAAAGCACACACGACCTCACAAAAAGTCTGTTGTCACATTTAGACAGGGCTAAAAACCATGGTGCATGGTTTTAGTTCCCTGTCGCCAGATAGCTCGACCGGTGAAGTGGTTACTCAGGCCTCACCCTGTGACAATGGAAAGGAGGAATCAGACAAGTTCTGGGGTAGGTTCGTCCAGGTCTGCCACGACCATGAGCAAGAGAGAGGACCCTCTCTCTAAAAAACAGCATCTGGGGTCAGAGGTTGTTGGTAGGAACTTGCGTCAGTTGGAGCTTATGTCCATGCCTTCCTGTCTGGGACGCTCTTTCTAATAGGCTGCCGGAGTCGGCTAGTCTTACGGCTTCCTCTACGACCGAAAAGCACACACGACTGCACAAAAAGTCTGTTGTGGCATTTAAACAGGGCTAAAAACCATGGCATATGGTTTTAGTTCCCTGTCGCCAGCTAACTCGACTGGTGAAGTGGTTACTTAGGCCTCTGAGAATGATGACGCAGCTGGACTAGGAATATACAATGCTGCAATATACAATTAGAGCTAGTGGCAAAGTGGCAAAGTGCTCAATGATATAAGACAAGGCCCCAGATCACAAATCATGTGATTTTCGTCCTTGTCGCCAGCTAGCTCAACCGGCACTTCTTTCACTCAGAATATGGGTGTTATGATGCCAGGTATGTCCGTAGCAGCCGCGGAGAGAACAAGGGTTGAGCAAGCACTATAATATACAATCATGCTCACCCAGCGACGACGGAAGGAGGAAGCCGGCAAGTTCTGAGGTACGCTCGTCCAGGTCTGCCAGGACTGCGAGCAAGAGAGAGGTCTCTCTCTCTTACAGCATCATCTGGGGCCAGATGTTGTTGGTAGGAACTTGTGTCAGTCGGAGTTTACGTCCATGCCTCCTGTCCAGGACATCCCGTCTAATAGGCAGCCAGGGTTGGCTAGTCTTACGGCTTCCTCTACATAACAGACAAAGTGATCTTTATATTGCACAGGGCTACAAACCGCGGTGAGTTGTTTCAGTTTCCTGTCACCGGTGAAGTGGTTACTTGTGAATATGAGGATCGTGACACCGGGTGTGTCGCATTTACATAGTAAATCAGAGCTGGCGGCAAAAGTGCTCAATGATATAAGACAAGGGCCTAGACCTTAGAATATAGGGTTTATGACCTTGTCTCCAGCTAGCTCAACCGGTGGATCGTTACGCAGAATATGGGTAGTGTGACGCCGGGTATGTCCGTAGCAGTCGAGGAGTGAAACAAGGGTGTAGCGAGCACTGTAAAATCCAATCATGCTCACCTTGCGACGATGGAAAGGAGGAAGCTGGCAAGCTCTGAGGTACGCTCGCCTAGGTATCCCAGGATCACGAGCAAGAGGGAGACCCCTCTCTCTTTTAACAACATCCGGGGCCAGATGCTGTTGGTAGGAACTTCTGTCATTCGGAGCTTACATACATGCCTATTGTCCGGGACGCTCTGTTTAATTCTCCGCCGTGGTTGGCTACATGTACAGTTCGGCTTCTTCAGCGTCTACTAAGCACTCACGACCACACCTTGGCTGTGTGACTTCGGATATCTAGTCTGCATCGTCAATAGGTCCTCTCTTCATGAAGGAAGTCGCACCATTTAGTAGCCAAGGACACGAGGCCTCATTCATCGGGACTTCCGCAGTTTAGAGTCATCTCGGACACACTGTCCTAGGAGCAGCCGGCGGACAAGCAATACACGACCGCACCTTGGCTGTGTGACTTCGGATATCTAGTCTGCATCGTCAATAGGTCCTCTCTTCATGAAGGAAGTCGCACCATTTAGTAGCCAAGGACACGAGGCCTCATTCATCGGGACTTCCGCAGTTTAGAGTCATCTCGGACACACTGTCCTAGGAGCAGCCGGCGGACAAGCAATACATGACTGCTGCTCCGTAACAGACTTGCTGTTGCAGATTGCACAGCTCATCGCAGTATTCCTGCAAATGCAGAAGCTCTCAACATCAGTCTCAGATGGTGCTTGGTCGGTCCAGTCATCTGCGTGTTCAGATGCCGTTGACCGTATTCTAAAACTGATTTAGATGGATCATGAAAGAGATACGGTCTCTTATCATCATCTTCTGTTTTTCTATCCATTTTTTGAACACATTTATTTATAAACGTCCGGGGAAAATGTGTTGAGAGTTTCTCTGTGTTTGAATGAGTAGGCTAAGGTCTTAGTGGTGACCTTACCTTGATCATTTCGCTGTTCACTCGGACACAATTGAGAAGATAATTTCTTATTCAGAGCGAATTTAGACACACGGTCTTGTGTACTTCACTTTTAAGTACTGTTACTCAATGTCTATATGGAAAGGAATTTTGTGGATGTTTGTACCTCTTTAAAAATTCTTTACATATACCTCTGTCTTAACAGTTATTAAGTGGGAGTTATTCTGATGTGACGGAGCCTTGCATCGACATTTTTAGTATATGACAAGTGGATAACTCTCTACAGATCGCTCTAGTTTTCCAGACACTAAGTCTTTGACGGTAGCTTTCATTAATGTAGGATTAAGCTACAAGAAAGCATCAATACTCTGCTCTTTAAGTTGGGATCTAATCGACCAACAACAGCAGAAAAGAGTAGGAGAGGATGTCCTAGACTCAGATCATCTGTAAGGACTCATAGCAAAGGTGTAGGTTTCCCTCCTATAATTATTTTATGGACCGTCTATACAGCCACTTGGATAGGGGGGTTTAGGTCTGTTCAAGTTTACTCATCAGACACCCCTGAGCGGTGGCTTGAGGCTCTTCTAGAGCTCGGTCCGACCGATAATTAACTGGAACTGGATAACGTGTTTATCATGGCTCTGAAAGGATTTTTTAGGATAACCATTCAGTTGAAAAAGTGAGCGTTTGAATGATCAACTGTACGGCAATTATAGTTCTTAATATCACTTGAAGAATGGGGAGCGCGGTGGCTCAGTAGGTAGAGGTGCAGGCTGCAAGCCGAGAGGTCCTCGGTTCGAATCCCACCTGCGGCAACCACGTTGTGTCCTTGGGCAAGACACTTCGTCTCCATTGCCTGTGTGGGGGCACGATGACACCGTGTACTAAGGCGTACTGCATGTCGATGGTACGCATGTCTCCAACCAATCTAACCCTGCTGTGATGCAGTGCGGAGTTACAATGTTGGGGAGCTGGCAGCTGCTCGTCGTTGCTCGGTGGTTCTCTCCGGGTACTCCGGCTTCCTCCACCCGTAAAACTGTCACGGTCATGATTAGCCATTGTGCATAAATATGTGACCTTAAACATCAATAAATAATAATAAATAAACTTGAAGAATGAACTAGAAAATGTCTCATGGGATGAATGATAGGATACACGTATCCTACAATTCATTTTCAACAAGCTGGTTCGTTTGTTGTTTCACAGAGCGAATTAGCCAGTTGTTAGGATCGCTTTTGTCTTCTATCAGACACATTAACAGCGAAAGATTTTATGCTTCGGATAGGATTGTGCGGAGCGGCTATGAATGTTATTTCGTTGGATCGCTCATTCACACGTCCCCTCCAGTTATTCTTAACTGGAGTGGGTAGACGTTTTTCGCTCTAAACCTGTTTTGTTTTAGTGGATCTAGTTAACATAAGGTCAAGTTTGGGCAGATATTCAATGGTTTTACAGCTGCCAGATTCAATTTTCTCAATTATGATGGATGTGTGTTCATAAATTGTGTTACAACCCTGAGTCGGACGGACTCGATATACAGGATTCTTGGGACCCTCAGTTCTTAGAGATCACATATTCATCAGAAATGATGTCTTATTGTTTATGCTACATCATTGGATTTATATTATTAGTGAACATGCATGTGGGTTCGCTCCAGGATAGTTAAGTTTGCGACGCATAGGAACAATAGTTTCCATCATTTGTGTCACCAGTGTTAGACATTTGAGTGCGTACAGTTGACACTCAGCCGTATTTGTGGGAATGAATGATAGGATACGCATATCCTTCAATTCATTCGATTCAGTAGATAACGTTAAGATTAAACAATCTCAGTGTGATTCCTACTAATAACATATCTGTCGTCACAATATCCTTCTATTAGGTTTCTCATGTGCCTGTTATTGAACATTTGCCAGAAGCTTCCTCCACAAGAGGGCCTTCTTCTTCAGGGGAAGTTTTATTCTTCATGTCATTCTCTGCCCATAGTGGCATGAGGGAGTCTGTTAGATGTGAGGGAACCTTTGGGGCTCCTATATTTTTGCTGTCTGGACCAGCAATGATTAAGTTATGTGGGTGAGGAGGTTTCGAAATGACTTCGAATTCCCCCCCCCTCCCCCCACACACTCATTCTCTGTCTTGTATTTATATCTTGATACATACATACTATGCATTTGGTTGGGTCGTGTTGGATGGCGCCCTCATAGGCATATATGCTGTTTTGTTGCATTAGTTTCCGGTGATTATTTTTTTGATTTTTGATATACAAGCGCTTATTAAAATCATCATAATTGCTGCTATTTGAGTTAATCAGTGGCTGCATAACCAGTTATTGTTTTTTAGATGATTACATGCTGGATTTTAATGCACTCACGCAATATTTTATTAGGTTATCGCTTTGGTGGTCCTTGAAATTATTATATATTTCCGGGCGGTCCGTGTTGGAGCCTGTTAATCATACCTACCTCCATTTCTAGATCCTGGTCTCTATTTTGTCGGTTCTCAAATCGCGTATTCTCACGTCTTTATGGTGGTATATATCAGATAGTACATGTCGGAGAGTGTTCTTTCTGGATTTTATTGTACAGAGGCCGTCTATGGATGATCTTGGAAGTGTGTTTTCTCTGCAGAGATTGTTCAGTGTATTTCGATTTAATATGTGTATGTTATATTCTATATCACTGATTTTGTCGTACCTGTATCCGTCGCCTGTGGTGCATATTTTGTAGCCGACAATCTTATTTACCAAAATCGTCGCTATAGCCTTGGCTTGTGAAGTGACATTAAGCACCATTTATTATTCATTAATTAATTCCTGAATGCCTGATCGATATTTATTTATATTGTTTCTTGGTACCGCTTTTATTGATTCCAGAGCTCTCTCCTCTTTCTTTTGAAGATATGTTCCAAAAAAAGGGGGGGGGGGGGGGGCATTTTCTCCACTTCTCTGGCTTATTGGGTATGTAACTATGAAGGAAGCTGTTTTATCCGTATCTATATTCTCATACAGTTGTAGTGTTATTGTATGGCATAGATTTATGGGCAATTTTCTCTCATTCTCAAATATGCCATCCTAATTTCTGGGGCTTAGTCCAGACTAGGCTTAAAAATTGGGAACTTGTTACATCCTAATTAGCATGGTTTCATGCTTAGATTTAGGATTTACATAATTGGGATCCATATTAGGATATGTCTCCTCTATTATGGTATAGAGACACATACATGTAAATTCTAATTATTCTAAATTCCTTCATCATGGATTGAAGGATTTGATCTATGTTGATCAACTATTTCGGAAGTTCTAGGCCCTCCACCTTTTTACAATTCAGCTAAGTCTGGGCCACTGGTTTTTGTATTAAAATATGAAAAAATTTTAAGTAAGGCTAAAAAAAAATAATGTTTTGATTCTCAGGCCCTCCCTCATTGGATTTGAACCTCCTCATTAGACATTAAGAATTTGTGAAAACTTGGAATGGCCATTTTTTCACATTTCTCAAAATATAATTATTTAGCTGTGTATGCAGTAAATTGGTTTTTCTTGTTGTAGTTTATGGGAGAGTGCCCAGAGGCACTCTCCCATAAACTGTAACAAGGCAAATTCTGATATACTGGATCATGATTTAATTATTTATTTATTTGCTGGTGTTTAAGGTCATATATTTCTGCACAATGGCTAATAATGGCTGCAACACAGATATAAACTTACTCAAATTTAACCAATCATTTAGAGCCATGTTTCCCATTTTAAAGGACTCCTACCCCAAGCATTGGTTACTGGGGCCTATTCTAATGGATCATGTTTGACAGATCTATACCATTAAAAAGAACAACAAAATACAAATCCTTTTAGTTGTTGTTACGGCAGTTAGTTATAAAAGGTATACTATAATTACACTAAAATACAACCTTTTCTCTTTTTGAAGTGGAAAGACAGCAAAAAGATTTACTGAGTATGCTCAACCCTTTACACGAAAAAAAAAAAAAATTAAAAAATAAAAATAAAAATAAAATCCTCCCTCCCTCCCTCACTGATTTGAAAAAAAATTGCCTGAGAATCAATTCATTTTTTTTATTTGGCCTAATTTATATATTTTTTATACTTATCAATGGCCCAGTCAGGAATGGACCTCCCATGAATGGGCAGTACTGGGCACTCATACCTCCCCGCTGAATTATTATATTATATTATAATCTTTTTTTACTCCATTGCCCGCGTGGGGGCACGATGACGCTGTGTACTAAGGCGTACTGCACGTCGATGGTGCGCATGTCTCCAACCAATCTAACGCGAGTTACGATGTTGGGGAGCTGACAGCTGCTCGTCGTTGCTCGGTGGTTCTCTCCGGGTACTCCGGCTTCCTCCACCCGTAAAACTGTCACGGTCATGATTAGCCATTGTGCATAAATATGTGACCTTAAACATCAATAAATACATGAATACAATACATAATCTTTTTTTACAAAGAATGATGTTGGTGCCAGTTTTGGGGACTTCCTGGCATCTGCACCTGCGCAGAGAGCAAATGTATGGAGGGCCAGATAGGACTTCTAATTTTTGGTTTTGCATGCAGATTTTGTGGATTGAGGGCAAAATAAATTTGTGTTTGGCCCTAGATAATTTTGAGTTAGCACCAGCTAAGTCTGGGCCTTTGGTTTTAGTATAAAAATTTTATAAATCCTCAGTTCTGATGCCAAATTCTGTTTTTAAAATGTGGAAAAGTCAATTTTTTCTCACACATCCAACTGACAAATCTCCAGAAAACACCAACTAGCACCAGCTAAGTCTGGGCCATTGGTAAGTATAATAAAAAATATATAAATTACTTTAAATTTTTTCATTTTTAATCGATTAAATGCTTCATTCATTGTATCCCTGCTTTTAGAGAGATTGATGGGTATACTGTATTGCATGAGTCTCTCTGGCCATCTCTTTCTCCATCTACCCATCTGATGTTCATGTTTCGATCCATTTGAATGAATAACTTCAGAACAGTTGATAGATTGTGATGAATATGATATGCATGTTTCTTACCGTATATGTCCGTGTATAAGTCGTCCCCGTGTATAAGTCGCACCCCAAACTTACACTTGGAATTCCTCCCATTTGCCTAAAGCCCATGTATAAGTCGCACCCCCATTTTTAGCTCAACTTTGGCGAAGCCAAATTTGAGCTTATGCCATGGCCAGTTGTCCGTCTAGCCATCTGTCTGTCAACACGGCTCGGGCTAGAGGCCGTATTTATGAACCGATCTTTACGAAACTTCTTGGGCTTCTTTGTTATGACCGTGGCACGAGAACGAGTGTTTTTTGGTCCGGTCCGAAATTCAAGTTGGCAGCTGGCAGCCATTTTGTACAAAATTAGGTGCAATCAGATTTTTGCACAGAACTTCCATATGAAAGCACTGATTTGAATAATTTTTTGTATGAATGTTTAGTACCAAAATTCAAGATGGCTGCCAGTGGCCATTTTGTACCGAAATTAGGTCTAATCAGTTTTTTGTACACAACTTCTATACGGCTCAGACTAGAGGCCGTATTTATGAACCAATCTTTACGAAACTTCTTGGGTACCTTTGTTAACACCGTGGGATGAGAATGAGTGTTTTGGAGTGCAGTCCAAAATTCAAGGTGGCCGCCAGCAGCCATTTTGTACCAAAATTTGTGCAATAAGTTTTTTGTACAGAACTTCTGTATGAAAGTTCTGATTTGAATAAATTTTTGTATGAATGTTTAGTAACATGGAATACATCACATATAGTATGGGTTTTTTCTCGTGCAGAAATTATGCAAATTAGATGAACTTTGATTTATTCAGTGCAACTTGACACAGTAAGTGCACATGTCAATACAGCTCCGGTTAAAGGCTGTATTTATGAACCGATCTTCACGAAACTTCTTGGGTACCTTTGTTATCACCTTGGGATGAGAACTAGTGTTTCTGGGTGCAGTCCAAAATTCAAGATGGCTGCCAGTGGCCATTTTGTACTGAAATTAGGTCTAATCAGTTTTTTGTACACAACTTCTATACGCCTCAGGCTAGAGGCTGTATTTATGAACCGATCTTTACGAAACTTCTTGGGTACCTTTGTTATCACTGTGGGAAGAGAACGAGTGTTTTTGGGTGTGGTCCGAACTTCCAGATGGCCAACAGCAGCCATTTTGTACCAAAATTAGTGCAATCAGTCTTTTGTACAGAACTTCTGTATGAAAGTTCTGATTTGAATAAATTTTTGTATGAATATTTAGTAACATGGAATACATCACATATAGTACAGGTTTTTTTCTCGTGCAGAAATTATGCAAATTAGATGAACTTTGATTTATTCAGTGCTACTTTTTCACTGTAAGTGCACATATCAATACGGCTCAGGCTAGAGGCTGTATTTATCAACCGAACCGATCTTCACAAATCTTCTTGGGTACCTTTGTTATCACCTTGGGACGAGAACGAGTGTTTCTCGGTGAAGTCCAAAATTCAAGGTGGCTGCCAGTGGCCATTTTGTACCGAAATTAGGTCCAATCAGTTTTTTGTCACAACTTCTATACAGCTCATATTTATGAACTGATCTTCACAAAGCTTCTTGGGTACCTTTGTTTTCAGCTTGGGACAGGAACGAGTGAGTTTTGGGGTGCCTTTGTTATCAGTGTGCTATGAGAACAAATATTTTGGGGTTCAGTCAGGTCCACTCTGGGACTCAAAGATTTCTTTTCTAGTTTAGCATCTTACTGTCACCCACCTTTACAATACTTTACCTATACATTTTTTTCAGGCTACGGTCAGTATTTATGTACAGACTGTTACAATACTTTATATGTACCTTTGTTATCAGGTCATTACCTAGATGTTTGTCATTGCTGTCACATGCTATACATGTACATGTCTTAACAAGTTGAGCTACAGTGTCATTGACACTTTCATTAAATATATGCAGTCAAAAAGAATTAGTTGCAAATTACGTTTTGCCAATTTGGGGCAGTTTGGGATGCAACAGAAATAGGTAAGTTTTCACAAGTTACCACGTGGTGAATAAGATAAAAGAATAAAGGAAAATTATTATTAAAGATTTAAAAAATACTCGCATTTATTTGTTTTTCGTTGTTTGTTTATCACCCCAATGTCTTCATCCCTGTCAAGAAAATCTAATCCTCGTTTGTGACTGAAACTTCATAGTTTCAGAATCAGAGCACCATTTGTGCCGTAACCTGCGCAGTTGTTGTGATTAAGTTGGTTTTTCCGGAACGTTCCAGAAAAACCAATAAAAATTCTACAAATGTGCAGGTTATAGTGCAAATTGTTTTCAAATTGTTGTCTCAGTTGAGCATTGTTGGTGCTATTGAAACTAACTTTACCTGGTGCACGTGTGCGTAATTTATAACCGGACATTACACATCAGTGAATTGGGGTTCATGGAATAAATAAATACTTTTCTCCAGGTATTTCTGGCATACATTTAATGTGTTATTATTTATTTTTTCTTTGTTATTTTGATGATTTTTAATTTTTTATGGTTTCATCCATATTGGCCCCACAAACCTGTTGATTTCCGGAACACGCACTGATGTAAACACATGGGCCGATTGAACAACAATGACTAAATAGAATACTTCTTTATTATTATTTATGGATAAAAGTAACAGAAAACACACATAATATTTTATTGACAATTTATTTTCTGAAGAATTTAAACTGAAATAAAATGAAAATAATTTTGGTGAGTCTGCACTCAGTCAAAACCACACGATTGTACTGTCTGTTATACAATTGACAAACGGTAGGAACAACAGTTGTCCGAAGAAGTCAGTCCCCTGAAAATTCTCTGAAACAAGTCGTACCCATGTACAAGACGCACCCCCGATTTTGACATAACATTTCAGGTAAAAAAGTGTGACTTATACACAGACATATACGGTATTTATTCCTAGATACAATAGATTCAAAATGACATTGCCCATGGATTTAATGCCTCACTCAAATTATGATTCTTTGCCAAAAAATCAAATGAAAGATTTACAAGAATAAGTTAGAAGATCATATGCTTGCTTTGCTTAGAAATATATTGCATGAAAAGCTCATGAAAATAGAAATACTAGTATTCCAATAATATTTCTACTTCTCTTCCAGATGTTCGTGATAATTTAGTGCAATCATTAGCCTGCTTTTGTTGTTTTTCTCAGTCACTGAGAGCTCTGGAATCTCTTCCAAAAGAAAGGTAATGAATTGCTCATATTTGTTCTTTCATTCTCAGAAAGGTTTTGACAACTCAGTGGTGATAATTGATATGCACCTCATGTTTCTTTATGTTCATTGAGTAATTGTAATTTACTGATTAGTTAAAAAGGATTTTTACTTCAAAATTTTTAAATAATAAGCAAAGTAATACAAAGTTCTCCACTTAATTATAAGTTAAAAAAGGATGTTTCATACAAAATTTATGAATAGTAAGCAAAGTAATATAAGGTTATCCACTTCATAAGTTAAACCCACTTAATGATAAGTTAAAAGGATGTTTGAGGTCTGTGTGGAGCCAATTTCCCTGATAATCATTTGGTTAATTTTGATAAATATGAGTAATTAGCAGTAATTTCTCACTCCTAACTAGTTCCTATTTGAGTAATAGATTATGAAAATATAGCTTACTTACCAAAAATACCAAAATGTTAACTTTGATTGCAATTTGAAGTAAAAAATCTGGCATGCACAAATAAAATCAACTAAGACTCTCCTTTAATCTGGAATATAAACAAGGGTTAATATAATTCAGTGACTATAGAATGACAATCGAGACAATTTGATAAAATCAAAACTATTTATTAGTTAGAAAACAAACTGAAAAGGTTGATAAATATATAAAATAAAATATCAGCTGGAACTATTTCACCCCCAAAATTATGGATGAACAAAGAAACAAGGACACACAAGTTTTCAATTATATGGTTATGCACAAAATAAGCTCAGAAAATCATCCAAGATGGAACTGAAGCTGTCAAAAGTAAAATATTAACAAAGGTATAATGATAAAATTGATTTAAAGTGACATAAGTACCTAAATTTGAAAAATAACAGCATAACACTGTTGCTATCAAAAGTGAATCAAAAGCTGCAAGAAATATGGTTTGATAGAAGTATTGGTGGTTCGATTTATATTAAGATATCGGTATACATTTGCTAATAAGCACAAATATACAGAAGCTGATGCTCTATCGTGATCTGTCATAGCATAGATACACTAATATATTTTGATGAGAGAAGAAAATCACTTTTGGAATCGCAAAGAACAAAGCACAAATGCAGACCTTTGCTGAACACTATTAAATGATACCTATATAAAACTGAAGGAATGAACCATTATGGAATGTAAATGTTTACTAGTATATTGTCAAGAATATCAATGGAAAGTGTCCAAGTATGCAATATATGAGGCACTTATTTCAGGTCGTAATTTGTGTGGAAAACCCGAAGAGATGATATGTATATCCTTCCAGCACGCCTATCCACTTTAGCATTGATGGATATTGAAATATAACAAGCATTTTGGAAACAAACTGTGTGAATACTTTAGCCACAGAAATACAAACTGTTAGAAAGAATTGGATATTTTCCCAATTTCATGTTCAGTACTAGTGCTGATGCATGTAATTACCTAATGAATCACCATCCTCATCAGCAAACTTCAGTGATCCAGCTTTAAAATCTATCAATTCACTGTACTCCAATTCATATTTGACCGAAAGGTTTTGTAGTGACTTGAATTAAAACGTGATGAAAACAAAACTGAATAATATTTTTGGGTGGGCAAAAAAACCTATTAACATCATTGCTTACAGCTAAAGTCAGGCTTGACTTAACTGTAATTGGTAATTAAATTGAATGTAATTAATTACATGGGATTGATGAAATTTGGTACACTTGATAATTGACTGTTTTAACCAATTACAAATGTAACTACAATTGTAATTGAGGACATTGTAATTGATCAGACAATTAGGTGTATTAATCCTCTGTGCTATTCAGGGAAATCTAATGAACTTCTATTGATGGCAACCCCTAGTGGGGTTTGACCATCCCCTACTAGGCAGGTCCTCAGGTGGCGGATAGAGGACGGCCTGCTCAGTTGGGCAGGTTTGCTGGTTTATAATTAGCAGGTGTGCTCAATTGAGCTGGTTTACTGCACAATATTTGAATACGCAGCCGCGGATCAAAATGGTCAATCCTGCTAATACCATCTTGCAGGCACCTTGTTCTCATGTATGTTGCATTCCGAAGGCCCTCAGAAGAGGGAATCCTGGAAGTTGAGGACTACTGGCCCCGGTTAGGGCAATCTCCAAGATGGAGATCAGGTCGTAAACCCTGTTTGGCCCTGGTCTCAATTTTTCAGATAATGCCCAACACACTGCTTTGGCCCCAATTTCAGGAGTAGATGGATGGTCGGATGGCCCGTACTGGCCAATCGGGAGCCCCCAACCCCCCCAAAAATCAGGTGTCACGTTGGGGGGCATTTGGTGGTCATTTAATCAGTCATTTCTTTTAAATCACATATCATTATTGCCATTGTGTACTTTTTTAAACATATTGTTTTTAACAAATACTTGGTTTTGCTACGCTGTCTGCTTACAAGTGGTAACTTTAATTACCGGGTTTTGTACAGTGATTGGTTCAATGATCAGCATCTGAAGACATGGCACTCCCACACACGGGTCAATCAGTCAGTGGTATGCTTCGGCATCAACACTGGCCGAGTATACTGCTCCATATCAAGTATGTGGGAATACTGGCAGCCTGGTGAGTTCACTGCATAGCAGTAACTCTACCCCTTGTTGGACTCCGTGGTGGGTGGGAGCTGGGGCAATGAATCATTAAACAGTACACACATGGATACAACAAACACCAAAAGACTTAAAACGTAGAAGAGATTTATTTTCAGATGGTTCTGATTCTGACTCAGATTAAAAGATTTCAACTATTCAGAATAAATGGCCAAAATTTGTGATAATATATGCAGTCGACTGTAGTAAAAAAGCAATGGATATAAACCCTTTTGCCTTAGAAAAAGCAATTAAAGGAATTGCTGGCACTGTTGACAATGTTAAAAAGCTGAGAACTGGTGCAATACTCATAGAATGTAAAAGGGAGGCCCAAACAATTAATCTACTGAATACAGGAAAACTAGCAGATATGAAGGTGAATGATTTTCTGCATAAAACACTTAATGACAGCAGGGGTGTAATTAGAACAAGTGGATTAGCAGGAATTGACACACTTGAAATACAGAAAGAACTTGAACCACAAGACGTAACAGCTGTGAAAAAATATTGAAATTAAAAAAAAATGGATCAGTCATGAAAACAAATACTCATATTTTATAATTTGATTCATCCCAACCACCAAAATCCATCAAAGTTGGTTACATAAGCATCAAAGTGGATTTATATATACCAAATCCACTTCGATGCTTCAAGTGCCAAAAATATGGCCATGGGCAAAACAACTACAGGGGTCCAACAGTATGCTATAAATGTGGCCAACAACACCAAGATGAGCCATGTACCAATGCCATTAAATGCGTAAACTGTTAGGGCAATCACATGTCATCATCCAAAGATTGCCCTGCCTGGAAAAAAGAATAAACTATACAAAAAATAAAATGCGAAAAGCAGGTAAGTTTTAAAGAGGCCAGAGATATTGTAACATCGATGCCTGGTATGAATATTTTATCACCTTCGTATGCTGCAAAACTATCACAAAAAGTATCAACTCACTCATTAGAATGCCAGACTCAGTTCACATGGATCAAAGGAACAATTCCATCTTTAGTAACAGCATTTACAATACAAGAAACAGAACTTCCGATTAACCAAACAAATTCAGCAGCCCAAACAATTGAGAAAATACCAAATATTGGACAAAAACAAGAACAAGCAACAGAAGTACCTAAATCACAACGCCAAAAGGAACAAAACACTAAATCAGAAAAGATGAGTCAGCCAAACAAACCAAAACCAGATCCACAACACCGACCCCCAACAAAATCTGAGTCAGAATTCAAAACGCCAACAAGAATATCTTAACAAGAAGAAATAAAAACAAAAGCAAGAATCGGATAGGATACCTAAATGCCTTCAAAATGTTGTTATGAGCAACATGTTTGAGGCCTGAGGAAATGTCAGTCGATGAGTCTATCGATGACACCTTCTCAACCAAACCATGACTGAGTTCCTCTCAGGGAAAGTCCCCACGTAAAACATCACCGAAAAGAAACACTGGGGCAATTTTGTTCATATGTCCACCATCGCCAAACAAACATGATTAATACACCCAAACAAAACATCATTCAGTGGAATTGTTGAGATTTTAAAGCAAATTTTAATGAATTGGGCCTTTTAAGCCAAAAATATAAACCTTCTGCTTTTTGCCTACAGGAAACTCTTTTAAAGAAACCTGAGGCTCAAGATCATTCAGCTTTTAAGCATTATATTTTGTGTAATGCCTGAGCAGATGAAACTGATCTTCATATTCATGGAATGTCTGTCTTGGTTAGAAATGTCATTATTCACAATTTTGTATCTTTGCAATCAAATTTACAGGCTTTAGCGGTACGCCTAACTTTAGACAAGACAGTTACATTATGTTCTATTTATGTTTCACCAAGTAAAACCCTACAACTAAATGATCTTGAGCTGCTGATCCAACAGCTCCCAACCACATACATTTTGTTGGGTGATTTTTACTCACAGAGCCCCTTTGGGGTAATTCCTGCAGTAAAGAAGATGTAAAGGGTAAAACTGTAGAAGAATTCATTACAAAATATGAGCTGTGTTTGTTTAATGATGGTTCAGGCACTTATCTGCACCCCACATTTGGTTTGTACACATCAATTGATCTTTCAATTGCATGCCCTTCTGTCTTCCTCAATTATTCTTGGAAGGTAGAAGATGACTCGTGCGGAAGTGATCACTTTCCAGTTGTGTTGGAGAGTGCAGTTCCGCCGGATGATGAGAGAGTGCCCCAGTGGAGCTTTAAAAAAAGCTGACTGGGACACACTCTCTCATCGCTTTGTTCAGAACGCCTCCCACGGGAGAAATTTCAAGATAGTGCTGACTAAATATAACATTTTACAAATGAGCTGCTTGACATTGCAAACACAGTCATCCCAAAAACCTCGGCAAATTCAAAACCTTTCACCAAACAATGGTTTGATAATGAATGTAAAAAGGCTATAAAGGATTGCAAGAAAACTGAAAGGGAATTTAACAAGTCACCAACCATATATTATTTACACAAACTACATATAAATCAGGCAAAAACAAGATGACTTATAAAACAAAAAAAGAAAAGTTCTTGGGAAACTTATGTTTTTAAGATTAACCAAAACACCTCCATCACTAAAATTTGGAAAATGCTTAAAAAGATTAAAGAAAAAGAAACAAAATCAACTGTTCAATATCTGAAGGAAAACAACACCCTAATTACATCAAAAAAAGAAATCTCAAACACATTGGCCTCTAAAGTTTCAAAACATTCTTCGTCTGAAAATTGTAATCCAGAATTGATCAAAATTAAAAAACAGCAAGAAAAACAAAAGATCAAATTTACCTTCAACAATTTAGAAGATTACAATGAACCTTTCTCTATGGAAAAGTTAAATAACTCTTTGCATACAGCAAAGGATACTACCACTGGTCCCGATAAAATACACTACAAAATTCTAAAACATATGCCTCAATCTTCACTTGAACTTTTATTATCAATTTTTAATGACATTTGGGTAACTGGCCAGTTTCCACCATCCTGGCGTAAAGCAACAATAATTCCTATTCCTAAGCCTGATAAAGATCACAGCATCCCAAGTAATTACAGGCCTGTTGCCTTAACTAGTTGTCTGTGCAAACCAATGACCGACTTGTCTGGTTTCTGGAATTGAACAATCTACTTGCGAATGTTCAGTGTGGTTTCAGAGGCCAGAGAAGCACTGTGGATCATTTGTTCAGACTTGAAACGTTTATTAGAAGTGCCTTCACCAGAAAAGAACATGTAGTCGCCATCTTCTTTGATCAGGAGAAAGCATATGATACAACGTGGACGTATGTGATTTTGAAAGATCTTTTTAATATGCGGTTGAGAGGGCATATGCCTCTTTTTATTGAAAACTTTTTAAAGGACCGCCAATTTCAGGTTCGTGTTGGGTCAACGTTATCTGATCCTCACAAGCAGGAATTGGGGGTTCCTCAGGATAGTATTTTATCCATTACCCTGTTTTCGGTAAAAATCAATAGTATTGTCAATGCAATTGAGAATATGGTAGATTCTTCATTGTATGTCTATGACTTTTTAATCTGTTTGTACAGCAAAAACACAAATGCAGTAGAGTGCAAACTTCAGCTGTGTTTAAATAGGATTCAAAAATGGGTCACAGCAAATGGTTTTAAATTTGCAAGTCGAAAACAAATTGTGTTCACTTTTGTAAGTTTCGGAAACATCACTTCGATCCGGAGTTAAAAATCGATGGGAGTCTTATTAAAGTTGTTAAGGAAGTGAAATTCTTAGGTTTGTTGTTTGACAACAAACTGAATTTCACTTCCACATAAAACGACTAAAAGTTAAATGTAAGAGAGCACTGAACCTACTGAAGGTTGTTGGTAGCACTGATTGGGGTGCTGACCAAAAAACATTAACTCTATCTATATAGATCAATTGTTCGATCAAAATAGATTACGGTTGTATAGTTTACGGTTCCTCAAGGAAGGCATATCTCAAGCCACTTGATGCCATTCACTATAGTGGTATTAGAATTAGTCTAGGGGCTTTTCGAATATCCTCAATTGATTCGATGCTTGTTGAAGCAGAGGAGCCTTCCCTCGAGAAGTGCAGAATTAAATTGTCTCTCCAGTTTGTATCTAAACTTTTGGCCAATCCTTCAAATCCTGCTTATAACTGTGTTTTAGACCCTCAAAATATTGAATTTTTTAACTGACAAACCAGAAACATATTCCTCCACTGGGAATTAGAATTAATCCCCATGTGGAGTCTGCCAAAATTGATTTTGATTCTATAAAAGAAAAAGGTAAAACACATATTCGTCCTTGGCATCTTAAAAAACCTACTGTTATATTGGACCTTGCTTCTACCAAAAAATCTGATACCAATTCCTTGCAGTTTAAACAAAAATATGCTGAAATAAAGTCCAAGTATAGTACATATACAAAGATCTATACAGATGGATCTGAAGATGGTGGTAAAGTATCATCAGCTGCTGTTACTGATGATCATATCACCTCAATCAAAATACCGAATCAGAGTTCTATTTTCATAGCTGAAGTTACAGCTATACAACTCGCGCTTGAACACATCGAGAATGTACAGGAAAAGAAGTTGATTATTTTTTCTGACTCTCTTTCCTCTTTACTTGCTTTACTCAGCCCCAAGTTGAAGAACCCTCTCATTTTAGAGCTTTGTAAGAAGTTAACAACTCTCATGTCTGACCAATATGATGTTGTGTTTTGTTGGTTACCCGGATATGTAGGTATCGCTGGTAACGCCAGAGCAGACAGTGCAGCAAAACAGGCTTTAACCAAGCCTCTCACTAATTTTAAGATTCTGTTCAGTGATTTCAAGCCTCATATCAGTATTACATCAAATCTATGTGCAGGCGGATTGGACAACTAATAACAAGCTCCATCGCTTCTGTCAACTTATATTTTTATACTGTACCAATGACCCAGACTTAGCTGGTGCTAACTCTAACAAAACCAGGGCCAAACACAAATTTTGCCCCCCAATCCCCAAAATTTGCATCCAAAACAAAAAGAAATCATGTCCTAAAGGACCTCCATACTACGCCTCTACTGCGCATGCGCAGTGACGCAGACGTCCCGAAATTGGCGCCAATTATCATTCTCTGTTTGGCCCTTCATCAGTCAACATCTCACTGATCTTTGTGCTTGTAAATCTCAGTTTAAAGGATGCCAGACACGTAATTTTTGGAGAAAATGTGATTCTAAGGAGGATAGAAGGAGGAGAGGAAAAAGAAGTGACAAAAAATAATCAGGGCTGTACTTAAAATTTTTTGATGAAATTATGTTAAGTTGCCTATTTGCGAGGCATGGGCCTCTTGTTGTCATTCTTGCTAAATGTTGCACTGCTTATTCAGTGTTTCCTCTCCCCTAGCCTTCTAAAGTCCCCCCTTGCAATTCTCCCATGCTTTTGGCATATTTTTTAGAAATTTCATTTCAAAAATTTCCTGGGAGAGTTGCTTGGTTACAGAATGTTTTCTGTTATTTTCCCCATAGTTACGTTTTCACCCATGGGTGTATAACGTTTGTGTTCTGCATCTTCCATCTGATGTTCTGCAGATTCTCCCCTGGGAGTCTCTGTTTTGCATCAGATAGAGTGTAATTTGATAACTGATTCCGGGCCAGTTTTTTCAGTGCCTGGAGTCATGTTTTCTGGTGTTTTTACACTGTTTGTTTTCATTGGCAACAGCCTTTTTTGAGGGGGGCTGTTTGCCTTTGCTGTAGTTTATCTCACTATAAGATACATTTATATTATCCGTAAGTGTCTCATTAATTATTTAATATAAATTTAAAATTTTTGACCACACTTTGCCATCGGATCCATTGGGGCTCAACGTTACTTTTCAGCAACTTGGGCTTCGCTGAAAAAATATTTTTTCAAAATTATTTTGTTTTGCAATTGTTTTTTCATTTATTAATGGATCATGTTATTATGTATCTTTGTGTCAGGGGTTTTTGCGAGTAACTAGGACTTATTGTTGTTCTTTCACAATGAAGGGACGTTGTTCAAATTGTAATAGGAAGAAATCTTCCTCTGACTTTCATGATCATTGTATTAATTGTAGTCAGTGTTCTCGCATTAATCCCTGTCCTATATGTGAATATTGGGATGAGAAACATTGGAAACGTGTGTCACGATATGTTGTTTCTGGAGAAAGGGCGATGCCGGCTCTTTCTCCGCAAGGTCACTCTACTCTCTCAGTTTCTATTTCAGAGGAACCAGAACAGGGTGATGTTTCCATGTTATCTTCTACAAGTGTGCGTCCGTCGTCACAAATGAATTCAGAGCTAGCGGCAAAAGTGCTCATGGAGATTAGACAAATGTCGTCCGCTAGCTCGCCCGGTGCAGCGTCCATTCACCGAATGGTTCGGCAGCCGGGTTCGTCCGATGCGGTCCAAGAGGAAATTTTGGGTGATGCGAGCACTATAAACATAATAGATGCACACCCAGTGACGGCGGATAGTAAGCGAGAACGGAGGAAGCCTTTGAGTCCGGTTCCTAGCTCGTCCAGGTCCAGCCGGGCCGCGGGCGAGAGAGGCCCCTCTCTCGTACAACAACATCTGGGACCAGATGTTGTGGTACAAAATGTGTCTTTAGCGGAGGATACGTCCGTCGCTCGGGACGCTCCGTTGTATAAGCAGTCCGCAGCGACTGTTAAGGCTTCCTCTTCTCGTCAGCGCACACGACCGCACCTTGGCTGCGTGACCGCCGATATATTACCAGCTTCGCCGATCAAGGATTCTTCGGCGACCAGGTCACACCATCTGGCAGCCAGGGATTCGAGACCGATGGACTCCGGACGTTCGCATAGGAAAAGTATGCGGGAGCCATCTGATGCGGAGCTGCCCTCGGCGAAGCAGCGAAAGACTGCGCCTCCGCAGGTCTCGACGCCGGATATTCTTGTGCAGATAGCACAGCTTATCGCAGCATCCCAGCAGCCGACAGAAACGGTGTCGGATCGAGAATTATCCGACGACGCTGGGTCGGTACACTCCACCGAAGCATCGGGGGCGGACGACCGGGAACATCATGAGGTCCGACCGGATGGTGAAAGGGATACGGATGACTTGGAGCTATCCCTTTCGGAACAACATAAAGCTGCCGTGGACTTCATCCGGCACTTTCTCCCTCAAGTTGTTCCGTCGGGCCAGACTGCTGCGGTTCCGGACAAGAGAATTATAGCATCATTGGACTCTGAATTTTTTGAGCGGTTCAGGGACATCGCTCCCGAGTTTCCGTCGCAGTCCAATAATGTTGCAAGAACATTTGAATTATTGAACGACGCTATATTTAAACTTGCTTCCAGGACGGGGAAAGCAGGTTTCTTGTCCGCTAATACTCTCAACCTGCCTTTCATTAATGCAAGGAATAAATTCGATACGGCAGGACAGGGTATACCGAGAGTTCCTCTGCGTATGGACGACGAGGCGGAAGACTTAGAGCTATCATTACCGTCGTCAGCTTCTATTCCAACCGCGGTGTTGGAAACAGCTATTGCGTCTAACAGAGCCAACTTAGATACCTTATCTTACGCAGATCACCTTACTAAGGCGTTATCACTGCGCCTTCAGGGGAAAGAGTTTCAGGATATACAATCCTCTTTAAGACTTCTTTCAAGGGCAGTAGCTTATTCCACGTGTAACTCCGCCCTTTCAGTGGCAAATCTGGAGTTGGTTAGACGTGACGCAGCCCTAGCTACATCCACACTGGTGGATTCTAAGGTGAAGAACTCTCTTAGAGTCGCTTCGGTCTCAGGAGAACTTCTCTTTGACGGCAAGCTTTCCGCTATTTATGATAAAATTACAAAGAAAGCTAAGGATTCTCTGTTGTTCAAATCTGCTCCTAAGAAGTCGGATACAGCAGACACGAATAAGACAGGCACTTCTGGGTCTAATGCGCCCAAGAGAGGTTCCTATAGAGGTTCCGGTGCGTCCTCTTGGTCTTATTCGAGAGACCGTCAGGATAGCGACTCTCGTTCGGGACGTCCTTCAGGCCGGGACAATCGGTCGGACACCCCGAGGTCGACGGGGCGTGGTGTGGGCCATGGAAGACGTGGTTTCTCCTACCGCAGGCCTCGCAGGTCCAGGAGGTGATGGCTTAAACCTCTATCGCGTTCCGGTTGGCGGAAGGTTGTCGAGCTTTTCACAAGAATGGGCGTCGATTACGGACGACCCTTGGGTGAGAGGAGTGACTTCGGAAGGTCTAAAGATATCCTTCAAACGAAAGCCTCCATTAACTCGAAGTCCAAAGTGGACTCATCTTCCGTCAAATCCGCAGAAAAGAGACGCTCTGTTATCAGAGGTGCAGTCTCTTTTAATGAAGAACGCGGTAGAGGTCGTAGAAAACCAGGAATCTCCGGGATTCTACAGCCATCTGTTTCTGGTTCCGAAACCAGACGGCTCGTTCCGTCCAGTCATAGATTTGAGCTGGATAAACAAGCTGATCGTCGCTCCGAAGTTTTATATGGAGACGATTCGATCGGTCAGAGCGAGTATTCGGGTGAACGATTATGCAACGAGCATAGATCTCAAAGATGCGTACTTTCACGTCATGGTACATCCGACATTCCGAAAGTATCTACGCTTCGCAGTCCTAGGAGTGGTGTATCAATTCCGGGCGATGTGCTTCGGATTGAATCTAGCACCCTGGGCTTTCACTCGGGTAATGAACTCGGTAATGATCTACTTCCGAGCTCATTCGTCTGCGGTAACGTCGGCCTACCTGGATGACATTCTTCAGAGGTACGGCAACGAGTTAACGCTTCAGAACGATGTTCAGAATCTTCTTCTATTGCTCCGACGTCTCGGTTTTATAGTAAACGAGGAGAAGTCGGATCTGGTGCCGTCCAAGTCATTCACTCATCTGGGAATGAGCTTCGAGACGCACAACAATCTCGTTCGTCTGCCGTTAACCAGAGCGAAATTAGTCAGTTGTTACGCTCGCTATTGTCTGCACGCAGACAAAGTCACGGCGAGAGAATTTATGAGACTGATAGGTCTGTGCGGAGCCGCCGCGGATCTCATTCCGATGGGGCGGTTACGCACACGTCCTCTTCAAATTTTCTTGACTCAGAATTGGAGTGTGAAAATTCATTCGCTCGATGTAGACGTTCTCTTGTCAGATCAAATGAAACAAGAGATTCAGACTTGGGCAAACATTCAGTGGTTAACTCAGGGAGTTCCGCTGAGGTTGCCGGATCCGAGTTTTACCGTTATGACGGATGCCAGTCAAACAGGTTGGGGTGCATCATTAATCCCAACGGATTCGAGATGCCAGGGTCTTTGGGATCCGCAATTCCTGTGCAAGCACATAAACATCAAGGAAATGATGTGAATTTGGCTTGCGTTACGTCACTGGATGGACATTATTCACGATGCTCATGTCCAAATCCTATCCGACAATACGACAGTAGTGGCGTATATACGGAATCAGGGAGGCACTCATTCAGTTCCGTTGTTCAATCTAACGGAAAGAATCCTTCTGTTTGCGCTAGACCACACGTTCTTCTTTCGGTCCGTCACATACCGGGTCGTCTGAATGTGCTAGCAGACTCCCTTTCACGAAGGGGTCGCTTGTTGCCGTCGGAGTGGACTCTCAACAAACAAGTATTCAGTCAGATTTGCTACCAATGGGAACGGCCAATGATAGACTTATTTGCGACACATCTCAACAATCAGTTGCAGACGTATGTGTCTCCGTGTCCGGATCCAAGAGCATTTGCAGTAGACGCTCTGTCGATCCCTTGGGACGGAATGATAGGATATGCGTATCCTCCAGCGCCGTTAATTCAACAAGTATTGCTAAAGATAAAACAATCTCAATGCAAGATTCTGTTGGTAGCATCTCTGTCGCCACAGAGACCGTGGATAAATCTACTCAGGTGTCTGTTGTGGGACCTACCGTGGAAGCTTCCTCCACGGGAGGATCTTCTTTCGCAGGGGAAATCGCGCCAACTCCATCACAACCCGCAAGGTCTCAACCTTCACGTTTTTCCGTTGTGCGGTCCTTCTTGCATGGCAAGCACTTTACAGGACGAGCAGTGGACGCGATTTCTAACTGTAGGAGGACCTCCTCTTCGCTAAACTACACGGCTAAGTGGAAGGTTTTTCGTCGTTGGTGTAGGTATCATTCTGTAGATATATTCGATCCCTCTATACCAGACATTGCAAACTTTCTAGTATACTTGTTTGACGAAATCAAACTGCAGCCTGTTACTATAAAGGGTTATAGATCTATGTTATCTGATACCTATGCACATCATGATAGTTTACAAATTGGATCTAATGTCTCTTTATCGAAGTTGGTTAGAAACTTTTCGATAAATAGACCCAGAACTCTTAGATTAATTCCTAAGTGGAATTTAGCTTGGGTTCTTCTTAAATTGAAGGAAAAGCCATTTGAACCTCTTGGGACAGTAGATTTCAAATTCTTATCTTATAAGACAGCTTTTCTTTCTCTTCTGCTAGAAGAGTCAGTGAGCTTCATGCACTATCGGTGGATGATTCTCATTATCGTAGTGTTGGGAACACTATCACCTTCACTACTAATGTGGGTTTTTTAGCTAAGAATCAGGCTCCTAATAAATATCCGGAACCTATTGTTATTAAGGCTCTTCCGTCTTCAGACGGGCGTAGGCCTTTACTCTGTCCTGTTAGAGCATTACGTATCTATAAACAGAGATCTCAGTTTATCAGAAAGGGACGGAAACGTTTCTTTCTGTCTTTGATGCCTAATAGAAATGACATTTCAGTCCATTCTATTGCTAGATGGATTCAATTAACTATCCGTACTGCTTATGAAGATTTATCTTCTTCTCAGCAGTCTGTGCTTAAGATTTCTGCTCATGAAGTAAGAGCTCTTTCTACTTCCTGGGCTTATGCTAATAGTGTTGCTATTACAGATTTAATGAAGGCTGCTTATTGGTCTCAGCCATCCACATTTACGAATTTTTATCTCAGAAATATTGAGTCCATTTCTGGAGACCTGCATTGTTTAGGTCCGTTATCTGTTGCTCAGAATGTCGTCCACTAAACAGTTGCAACTATAGTTATGCAGGCTTTCTGTTCTGGCAGTGACTCCGTCCGGCTGCCCTCTTCGCTCTGGGCTATTTGACCCAGGGCAAGGGGAAAGGGGGGGGGGGGGGGCGGGTGTTCCCTTAGGTCACCTGCTTTATAGTGAAAAGCAAGGGAATGCCTCCTCCAAGTCAGTATTTCTGAGTCGCTTCCGGGATGGTTTTAAAGTGTAATATTAATGTTAAAATTCATTCATGTCTTATTTTTAAAGTGTAGCTCGGTGTGAAGCATTTGTATATGTCAAGTGTCAAACGGGCTTTAATATACAATACTCGGACACTTTTAAATGACTATAAAGAGTCTCAATTCTCTGGACTACTTTATTTATTGGCTTGCTTTAAAAATAATTAGTATAAGGGTTATACTGGATGTTAATAGAGAACATGAATGTTATTGTGCTCAATTATTACGGGTAGTGTATCTTTCTAATTTAATATTAAATAAGAAAGATACATGTAAAGCCTAATAATCCTTTTCTCCTTAAGGGGTTACCTCTTTACTATATAGTTGAGCTTATTGGATTTTCCTCTATGTCCTAGGCCCTCCAGCCTGTTTACTATTCAGCTAAGTCTGGGTCATTGGTACAGTATAAAAATGTTAAAAAATTTATAGTAATTTATATATTTTTTATACTTACCAATGACCCAGACGGGGATGGCCCTCCCAGGAGTTGGGAACTCTTGCCTCCCCGCTGAGTACATAGCACTGCCAGTAAGAATGATAATTGGCGCTAATTTCGGGACGTCTGCGTCACTGCGCATGCGCAGTAGAGGCGTAGTATGGAGGTCCTTTAGGACATGATTTCTTTTTGTTTTGGATGCAAATTTTGGGGATTGGGGGGCAAAATTTGTATTTGGCCCTGGTTTTGTTAGAGTTAGCACCAGCTAAGTCTGGGTCATTGTTAAGTATAAAAAATATATAAATTACTATAAATTTTTTAACTTTCAACCATTACTTGTCTTGTAACCTTTGCAGAAAAGATCATGTAGTTTTGACACAGTGTAATATTGGTCATACAAGATTAACACATTCCTTTTTGTTAGAGGATAATATGTGACCAGAGTGTGTTCCCTGCCAACAGATGTTGTCAGTGGTGCACATTTTTTTTACATTGTACTGATTTTAATCTCGTTCGCCGACAGTAAATAAGGTAATTAAAATTATAATTAATGACTTTTCAAAGTAATTAGCCCAAGCCTGACTATAGAATGCAGGTGAAAATGTCTCAAATTAGTGAGCAGAAACCGTACAGAAATAGTTATCAAACATAAACAAATCTTTGTGTTTGAGATAAATCACACAATTAAATATATTCATAACGAGAGGCTTTTAGAGTTTTCTACATCTGTCATATGCATACAAGATAAATGATACAAGGGATTAAAGGAAACATATTCAATATGGCTGTTATATAATTTTACTGGATGAATTTTATATGCTGTGTCTATTGTCAACAAACCTAACAATTGCTGTAGTCATGTCCCAATATTCAAATTCCAGTGAGAATGATTATATGTCCCAGAACATAATGGAATATGTGAACTTTAACCAGCTGAGTTTATTGTTTCTATCAATATAAAATGTTCCAAGTTGTTGATTCATTGATAAATGATCACTGGATCCTTACAAGTTTATCGCAACAGTCACAAGGCTGTGACAACCCCAGTGCTCAGTGCTCATCAAACTACAAGCTTTTACTGTTCACAGTGCCTGATGGCTTTACAACTATAATGTTATCCAGGCCTTGAAATTCATTAATTTTGGACACACCATTTTGCCCTAATTTGGGCACATTAAAACCAGAGATAATTCTCTTATCCTGTTATGTTTTATTGCTATGCCTTTTTGTGTTTCTATGTTGATATTATGACAAGTTATTCTGAAATGGAGAAGAGGATTAAAGAATTTATATATATTCTTGATGTCTTCACACCTTCTCTGCTTTGGGCACACCTGCAAACGGTGTGAATTTGGGGTAATCTAAAGGCCTGATGTCATCTAATTTCTTGAGACCATATACATTTATAGCAATTATACTATTAGAAGCACAACTGTGCAAGGAAATAAATCAAGAATGTTTGTCTGGAAACAAACTATATAGAGTATGACACCTCATATACTGCATCTCCATCACCATCCAATCCACATAGAATTTCTTCAATCAGGCCATTATACTATTTAGTTCTCCCAAATTCATCTTCCCATTCGTGGAGAATATGCTTTTGAAGGAAAAGGACCTTGATATCTACTGGTGTAGTTGAGTGGAAGGAACTATCAGAGACCACAGTATCTGAAGATGTCTGTTCGCTGGTCGAGGGGCTTGACTTTCTGTGTTTGGTTTGCCGAGATTTCTGCCGAGTCTTGTCAGGTTTCACACTAGTAGTTGGAAACTGTTGAAAAGAAAATAATGATCAAATAAATAAATACCCTTAATTTATAAAAAAAATATGCCCAATCATAATTATTAATTTGTTGTTCAGAAATTGTTATTACAAATAATTGCAATAATTTGTAATAGAACAACCTGATATAAACAAAATATTATTTTCCTTTGAATAGGAGACATGAGCAAGCAAAATGTTTGCTTTTGTACTGGTACCCTCATTTCTATTAAAGCCTTGATAGTGGCTTCTTGCACTCAACCAGTTAATTGCTGATGATTTTTTTTATGAAATGAGAAACAGAGGTTTAGAATAAGTGCTCCATTTATAATATATGACTAATGGACCATAAGAGCTCAAAACAGCTATATCTATTCAAAGCGATGTATCGTGTAAAATGAAACTTTGGGAACATTATACATAACTGTACAGTTACATATATTTTTATACAACAACCAATGGCCTAGACAAGCTGGTACTGACTCAAATTTAACCAGGGCCCAACATAAATTTCCCCCACCCCCCCCACCCCAATCCCCCAAATTTACATGCAAAACCAAAAAAATCATGTCCAATCTGGTCCTCCATACTTTTGTGAACTGCGTATGCGGAGTATCCAGGATGACACCGAAATTGGCACCAGCCATCATTCTTTGTTTGGCCCTTCTGTCAGTAACGACAAACTGACATCTGCGCTTTTAAATCTCAGTTTTTATGATGCCAGACACAAATCAATGGTAGAATTGGTGGATCCCAGGCCACATTTGGATGATGGAAGGAAGAAATGGTGGTTGGAAATGTTCAGGGCTGTAACTTTATAATTTTTACAAAAATTATTTCACATTTCCCAATTTTGGGACATGAGCCTGACGTCATCATTCTTGCTAATGATTTTTCCACTGTTTGTTAAGTGTTTCTTCCCTATCCTTCCTTGAAGCCCCCCAGTTAAACTCCCAAGCTTTTTGGCTTGTTTTATTGAATTTTTTTTATTAACTTCTTGGGAGTTTGACGTGTTATACAGAATGTTTTTTTCTGTATTTCCCCATGGTTACGTCCTCACCCTTGGGGTGTATAGGAATTTTGGTCATGCATCATACATCCGATGTATCATTTTTAGCTCAACTTTGGCGAAGCCAAATTTGAGCTTATGCCATGGCCCATCGTCCGTCTGGCCGTCTGTCCATCAACAATTGGATATGGCTTGGGCTAGAGGCCGTATTTATGAACCGATCTTTACGAAACTTCTTGGGTACCTTTGTTATGACCGTGGGACGAGAACGAATGTTTTTGGATGCAGTCCGAAATTCAAGATGGCTGCCAGCCGCCATTTTGTACCAAAGATGCAGAAATCTGTTTTTTGTACTGAACTTCCATATGAAAGCTCTGATTTGAATAATTTTCTGTATGAATGTTGAGTACCATGGGATACATCACATATAATACGGGTTTTTTTCTCGTGTGTAAATTATGCAAATTAGACTAACTTTGATGTTTTTATACCCCCCGCAAACAAAGTTTTGGGGGGTATATAGGAATCACCCTGTCCATCCGTCTGTCTGTCCATCGTAAGCGCAACTCCTCCTAAACCGTTTGAAGAATTTTCATGAAACTTTACACAATGGAAGAACTCCATATGGGAATGTGCATGAAGCAATATAATTCCGTTTTGACATTTCCAAGGGGAGATAATCTGTCCGTCTGACCATCCTTGTTAGCGCAACTCCTCCTAAACCGTTTGAACAATTTTCATGAAACTTTACACAATGGAAGAACTCCATATGAAGATGTGCATGAAGCAATATAATTCTGTTCTGACATTTCCAAGGGGAGATAATCTAACTTATACCGTCTGTCTATCCTTGTAAGCGCAACTCCTCCTAAACCATTTGAAGAATTTTCATGAAACTTTACACAATGGAAGAACTCCATATGAAGATGTGCATGAAGCAATATAATTCCGTTCTGACATTTCCAAGGGGTGATAATCTAACTTATACATTTCAGGCACGGGGGGTATCACTTTGTGAGTTTGCTCACAGTACCTCTAGTTTGGTGTTACTTTCAGCACTGTAAGTGCAAATGCCAATACGACTCGGGCTAGAGGCCGTATTTATGAACCGATCTTTACGAAACTCCTTGGGTACCTTTGTTATCAACGTGGGACGAGAACGAGTGTTTTGGGGTCCGGTCCAAAATTCAAGATGACCGATGGCAGCCATTTTGTACAAAATTTGGTGCAATCAGATTTTTGCACAGAACTTCCATATGAAGGCTCTGATTTGAATAATTTTTTGTGTGAATGTTTAGTACCATGGGATACATCACATATAATACAGGTTTTTTCTCGTGCAGAAATTATGCAAATTAGATGAACTTTGATTTTTTCAGTGCTACTTACACACAGTAAGAACACATGTCAATACAGCTCAGGCTAGAGTCTGTATTTATGAACCGATCTTCACGAAACGTCTTGGGTACCTTCGTTATCACTTTGGGACGAGAACGAGTGTTTCTGGGTGCGGTCCAAAATTCAAGATGGCTGCCAGTGGCCATTTTGTACCGAAATTAGGTCTAATCAGTTTTTTGTACACAACTTCTATACGGCTCAGGCTAGAGGCCGTATTTATGAACCCATCTTTACGAAACTTCTTGGGTACCTTTGTTATCACTGTGGGATGAGAACAAGTGTTTTTGGGTGTGGTCCGAAATTCAAGATGGCCACCATCAGCCATTTTGTACCAAAATTAGTGCAATCAGTCTTTTGTACAGAACTTCTGTATAAAAGTTCTGATTTGAATAAATTTTTGTATGAATGTTTAGTAACATGGAATACATCACATATAGTACAGGTTTTTTTCTCGTGCAGAAATTATGCAAATTATATGAACTTTGATTTATTCAGTGCTACTTATACACTGTAAGTGCACATGTCAATATGGCTCGAGCTAGAGGCTGTATTTATGAACCGATCTTCACAAAACTTCTTGGGTACCTTTGATATCATCTTGGGACGAGAACGAGTGTTTCTGGGTGCGGTCCAAAATTCAAGATGGCTGCCAGTGGCCATTTTGTACCGAAATTAGTTCCAATCAGTTTTTTGTCACAACGTGTACACAGCTCATATTTGTGAACTGATCTTCACGAAACTTCTTGGGTACCTTTGTTTTCACCTTGGGACAGGAATGAGTGTGTTTTGGGGTGCCTTTGTTATCCCCGTGCTATGAGAACAAATATTTTGGGGTTCAGTCAGACCCACTCTGGGACTCAAAGATTTTTTTTCTAGTTTAGCATCTGACTGTCACCCACCTTTACAATACTTTACCTATGCATTTGTTACAGGCAACGGTCAGTATTTATATACAGACCGTTACAATACTTTATATGTACCTTTGTTATCAGGTCATTACCTAGATGTTTGTCATTGCTGTGTCACATACTATACATGTACATGTCTTTGTCTTGACAAGTTGAGCTACAATGTCATTGACACTTTCATTTCTTCTGCTGAAGATCTTGCTTTACATCAAATCGTTCAAAATCTGTTATTCACTTCGGGCCTTTTTATTCAGTGCCTGGAGTCTTGTTTCCGGTTTTTCTTCTGACATTGTTTACATTGACAACATTCTATAAATATATGTAATTTCCTATTTAGTTCATGGTAGGATTGTTGTAAGATACATTAAAATATTCCAGTAGTGTAGCAATTAATTTTGGGGAATTTTGTCCACACTTAGGCTCTATTGGGATACATTTGGGCTTGTCTTGTTCCCATTGGGGAAATTGGGCTCCTGTCAAAATTTTGTAAAAAATTTTTTGGAAATTAATTTTTTAGCTGCGACTAGCAGCTCTATAAGTGGCAATATCGATCTGTCTGTCGGTCTGTTGGTCTGTCTGTGACCAACAAGTTTCAAAACTCAATAACTTTTGAAATACTTAATGGAATGACTTTATATTTTGTATGTAAGTGTATCTTATTGATGTCTAGCCACTGTTCAATGCATGTGTTGTTCCAAATATTTTTCTTGGAGTTATGGCCCTTGATGAACTTAGAATTTTGTGACCCTGAGAATATTTTTTGAACTTGCAGATTGCACCACCCGTCGCAGCTACAGCGTCGATGTCGCGATTTTTGACTTCTATTTTGAATGTTTTTTATTATGTATCTTTTTCATATATTTATTGTGGAGTTGGTGGGAGTACTGTCGACTTTGTTTTGATTCATTATGAAAGCTTATTGCTCGGAATGCAAGGCGAGGAAGTCTTCCTCAGATTTACATGCTTGTTGCTTTGCTTGTAGTCTATGCACTCCCACTAATTCTTGTTCAACATGTGTTGGATGGGATGACAAACGTTTGAGACGGGTGTCACGGTATGTTGTTAGCGGCGAGAGGACAATGCCGGTCCTATCGCCACAAAGTCGATCTAGTTTCTCAGTTTCTTTTTCAGAGGAACAAGAACATGTGACACCTAGAGATAGTGTGCTGCTGTCGTCGCATTCAGATGAACAAGCAGAGCTAGCAGCAAACATGCTCATTAATAATTAATATTAGATAGGGCAAAAAGCCTCTAGCCAGTGGTTTTGGTGCCTTGTCGCCAGCTAGCTTGACCTATGAAGCGGTTACTCCTTCCGTGGGTTCCGTGACACCCGGTGTATCCGTTGCGGTCGAGAGGAGTGGATTGGGTAGAGCGAGCATCTTAAAATATAAACAGGCTCACCCAGCGACAACGGAACATAGGAAGAAGCCGGCAAGTACCATGGGAAGCTCGATGAGGTCTGAAAGAACCGCGAGCATGAGAGGCCCCTCTCTTTCCCAACAACATCTTGGGCCAGATGTTGTGATTAGAAACTTGTGTCATTCGGAGCATACGTCTGCGCCTCCTGTCTGGGATGCTCCGTATAGTTTGCAGCCGGCCTTGGCTACAATTATGGCTACTACATCAGTATTTTCTATCTTCTAAGCACACACGACTGCACCTTAGCTACACGACTTTGGATATCCAACCTGCATCGCCGAGAAGGGACCACTCATCATCTGCGAAGTCAGACCATCCAGTAGATAAGGAGACAAGGCCTCATTTATTGGGACGTCCAGAGAAAAGAACCGTCTCGGACACACCGTCCCAGGAGCAGCCGGCGGCCAAGAAACAAGACCGCTGCCCCTCAGGCCTCCGTAACCGACTTGCTGTCGCAGATTGCGCAGCTCATCACAGCATCCCAGCAAGTGCAGGAGCAGCATATGGCAGTCTCGGAACCCGAGCTGTCGGATGGTGCTGGATTGGTCCAGTCATCTGCATGTTCAGATGCAGCAGACCGTGAGTCTCAACTGATTCATTCGGATGGTGAAAGGGATACGGAAGAAGATTACCCTTCCCTTTCTGAAGAGCACATGTTTGCGATGGATTTAATCCATCAATACTACCCTGAATTTGTTCCTTGAATCAGAATGCTGCGACTACTGGGAAGAAACTGCAGGCATCGTTGGACGCAGACAGTGGGAAGAAGAAAGGCAGTTTCTTGCCATCATCTTCCGTAAATTTACCATTTGTTGGACCACGTTCATTTAAAATGGCCGGGGAATATGTACAGAGAGTTCCTCTGCATTTGGATGAGCAGGCTGAGGATCTAGAACTATCCATGCCTTCGTCATTCACAGTTCGCTCGGACACAATTCAGATGGCAATATCTTCAAACAGAGTGAATTTAGATATCTTAACGCAGATCACCTTTCGAGAGCTGTGGCACAACATAACGGAAAGGAATTTGAGGACCTCTTTAAGAGTTCTTTCCAGGGCTATTATGTTTACCACGTATAACTCCGCCTTAACAGTGGCTAATTTGGAGTTAATCAGATGTAATGGTGCCCTTGCTCATCATCTTCAATAGATGACAAGGTGAAAAACTCGCTACGGGTTGCTCCGGTGTCCGGACACACAATTTTTGACGATAAGCTTTCATTGGTTTATGACCAAGCTACAAAGAAAGCATCTAATACACTGCTCCTTAAGTTGGTGGTGTCTTATCGACCCGTGGCAGCAGAAAAGAGTAAGGGAGGACGTCCCAGACAGAAATTGTCTAAAGGTGACTTGTCGCTGATGTATCGGATACCCTCCTATAATTACTCTAGGGATCATCAATACAGCGACCCGAGAAGGGGGCGTAGGTCTGACCAAGACTACCAGTCAGACACTCCTAAGCCGGCAGGTCGAGGCTCTTCGCGAGGAGGACGTGGTTTCTCCTCCCGTAAGCCTAGCAGGTCCTACAGGTGATGGTCAGGACCTCTATTGCTTGCCAGTTGACGGAAGGTTATCAAGATTCGCAACAAACTGGATAACAATTACGGAAGACCAGTGGGTGATAAGTGTGGTCTCAGACGGTCTACAGCTATCTTTCCGAGCGAAACCACCACTAACGAGGTGACCGCGGTGGACAAATCTTCCGGCAAATCCTTGCAAAAGAGTGTCTCTCCTACCGGAGATACAGGCTCTCTTTTCAAAGGAAGCAAGAGATGTCGTTGAGAATCAAAATTCTCTAGGATTCCACATCACCTGTTCCTAGTACCGAAGCCAGAAGGCTCGTTCCGACCAGTGATAGACTTGAGCTGGATAAACAAACTCGTAGCTCCAAAGTTCTATATGGAGACCATTCGGTCAGTAAGGGCAAGCATTCGAGTGAACGACAATGCGGCAAGCATAGATCTAAAGGATGCATACTATCGCCTTTCAAGGGATAGTATATCAGTTGCGAGCAATGTGCTTCGGTCGAATCTGGCGCCCTGGGCATTCACTCGAATAATGAACTCGATAATGTCTCCCTTCCAAGCTCATTCGTCCGCGGTAACTCAGCTTACTTGGATGACATTGTTCAGAGATACGGCAACAAAACTACTCTTCAGAACGATATTCAGAGTCTGCTTCTCTTGCTCCGATGTCGCAGCTTCATCGTAAACGAGAAGACAGATCTAGCTCCGGCCAAGTCATTCCTTCACTTGCGAATGAGCTTCGAAACTCACAACATTCTGGTTTGTCTGCCATTGCCCAGAGCAAAATTAGTCAGTTGTTATACTCACTTTTGTCTACACTCAGATGCATTAACAGCGAGGGAATTCTTGTGACTGATGGGGGTTGTGCGGACCAGCTGCAGATCTTATTCTGATGGGTCGCTTGCACACACATCCCCTCCAGATATTCTTTACTCAGAAGTGGAGTGTGAAGATGCATTCGCTCGAGACCAGTATTGTTTTAATTGATCTGGTAAAACAAAAAGTCTAGATTTGGGCAGATATTCAGTGGTTAACTCCGGGAGTTCTGCTGCAGCTGCCAGATCCGGCTTTCACAATTATGACGGATGCGAGCCAAACAGTTTGGGGCGCGACCCTGAGCCCCACAGACTCCAAGTGTCAGGGTCTTTGGGACCCTCGGTTCCTAGAGAAACATATAAACATCAAAGAGATGATGTCAATATGGTTAGCGCTACAACATTGGATTCACATTATAGCAGACGCTCATGTTCAGATATTGTCAGACAACTCGACAGTAGTAACATACATCAGGAACCAGGGAGGCACGCATTCGATTCCATTATGCGAACTAACATAAAAAATTCTTCTGTATGTCATGAATCATCATGTTCATCTATCGGTCCGCCATATACCGGGTCGTCTGAATGTACTAGTAGACTCACTCTCTCGGAAAGTCGTCTGTTGCCATCGGAGTGGGCACTCAACAAGCGGGTATTCAGACAGATTTGCTACCAGTGGGATCGACCTACGATAGATTTGTTTGCGACACACCTCAACAATCAGTTGCAGACATACATGTCGCCATGTCCAGATCATTGAGCATACGCAGTAGACGCTCTGTCAGTCTCATGGGACGGAATGATAGGATATGCATATCCTCCAACTCCGTCCGTTGATTCAGCAGATTCTGTTAAAAATCAAACAGCCTCGTTGCAAGATTCTATTAGTATCAGCTCTGTCGTCACAGAAACCGTGGATCAATCTTCTCAGGTGTCTGTTATGGGACGTTCCCCAGAAGCTTCCTCTGCGGGAGGACCTTCTTTATCAGGGGAAATTATGCACACTGCATCACAAACCGGAAGGTCTCAACCTTCACATATTTCCGTTGTGCGGTCCTTCCTGCACAACGGAAATATGTGAAGGTTGAGAGTGGAAGGTTTTCTTCCGTTGGTGTAAGGATCAGTCGATAGATGTCTATGATCCGTCCATACCGGATATTGCCAACTTTCTGGTCTACCTGTTTGACGTTCTCAAACTGCAGCCTGTCACTATTAAGGGCTATAGGTCTTTGTTATTGAACACTTATGCTCACCATGATAACTTGGCAATTGGATCTAATGCTTCATTATCCAAACTAGTTAGAAATTTCTCTATAAATAGATGTATAACCGTCAGATTAATTCCTATGTGGAATTTGGCTTGGGTTCTGTTGAAGCTTAAAGAAGCTTCGTTTGAGCCATTAGACATTGCAGAGTTCAAATTCTTGACCTGTAAAACTCCATATTTTTATACGTACCAATGACCCAAACTTAGCTGGTGCTAACTCAAAATATCCAGGGCCAAACACAAAATTCCCCCCCCCCCCCCCAATCCCCCAACTTTGCATTAAAATCCAAAAAATCAATGTCCTATATGGTCCTCCATACTTTTGTCCACTGCGAATGTGCAGTGTCAAGGAAGTACCGAAATTGGCGCAAAATCTTCATTCTTTGTTTGGCCCTTCAATCAGTAACATCTCACTGATATCCGTGCTTATAATCTCAGTTAAAATGATGCCAGACACGAAATCACGAAGGAAATGGTGGATCCAAGGATGAAATAAGATGATGAGAGGAAGAAACAGTGAAAGGATGTGTTCAGGGCTGTAACTTATAATTTTTATATAAAATTATTTCATGTTCCCTAATTTCGGGGCATGGGCCTGATGTTTTCATTCTTGCTATGAAATCTCCACTGTTTGTTCAGTCGTTCCTCTCTCCCTTTCCTTAATATACCCATCCTAGCTAATCTCCCATGCTTTTGGCATAAGTTTTTTATTTTTTTTTACTGAAATTTCTTGGAAGTTTTAGCACAGTTACAGAATGTTTATTCTGTTTTCACCATGGTTACGTCCTCACCCTAGGGTTGTTTAGGCGTTTTGGTCATGCATCTACCATCCTATGTACTGCAGTTTCTTCTGTGGAAGTTTCTGTTTTATTACATCGGATGGTGTTTTTAAAATTGGTTACTGATTTCGGGCCCTATTTTCAGTGCCTGGAGTCTTGTTTCCAGTTTTTATTCACTTTTGTTTACGTTGACAACGGTTTCTTCTGACAGTGATTCCTTGTCTTCTATAAGGTTTTGTTTATAGCCAGATGCATTAATATTGTCCGTAAGTGTAGCATTAATTTTTAGATATGTTTTAAAATTTTTGTCCACACTTAGGCTTTTTTGGAATCCATTTGGGCTCATCGTTCCCTTTGGGAACTTGGGCTTATTTCAAAATTTTTTTGCAAATTTTTTCTTTTGAATTATTTTTCTAAATTTTTGTAATGGATTATATTATTATTATGTATCTTTATATTTTCAAGGGTTAGTGCTAGTACTATGGCTGTTTAATATTCTTTTTTAAATATGAAAGAATATTGTTCAAATTGTAATTCGAGGAAGTCTTCCTCTGATTCTCATGTTCATTGTATTTGATGTAGTCAATGTACTCGCACTAATTCTTGCTCAGTGTGTGCCAGTTGGGATGACAAACGTTGGAGACGTGTGTCACGGTATATTGTTAGTGGTGAGAGGTCCATGCCAGTCCTCTTGCCACAGGGTCACTCTAGTTGTTCAGTCTCTTTTTCAGAGGAACAAGAACAGGGTGATGTTTCTGTGATGTCTTCAGGAAGTGTGCTACCGTCATCGCAATCATATGAAGAGCTAGCGGCAAAAGTGCTTAGATCCTTAGTAGGATGGACGACCTTGTCGCCAGCTAGATCGCCCGTGAAGCTAGCACTCGGAAAGTGGGTGATGTGATGCCGGGTTTGTCCGTTGTGGTCCAGGAGAGGAGAAGGGGTATTGCGAACGCTATAAACTCTGATCACGCACACCCGGCGACAATGGAATGGAGGAAGCCAGTCGGTCCGGTAGCTAGCTCGTTCAGGTCTACCCGGACCATGAGCGAGAGAGGTCCCTCTCTCTTACAACAACATCTGGGGCCAGATGTTGTTGTACGTAACGTTCGTCAGTCGGGGCATACATCCACTCCTCCTGCTTGGGATGCTCCATCGCATAGACAGCCGGGCACGGCTAGTCTACTGGCTTCCTCTTCCACATGTCAGCACACACGACTGCGCTTTGTCTATGTGACCACCGATATCCGGCCTGCTTCGCCGACCAGGGATTCCACATTGACTGGGTCACTCCATCCGGTAGCCAAGGATATGAGGCCTTACCGGTCGGGACGTTCGCATAAAAGAATTATGCAAGAGGTACTGTCCCAGGAGCTTCCAGTGGCTAAACAGCGTAAGACCGCAGCTCCACAGGCCTCCATAACGGACTTGCTATCACAGATAGCACAACTCATTGCAGCATCCCAACAACCTTCAGAAACTCTTTCAGATCAAGAACTGTCTGAGGAAGCTGGATCGGTACGCTCCCCTGCAGTGCCAGAAAGGGACGGCCGAGATTCACATTTGGTCCAGTCGGATGGTGAAAGGGAATCAGTGGAGCTGGATTTTTCCCTTCTAGTACAACATAAGGTGGCCGTAGATTTCATCCAGCAACACCTTCCAGAAGTTGTTTCTCCAGACCAGAGAGCTGCGATACCAGATAAGAGACTGATAGCGTCACTGGACACAGACTTTTTCAGCTGGGATAATGACGTCACGCCTGAGTTTCCGGCCCAGTCCAGAAATGTCTTGCGGACATTTGAATTCCCGAATGACGCTATGTTCAAGCTAGCCTCTAAGACTGGCAGATCCAGTTTCTTATTGTCTCATGCTCTGCATCTGCCATTCATCAACAGTAGAAATAAATTTGAAACTGCATGACAGGGCATTCCGAGAGTTCCTCTGTGTTAAGACGACCAGACTGAAGATTTGGCGGCATCTATGTCGATTCTCTCTAGTACGTTGGAGACGACAATCTCATCTAACAGAACCAGTTTAGATGCCTTATCTTACGCAGATCACCTTACCAGAGTGTTATCACAATGGCTCGATGGAAAAGGATTCCAGGATGTTCAAACTTCCTTGAGAGTTCTTTTGAGGGCAGTATCATATTCCCCATCTAACTCCGCCCTTTCAGTGGCAAATTTGGAGTTAGTCAGACGTGATGCTGCCCTGGCTTCATCCACAAGAGTGGATTCTAAGGTGAAAAATTCTCTTCGAGTCGCTCTGGTTTCAGGAGAGCTTCTCTTTGATGGTAAGCTTTCGCTAATCTACGATCTGCTTACTAAGAAAGCTTCGGATTCTCTGCTCTTAAGTCCATTTCGAAAAAAACAGACTCAGCAGAGAGGAGTAAGTCAGGGACTTCTGAGGCGAGAACGTCCAAGGGAAGTTCCTATAGAGGTTCTCAGAAAACCTGTACGTCTTACTCTAGAGACCGTCAGAGTAGCGACTCAGGTAGGGGATGCAATGCTGGCCGAGACAACCGGTCAGATGCCCCTAGGTCAACTGGTCGAGGTGCGGGTCGGGGAGGACGTAGTTTCTCCTCCCGCAAGCCTCGCAGGTCCAGGAGGTGATGGTCAGAACCTCTATTGTGCTCTAGCGGGCGGAATGCTGTCAAGATTCTTAACCAATTGATTGTCAATTACAGAGAGAAAAACCTCCACGATGGACTCAGCTTCCGTCAAACCTTCAGAAGAGAGATTCGCTTCTATCAGAGATGCAATCTCTTCTGGAGAAGAAAGCAATGGAGGTCATGGGAAAACCAGGAATCTCCCGGTTTCTAAAGTCACCTGTTCCTGGTACCAAAACCAGAAGGCTCTTTCCATCCAGTTATAGATGTTTTCTGGATAAACAAGCTGATCGTGGCTCCGAAATTTTATATGGAGACCATTTGATCGGTGAGAGCGAGCATTCGAGTGAACGATTATGCTGCAAGCATAGATCTCAAGGATGCGTACTTTCACGTCATGGTACATCCGGCGTTCATAAAGTACCTTCGTTTTGCTGTCCTAGGAGTCGTTTATCAATTCCGAGCAATGTGCTTCAGTCTGAATCTAGTGCCCTGGGCCTTCACTCGAATAATGAACTCGGTAATGACTCATTTCCGAGCTCATTCGTCTGCGGTAACGTCAGCCTACTTGGACGACATTCTTCAGAGGTGCGGCGACAGATTAATTCTTCAGAACGATGTTCAGAGTCTGCTTAGCTGCTCCGACGTCTCGGTTTCATAGTAAATGAAAAGAAGTCGGATCTAGTTCCGTCCAAGTCGTTCATTCACTTGGGAATGAGCTTTGAGGCGCACAACAATCTGGTTTGTCTGCCATTACCCAGAGCGAAATTAGTCAGTTGTTACGTTCGCTTTTGTCTTCACTCAGATGAAGTAACAGTGAGAGAATTCATGCGACTGATAGGTTTGTGCAGAGCCGCCACAGATCTTATTCCGATGGGGCGTCTGCGCACTCGTCCACTCTAGATATTTTTTACCCAGAATTGGAGTGTGAAGACTCATTCGCTAGAAATGAACATCGTCTTGTCGAACCGATTAAAACAAGAGATTCAGACTTGGGCAGATATTCAGTGGTTAACTCAGGGAGTGCCACTGCAACTGCTGGATCTGATTTTTGTCCCCCGACCCTTCGGGGGACTATTGTAATCAGCAGTGTCTGTCTGTCCGTCTGTCCGTGCGCGCGTCCGTGCGTCCGTCCGTCACACCCTTGTCCGAATGATAACTAGTTTGGATGATTTTACTGAAACTAAATTTGGTATGTGTCTTACTTGGGTGGAAATGCAGTTCAAGTTCGAAAATGGGCACGCTCCACTGATTTCTACTGGATTTATTCCCCTTTTTCGACTTAAAAAATACAGTTTTTGTGTTGTCCGGATGATAACTTTAGTTAGGATCATTTGATTGAAACTAAATTTAGTATGCCGCTTATTTGGGTGGAAATGCAGGTCAAGTTCGAAAATGGGCACGCTCCACTGATTTTTACTGGATTTATTCCCCTTTTTCGACTTAGAAAATACGGTTTTTGTGTTGTCTGGATGATAACTTTACTTTGGATCATTTGATTGAAACGAAACTAAGTATGTGGTTTAATTGGTTGGAAATACAGGTCAAGTTAAAAAATGGCCATGCTCTGCGAACAAATTGCATCCTAACAGCTCCCTTGAATTTGCCATCTTGGTCGGGGGACCGGGGGCGTTGCCCTTGTTACAATTATGACAGATGCGGGTCAAACAGGTTGGGGCACAACTTTGAGCCCAACAAATTTGAGGTGCCAGGGTCTTTGGGATCCACAATTCCTGAACAAGCACATAAACATCAGATGATGTCAATTCGGCTTGTGCTACGTCATTGGATGAACATTATTCAGAATTCACATGTTCAAATTCTGTCTGACAAGACAGTAGTAGCGTATATTTGGAACCAGGGAGGCACTCATTCCATTTTGTTGTTCAGCTTAATGGAAAGAATCCTTCTGTTTGTCCTAGAGCATCAGGTTCTTCTGTCGGTCCGTCATATTCCAGGTCGTCTGAACGTTCTAGCGGACTCCCTTTCTTGGAAAGGTCGTATGTTGCCGTCAGAATGGACTTTCAACAAACGAGTATTCAATCAGATTTGCTACCAATGGGATCGTTCTATGATAGACTTGTTTGTGACGCATCTCAACAATCAGTTGCAGACGTATGTGTCGCCATTCCCAGATCCTGAAGCGTTCGCAGTAGACGCTCTCTCGATCTCTTGGGACGAAATGATAGAATACGCATATCTTCCAGCTCCGTTGATTCAACAGATATTGCTAAAATCAAGCAATCTCACTGCAAGATTCTGTTGGTAGCATCTCTGTCACCCAAGAGACCATGTATAAATCTACTCAGGTGTCTGTTGTGGGACATTCTGTGGAAGCTTCCTCCACAGGAGGATCTTCTTTCGCAGGGGAAATCACGCACACTGCATCACAACCCCAAGGTCTCAACCTTCACATATTTCTGTTGTGCGGTCCTTCTTGCACAGCAAGCATTTTACTGGACGAGCAGTAGACGCAATTTCTAACTGTAGGAGGACCTCCTCTTCGCTAAATTATGCTGCTAAGTGAAAGGTTTTCTCTCGATGGTGTAGAGATCATTCTGTTGATATTTATGATCCCTCCATTCCAGACATTGCTAATTTTCTGGTCTACCTGTTTGACGAGATCAAACTGCAGCCAATAACTATTAAGGGTTATAAGTCTATGCTCATCATGATAGCTTACAAATTGGATCTAATGTCTCGTTATCTAAGTTAGTGAAAAACTTTTCGATAAATAGACCTAGAACCCTTAGGTTAATTCCTAAGTGGAATTTAGCTTGGGTTCTTCTGAAGCTAAAAGAGGTGCCATTTGAGCCTCTTGATACAGTGGACTTCAAATACTTATCTTATAAGACAGCTTTTCTCTTAGCCTTCTCTTATGCTAGAAGAGTTAGTGAGCTTCATGCACTATCTGTTGATGATTCTCACTATCGTAGTGTTGGTAATACTATTACTTTCTAATGTTGGATTTTGGGCTAAGAATCAGGCTCCTAATAATTACCCTGAACCTATTGTTATTAAGGCCCTTCCGTCTTCAGTCGGTCATAGGCCTTTGCTTTGTCCAGTTAGAGCTATGCGTATTTACAAACGTAGATCTGAGTTTATCAGAAAGGGACGTAAGCATTTCTTTCTGTCTCTTCTGCCTAATAGAAAGGACATTACGGTTCATTCTATTTCTAGGTGGATTCAATTAACTATTCATACTGCTTATGAGAAATTATCTTCAACTCAGCAGTCTGTGCTTAAGATTTTGGTGATAATTTCTCATAAGCAGTACGAATAGTTAATTGAATCCACCTAGCAATAGAATGAACCGTAAGAGCGCTTTCTACGTCTTTGGCTTATGCTAATAGTGTTGCCATTACCGATTTGATGGAGGCTGCATATTGGTCTCAGCCTTCCACATTCATAAATTTTTATCTTAGAAATATTGAGTCCATTTCTGGCGACCAGCATTGTTTAGATTCATAGTCTGTTGCTCAGAATGTCGTCCACTAAACAGTTACAACTATAGTTATGCAGGCTTTGTGGTCTGGCAGTGACTCTGTCCTGCTGCCCTCTTCGTTCTGGGGTATTTGACCCAGAGCAGGGGGGGGGGGATGGTGTTTCCTTATATCACCTGCTTTATAGTGAAAAGCAAGGGAATACCTCCCCTGGAGTCAGTAATTCCGAGTCGGTGCCGGGATCGTTTTAAAGTGTAAAGCTAATGTCTATCTCATTTATGTCATATTTTTAAAGTGTAGCTCGGTGTGAAGCAACGTGTCATACGAGCGCTAATATAAATCCTCGGCTCATTCTCTGGACTATCTTTATTTATTGGGTTTCCTTTAAAAAAATTAGTATAATGGGTTATACTGGATGTTAATAGAGATCATTGATGTTATTGTGCTCAATTACAGAATGGTATTGTGTCTTTCTTTTTTGGTATAAACAAGAAAGATACATGTAAAGCCTGTTCTCCTTTTCTCCTTGAGGGGATAATTCTGTTTACATGTAATTGAGTCTACTGGATTTTCCTTAATGTCCTAGGCCCTCCAGCCTTTTTTTTCTATTCAGCTAAGTCTGGGCATTTGGTACAGTATAAAAATGTTAAAAAATTTACAGTAATTTATATATATTTTATACTTACCAATGACCCAGACGGGGATGGCCCTCCCATGAGTTGGGAACTCATACCTGCCCGCTGATTACATAACACTTACCAGGCACTGGTTGTAAGAATGAGGATTTGGCACCAATTTGGGTACTTTCTTGACACTGCGCATGTGCAGTGGATAAAAGTATGGAGGACCACACAGGACTTTGATATTTTTATACTGTACCAATGACCCAGACATAGCTGGTGCTAACTCTTAAAATATAGGGCCAAACACAAATTTTGCCCCCCAATCCCCAAAATTTGCATCTAAAACTAAAGAAAACATGTCCTGAAAGGCCCTCCACACCTCGCCCCCACTGCGCATGCGCAGTGTCAAGGACGTTCCGAAATTGGCGCCATTTATCATTCTAAGTTTGGCCCTTCATCAGTTAACATCTGACTGATCTTTGTGCTTTTAAATCTCAGTTTAAATGATGCCAGACACATAAATATTAGTGAAATGGTGATTCTAAGGAGGATAGAAAAGGAGGAGAGGAAAAGAATGTGTGACAGAATATTATCAGGGCTGTAACTTAAAATTTTTTAATGAAATTATGTTAAGTTACCTATTTTCAAGGCAGCAGCCATTTTGTTGTCATTCTGATTATTTGTTACACTGTTTTTTCAAGTGTTTTTCCTCTCTCCCTCTCCTTTAAGTTCCCCCTTGCTATTCTCCCATGCTTTTGGCATAGTTTCTGTAATTATTATTACTAAAATTTCTTGGGAGTTTTAGCTTAATAACAGAATGAATTCTGTTCTTTCCCCATGTTTACGTCTTCACCTACGGGTGGTTAGGCGTTGTGTTCTGCATCTACCATCTGATGTTCGGCAGTTTCTTCCCTGGAAGTCTCTGTTTTGCATCAGATGGTGTATTTTTGGTAACTGATTTCGGGCCTGGGTGCCTGGAGTCTTATTTTAGTGTTTTTACACTCATTGTTTACATTTATAACAGCCCTCTGTGTGAGGGGGGGATTTCTAAATAATAATATCTTTATGTTATTTTAATCATAACTAGATACATTATTATTGTTCGTAAGTGTTGAATAAATTGTTTAAAATATTTTTAAAATTTTTGTCCACACTTAGGCTTGGGATCCATTGGGGCTCAACGTTACTTTTCAGAAACTTGGGCTGTTCTGAAAAAATATTTTTTCAAAATATTTTGATTTCAATTATTTTTTCTATATTAATGGATCATATTATTATTATGTATTTTGATTGCCAGGGGTTAGTGCGAGTACCAGGACTTGTTTTCTTTTCACATTGAAAGGATATTGATCAATTGTTTTAAGAGGAAGTCTTCCTCTGACCTTATTATCATTCTATGTGGTCAGTGTACTCGCATTAACTCCTGTTCTGTATCGTATGATTTCGATGACAATATGGGAAGCGTATGTCACGGTATGTTGTTGGGGATTTGGACACTCCGGTCCTTTCCCCGCAGGGTCACTCTACTTTATCAATTTCTATTTCAGACGATCAAGATTAGGGTGATGTATCTGTGATGTCTTCCAACAGTGTGCCTCCGTCGTCACAATTAATGAAGGGCTAGCGGAAAAGTGCTCATGTAATACGCCAATTGCCTAAGAGGACCCTAGTAGGTTCGACGGCCTTTGACGTCCGCTAGCTCGCCCGGTGTAGCGTCCATTCACCGAATGGTTCGGCAGCCGGGTTCGTCCGTTGCGGTCTAGAAGGAATTTTGGGGTGATGCGAGCACTATAAAATTAACTTAATGCACACACAGTGACGGCGGATCGGAGGGAGAACGGAGGAAGCCTTTTAGTCCGGTTCATAGCTCGTTCCGGTCCATCCGGACGGCAAGCGAGAGAGGCCCCTCTCTCGTTCAACAACATCTGGCCCCAGATGTTGTGGTACAAATGTGTCGTTAGCGGAGCATACGTCCGTCGCTCGGGACGCTCCGTTGTATAGGCAGTCCGCTGAGACTACTAAGGCTTCCTCTTCTCGTCAGCGCACACGACCGCACCTTGGCTGCGTGACCGCCGATATATTACCAGCTTCGCCGATCAAGGATTCTTCGGCGACCAGGTCACACCATCCGGCAGCCAGGGATTCGAGACCGATGGACTCCGGACGTTCGCATAGGAAGTATGCGGGAGCCATCTGATGCGGAGCTGCCCTCGGCGAAGCACCGATAGACTGCGCCTCCGCAGGTCTCGACGCCGGACATTCTTGTGCACATAGCACAGCTTATCGCAGCATCCCAGCAGCCGACAGAAACGGTGTCGGATCGAGAATTATCCGACAGCGCTGGGTCGGTAGCCGGGGACTCGAGGCCTGCAGACTCCGGACGTTCGCATAGGAAGTGTGCGGGAGTCAACGTACACGGAGCTTCCAGCGGCAATGCATCGTAAGTCCGCTACTGCACAGGCCTCGGGAACGGACGTGCTTTCCTTAATAGCACAGTTTATCGCAGCATCCCAGCATCAACTGAATCTGTCGCATATATTTTATCCGACGATGCTGGGTCGGGACGCTCCGCGGAAGCGGGTACGGACGTCCGAAAGTTTCATCCGGTCCGACGGGATACCGAAAGGGATTCGGTGCATTTCAAGCTTTCCCTTTCGGAACAACATATGCTGCGATGCCGGATAAGAAACTGATAGCGTCGGTGGACTTAGAAATTTTTGGTTCGGTTCAGGGACATCGTCCCTCAGTTCCGACATAGTCCAATAATGTCACACAAACTTTCGAATTATTGAACGACGCTATATATATTATTATTTTATGCTTGCTATCCAAGCATTTCTGGTTTCTTGTTCGAAGAGTTATGGAGATGTCTTTCAAAAGTGTGCCTCTGTCGTCATAGTTAATGAAGAGTTAGCGGCAATAAGTGCTCATGGAATATGTCTATCGCTTACGGAGTGACATTCGCTAGCTCACCCGGTGTAGCGTACATTCATCGAATGGTTCGGCTGCCGGGTTCGTCCGTTGCGGTCTAGGAAGGAGATTTGGGTGATGCGAGCACTTTAATTACTTTAGTACTCACCCAGTGATGGCAGATTGAGGACAGATCGGAGGAAGCCAACAACATAGGGGACCGCATGTTGTGGTTCAGATATTTTACATTCGGAGCATATGTCCGTTGCTCGGGACGCTCCGTTATATTGACAGTCCGAGAGACTGTCTTTAATGCTTCCTCATCCTCACAGCAGGGCACACGACCGCACATTGGCTACGTGACCTCGAGTATCCGATCAGTTTCGGCATTCAGTGATTCCACAGCGAATAGGTCGCGCCATCCGGTAGCCAAGGGACACGAGGCCTATACACTCCGTTCGCTCGCATATTGGAAGTATGCACGGGGTAACGATCTCGGAGCTTCCTGCGGCAATGCATCGTAAGACCGCTGCTCCTCAGGCCTCAGTGACGGACGTGCTATCCGAGTTAGCACAGTTGTTTCGCAGCATCCCAGCAATTGACGGTTTCTCGGTCGAATCAGGAATTATCCGACGGCGCTGGGTCGGTGCGGTCCGCGGTGGCATCAAGCTACGGACGACCGAACGCTTTATAGGGTCCGACAGGATGGCGAAAGGGATTCGAAAGATTTCGAGTTTTCCCTTTAGTAGTATCGGAAGATGCCTTTCATATCTTCTGGCATTTCTTCCAGTGATTATTTTTCGGACTTCATTGCTGCGATCTTGGATAAGAGACTTATAGCGTCATTGGACTCGGATTTTTCGATCGGTACAGGGACTTTGTCCCTGACTTACCGACGCAGTCCAATATTGTCATTACAACATGTGTTTTATTTTTCGACGCTATATATTATATATATATATACAAGCCTGCTACTAAGCATGATAGTTTAGTTTCTTGTCCGCGTGGCTCATTTCTGCCATTTTATCTTTTTTACATATAGTTTATTTTGGCAGAGCAGGGCATACCGAGAGTTCATATGCGTCTAGACGGTGTGATTAAAGACTGCATATATTCTTTTTCGCCGTTTATGTCTTTTCCAATTTCAATGTTGGGAACGACATTATGTATAGTAGACTTAACTTAGACGCTTTATTATACGTAATCCGCCTTACTGAGGCGTTATCATTACGTCTTCAAGAAAAGATTTACGGGATATTATTCTCAATGTAATTTCTTTTGAGGGCAGTAGTTTGTTCACGTATAACTCCACCCTTCAGTGGCTGATTGGAGTTGGTTAGACGTGATGCAGCCCTAGCTACATCCACGTGTGGATAGTAGGTTAAGAACTCTCTCAGAGTCGCTTCGTTCTCGGAGGAGCTTCTCTTCGAAGGCAACTTTCCGGCAATCCATGAATTGCTTGATTTATACATTCTCTTGTCTATCTAGTGTTACAAGAGATTCAGACTGGGGCAAACATTCGGTGGTTGACTCAGAGAGTGCCGCCGCAGTTGCCGGACCCTAGTGTGGCTGTTATGACGGTTGCCAGTCAAACAGATTGGGATATATACTGATCCCTACGGATTCGAAGTGCCAGGGTCTTTGGGTTCCGCAGTCTTTTAGCTATCAGTTTAACTTCCGCGGAATAATGTTTTTTTAGGCTTGCTTTATGTCATTGCATGAACATTATTCAGAACGCATGCCCAAATTCCTGTCCTTTAATTCGACAGTAGTGGCGTTTCTCCGGAACCAGGGAGGCACTCTTTCGTTTCCGTTATTCAATTTAATGGAAAGAATCCGTCTGTTGGTTATAGTACACCAAGTTCAGTTTTGGTCCGTCATATTCTGGGTCGTCTGATTGTTTTATCGCACTCCCGTTCTCTTACGGGTCGCTTGTTGCTGTCAGAATGGACTCTCAACAAACAAGTATTTAATCAGATTTGCTATCTATGGGAGCGCCCAATGATGTTTTATTATGACACAGCTTGCTAATCAATTGCAGACGTATGTGTTGGCTTGTCCAGATCTCTGAGCTAATACTGTTAACGCTCTATTGATCTATAGGACGGAATGATAGGATATGCGTATCCTCCGGCGCTGTTGTTTTAGCAGGTATTGCTAAGATAAACAACCACAATACATTTCTGTTGATAGCATCTCTATCTTCACAGAGATCATGAGTAATTTACTCTCTTGTCTACTGTGGATCTTAACGTGAAATCTTCCTCTATGTGAGGATCTTTTTTCACTGGGTAAATCGTGTCATCTTTATCACAACCAGCAAGGTCGCAACCTTTATGTATTCCGTTGTGTGGTCCGTATTGCATTGTAAGCACTGTACTGGACGAGCTTTGGACGCGATTTCTTACTATAGGAGATCCTCTTCTTCGCTATTCTATGCGACTAAAGTGGAGGCTCTTCCGTCGTGGTGTAGGGATCATTATGTTCATATGGTTGATCCCTCCATACTACGCATTGCTAGTTTTTAGTATACTTGTTTCACAAGATCTACTGCAGCCTGTTGTTTTTTAGGTTATAGGTTTATGTTACCTCATACCTATGCACTCTACGATAGTTTACAATTGAGTCTTTTGTCTCTTTATCTAAGTCAGTTAGTAACTTTTTGATAAATAGACTTAGAATCTTTAGATTAAATTCCTATACGGATTTTAACTTCGGTTCTTATTTAGCTAAGTAATCATTTGAGCCTCTGGAAACAGTAGTTTTCAAATTCTGACCTTTTAGACAGTAATTCTGTTGGTTTCTCTTTTACTGTAGAGTCAGTGAGTTTCATGCACTATCGATGGATGATTTTCACTTTCATAGTTTCGGAATCAATACTTCCGTTACTATTTAGGTTGGATTGTTGCATAAGAGTTAGGCTCCTATTATCCGGAACCTATTATTTTAAGGTCCTTCCGTCTTCGTATGGGCATAGGCCTTTACTCTTTCCGGGTACAGTTTATGTATTTATAAACAGATATCTGTTTATTACAAGGGCGTAAGCTTCTTCTGTCTTTGATGTCTAGTAGAAGGACGTTACGCTCCATTTTATTGTTAATGGATTCTATTAACTAGCGTACTGCTTATGGTATATCATTCGCTTAGCAGTTGTGCTTAAGATTTCGGCTCATGAAGTAAGAGTTCTTCTACTTCTTGGGCTTACATTAATAGTGTTGCTATTATAGATTTTTGAAGGCTGCTCATTGCGCTCAGCCATCCATTCATGAATTTTATCTCAGAAATATCGAGTCCATTTCTGGAGGCCTCTATTGTTAGGTCTATTATCTACTGCTCAGAATGTCATTCACTTAACAGTTGCTACTATAGCTAGGTAGGCTGTCTGTTTCGGCAGTGTCTCCGTTCGGCTGCCCTCTTCGCTCTGGGCTATTTGACCCAGGGCAAGAAAAAGGGGGGGGGGGGGGGGGGGGAGGGTGTTCCCTTGGGTCACCTGTTTTTACTATGAAAACAAGGGGATACCTCCTCCGGAGTTAGTAATTCTGAGCTGTTATTGGGATGGTTGTTTAGTGAGAAGTTTAAGTTTATAAAATTCATTCAAGTCTTAGTTTTTAAAGTATAGCTTTTGAATATTGCATATGTCAACGGACATGATTATGCAATTCTCACACACTTTTAGGAGTATAAGAGTCTCTATTCTCTAGACTTACTTTATTATTGGCTTACTTTAAAAATTATTAGTATAAGGATTATTGGATATTAATAGAGTACATGGATGTATGAAGCTCAATTTTTGGAAGGTGTTGTATCTTTCTAATTTATCATAAATAAGAAAGATACATGTAAGGCCTATTACTTCTTTTCCCTACAGGGGATGACTCTATTTTATTTTATTGAGCGTATTCCATTTTGCTCTATGTCCTTGGCCCTCCAGCCTTTTTACTATTCAGCTATGTCTGGGTCATTGGTACAGTATAAAAATGTTAAAAAATTTATAGTAATTTATATATTTTTTATACTTACCAATGACCCAGACGGGGATGGCCCTCCCAGGAGTTGGGAACTCTTGCCTCCCCGCTGAGTACATAGCGCTTACCAGGCACTGGTTATTAGAATGATAAATGGCGCCAATTTCGGAACGTCCTTGACACTGCGCATGCGCAGTGGGGGCGAGGTGTGGAGGGCCTTTCAGGACATGTTTTCTTTAGTTTTAGATGCAAATTTTGGGGATTGGGGGGCAAAATTTGTGTTTGGCCCTATATTTTAAGAGTTAGCACCAGCTATGTCTGGGTCATTGGTAAGTATAAAAAATATATAAATTACTATAAATTTTTTAACTTTTTGGATTTTGATGCAAATTTTGGGGATTGGGGGTGCAAAATTTGTGTTTGGCTCTAGAATTTTAAGAGTTAGCACCAGCTAAGTCTGGGTCATTGGTAAGTATAAAAAATGTATAAATTACTATAAATTTTTTAACTTGGTGAACCGATGGTCCAATTTGAACCAAATCTGGTGTGTGGTATTATTGGATCATAAGTACTTGACTCTTGCAAAAAAAAAGACAAAATTCCTGCATCCCCATGGGAACTCTGGGAGCTAAAAATAAAATAGAAATATTTTCAAATGCCCATATTTCCCAAACTACATGGAACAGCTGGCTGTTATTTGGTATGAAGCATCCTTAGGACCAGTAGAATTGAATGTTAGGGTGTTCTGTAGTGGGTATCGAAAAAATGCTGAGTCAGCATATTTGCAAAAATTTAAAAAAAAAAAAAAAAAAATCTTTTCTCCAGAACCAATCATCAGAATATTTTGATATTCGGTATACATCATTCATAGGGGGGTCAGATACAAGTTTGTTAAAATAAAGCCCATTGGTGTATATTTGGGCTCAATACAGGAGCCCCAATTTTTAACATGGGGAATATTCTTTAAAAATCTTCTTCTTCAGAACCACCAGTCAGAACCTTTTAATGATTGTGGTATACATCATTGTTTTGATTCAAGATTGTTCAAACCAAGTCCCTAGGTTAATATATGGGCTTCCTATGGAAGCCCAAATTTATCTTACTTCAGTATGGGGGATAATTTTTAAAAATCTTCTTCAGATCCACCAGTCAGAATGCTTTCATATTTGTTATGCAACATCTTTTGGGGGGGCAGATTCAAGTTTGTTCACATCGGATCCGTAGGTTAATATTTGGGCTTGCTATGGCAGCCCAAATATTAACTTAATGCATCACAATATGAAGAAATTTCTTTTCTTCAGATCCAACTGTCAGAATGCTTTCATATTTGGTACACAACATCTCTAGGGAAGTCAGATTCAACTTTCTTCAAATTGAGAGTCTGGGTTAATATTTTGGCTCCCAGTGGGAACCGGAATTGGCCATGCAGCTGAAGAATTAGAAATTTTGTATTCAGCACCCTCTAGAGGTGTGTAACTAAGATTAATCCACATAGGTTGTATCAAGATGCTTATAGGGGAGCTCTACATTTTACATTATGATCAACTGAAGAAAAGCATGATGCCAGGATTATTTTTGTCACTCCAGAGGGGGCTCAAGGATTGACAGTGTATCCTATGGAGATGGATTGCTTAATGTAGACTCATTTTTGGACTCTGTTTATATTGTGTTCTGTTCAAGATGAGCGCTTCAGGCTCCATGGGGCCTCTTGTTCCTCTAGCCGTTGTTTTCTGTTCAACAACGTTTTGGATGTGTATTCATTCAGTGCTCAAATTAGAACAGTCATTGTTTTTCTATTAGAATACATATTATACCTTATTCCGGTAGTTTAGCTTCAGTTATGTAGTGTTTGTCCACACTTAGACTCTATCGGGATGCTCTTGGGCTCATGAGGTTCCCTTGGGGTATTTTGGCTTCATTCAAATTTTTCTAAAAAATTTATTTGTTTTCGAACATTTTTGTGATTGTCTATGTTATGTATCCTTGCTATGTTTTTTCTGTATTATTATTTGGAAGTGTAGCAGACTTATGATTTTGGCTTCATAATTATTGTATCTATATCAATAATTTGGTACCTAGCATAAATCTAGGGAGTCTTTCTCTGATTTACATGCTTGTTGTCTTGCCTGTAGGCACTGCACTCCTTCAATGCTTATACTATTGGGATGCGAACGTTGGAAGCGGGTGTCGACCTTTGTGGTAGGCGGTGTAGTTTCAATGTCAGAACTTTCACCGCAGGCTAATCCTAGTCTTTCAGTCTCTTTTTTCAGAGGAACAAGACCATGGTGATGGTACTTTGACACCTGTTCTTTACATGTTGCTGTCGTCACATTCTGATGAGCCCCGCTCTGATGAGTAAACAGAGCTAGCTGCCAAGATGCTCATGATTATTAGCAGGGATTGAGGTCTCTAGTTAGTTCTCTTAATCCTCTGCATGCAGCTAGCTCAACTCGTGAAGCGGGTTCCCCATCTTGTGGGAGCCAGGATGCTGGGTAGGTCTGTTGTTGTCGAGAAGTGTAGATGTGGGTAGAGCGAGCACCTCAAAAACAAAATCTAACCCAGCGATGATGGCAAAGGGGAAGAAGCCTGAAAGTTTCTCTATGTGACGATCGATGAGATCTGGGGTCAGATCGTGAGTTGGAGGACCCTCTCTGCCCCATCAGCAGTAGAAGTCGACTGTTTCTGTCGCGAGAAGCTTCAGTGAGTTGGGGCACACATCCTTGTTTGCGGTTCGGGATGCTCTTTCCACATTGCAACCATGGTCGGCTGCTCTTATGCTTCCTCTTCTTACATGGAAGAGCACACAAAAGGGGAAATAGTCTACAAGTTTTTCATCGTAAAACTTGGCGAGATCTGGGGTCAGATTGCAAGTTGGAGAACCCTCTCCATCCTGTCAGGAGTCAGGGTCGACTGTTTCCATCAGTAGAAACTTCAGTGTTTTGGGATGCTCCTTCCACACTTCAGCCGTGGTCGGCTGTTGTTACAGCTTCCTCTTCTTCCATGGAAAATCAAGCTAAGAGGTAGAAGCCTGCAAGTTTCTCAGTGGGACGCTCGGTGAGATCTGGGGTCAGATCGGGAGTTGGAGAACCACCTCTGTTCGGTCAGCAGTCAGGGTTGACTATTTCCGCTACGAGAAACTTTAGTGAGTTGGGGCATCCATTCATATTAACCTGCAGCTAGTGGTTCAAGGCATACACATACGGGACATGCATTGAAAAGATCCAGGCTCAGATCCGTGAGCAGCATGTGGTGAAGAACAGAAGAAGACCGCTGCTCCGCAAGCCTCGATCATGGACCTGCTGTCGCAGATTGTGCAGCTTTACGCAGCATACCAGCAGTCTCGGGTTCAGCCGTCAACAGTCTCCAGTAGTGAGCTGTCGGACGGTGCTTGTTGGTCCAGTCATCTGTTCAGTCGGATGGTGTTGACCATGATTCTCAGATGGAAAACTCAGATGGTGAGAGGGCTATGGAGGACGATTCTCCATCTCTCGTGGAATAGCATATGGTGACTATGAATTTTATTCATCAATTCTTCCGGATCTTGTTCCATCTGAACAAAGTCTGCATTTGCTGGGCAAAAAGCAACTTTTGTCCCTCGATAAGGGTACCATGACCAGGAAAGAGGAGGTTCTTTCTTTTCCAGGTCATTCTGCTCAGGTGTAGGAGGCCTTCAGCCTGCTTGAAGACACCACCCTTGGCCTAGCAAATAGTATAAGAAAGGTGCATCTGCGCTGCATGAGTGGGCGTCAGAAATTAGATATTTCGTTGCCCGTTTTATTATTCCAACATTCTGGAATCTAATATTGATTCCAATCTTGTGGTTCTGGACACAGTGTTGTATGCAGGCCTTATCATTAGGGTTTTGCCTCAGCGTCTTAGTGGAAAGGATTTTTACATTTTTTCCGCTCAGGGTCTTTTCCACAGCTATCATGTTTGCCACGTATCACTCCATCCTTCAAGGGCTAATTTGGAGTAGATTAGACATGACAGAGCTTTAGCATCATCTAAATTGTTGGATTATCAGGTTAAGCTCACTCAGAGTCTGTTCCAACATTCTGGAATCTTCTATTGACTCCAGTCATGCTGTTCTGGACACAATGTTGTATGGAGGCCTTATCATCAATGCTTTCGCTCAGCATCTTAGCGGAAAGGATTTTGACAACATTTTTGCCACTCAGGGTCCTTTCCCCAGCTATCATGTTTGACAGGTATCACTCCGACCTTCAGAGGCTAATTTGGAGTAGATTAGACATGACAGAGCTTTAGGATCGTCTAACTGATGGACGATCAGGTTAAGCTCTCTCAGAATTGTGCTAGTTTCTGGTCATTCTTGTTTGGTGGCTAATTATCCTTGTTATGAGGAACAGGGTTCATACACGAGTCTGGGAGGCTGGAAAAAGTATGGAATTTCTAAAAATATTTTCCAGGCCTGGAAAAAGTATGGAAAATGATGTTTTCATGTAAATGGTATGCAAAAAGTATGGAAATTTAATTAACTGTATTCAGAATCTCTTTCACTGTTCATGAAATTCAAATTTCTTACTAAATTTCTCTTTATTTTTTTTTTTCATTTCCTTTTGAATCAAATTTCGAAACTCGCAAAATTTAGGCCTTTGTAACCTAACATGGAAATAACCGATCTGATATGAGCATTAATGACCATTAATTGATCCATATATTTTGGTGATCAAAATGGCTACACCCACTGATAACGTGTTTATGTTGTTAACGTCAAGAAAAACAATACACAAACTTGGAAGTTTGATCGGCTAAGTTGAGCAATTGTGCAATACCATCAACAAATTAAAGTGAAAGGAAATGGGGAAATGTTTGTTTTCAGAAATGTGGTTGGAAAATCCCAAATACACACACTGGATCAGCGGGAACATGAAATTCAAAACAAAGTCGGAGGCAAAATGTCTCGTTTGACGTTTGTGTCAAGTCTTGTGACGTCTCATATAAACTGTAAGTGGCATTAACTGTTACATAAGGCCTCCAGAAAAATACTATTATGGATCGAAAATGCTAAAAAAAACCAAAACTAAACAAAACAAAAAAAAATGCAGCACAACCAACAGTAACTGTTGTTGATTGACTTTTTACAAAAGAATTGTAAAAGTTTTGTTTCATCAATTGTGGTAATTGGTGGTAAAACTCAAGAGAACTGACAGTGAGGTTAAACTCCAACACATTGCATGTACATGTAAGTGTTTTGTAAGGGTCCTCCTAAACACCTGAATGATGTGGAGTGACACGGAATGATACAAAAATGATGCAGAATGACATTTATTTTACCAATACTCAACCTCAGAATGTATTTGTTTATTAACTAACAAAAGATATAGAATGGAAATCGGAGAAATGGAATCATCGCTAAAACTTGCTGTATGAAACATCTGGAATGACAGACTCCGAAATTGTTATTTCGCACCCTTGTAAGAAAGTAATGTGATACATTATAGTATATGATCAGTAAACCATGATGTGTCACAATACTTTTTTTATAAGGGTCCGAAATAACAATGACCGATCAAGAGTGGAAATCAGAGGAATGGAATCGTCGACACTAAAACTTGCTGGGTGAAACATTTGGAATGACAGACTCTGACATTGTTATTTCGCACCCTTGTAAAAAAGCAATGTGATACATTATAGTATATAATTAGTACACCATCATGTATCACAATACTTTTGTATAAGGGTACGAAATAACGGTGATGTGTTCACAAGAATAACAATGACAATATTGCTTTTATAACATTGAAAACTTTTTTTTTATTTTGATGCAGTGTAGGACGTTTTCGCAGATCGGCAATGTTTCCTCTGGCCTGTTTTGGATTTAGCAATCAGACATCTCAGTGCAATTACGGCCAATCAAGTTCTGACTCATTATTCAAACACTATCACTGAGTATATCCGCCCACTTTTCAGTCTCTTTGGAACAAAAAATATAAACAATGGCCACTTATGATTAAGATCTTGGCCCTGGTATGCATTAAAACACATTTTTTACAGTACAATTTTATTTTTAATGTCATTCTGTGTCATTCCACGTCATTATGTGTCATTCCATGTCATTCCGGTGTTTAGGAGGACCATTTTGTAAGATACTTTTTAGCTCGACTTGACAAAGTCAAGCTGAGCTATTGCCATCACTTCTCGTCCGTCGGCGTACGTACATACGTCCACAATTTCCTTTGGCACATCTCACAGGTCGCATTTATGATCAGATCACTTTGAAACTTGGTATGCTTGTTTGGGGTGACCTCTAGATGGTAGCTATCGATTTTCTTCAATTTCCGTCAAAAAATGTTGCCGCGGCCAACATTCTTAGAACTTAGTTTAGTCAGACCTCAATATTTCCCTTTGGCACACTCTACAGGTCACATTTATGATCGGATTGCTTTGAAACCTGACATGTTAGTTTGGGGTAACCTCTAGATGGGAGCTATCGATTTTCTTCCATTTCCATCAAAAAATGTTGCCGCTTCCAACGTTCTTAGAACTTAGTTTATTCAGACCTCAATATTTCCCTTTGGCACACCTTACAGGGCACATTTATGATCGGATTGCTTTGAAACATGGCATACTTGTTTGGGGTGACCTCTAAATGGGAGCTATCAATTTTCTTCCATTTCTGTCAAAAATTGTTGCCGCTTCCAACGTTCTTAGAACTTAGTTTAGTTAGACCTCAATATTTCCCTTTGGCACCCCCTTCAGAGCACATTTATGATCGGATTGCTATGAAATCTGGCATGCTTATTTGGGGTGACCTTTAGATGGGAGCTATTGATTTTCTTCCATTTCCGTCAAAAAATGTTTTCGCGGCCAACGTGCTTAGAACTTAGTTTAGTCAGACCTCAATATTTCCCTTTGGCACACCCTACAGGGCACATTTATGATCGGATTGCTTAGAAACCTGGCATGCTTGTTTGGAGGTCACCTCTAGATGGGAGCTATCGCTTTTCTTCCATTTCCGTCTGTCAGAAAATGTTGCCGCTGGCAACAATCTTTGAACTTAGTTTAGTCAGGCATCAATGTACTCCTTTGGCACACCGTACAGAGCACATTTTTGATCAGATCAGTTTGAAACTTGGTATGCTTGTTTGGGGTTACCTCTAGATGGTAGCTATCGATTTTCTTCTACATCTGCCAATAAATGTTACCGCTGCCAATGACCTTTGATGGACTTAGTGCAGTTATGCATTGAAATTTCCCCTTGGTACACCCTGCAGGGCACATTTATTATTGGATCACTTTGAATCTTGGTTTGCTTGTTTGGTGTGACCTCTAGATGGGAGCTATCGATTTTCTTCCATTTGGGGCAAAAAATGTTGCCATTGGCAATGTTCTTAGAACTTAGTTTAGTCAGAAGACCTCAATATTTCCCTTTGGTACACCCTACAGGGCTCATTTATGATCGGATTGCTTTGAAATCTGGCATGCTTGTTTGGAGTGACCTCTAGATGGGAGCTATTGATTTTCTTCCATTTCCATCAAAAAATGTTGCCGCTAGCAACGACCTTTGAACTTAGTTTAATCAGGCATCAATATATATTCCATTGGCATGCCCTACAGGGCACATTTATAATCAGATCAGTTTGAAACTTTGTAGGCTTGTTTGGGGTTACCTCGAGATGGGAGCTATTGATTTTCTTCGCTTTTCGTTAAACAATGTTGCCACTGGCAATGACCTTTGATGAACTTAGTGCAGTTATGCATCAATATTTTGCTTTTGGCACACCCTGCAGTGCACAGTTTTGACCAGATCACTTTGAAACTTGGTAATCCTGTTTGAGGTGAGCTCTTGCTGGGAGCTATCGATTTTCTTCCATTTCCATAAAAAAAATGTTGCATAGAACTTAGTTTAGTCAAACCTCAATATTTCCCTTTGTCACACCCTACAGGGCACATTTATGATCGAATTGTTTTGAAACCTGGCATGCTTGTGTGGGTGACCTCTACATGGGAGCTATTGATTTTCTTCCATTTTTCGTGATATGTTGCCACTGGCAATGACCTTTGAACTTAGTTTAGTCAGGGATCAACATATTCCTTTGGCACGCCCTAGAGGGAACATTTATGATCAGGATGGTTTGAAACTTGGTATGTTTGCTTAGGGTTACCTCTAGATTGGAGCTATCGATTTTCTTCCATTTCCGTCAAAAATGGTTACATTGGCAACAACCTCTGATGAACTTAGTAAAAATTTAGTGTAGTTAAACATCAACATTTCCATTTGACACACCCTGCAGGGGGCACATTTATGATTGGATTGCTTGCAAACTCAGTGTGCTTGTGTGGAGTGACATCTGTATGGGAGCTGTCGTTTTTCTTCCATTTCTGTCAAAAGATGTTGCCGCTGACCTTTGATCTTAGTTTAATCAGACCTCAATATTTCCCTTTAACACACCCTTCAGGGCACATTTATGATTGGATCACTTTGAAACTTGGTATGTGTGTTCGGGGTGACCTCTAGATTTGAGCTATTGCTTTTTTTTCATTTCCATAAAAAATTATTGTCGTTATCACCAGCCTTTGAACTTGCTGCATTTGTGCATCAGCTTATCCCTTTTGCACTCTCTGCAGGGTATATTTATGAATTTCCATAAACAAAAAACATTGCCACAAGCAGTGACCTTCTACTTAGTGCATTTGTGCTTTAACTTCTTCTTTTGGCATGCCTCAGAGGGCACATTCATTATCAAGTTGTTTTGAAACTTTGTATGCTTATGCAGGGTGACAAAGATAGGAGCTATCGATTTTCATTTCATTTCCATCAAAAACTGTTGCTGTTAGCATCAATCTTTGAATTTATTGCATTTGCGCATCAACATTCTTCTTTGACATGGCCTACATGCCACATTTATCATAGGATTGTTTTTGAACTTGGTGTGCTCATTAGGCAAGACCTTTAGATAAGAGCTATTGATTAGCATTCATTTCTGTGAAAAATGTTGCCATTTACAATAACCTCTGAACATACTGCATTTGTGTATCAACATTCTTCCTTCAGCCAGTCTTCCAGTTTACATTTAAAAATGCATGGATTACTCTGACGTTGTGCACACACAATGCTGTTATGTTGAAATTTCATCAAATAACTTTGGTACCAATGATCTTCAATTTTGCCATTTCATTTATAACTTACCAAGTTCAAGTTTGTCAAGTTGAGCTACAGTGTCCATTAACACTTTCATTGATTTATCTGATCACCTAATAAGTTACAAAAAACTGCAATGGCTGCGAAGGGTATAGAAAAAATAGAGGAGAGTCTGGAAAAAACCCGGAAAAAGTATGAAATTTTTTTTCTTGGTAGGTGTGGGAACCCTGCATAAGACAATTAACACCTTGTTGTTTAGGTCAGTTTCACAGCAGCAGTCATCTGCTTAACATGGTAGGCGAGGAGACTCCTTTTCTAAGTTGTCGAAGAGGAATTCCTCGCGTGGTTCTTGAACCCTCGTACATCATTTCGGAAAACCATCAATCTAGCGATTCTGGTAGGGGCGTAAGTTTGGTAAGGACTATAAGTCCAGTGTCTCTAAGCTGACAGCTTCAGGAAGTTCTTGGGGAGGACGTAGTTTCTCTTCCTGTAAGCCTCAGAAATCCTATTAGTGATATTCTAGACCTCTATTGCTGTCCAGTTGGCAAAGGTTTATCGATTTTTGCTTCCACCTGGATAGAGATAACGGAAGTTAAGTGGATAGGAATGCAGTCGATGGAAGTCTTCAGCTGTTATTCCGACCTAAGTCCCCTCCTCCCCCCTCTCCCCTCCCCCCCCTTCCTTACTAGAAGTCCTGCATTTTTTCAAGAGAGAGTCTCTTTTAGAAGTTCCATCTCTCTTAGAAAAGGTGGCAATAGAGTTGTAGATAATTCCATTTCTATGGGATTCTACAGTCATTGTTCTTTTGCTGAAGCCAGACAGCTCATTCCGATCAGTTATAGACTTGAGCTACATAACCAAATTGATTATAGCTTCACAGTTTTACATGAAACTATCTGGTCGGTAACAACCAGCCTCCGAGTGATCGATTTTGCAGCAAGCATAGACCTAAGACGTGTACTTCACGTCTTTGTCCATCTGACAAATTGAATTATCTTCGTTTTGTCGGACAGGGGAGGTTTATCAGTCCAGAGTGATGTATTTCAGTCTGAATCTGGACCCTTAAGCGTTAACTTGAATATGAACTCGGTCATTTCAGATCTCATTTGGCAGTGATAACGTTGCCATATCTGGACGAGATTCTTCTAGATACGGCGGCAGAAGTATGCTTTAGAATGATGTTCAGAGTCTGCTTCTGTTATTCCGATGTCTAGGTTTTCTTTGTAAACGAAAGAAGTTGGATTTCACTGCCATCAATGTTTTTCATTCTTTTGGGAAAGAGTTCCGAAATTCATTGCAGTCTTGTCCATCTTCCCATAACCAGGGCTGAGCTGGTCAGCTATTAAACTTGTGTTCTCCTAAATTCTCTTACAGTATTAGCAAGGAAGTTTATGACGACTGCAGAGCTGATTCCAGTAAGTCGATTTAGCACGCATCCGCTCCAGTTTTTCTTCATTATACCCCCCCCCCCCCGCAAACAAAGTTTGGGGGGGGGGGGTATATAGGAATCATCCTGTCCGTCCGTCTGTCCATCTGTCCGTCCTTGTAAGCACAACTCCTCCTAAACCGTTTGAAGAATTTTCATGAAACTTTATACAATGGAAGAACTCCATATGCAGATGTGCATGAAGCAATATAATTCCGTTCTGACATTTCCAAGGGGAGATAATCTAACTTATATAGTCTGTCCATCCTTATAAGCGCAACTCCTCCTAAACCGTTTGAAGAATTTTCATGAAACTTTACACAATGGAAGAACTCCATATGAAGATGTGCATGAAGCAATATAATTCCGTTCGGACATTTCCAAGGGGAAATAATCTAACTTATACCGTCTGTCCATCCTTATAAGCGCAACTCCTCCTAAACCGTTAGAAGAATTTTCATGAAACTTTACACAATGGAAGAACTCCATATGAAGATGTGCATGAAGCAATATAATTCCGTTCGGACATTTCCAAGGGGAGATAATCTAACTTATACCGTCTGTCCATCCTTATAAGCGCAACTCCTCCTAAACCGTTAGAAGAATTTTCATGAAACTTTACACAATGGAAGAACTCCATATGAAGATGTGCATGAAGCAATATAATTCCGTTCGGACATTTCCAAGGGGAGATAATCTAACTTATACATTTCAGACGTGGGGGGGGGGGGGTATCACTTTGTGAGTTTGCTCACAGTACCTCTAGTTCAGAACTGGAGTGTCAAATGCATTTACTCTAAGTCAGGTTGTTTTAACGGACCTAGTTAAACAAAGGAATTAGTTTTGGGCAGACCTTCAATAGTTGATTCAGTGAGGTCTGCTTCAGTTACCGGATTCACTTTTATGGCAGATGCAGTCTTTCGGGTTGCTGTACCTCCCTGATTCCTGCAGATCTATGCGTCCATGTTCAGATTTGTCGGTCAATTAGTGGCTTACCTCTAGAATCAGGGCAGTACTCATTCCTTTCCTTCTGACTGCAGGAGGACCTCCTCATCGTTTAACTCCTAGCACTCTGGCAGTATTTCAAATTTTTCGTCATTGACACCATTTTGCCCATGCCACATGAAAAATTTAACAAATTATATCCTGTGGGAAATATTTGCTGCAGAAAACTTGGGTATTTTTACATCAGAGTGCAGAGGGTTAACAATGCAGCTAAGTGGAGAGTCTTCTTCTGTTGGTGTGCGATCCAGTTGGTGGATACTTACAAACCATCTATATCTCAATTGCCAATTTTTTGGTCTACAGTTATGACGTATTCAAACTGCAGCCAGTTTTTATTATGACTACAGGTCTCTGTTTTCAGACACATATGCTCATTTGGCGAGTGGATCAGATCTTTCTTTATCCAAGCTAGTCAGAAATTTCTCTATCAATAGACCTCGAACCTTAAGTTTAATTCCCAAATCAAATTTAGCTTGGGTTTTTTTGAAGTTGCAGGAAGCTCCTTTTGAGCTGTTAGATGAAGTTGAATTTAATATCTTACTTATAAAACGGTTTTTCTCTTAGCCTTTGCTTCAGCTAGAATATTTTGTGAACTTCACACTTTATCAGTAGAACATTCTCATTTCCATAGTGTGGATAATACTGTTACTCTTACTACGGAATTGGGACTCTTGGCTAAGAACCGGATTCCGGATAGACGGCCGGAGCCTATTGTTATTAAGACTTTACTGTCTTCGGATAACCTTAGACCGATTTTGTGTCCAGTAAGAACGATTTGTAATTATAAACTTCGCTCTAGCTTTATTAAGAAAGGCAGAAAGAGGTTCTTTCTCTTATTCTTAACAGTAACGGTTTTTCACATCATTCGGTTGCTACGTGGATTCACTTGGCAATACATATTGCCTATGAGAATCTTTCTTCAGATCAGCGTTCTGTAAATAAGATCTCAGCTCACGATGTTAGATCATTGTCTTCTTCTTGGGCTTATTCCAATAGTATTACCGATTTAATGAAAGCAGCTTACTGGACACAACCTTCTACTTTTTCTAAGTTTTATCTTGGAAAATTAGAGAAAATTAGTTTCTGGTGACCTTAGATCCTTGGGGTCCTCTTTCTGTAGCACAGAATGTCGTCCATTAATGTATCATCTTTTAGATGTTTTTGGCAGCCTGCTCGAGCACTGATGCCGGTCAGCTGCCCTCTTTGTTCTGAGGATTCTTCCTTCAGAACGGGGGGTGGGGGGGACGGTTTTTACTTAGTATTAATTCACTTATAGTGAATGCAAGGGAATGCCTCTCCCAAGGACAGTAGTCAGAGGTCGGTGCTCAGTGGTTTTAATGAGTAGCTAGGGGTGAAGAAACAATATTGTCTTATTGTGTATCATGCTTTAAAGTGTAGCATTTGTATATGTCACATGTCAGACGAGCGTTTATATTATAATTCTTGGACACTTTTATTTCAATAAAAAGCATCTCATTCTCTAGATTAGCTTTGTAATTGGTTTCCTTCACTGATTTAGCATAAGGGTTATGCTGGTATTAAATAGAGAATTATTATTTATTACTTCTTTAATTGTTGATGTTATGTCTTTCTCTGTTTATTTTAGAGAAAGGCATATGAAATTCCTCATTTATATTCTATTCTGATACAGGAGTCTGCCTTTCAGTCAGAGTAATAGAGTTATTACTGCTTCCTTTAACATCCTAGGCCTTCCAGCCTTTTTACTATTCAGCTAAATCTGGGCCATTGGTTCTAATATAAAAATATGAAAAAGTTTAAAAATAATTTGTATATTTTTTATACTTACCAATGGCCCAGATGGGGATGGCCCTCCCGTGAGTGGGCACTCATACCTCATAGTAGGCACAACTAGGAAGAATGATGCTTGGCACCAATTCCTGTCTCTTCCTGTTTACTGCGCATGCGCAGTACTAAAAGTATGGCATACTAGATAGGACTTTCAAATTTTGGATTCGTATGAAATTTTGGAGATTGGGGGATTCAAAATTTGTGTTTGGTCCTTGATATTATTAAGGTCGCACTAAGACTGGGCCATTGGTAAGTATAAAAAATATACAAATTAGTTTAAATTTTTAATTTTTTTATGAATAAACATACATGTAATCTGCAAATAGTGACCTCCAGTTTGTGTTAGCACTTTTCAAGGACCTTGACACGATTTTAAAGGACTATTATGATTGTTTTTATGACCGTACAACATCATAAAGAACTCAAAAAATTTCAGTCTCAAGCATCTTATTTCTGGAAAACCCAAGCAGCTAGATATAAATTGTCCCTTCAGTGCAACAAGGCACCATCTGCAATGTTTTAGCATTGCAGATAGAGACTTGTTGAACTCAGGGGACAATATAGAGATTAAAGACATGGGGTACCTGGTCGACTTTGTTACATCACATGTATGTGAGGCAAGTTATCATGAAATGTCTTGTCTCAGCTGTTATAGGTAAACTGAATTTAAGTACCCGTACCTTTCAAGGGAGATGGTGGACAATCATGTACCTTCCAAGGATAGAAACAATCTGAAGCAATTTTAAGGACTTTTATTTGTACGTTGAGTGGGAACTGAAATCGGAAATGATGAAACATGACATTAATTAGTACATTTTAAATAATATACAAACCTTGGCACCATTTTCAAAAACATGTTATGTAATTATATAGTATGTGGATAGTGCATTATCACTAAATCACCTGCAAAGCATAACAAGTACAAGTAAAGTTCCAGCCAATAGACCTCTGGGTTATACCTGGAAGTTCATTGGCTGAAATGTTGCTGAATTTTTTGTCACATGTACAGAATATGAAAGTGATACTTTGGGTCTCCACATACTGGATGCATGTACATGTAAGTGTTATAAACTATACATTCAGAATAATGTCAGTTGGCTTGTAATGTTATTCAATGATACTAGGCTCAGAATAGAAATATTTTCAGAGCAGTTAAAATTGGTTTTACACAAAATGGTTAAAGTATATAAATTAATGTAACAATAAATATGCTTATTAGGTGTAAATAGTGCTCAATTTTTTTCAGAGATGATTTGAAACAACTCGATTATGCTTTTTGAATGAACCCATGCAACTAGCAAGAGAAGCCTCAGTGTAGCAATACTTTATTCAAGAATAATTGTTTTGGTACCATTTATTGAAGAGTACCTGTTGGCTCTCTTCAATAAATTGCCACAAATCAATTTTATATGAACATTTATATTCTACTGCTAAGAAAACAGCAAGCCTATGCAAACACTGCACTTTTCAGTGCAGCCACTTTAATGGCTTCTAGCATTCTACCAGTAAAGTGTCAGTTGACATGCTCATTCAGTTCAGTTTAGAATGCCAGATATTCAAAGGTGTGATGGAACCAAACAAGTAGAAGTAAGTACAGTAAATGTTCGTTACATTAGCATTGAGTGATCGTTTACTCAGTTGCCTGGTTCACGGATGCCAGGTTTTTGCCATTATGAGGAACTGCCAACTCTGGGAGAATAGCCTTCTTGTAAAATGCAGAAAGTTTTGGAAGCATCTTATTTTTCCACATGTCTGAATCTCTTAAAATTCTTTCAATGTGTAGCTGATGAGGGTCTACTCTTTGGACGATCAACCCAACCTATATCCAAAACATTGAGCTGTCCCTGAACCTGATGGTAAAATTGATGGGACTTCTTAAGATGTAGCTGGCCATTGCAAATCTCCAAACAGAATGCTTTAGTTTTTGTTGCTGCTTCCTGAAAGGACATCATTTTGTTCATCAAGACATGTTTGATCTCCAATACTCATTTTCCTGATGATTGGCTACATACTATTCCCCAGAAATAGATTTTGTCTTTTGATGAACAGCCCCATTCTCTCAACTTTTACAGAGTCAGACTCCTTTTTCTTTTGAATGTATTCTTGAATGGCAAATTTCATCCAAGCGCAGACCACGTTGTGTAATTCTAGTTCCAGTGAAGGATGAATAGAGGAGCTCAAGTAGTTTTTTTTACTGGAATTGATGGTCGTCTGTTCACTATACTTGCAAAATGTGATGCTGTTATTCTCTTCCTTCTTTCATCTATCCAATATCCACTCAAAGATTGTTCCCTGGTGTTCTTTTCTAGATGCTCCATGATGGTTTCACTGACATTAACTTCCTTCTCATAATAGAATTTCATTTTCTCTGCAAGCTCATCCTTACTTATGTCAGATGTTTCATCAATGACTTCTGGCCCATACTCCATTCTTGCTTTCTTTGTTGTGTTGGCTCTCAATGTTGTGATTGTTCTTTTCCATCTTCTGATTTTATAGATAGATCTTTATTTTTAGCTCAACTTTGACGAAGTCAAATTTGAGCTATTGTCATGGCCCGTCGTCCGTCGTCCGTCTGTCCGTCTGTCCGTCTGTCCGTCCGTCAACAATTGGCTATGGCTCGGGCTAGAGGTCGTATTTATGAACCGATCTTTACGAAACTTCTTGTGTACCTTTGTTATGACCCTGGGACGGGAACGAGTGTTTTTAGGTGTGGTCCGAAATTCAAGATGGCTGCCAGTGGCCATTTTGTACCGATGATGCAAAAATCAGTTTTTTGTACAGAACTTCTGTATGAAAGTTCTGATTTGAATAATGTTTTGTATAAATGTTTAGTACCATGGGATACATCACATATAATACGGGTTTTTTTCTCGTGCGTAAATTATGCAAATTAGACTGACTTTGATTTATTTAGTGTTACTTTCAGAGCTGTAAGTGCCAAGCTGCTATGGCTCGGGCTAGAGGCCGTATTTATGAACCGATCTTTACGAAACTTCTTGGGTACCTTTGTTATGACCGTGGGACGAGAACGAGTGTTTTTGGGTGCGGTCAGAAATTCAAGATGGCTGCCAGCCACCATTTTGTACCGACGATGCAGAAATCTGTTTTTTGTACAGAACTTCCATATGAAAGCTCTGATTTGAATAATTTTTTGTATGAATGTTTAGTACCATGGGATACATCACATATAATACGGGGTTTTTTCTCGTACGTAAATTGTGCAAATTAGACTAATTTTGATGTTTTTTGGGGTTACTTTCAGCACTGTAAGTGCAAATGCCAATACGGCTCGGGCTAGAGGCCGTATTTATGAACCGATCTTTACGAAACTTCTTGGGTACCTTTGGTATCACCGTGGGACGAGAACGAGTGTTTTTGGGTCCGGTCCGAAATTCAAGATGGCCGATGGCAGCCATTTTGTACAAAATTAGGTGCAATCAGATTTTTGCACATAACTTCCATATGAAAGCCCTGATTTGAATAATTATTTTGTGTGAATGTTTAGTACATATAATACAGGTTTTTTTCTCGTGCAGAAATTATGCAAATTAGATGAACTTTGATTTTTTCTGTGCGACACACAGTAAGTACACATGTCAATACGGCTCAGACTAGAGTCTGTATTTATGAACTGATCTTCACGAAATGTCTTGGGTACCTTTATTATCACCTTGGGACGAGAACGAGTGTTTCTGGGTGCGGTCTAAAATTCAAGATGGCTGCCAGTGGCCATTTTGTACCGAAATTAGGTCTAATCAGTTTTTTGTACACATCTTCTATACAGCTCAGACTAGAGGCCATATTTATGAACCAATCTTTACGAAACTTCTTGGGTACCTTTGTTATCACCGTGGGATGAGAGCGAGTGATTTTGGGCGTGGTCCAAAATTCAAGATGGCCACCAGCAGCCATTTTGTACCAAAATTAGTGCAATCAGTCTTTTGTATAAAACTTCTGTATGAAAGTTCTGATTTTAATAAATTTTTGTATGAATGTTTAGTAACATGGAATACATCACATATTGTAAGGTGTTTTTTTTCGTGCCGAAATTATGCAAATTAGATAAACTTTGATTTATTCAGTGCTATTTACACAATGTAAGCACACATGTCAATATGGCTCAGGGAAGAGGCTGTATTTATGGACCGATCTTCACAAAACTTCTTGGGTACCTTTGTTATCTCCTTGGGATGAGAATGAGTGTTTCTGGGTACGGTCCAAAATTCAAGATGGCTGCCAGTGGCCATTTTGTACCGAAATTAGGTCCATTCAGTTTTTTGTCACAAGTTCTATACAGCTCGTATTTATGAACTGATCTTCACAAAACTTCTTGAGTACTTTTGTTTTCACCTTGGGACAGGAACGAGTGTGTTTTGGGGTGCCTTTGTTATCACTGTGCTATGAGAACAAATATTTTGGAGTTCAGTCAGACCCACTCTGGGACTCAAAGATTTTTTCTAGTTCAGCATCTGACTGTCACCCACCTTTACAATACTTTACCTATACATTTGTTACAGGCAACGGTCAGTATTCATGTACAGACCGTTACAATACTTTATATGTACCTTTGTTATCAGGTCATTACCTAGATGTTTGTCATTGCTGTGTCACATACTATACATGTACATGTCTTTGTCTTGACAAGTTGAGCTACAGTGTCATTGACACTTTCATTATACTATAAACCAAAGGCCCAGACTAGCTGGTGCAAACTCAAAGTTATCAAGGGCCAAACATAAAATTTGAATCCCCCCCCCCCCCCCCCCCGATCCCCAAAATTTGCTTGCAAAACCAAAAATTAAAAGTCCTATCTGGTCCTCCATACTTTTACTCTCTGTACATGCACAGCCGTCAGGAAGTGACCAGAATTGGCGCAAACATCATTCTTTGTTTGGCCCTAAACTCAGCAACAATGAACTGACATCAGTGCTTTAAAATCATTTTTGAGGATGCCAGACACAAATCAATGCAAGAATTGGTGGATCCAAGGCTGTTATTGGATGATGGAAGTGTTCAACGGTGGTTTTAGACGGGCAGACATATGCAGCCAATTTCATAAAGGTAGTCCAATATTTAAATCAGGTCTAACTGCTTTCCGGTTTGGTCTAAACTGAAAACAGTATTTCACCACGAGGGTCTAAGTCTAAGTCTTAAGTCTAACTAGACCAGGTCTAAAACAGTTTTAGACCTCGTCCTAATTGTGTTTACATTTCACGAACTACGTCCCAGTCAAAAAATGCCCGGATTGTGGAATGAAAAGCGTGATAATTTAGACATGGGTCAGCCGATGTCTAACTGTGTCATATAATTGAATGCAATGTGAAGATGACAACGCCGACACTCGTGATATTGGAGTCCTTCATGAATTTTCTTCACCTGTTACATTACGACGTCGTCAGCGTGTTTTCAGGGAACAAGTTGATTATTTTGCACTTTATAATGACACTGAGTTTATTGACAGGTTCAGAGTTAGTAAAGACACGGCAAAACACATCATTACGCAGATTGCGGTTCAGATTGAGCATCCAACAAACCGAAATCATTGCATTCCACCAGAGCTTCAAGTACTAACTTGTTTCCGTTTTTATGCAACAGGCAGTTACCAGCGTGTAGCAGGAGACCTTGCTGGTGTCAGTGCAGCATCAGTTTGCAGGATAGTGCGCCGAGTCAGTGTAGCAATTGCGTCATTGAAACGGCATTATATCAATATGCCAGATGTACCTGAGTCTGACGATATGAAGCATAAATTTCACCAAATGGCTGGATTTCCAGAATTGATTGGCTGCATTGACTGTACTCATATAAGACTAGTGCGCCCATCAAAAGTTGCCAATTCTGCGATCTACTTCAACCGTAAGGGTTTCTATTCCCTCAATGTCCAAATGGTTTGCGATGCAAGTATGCAGATCCGAAATGTGGTTGTTCGCTGGCCAGGGTCTAGTCACGATAGTCGAATCTTTCAGAACTGCACTCTACGGCCCCGCGTAGAAGACGGCAGTATCAATGGTATTCTGTTGGGTGATAATGGCTACGCATGTGAGAAATACCTTCTTACCCCAGTTTTGCAGCCAACTACCGAAGCAGAGAGACGCTACAATCGGGCCCACCGCAGCACTCGTAACATCATTGAGAGAGTTTTTGGGGTCCTCAAAAAAAGATTTCCATGTATCAGCGTTGACTCACGTCTCCGTTGTCGTCTAGAAACTAGCAAAGCCACCATTGTTGCGTTATGTGTACTACACAACATTTCAAGAGACAATATGGAATCAGACCTTTCCGATGATGGCTTGTATAATGATGATTTTGACTATACCAGAGTGTGAAATTCAGCCAGAGGCCTTGCTTTTCGAAGAATCCTTATCCAAAATCATTTTTCATAATTTTGTATCAAATTTCCCTAATGTCAGTAAACTGCATAGTATTGCAACACAAATTGGGAGTAAATATGAACAGGTGAATCTGGCTTATTTTTGTTTTCATTTGACTTTTCATTCATTATCGTTGGAACCCACTCTAAAATAATTCCAGGGCAAGAACGATGTTGTGGTGGAATCAGGGTGACGGAATGTGAGTTACATTCCGAAAAACGTGACGTCCCTTTAGTATTTTGTTAAAAATGTCTTATATTTTTTTGTTTTAAATTTTTATTTTCTTTAATTTTTCTTATCTCGCAGGTGTGTTTTTTTTTTTTTTTTTAATGGGGTGGGGGTGGGGGGTGTTTCCCATTATCAACGCCCATACTTAATCCCCGCACGTAGGCGGGTCATCCCTCTAGTAATGATTATTATATATGGAGGAGAGGCATGACACGGAAAGGGACCCCCCTCCACTCACACACCCAGTTACCTATTCGCTGAAAAACACATACAAGAAAACCATATCATGTTACCCATCGTTGGGAGGAGCCCGTTCCAATGAGGGATCATATTGTATGGTTTCCATGAATTATTTGGAAATTAGTTGGAGATTTTTTTTCTACGACCACTCGATTTGTCAATCACATGGGCTGATGCAATTGGAATGTGTCTTAATAAAATTACAACTAGCTGCAATGCACGTCGGGTGACTCTTCACACGGAGTCATGATTAAGATGTGTCGAACGACAAAAACAGAATCCTGATCCATCATTGACCCACCCCCACCTCCCCACCCCCCACACACACACACTCACACATGCCAAGAACACTGTCAATAATCGTCACAGGTGACGGTTCTTTTACATTAATGATGTAACTGAAATCAGGAATAATTTTCGAATAACAAAAAATATGTTAGTAGGGATAGGGGCACTCTGGGGACGTCGATTGAATAAAGGATTTGCCCTACCCCATTCGGGGCACTCTGGGGACAAACCAAAAGTTACTGCACATAAAAATCCCATGTTAATTTACCATATGGATTTCGAAACTTATGGGGACATACTGAATGCACTAAGCCCATTTGGGGCACTCGGGGGATGCGGCGTCCACAGAGTGCCCAAAATGGGCTTAGTGCATTCAGTGTGTCCCCATAAGTTTCCATATCCCTATTGGAAATTAACATGGTGTTTTTACGGGCATTTGGGTTTGTTCCGAGAGTGCTCAAAATGGGGTATGACAAATCGTATGTTCAATCGGCATCCCCGGAGTGTCCCTATCCCTATTTATGTTAAACTTGTTTATTGTTCCACCAAACATTGTCAAGTTCAGTTCATTAGTTCAAGTTCTTTCTTCAGCTTCTTCTCCTTCAGCAAAAGAACTTTTTCTTTTAACTCCATTAACTGCATTCGACAAGCATGCTCCACCCTCCTCATTTTGAGGATTTCTCTTGCAATCTTGTTTTCCTTCTCATAAGCACGAGACACTGAAATATGAAAGAATGAATAGTGATGAGAATGCTGAATGGTCAAGATGGTGTGCATTGGGCTTTAGAATAAAGGTATCAGGAGAGTTAAAACGCTGAATTATGTGTGATTGTGTGTAGGTTTTAGGTGAGGATGTGTGTGTGTGTGTGTGTGTGTGTGTGTGTGTGTGTGTGTGTGTGTGTGTGTGTGTGTGTGTGTGTGTGTGTGTGTGTGTGTGTGTGTGTGTGTGTGTGTGTGTTTTTAGGTTAAAAAATCGCACTGGCACAGACATTTCCTACTGAAACGTTTTTTTCTTTTAATAGGTTTCAAACATGACAAAAAAGTACATAAAATTGATTTAAACTAAGTGATGAGCTTAGGAACTGGTTAAACTGACTGGCAAAAATTGATGTTATTCATTGATGGGCTCTAATTTAGTCCTTACAAGGATGTTACGCAAGCTTTTGTTTTTCTTATAGGCGATGACAGGTCGAAGATTCAAAGGTTCATTTAATTTAGCATTGGTAAAATTGAATTCATCTTTTAACATTTTTGCTATTTCGATATTCATTCTGTTGTACGTTAAAGTGAAAGGAATGATGGACCTCCCTTCGCATTCGCCCTCTGATATGTTCATACCAAATGGCCAGAGGGTTTGAAGCGTATTGATCCAAAAAGCTTCACGTTTTTTTCTAAATTCATCCGTTTCTTCTAATGTGTCTTTAATTGGTGGTTGTTCAATAGGATGGATTTCGAAATCGTCCAAAGAATGGCCAGGAAGGTTAAAATGTTGTGCTACTGGGGCATCAGCATTATGTTTTATATCCTGTTTGTGTCTAGTAGCACGTTCTCGGAAAGGATTTTGGCTTTGACCAACATACTGTTTCCGACAGCGCTTACATGTGATAAGGTAAATAATGTTTGGTGAATCACAATGGAGGGGGTTACGGATCTGATAATGATTTTTCGTTTGTTCGGAGGAAAATTCCTCTTTCTGATCAGACATAAAAGTATGCAATCTACATCGAGGCTTTTTGCAATTAAATACCGCACCACTACCATTCTGCAACGGTCTGTTGTGTTCAATCTTCAGTGGTTCGAAATCGGTAGTTTCAGCTGGACTTACAAGCTTTTCAGGGTTTGGGATTTCAGGCTACGCAAAAGGCGCAGCGAGTACCCTCTCGATCTGAGGGCGCCAAATAGAGTAGAACAAGCCTCATTGAAATTTACCTTATCACTTGAATTGCGGTGGAAACGAATGAGTTGTGATTTGATGATACCTTTAAATGTATGTTGAGGATGAAATGATTTTGTGTGCAACAATTGATGTGAATCAGTTGGTTTAAAATACACTTTATAATCTAAATGACCGGACGCCTGAAATTGCTTGCCTTTATGGTAACAGGACAAAACCCCCTCAGGACAAAACCCCATCAGACAAAAAACCCCCTCATTTTTTGCATCGTAGGACAAAAACCCCTCAGGGAAAAAAACCCTCAGGACAAAACCCCCTCAGACATTATATATATACTAACTTGTGTCTTGTGTTTCAGTAACACCATTTTGCAAGTCATCTGTACTTAACCATTAAAAGTACAGATGGCTGTTGTTGTTATAACAACAAATCTCCAAAGTACTGGGATACTAGCTTGTGTCTTCTGTTCCATTATTTCTTTGATGTATAGCTTTGTTGTTTTAGTAATACCGTTTTGCAAGCTATCTGCACTTTCAATTTTTCAATTTTGCTCAAATTGCTGGGATACTAGCTTGTGTCTTCTGTTCCATTACTTCTTTGAGGTATAGCTTTGTTGTTTTAGTAATACCATTTTGCAAGCTATCTGCACTTTCAATTTTTTAATTTTGCTGACTTCAATAACCATTTATGTTGTTTTATTACACTGGCATGACAAAGTTTTAGAACAACATTCTCTGTCATAATTAGCTCACCTGACTTTCAGTCAGGAGAGCTATAGTGATCACTCACCGTCCGTCGTCCGTCGTCCGTGAACATGGTGTTTGCGTCTTCTCCTCCCAAACCGCTGAACCAATTTAATTGATATTTGAGATAATAGTTTGTTATGACATCGCAATTTGATTTTGTTCAAATCAAGTTGCCTCGCCCGTGGGTAGGTCCACACCCAAAAAGTGTGCTGAAATCTTAAAAAATCTTCTTCTCATGAACCAGCAGTAGCAGAGACTTGATATTTGGTGTGCAGCTTCCTTTTGAGGTGTAGACTCAGATTTGTTCAAGAGAAGTTTGTGGGGCTATACTTGGCGTCATTATGGGAGGGGCAAAATTTTTGGCCCCGCCCAAAATTTCTATTTTCCAAACCGAGAGGCTGATTTGAACCAAATTTTATGTGAGGGCTTATTGGGTCATAAGTACCTAATTTATGCTGATTTTTTTTTTCCCGTAGCCCCATGGGAACCGCAGGAGCTAAAAATAGAAAAAAATTAAAACGCCCATATCTCCAAAACTGCACGGCACCGAGAATTTTTATTTGGTGTGAAGCTTCCTTAGGACCAACAGAAAGAATTGGTAAAAAAAAATTACCATCGGTTTTATCATAGGGTACAGTTTCGGGACTTTGAAAAAGTGCTGAGTCAGCACTTTTTAACATTGTAGGCAATGGGAAAAACATTAAAAAATCTTCTTCTCCAGATCCAGCCGGCAGAATCTTTTGATATTTGGTATGCAACATTGGAGGGTGGATCTGATTCAAGTTTGTTCAAATCGGCCCCCTGGGTTCATATTTGGGCTCAGTATAGGAGCCCGATTTCGAACTTAGTGCATTTCAGGCAAATTTCTTAAAAAATCTTCTTCTCCAGATCCAGGAGGCAGAATCTTTTGATATTTGGTATGCAACATTGTGGGGTGGATCTGATTCAAGTTTGTTCAAATCGGCCCCTTGGGTTTATATTTGGGCTCAGTATAGGAGCCCAAATTTGAACTTACTGCATTTCAGGCAAAATTTCTTTGAAAATCTTCTTCTCCAGATCCAGCTGGCAGAATCTTTTGATATTTGGTATGCAACATTGTGGGGTGGATCTGATTCAAGTTTGTTCAAATCGGCCTCTTGGGTTTATATTTGGGCTCAGTATAGGAGCCCAAATTTGAACTTAGTGCATTTCAGGCAAATTTTTTTGAAAATCTTCTTCTCAAGATCCAGCAGGCAGAATCTTTTCATATTGGGTATGCAACATTGTGGGGTGGATCTGATTCAAGTTTGTTCAAATCGGCTCCCTGGGTTTATATTTGGGCTCAGTATAGGAGCCCAAATTTGAACTTAGTGATTTTCAGGCAAATTTCTTAAAAAATCTTCTTCCCCAGATCCAGCAGGCAGAATCTTTTGATATTTGGTATGCAACATTGTGGGGTGGATCTGATTCTATTTTGTTCAAATCGGCTCCCTAGATTCATATTTGGACTCACTATAGAAGCTCGAATTCGAACTTAGTGCATTTCAGGCAAATTTCTTCAAAAATCTTCTTCTCCAGATCCTGCAGGCAGAATCTTTTGATATTTGGTATGCAACATTGTGGGGTGGATCTGATTCCAATTTGTTCAAATCGGCCACCTGGATTCATATTTGGGCTCACTATAGAAGCCCAAATTCGAACTTAGTGCATTTCAGGCAAATTTCTTTGAAAATCTTCTTCTCAAGATCCAGCAGGCAGAGTCTTGTGATATTTGGTATGCAGCATCCTTAGGGGGGTGAGATTCAAGTTTGTTCAAGCCATGTCCCTAGGTCCATATTTGGGCTCACTGTGGGAGCTTGAATTGTAACTTTGTTCGAAATGAGGAATTTTCTTAAAAAATCTTCTTCTTCAGATCCAGCAGTCGGAATGGTTTGATATGTGGTGAGTAGCATCCTTGGAGGGGAGGGGGGGGATTCAAGTGTGTTAAAGCCAAGTCCATGGGTCCATATTTTGGCTCCCTGTGGGAGCCCAAATTATAACTTAGTCAATATGAGGAATTTTTCTTTAAAAATCTTTTTCTTCAGATTCAGCAGTTGGAACGTTTTGATATTTGGCATGGAGCAACCTTATGGGGCTGAGATTCAAGTTTGTTCAAGCCAAGTCCCTTGGTTCATATTTGGGCTCACTATGGGAGCCTGAATGACAACTTAGTTCAAAATGAGGAATTTTCTTTAAAAATCTTCAGATCCAGCAGATGAATGCTTTTGATATTTTTTATGCAGCATCCTTAGTGGGGTAAGATTCAAGTTTGTTCAAGCCATGTCCCTAGGTCCATATTTGGGCTGATTGTGGGAGCTCGAATTGTAACTTGGTTCAAAATGAGGAATTTTCTTTAAAAATCATCTTCTTCAGATCCAGCAGTCGGAATGTTTTGATATTTGATGTGCAGAATCCTTAGGGGGGTGAGATTCAGGTTTGTTAAAGCCAAGTCCCTGGGTTCATATATGGGCTCCCTGTGGGAGCCCGAATTATGACTTAGTTCAATATGAGGAATATTCTTTAAAAATCTTTTTTTAGATCCACTGGGCAGAATATTTGGATATTTGGTTTCAGCTTTTCTTAAGAGGAGCAGATGCAACTTGTGGAAATCAATTCTCTGGGTTGATATGTAGGCTACCATGTCAGGTGAGCGCCCTCAGGCCCCCTGGGGCCTCTTGTGTTATAAATATGCCAGTTTTGTGATGCTTTCTCAGTATTCAAAATATTGTCAATTAGTGCTATATTATGGAGATTATCAAAAACCACAAAGGTGGTCTGAAACTTGTGCTTGATGGCTACATGTATACTAAGAAATACACACGTCAAAATAAAATCCGATGGGAGTGCTCAAACAGATCAGCATTTTTGTGTAAGGCAGCTGTTACTACAAATTTTCAAATTAACTCTGTTTTTAGTTCCACCGAACATTCGCATGATCCTAAAAACGGCGGCGTTGAGGCAACAAAACTACGTGCAGAGATGAAAGAGCGGGCTCCAGGTTCAAGAGGTACAAACAGCCAGCTCTTGACAGACACTATTGCAACAGCTCCCGTTTCCGTACAGCTGCCATTGGGGATATCAACTCCGTGAAGCGTTCTCTCCGTCGTGAACGAGCTAAATATTTGCCACAGAGCCCAAAGACTTTATCAGAGTTGATAGTTGAGGGAGAGTGGGCATTATCATCAGATGGAGACTCTTTTCTAATATATGATAATGGTGTTGACAGTACCAACCATATGTTGGTGTTTGCTACCAATGAAGGGTTAAGACATCTCGCTAATTCCTCATCTTGGTTTATGGATGGAACTTTTAATGTGGCACCAAAACTCTTTAACCAGCTGTATGTAATCCATGCTGCCCTTGGTGAAAGTTCAGTGGCTTGTGTGTATGCTCTGTTGGTGGACAAAAAACAATCTACATATGAAGAACTGTTTGGGGCAATTCAGGACTATTGTGAAACTTTAGGATTCCAAGTAGACCCAACGACCATTACAATGGACTTTGAAATAGCTGCAATGAAGGCAGCGATAGAAATATTTGGTCCACAACTTGTTATACATGGATGTTTTTATCATTTGACTCAAAGTACGTGGCGCAAAATTCAGAGTTTGGGTTTGGTAACCTGTTACAGGGAGGATGACAATGTTAAGCATTTTTGTGGAATGTTGGACAGTCTAGCCTTTCTGCCAGTAGATGACATTCATGAAGGCATGTCACATCTGCGAGATGTCACCCCTGATGGACTAGAACCTCTCTTGGCCTATTTTAACAATACATATGTGACTGGGTCTTATAGAACTATCAAACCACCATCTCGACCTAATGGAACACTTGCCCCAATTAAAGTCAGGCGCTTACCGCCTACGTTTCCACCTCCAGTTTGGAATGTGCATGACATAACAGTTTGTGGTAATGCTCGCACAAATAACATTTGTGATGGTTGGAATAATGGGTTTATGAAACTTGTAGGCCATGCACATCCAACAGTCTGGAGAGTAATAGACAGTCTCAAGAAAGACCAGGTATTGGTCTCTACAACTCTCCTTAGACATGAACGAGGTGAACCTCCATCAAAACGTCAAAGAAAACACACAGTTAAACTTCAGAAGAAACTTGTAAAACTGTGTGAGGATAGGCGTGAGGGTAAACTCAATGTGGCAGACTTCTTGAAATATGTTGGTTATTGTATTCAGTTTTAGAAACTTCACTCATATATATGAAACAGTTTTAAAAATATAGTGCTTCACCTATACGTCCGTCCGTCAACACGGTAAAAACATTACATGGTATCCATATCACAGGTTAGATTTGTGTAATAAATAGAGGATCTACAACAGGTTCCCAGTTTATAGCTCTATTTACAAAACGAGTTCAGTAAATTAGGTCTTGGCCGAGCTTTAGCGAGGCCAAGACCTAATTTACTGGACGAGTTTTGTAAATAGAGCTACAAAATAGGGATCCGTTGTAGATTCTATTTATTACATGATCCAGGGTAACTCAAAAACGCGACTTGAACCACATTGAATTTTTGTGAGTGTCAATTAGATTTATTATCATTGGATAATTACTTTATAGATGTTGTAATTTGTAAGGCAAGATGATCCTAATTAATATAATATTTGTATGTTCTATAGTTCTGTGTGAAAAAGATCGCTAGCTGTTACATGTTGTCAGTATTATATATATATATGTCATTAAATATTAATTACAATTACCTGCAAACAAATTTAATAAAACTTATATTTGTTTAAATATTCTTTTTCTTTATACTCTTCAACATTTATCACCTCATTTTTTTCATCATCATTTTTTTCTCAAGTGAGGGGGTTTTGTCCATTTTGTCAGTAAAAGTGAGGGTGTTTTGACCGAGGGTGTTTTGTCCTGAGGGGGTTTTGTTCGAGGGTGTTTTGTCCAAGGGGGTTTTGTCCTATATTCGCCTTTATACACGGTCACATCGAGAAAATCAACAGAATTTTCACTGATAGTAGCTTTCAATTTAATATTTGGATCGTGATTGTTCAAAATTTCTAAAAATTTATCAAAATCTTCTTTTGAATGTTCCCAAATAATAAAAATGTCATCTAGATACCTGAGATATACGAGAGGATGCTTTGCACATTTGCTTAAGGCATTTTCCTCCCATTCCGCTACATAAATGCTTGCAAAATTAGGACTGAATCTTTTACCCATAGGACAACCCATTATTTGTAGAAAATATTCTCCATTGAATTGAAAGTCATTACCTTTTAAGCTCAGCTCTAAAAGATCTAAAATTTGTTCATCCGGGCGTTTTGCATCCGGATATTTTTCAAATGCATTTTTAACTGATTTAACACCTTTATCAATATCAATGTTCATATACATACTGTCGATATCCAAAGTAGCCAGAATTGCATTTTTTGATATTTTCAATTTCGAAATTTTTGACAGGAAATCCTGTGTATTTTTTAGATAGCTCGGATGTCTATTTGCTATAGGTTTCAGATGATAATCAATTAATTCCGAGATCGCATAAGATTCCGAATTACAATCTGATACAATTGGCCTCCCGGGTGGAGTTAAGTCATCCGTCCATGAAGAACGGTCCTTGTGGATCTTTGGTAGGATATAAAATTGTCTTGTTTGAGCACTGAGCTTAGCTGTTAAATATTTCAATTGTTTTTTGGTAATGTGACCTTCGTCGAGGAGAAATTTTAAGATCTTATTGAATTTTTCGATATTACTAGGCCAAATAAGTGAATCTATTTTCTTATAATGTTTAGTATTGCTGAGTTGTCTCATGGCTTCCTTTATATAATTATCCCAAGATAGAACAACTACCGACCCACCTTTGTCGGCTGGTTTAATTACTAGTTTCTTATTTTTTCGAAGTTTCGTGAGGGCTCTCCGTTCACCAGCTGTTAAATTGTCTTTATCAGAGAGTATGTTCATGCTGAACACCTTTTTGATTATTCGTTTGCTAGCCTCAATAATTTCGGGATCTACTTCACTATCTGGAGGTGACCAACCAGATGATTCTGTGAAAGGAAGTTTCTGACCGCTGGAGTTTCTAAAGCGGTCGGCTAATTTCATTTGCCTAAGAAAATTACTGTTGTATGATGGTAAATTTGTTTGGTTATCAGTTTTAGTCTTTGGTGCTGGTACAAAAGTTAAACCGCGGTCTAAAAGCGATTTCTCTTGGGTTGTTAGGTCATTGGTGCCAGACAGGTTAACCACATTAGTTCCTAATCCCACATCTGTTAGGCAGCTGTTACCTTTGCCTTTACTTAGTTTAAATTTAGGTGGTTCAACCAGTGATCGTACATAATATTGGCGGTTCTCGTGGTCCAATGGATTAAATCCTGAGCAGCATCAAACTTCGCGTCATCAATTTTTGGTATAACGTTAACGTCCTTCATTTTCCGAATGGTTTTGTTGATGATGCTCAGGGTTCTCCTCTCAGCCTGAGGGAGTTTTTGCGAAAAGTTTAGTTCAGCGAAATAAATTTTTGCTGATCTAAACTTGACCCTGATATCGCTAAGCATATTCCGCAACTGCTTAACTACGAGATCAGAATTATCGTTTCGAGAATTCACGCCAATATTTAATAATATTTTTTGGGGACTGGACTGGCCCCTGTGCCCTTTAAACATAGAGCACAGATGATTGAATTTGGCGCCGGGGTAACACTCCACCTGGATGTCCGGATGGGGATTTCGATCAATGCGTCCTAAATTTGAACTTCCAATCATAAGGATGTTTTTACAAACATCGGGGAGGCACCAATTCCTTTTGTCAAAATTAATTCCACTTTTATGCCGAAACTGGGAGAATTTAGAATCAAATGAGCGGCCCGAGTTATGGCTGGGTGATTTGACTTTCTCTGAGTACGATATACCTGGTTGAACCACACTAGAGACAGGAGAAGGGGGAGAAGAAACAGAAGCAGGAGAGGAAACAGAAGCAGGAGAAGAAACAGGAGGAGGAGGAGTTCTAGTGAGAGCACTAGGAGAACCAGAGAAGAAAGGCTGAGGAGGAGTAGGAGGTAGAGGAGCAAGACGAGGCGAGACAGCGTTACTCAATTTGCGAGCATCTTCAGTCACAATATGGACCGGAGATGTTTGCAAATTGAGGCGCTTACTCTAAGAGAAAGAAGAAGCAGTAGGAAAAGAAGAGGGAGAAGTGCTTTGCCTTGATCTTTTCTTATTACGCTTTTCGCGTTGGGGTAGAGGGACAACACGGGTCGGAGTTTGCTTGCTCCCTTCCGTATTGTTCCTTACTCCAGGCGCCGGGCGATGTTCCGAAATGTAAGACTCATAGGCCGAAGTCATCTTATCTGTCAACTTATTTTTAAAGTTCTTTTTAGCCAAGATCAAGGCACGCGCCGAAGCGCTGTTGAAGTCTATTTTTTCGAGTCCAGGAGGTGGTCGCATAGCCAAAGTTATCTTAGACTTCAACTGGTTTAAATTTATCTTATAATGCTCAACTAAAGCATTTAACGTTTGATTGGCCCATCCCACACTAATCTGTCGAAAAACAGAAAAAATGTGTGGGGTGGGAAGAGCTGGCTTTAGAAAGCCACCTAACTCATCTACTTTCTTCTCCAGCTGTTTCGGGAAATCCCGATTTGCCAAATGGTGCTCTAATAGCCCAATGTGGTGCAAACATTGAAGCACCTGAAACAAAGCCTTGACCAGCCTAGAATAAGCCTGGAACGATTGTTCCTGGCCAGTTCCAGACTGGGCAACTCTCTGCCTCTGATGCCTCTGCCCTTTTCTTGCCATTGTTAAAGAAAGTAGCTGAATTAAGTATAAATAAAATATAAAAGTGATGAAATAAATAAAATTGGAAAATTAGATATTACCTATTAAAGAAGATACCTGGATTGGTTGCAGTCTTCAGCAGTCTTCTCGACGCGTTTCGCTTTGTTTGGCTTTTTCAAAGAGACTTTGAGGAAAATGATTCCAACTTTGAATGAATGAAAGGTTTTAGCGCGCCGAAGGCGCGCAGGGACGATGTGGGATTTACAAATCCCTTGCGACCCGGTCAACCTTATTTTTTTTTTTCCTTGGATCACACAGGCCTAGCTTTCCTATTGCCCAAAATGGAGTCTGAGGGGGTTATGCACGCGGTTAGAATACCCGGCAGTTTAAGCTGGAGTGTTAGATGGTCAATACTCAATCCCCCAACGCCTTTAAAACTATTAGAGAGCGAGCTCTGTTCGGTTCCAGTTCGGCGATGGTAGAGGTTTGAGTCCCACCATGGTGGCGAGCCAGAATGTAATGTTGTGCGATGGCAAGTTTAAGGGAAGAAGAGAAAAGAAAACCAAACAGCAACGCCGGTTTGGTAGCGGCCCCGGTATATGACCATAGCGGTTACAAAAAAGAAGTGGAGAAAGCTCCAACAGTTTAGTTTTAAGAAACCGGGAGTCATCCATCAAGCCTTCTGGGAGATAGGATGCCGTATGTGATTTTGAGGTATCTGGTTATCCTTCGGGAAGCCCAAATGACCTCCTCCACCCCACCCCACCCCCCCCCAAAAAAAAAAAAAAAAAAATCACTGACACACACCCTCAAGCCCTTAAAAGGGCTGTTAAATCTTTATTCAAATGTTTATTTATATCAAATGTACACTCGTTCCCAGCCAGACAAGCTTGTTTCAATTCTTGCCTAGCGTTTGGTGGTTTCTTGTATATGTTGCAGAAAGGTAGGTTGCACCAATTCCTCCTACGCTTTGTCTACCATTTCCATGCGTCTTCTTGATAAGAGTGTTGCAAGAAAATTTGAGAATGTTCAGTTAGAAAAGTAAAAGGTAGAGAGAAAGATAGGTATCCGCTATTGTATATTGTGCCTGCTGTGTGATTGTTGCTATGGATGGGGTAAGGGGTGTGTTTCTTCGGAGTCCACTCCCAACACGCAGAGTTGCGAGGCAATCCTCACAGACTCAATCCTAAAGACCTCAATGAGTAGCGAGGCAATCCTCACTGACTCCACGCAGTTTAATTCTATTGAGTAATTTTAATTTACTGTGGATTATTTTGTTTTTCTGTTTAGGGTTCGGTGTTCGTTCAGCTTCACCATTGATTCACTATCCTGGAGTATGTGGAGGGTTTTGTTATATAGATCTTATTAAACGCGTTTCAATCGCGCTTCAGCAGAGTTGCGAGGCAGTCCTCACAGACTCTATACTAAAGTTCCCAATGAGTAGCGAGGCAATCCTCACTGACTCCACGCGATTTAGTTATATTGTATAATTTTTATTTTATTTTATTTTATTATTTTTTTTTTTTTTTTTTTTTTTTTTTTTATTTTCTGGAAACTTATTTTGTTTTTCTGTTAAGGGATCGGTGTTCGTTCAACTCAACCATTAATTCACTATCTTGGAGTCTGTTGAGGGTTTTGGTTTGTAGGTCTTTTAATCGCGTATCAATAGTTTCTATTTTTGCTAGCTCGTGAAGTTCCTTTATCGGTGTCCATTTCGGTTTGCATAGTGCCACTCGCAGGGCATAATTTTGAACCCTCTGTAGCTTCTGAATGTTGGTTTTGCTTAGGTCGCTTGTTATTATGGCACCGTATTCTAGTACCGGACGTAGAAATGTTTTGTAGAGCTTGAGAAGCACATCTTTGTTTGCTCCCCAATTTCTACCTCTGATCATCTTCAGAAAATTGATACGTTTAGTAGCTCTAACCGTAATGGAGTTTACGTGACTGTTTAGACTGAGATTGCTATCTAGGATAAATCCCAAAAATTTGGCCTCTTTGTTTGCTTCTAGTTTGTGATCGTATAACTGGAGATCGATACTCGGGACTGGTTTTTTCCTTTGCTTTTTGAAGAACGTAACTTTTTGAGTTTTGGCGGCATTGAGTTTGATGCGCCACAGGGCACACCAGCTTTCAAGATCGCGAATGGTATCCTGCAGACGATTTTTAATTATGTTTCTGGACTTGCTGGCTGTCCAAATGCCTTTGTCATCTGAGAACTGCGATAGTTCAACAAAGTTTTTCCCTACTTTTTCTATATCATTCACATATATTATGAAAAGAAGCGGACTTAGAACCGACCCTTGTGGTGTTCCCGCTTTGAGTATTACTTCCTCTGACACCTCGCGATTAACCCTCACCTTGATTTTTCGGTCAGTTAGAAATGATGATATGATCCTTAGAATTTTAGTGGGTAATCCCATTTTCGCTAGTTTATATCTCACGCCATTGTGCCATACCGAGTCGAACGCTTTTTCTACATCCAAGAAAAGCGCGGTTCCGATTTCGTTTTGACTAAATGCTGTTTTCATATAATCGACCAGTCTATATACGTGTTCGATTCCCTCTTTCTGACTCCTATACGCTCTTTGCCATTTGTTGAAAAAATTGATTGATTCGAGATAGCTGCGAAGTCTCGTAGTGAGAATCCGCTCAAATATTTTCCCAACACAGCTAAGCAAGCTGATTGGGCGGTAGTTAGAAGGGTTGGTAAGGTCTTTGTCGGGTTTAGGTATCATGACTCCCGTGGCCACTTTCCAGCATTTTGGGAAGTACCCACAGGAGAGACAGCAGTTTAAGAGTTTGGTAAGTCTGCAGTAGAAGATGTTGGGGCACTGTTTCATTATTTTGTAAGAGACTTCGTCTTCTCCTGGGGACGAAGATGACCTGCATTTTCTGATTATACCCATGACCTCTTCTACGCTTATTGGTTCGGTTAATTCATGGTCGTCCCCGTCTTCATGCCTTTTGTCGAAGTTCGGTTCATTGAAGATTGAGTTGTTATCTTGGACAAATTTATTTACTCGTACCTTAAAATCGTTGTCATATCTGTTCCCTTCTTGTGGACGATGTGCCTTCTTTAGAAGTTCGGCAAAAGCACTGGCCTTTGCCTTGTCGTCTATGGCCATAGATCCGTCGCTAGTCTTTAGCGCATTATTATTGGCAATTTTGCTCTTTTGGCCAGTAAGAGTTTTAAATGTATCCCAGAACCTCTTAGGTTCTCTCAGTCCATTTAGGTTTTCGGTTGCTTTTTCCCATCTCACGCGATTGTCGTTAGCTATGGCCTTTTTTACTTCCCCATGAAGGCGATTATACGCGGTTTTAAGTTCTGCTCTTTTCATTTGATCATTCTCTGATTGGTAAGCCCGGAAGGCTTTTCTTTTTTGTTTGATTATTTGAAGAGTTGTTTGGGTTATTCTGTTTATCCGCGTCTTTACTGTTTGCTTGGGACAGATTTCATCTAGCGTACTGTTGATAACGTCGTTAAGGTGGGTGCAGGCTTTTTCTAGTTCATGAACATTTGAGGGGTCATTTGCCTTTATTTTTACTTCGATAATGTTTCTGAAGAGGTTCCAGTCAATTTTTGATAGGTTCCTCCTATTCACGGGAGGATACCTTGCGGGACCAGTATTACATTTCAGAGTGGCGTGAACCGGCAGGTGATCACTGCCTAGATCATCATCTCCTACAAATATGTCTTGCATTTGGCTGGTTAGTGATTTGCTGGTGATAATCAAGTCTAGGATATCTGATTGATGGAGTGGGTTGTTGCTTATGTATGTTACGTCTTGATCGTTATTTACCACGAATAGATCGAGTTCTTCAATGATATGGAAAAGGGCGTCACCATTAGGCTCAGTCTTATGACAACCGAATACCTGGTGTTTGGAATTGAAATCACCCAAGAATATGCAGTGCTTGTACTTGTTGGTAAAAAATTCAAATACTTTACTGTCTACTGTTGCTTGCGGCTTGTTATAATATGATATGATGGCCACGTGTTTGTGGTCAAGTTCAATTTCAGCTGCAATCACTTCAGCATTGAGGTGGTCGCATGGTATTGATTTGTATTTAATTTCCTGCCTTATTAACAGAGCGACACCGCCGCCTTTTTGGGCGGGGCGATCTCTTCTAATAATATCAAAACCACATAACGAGAATTGTTTGTTTGGTTTAAGCCAGGTTTCGCTAATTCCAATTACGTCCGTATTTTTTAAATAATGTGACATTTGCAAATTTTTCTGATTAACGCTTCGAGCGTTCCACTGGACTATTTTTAGTGTATCCATGAATGGTTTAGGAATAACTGTACTAAGTTTATTTAAGTTTAATTACTATTTGTAATATTGTTACATAATTATATTCTGTTGACGGCCGCTTCTAATAGCGTGTGAGATATTTGAGTATTATATAACTTGGAGGCTGTTTTACTAATCTCTTTGCAAACGTCCGAAAGACTGGTGTCCAAGTGTTTCTTCATTATGCTGAAAATAGAGCCAGCCATTAGAGTACACGTGGAATAAGGGGAAGATGAGTTCTCGACATTACTTACATTTAGAGCTTTAAGCTGGATGTTTGTTTTAACTTTTTTGAAGTGGCTACAACCCCGGTAGTTGCTGGGGTGTTGACCACCGCAATTCGGGCATTTCAGAGTTTTAGCACTACATGCCTTCGCGATGTGTTTGTCACCGCATTTCATACATCGTTGCTCCCCGTTGCATTTGTGTGACAAGTGCCCAAATTTCTGACACTTGTGACACTGAACGGGTTGCGGAAGAACACGATATTCCTCGGTTTCGTATTTTTTGCCATTAATAATTACCCCTTTGCTTATCAGATTTAATTTCGTTGCTCTATTAGGGCATTTTACTTTTATTTTCCAAGTATGGTTACCCGTGGCTTTGGAGATTAGTCTCTCCCACGAGCATCCTGGAAGGGCTTTATCAATCGAGTTTTTTTCCGTTTTGGGGTGGACGCGTGTGATTACGACACAGGGGTTTGGTTGCGGGTGGCCCTGTCTCTTGTTGGTTTTATTGATCACCTTAGGGGGCGTTTTGGCTTTTACTTTATCGGCGTACGTCGCTCTATCGGTTGGGCTAGCTGTCGCATTCACTATTTCCGGTGATGTAGACTCTGTTGCGTTAACAGAGTCCCCATTTCTTGGTGTGACCACCGAGTCCTTTCCAGTAGCGGTGCTCTGTGAATTTTTCTTGATGATTTTTGTCTTCTTGACATGCCGATCAATAGTCATACAGAAACCATTTTCGTCTTCGACGTCCATGGTTTCATCATTTTCACGGAACTCATTGGAGAGTTTCCTTTTCGATCGATTTTGGTTTGGTGATTTTTTCTGCCGCTGCGATTTGGGGACTTTAGCTGAATTTTTATCCAATTGAATTTCAACCGCCACGGCCGGGGAAACTGCGACCGTGTTGGTAGCTTCTTCTACTATGGAACGCAGCCAGTTATCCTGGCTGGGGGTAATTAGATCTGAATCTATTTCAGATATCCCCGTCAGTGAGCCGGCGGACGCAGGTCTTCTCATTTCTGTAGCAGCGTCAATACATGGTAACTCGGGAACAGGAGGAGCATGGTCCTCCTTACCTGGTTTGGCTTTCAGAATTGCCTTTTCCAATTCCCTTCTCAATTCAGCCTTTTCTTTATCTGCCTGTCGCTTCTGGGCTTGAAGCTCTGACCGCAAACCCTCTATGGTGTCATTTAATCTGGCTATTTCTTTCTGGAAGCCAGACATCATCGACATTATCGATGTCATATCAGTATTAGTGGAATTTCCACTGTTACTCAGACTACCAGAATTAAAGGCAGAACTGTTTAACTGAGCTTGACTTTGTTTATCCATTATTTTTATTTGTAAATAATTCTAAAATTCTAAATTTTATTTTTTAAGTTATTAAAGATTTTAATTTAATTGTATTGACTTAAATTGTATTGACTTAAATATTCGTTTTTAGTTTTAACAGAGAAAAGCAGACAGAAAATAGATAGAGTTAAAGATAAACACTTACAAAATTACACTAGAGTGCACAGAAGTGGTACAGAGAACAATAGGCTTTGTTAATATCCAAGCTGTGAGATGTGTTCAGTCAGGAGCTTTCACAGACACGTCCGATCAGTACGACTGTCAATAATAAATGTGGGCTGGGGGTGTTTTTCACAGCACAGTACATAATTAAACTCGGTAACAAGCTGACAAATGTCACTCATCTAATTAATTCTTTTCAATCTGAGATGTCCCAAGTTTGTTTTTCACAACTCAGTTTGTGTCGTCCAAACAAATTAGATGAAGCCATATTGATTGGCTTCCATTGAATTTTAATCAGTCAGTGAGTGGTTTGCTTTACTGACCCCATGAAGCCCTATTGGTTGGCTTTGATTTAAGTAAAACCAATCGGGAGCGGTTTGCTTTACTGGCTTCAGAAGTATGTGAAAATAATATGAAAAAATGGTTTGATAAAATATATTGAGACTAAAGAAATAAATGAAAAAATGACGCCAAAGATCATGATGCCTCACGAATGTTATCAGTTGGAATGAATATCCCCCGACGGAGGTTTATTACGGAAAATATTTTACACCACGTAGAAATTGTGTGTTTTACCTTCTGAACCTCTACATTGTGTGAAAGGTATGAAAAATTAAAAATAAAAATAATAATAATTTAAATAAATGAATAAACCAAATAAATAAATAAATTATAATAAAAAATTAAAAATTAAAAATAATAAATATAATAAATAAATAAATATATAAATAAATGATAATTTTATTTAGGAAATACATACACATGATTGAAATTGGAACCTATTTTGTTTTGGGGCATATATGAACTCTGGCACTCGCCTGTGTGTGTTTGAGGTTAAAAAATCGCACTGGCACAGACATTTCCTACCGAAACATTTTTTTCCTTTAATATGCCGCCAAAAAATTGTTTTCATTTACTGAACCCTGATTGGTTTCAAACATGACAAAAAAGTACATAAAATTGATTTAAACTAAGTGATGAGCTTAGGAACTGGTTAAACTGACTGGCAAAAATTGATGTTATTCATTGATGGGCTCTAATTTAGTCCTTACAAGGATGTTACGCAAGCTTTTGTTTTTCTTATAGGCGATAACAGGTCAAAGATTCAAAGGTTCATTTAATTTAGCATTGGTAAAATTGAATTCATCTTTTAACATTTTTGCTATTTCGATATTCATTCTGTTGTACATTAAAGTGAAAGGAATGATGGCCCTCCTTTCGCATTCGCCCTCTGATATGTTCATACCAGATGGCCAGAGGGTTTGAAGCGTATTGATCCAAAAAGCTTCCCGTTTTTTTCTAAATTCATCCATTTGTTCTAATGTGTCTTCAATTGGTGGTTGTTCAATAGGATGGATTTCGAAATCGTCCAAAGAATGGTCAGGAAGATTAAAATGTTGTGCTACTGGGGCATCAGCATTATGTTTTATATCCTGTTTGTGTCTAGTAGCACGTTCTCGGAAAGGATTTTGACTTTGACCAACATACTGTTTCCGACAGCGCTTACATGTGATAAGGTAAATAATGTTTGGTGAATCACAATGGAGGGGGTTACGGATCTGATAATGATTTTTCGTTTGTTCGGAGGAAAATTCCTCTTTCTGATCAGGCATAAAAGTTGGACTTTCAAGCTTTTTCAGAGTTTGAGATTTTAAGGTACGCAAAAAGCGCAGTGGGTATCCTCTCGATCTGAGGGCGCCAAATAGAGTAGAACAAGCCTCATTGATTGAAATTTACCTTATCACTTGAATTGCGGTGGAAACGAATGAGTTATGATTTGATGATACCTTTAAATGTATGTTGAGGATAAAATGATTTTATGTGCAACAATTGATGCGAATCAGTTGGTTTAAAATAAACTTTATAATCTAAATGACCGGACACCTGAAATTGCTTGCCTTTATACACGGTCACATCGAGAAAATCAACAGATTTTTGACTGATAGTAGCTTTCATTTTAATATTTGGATCGTGATTGTTCAAAATTTCTAAAAATTCATCAAAATCTTCTTTTGAATGTTCCCAAATAATAAAAATGTCATCTAAATACCTGGCTGAGATATACGAGAGGATGCTTTGCACATTTGCTTAAGGCATTTTCCTCCCATTCCGCTACATAAATGCTTGCAAAATTAGGACTGAATCTTTTACCCATAGGACAACCCATTATTTGTAGAAAATATTCTCCATTGAATTGAAAGTCATTACCTTTTAAGCTCAGCTCTAAAAGATCTAAAATTTGTTCATCCGGGCGTTTTGCATCCGGATATATTTCAAATGCATTTTTAACTGATTTAACACTTTTATCAATATCAATGTTCATATACATACTGTCGATATCCAAAGTAGCCAGAATTGCATTTTTCGATATTTTCAATTTCGAAATTTTTGACAGGAAATCCTGTGTATTTTTTAGATAGCTCGGATGTCTATTTGCTATAGGTTTCAGATGATAATCAATTAATTCCGAGATCGCATAAGATTCCGAATTACAATCTGATACATTTGGTCTCCCGGGTGGAGTTAAATCATCCGTCCATGAAGAACGGTCCTTGTGGATCTTTGGTAGGATATAAAATTGTCTTGTTTGAGCACTGAGCTAAGCTGTTAAATATTTCAATTGTTTTTTGGTAATGTGACCTTCGTCGAGGAGAAATTTTAAGATCTTATTAAATTTTTCGATATTACTAGGCCAAATAAGTGAATCTATTTTCTTATAATGTTTGTGTGTGTGTGTGTGTGTGCGTGTGCGTGCGGAACGGTGATGTAGGTGTTTGGTATGAGGTTCATTTTCGAGTGTCGTTAATTGTTGACTCACAAGCGTTTGATAATTTCGAAAACAATTTGGAATAGTATAGATATATGTGCTGCCCTATCTAGTTCCAAAAAACAATTCGGCTCAGGTTTGTCCCTCACCCACGCCTATTAAGATGAAGACGACAAAATCATGACTATGATGATAACGATGATGATGATGGCGATGATAATTATTTTACAGTTCAATTTTACCTTCTTGTTCTGTATTTTCAGCATCGACAGCATCACCTTTATCTTCCACAGCCCAATCTCTGTCTCTATTCGGCATTTCCAAATCTTGTATTGTCTCACTGTCCTGACTTCTTCCAGGCTGAGGACTTGCGATGGTAACTTCTGTTTGATTGATGTTTTCTACTTGGTCATCCATCATTGTGTCGTCATCAAAGGTGTTCCGCTCTGGGCTACATGTATCTGATCCAATTGTTTCCATGATAACAGATGTTTTCTGGCTCACTTCATCATCTCTAGGGCCACCCCCTGTTTTCCTTGCTGCCAGTTTAGCTTTAGACGTTTCATTTTTAGCCCGTATCTTCTCACGCCTCCAAAAATCTTTCAGTTGCTTGTCAGATCTCATACATTTGTCAGGAAAATGAGTGCTCATCTGATCCCGTATAGTTTTCCATGCTTCGTTTTTTCTTCTTGCTGTCGGGGCGTCAGACTTGTGGCTCTCTATTATGTCTCTCCTTTCTTTGATCAATTCTGTCAAGAAAGCTTTCTCGGCAGACGAAAAGTTGTCAGCCCATTTGCACTGCTCAGCCATTGCAAAACACTGTCTCAAATGTTACTTTCACTCGAACAACACCGCTTTTATAACGCATGGTTGAACGATCGATGCATGCATTGTTTGCAAAATAACGTGGTTGTTTACAACTGCATCCGATTTAGATTAGACGAAGTCCAGCTAAACATGCTTTAGTTGCATTTGGACGTGGTTGGTGAAATGATGAATGTGGCTAAATTTAGACTCCGTTTAAGGAGACCTCGTCTAACAGTTTGGACGTGCAAGATTAGCACAAGATTAAAATGTTGTGCTACTGGGGCATCAGCATTATGTTTTATATCCTGTTTGTGTCTAGTAACACGTTCTCGGAAAGGATTTTGACTTTGACCAACATGCTGTTTCCGACAGCACTTACATGTGATAAGGTAAATAATGTTTGGTGAATCACAATGGAGGGGGTTATGGATCTGATAATGATTTTTCGTTTGTTCGGAGGAAAATTCCTCTTTCTGATCAGGCATAAAAGTTGGACTTTCAAGCTTTTTCAGAGTTTGAGATTTTAAGGTACGCAAAAAGTGCAGTGAGCATCCTCTCGATCTGAGGGCGCCAAATAGAGTAGAACAAGCCTCATTGAAATTTACCTTATCACTTGAATTGCGGTGGAAACGAATGAGTTGTGATTTGATGATACCTTTAAATGTATGTTGAGGATGAAATGATTTTATGTGCAACAATTGATGTGAATCAGTTGGTTTAAAATAAACTTTATAATCTAAATGACCGGACGCCTGAAATTGCTTGCCTTTATACACGGTCACATCGAGAAAATCAACAGATTTTTGACTGATAGTAGCTTTCATTTTAATATTTGGATCGTGATTGTTCAAAATTTCTAAAAATTCATCAAAATCTTCTTTTGAATGTTCCCAAATAATAAAAATGTCATCTAAATACCTGAGATATACGAGAGGATGCTTTGCACATTTGCTTAAGGCATTTTCCTCCCATTCCGCTACATAAATGCTTGCAAAATTAGGACTGAATCTTTTACCCATAGGACAACCCATTATTTGTAGAAAATATTCTCCATTGAATTGAAAGTCATTACCTTTTAAGCTCAGCTCTAAAAGATCTAAAATTTTTTCATCCGGGCGTTTTGCATCCGGATATTTTTCAAATGCATTGTTAACTGATTTAACACCTTTATCAATATCAATGTTCATATACATACTGTCGATATCCAAAGTTGGAGTTGGGGTGGGGTGGGGTGGGCTTAGGGTCAGTAAAGGGTAGGGTTAGGGTTTGCTACCACCCCAAAAATTTTTCACCCAAAAGGTTGTTTTAATACAATGGACATGCCTTTTAGTTAAAATAGACTAGGAATATATTGAATTTCCATTAGTCTAGGGTGGGGTTTAGAATTGGGGGTGGGAGGGGGGGGTAGAGTTAGGGGTAGTAAAGGGTAGGGTCAGGGTTTGCTACCACCCCAAAAATTTTCCACAAAATCACTTGTTTTAATATAATGGACATGTATTTTATTGTAGTCCCATAAAAATAGCCACATAACTAACCAATTGTTAGAACGTCCTTTCAGGGCTGTAATTTTATAATAGTTATAAAATTATTTCATGTTTCCCAATTTTGGGACAAACGCCTGAGGTCATCATTTTTGTTAATGATTATTCCACTGTTTGTTAAGTATTCCTTTCCTATCTTTCCATGAACCCTTCCTGCTAAACACTTAAACTTTTTGGCTATTTTTAGCTCATCTTGACAAGTCAAGCGGAGCTAATCTCATCACTCTTTGTCGGTCGTCTGTCAACATCATGTTTTGGTCTTCTCCTCCAAAGCCACTGGGCCAATTCTAGTGAAAGTTTGTGTGAGTGATGGTCCCAAATGGGCATTTCATTTTTGTTCAACTCAACATGCCCAGCCCCATAGGGAGGGAGTGGGGGAAAATGCTCCAAAATATTTTTAAAATTTCTTCTCAAGAACCAGTGTGTACAATGATTTGATATTTGCTATGGAGCTTCCATATGAGGTATAGATTCAAGTTTGTTCAAACGAAGTTCGTAAAATAATATTTGGCTTTGTAATAGGAGGGGGTAAAATTTTTGGCCCCGCCCAAAATTTCTATTTTCTGAACCGATGGTCCGGTATGAACCAAATTTGGTTTGTGGTATTATTGGATCATAAGTACTTGACCCAGGCAAAAAAAAAAAAAATTCCTGCATCCCCATGGGAACCCTGGGAGCTAAAAATAGAAATATTTCATATTTCCCAGACCACACAGAACAGAGAGTTGTTATTATGTCTCCCCTTCCCAGAAGGGAGACATATTGTTTTAGTGCATATTCTTCTTCTTCTTCTCCTTCTTCTCATACAAACTTTGTCCGGGCCATAACTTTTTTGTCTTTTGACCTACACCTTAGATACTTGGCATGTGGAATGTATCACCATGAGCTGGTGTGCAGTGTACCATAGAGACCTTCATGTGACCTTGACCTTTGACCTGAAGGTCAGATTTATGTGTTTTTTTAAGGGAAACATCACACAAACTTTGTCCGGGCCATAACTTTTTTGTCTTTTGACCTACACCTTAGATACTTGGCATGTGGATGTATCACCATGAACCGGTATGCAGTGTACCATAGTGACCTTCATGTGACCTTGACCTTTGACCTGAAGGTCATATTTATGCGCTTTTTAAGGGGAAACTGTCTGGACCAGAACTTTTTTGTATTTCGAGTCAGGCTTTAGATATTTGGCATGTGGATGTATCACCATTAGCTGGTGTGTAGCGTACCATTGTGACCTTCATGTGACCTTGACCTTTGATCTGAAGGTCAGATTTGTGCTTTTTTCAAGGAAACTTTGTCCGGACCAAAACTTGTTTGTCTTTTGAGCCAGGCCTTAGATATTTGGCACGTGGATGTATCACCATGAGCCAGTGTTTCGCATACCATTGTGACGTTCATGTGACCTTGACCTCAAGGTCAAATGTATGTACTTCAAATAGGGACTAATTGTCCAGACCAGAATTTTTTTGTTTTTTTGACCTAGGACTTGGTTTTTTGACATGTGGATGTGTCACCATGAGATTGCATGTCGTCTACCTCGATGACCTTTATGTGACCTTGACCTCTGACCTTAAGGTCAAATTTATGTACTTCAAATAGGGAATAATTATCCAGACCAGAACTTTTTCAGATTCCAGGTTGTTCAATTCGAGTGCCTAGGTTAATATTTGGGCTCCATATGGGAACTTGAAATTTAACAATATGAGGGAATTTTTTCAAAAATCTTCTTCTTTAGATCCACTTGTCAGAATGCTTTCACATTTGGTATACAACATCTCTAGGGGAGTCAGATTCAGGTTTGTTCAAATCGGATCTATAGGTTAATATTTGGGCTCGCTATGTTAGCCCAAATTTGAACTTAGTGCAATTCGAAGAAATTTCTTTACAATTTCTCTTCTTCAGATCCAACAGTCAGAATGCTTTCATATTCAGTACACAACATCTCTAGGGAAGACAGATTCAACTGTGTTCAAATCAAGAGCCTGGGTTAATATTTGGACTCTCTATGGGAGCCAGAATTGGCCATTTTGCTGAAGAATTTTGTATTCAGTATCCTCTTGAGGTGTGTAACTAAGATTAATCCACATAGGTTGTATCAAGGGGCTTCATAGGGGAGCTTTACATTTTACTTTATGATCAACTGAAGAAAAGGCATGATGCCCAGATTATTTTTGTCACTCCTGAGGGACTTAAGGATTGACAGTGTAGCCTATGGAAATGGCTTGCTTAATGTAGACTCATTCTTGGACTCGGTTTAAATTGTGTTCTGTTCAAGATGAGCACTTCAGGCCCCATGGGCCTCTTGTTTATTGAAATTTTTAGCTGCGACTAGCAGCTCAATAAGTGGCAATGTCGGTCTGTCGGTCTGTCTGTCGGTCTGTCGGTCGGTCGGTCTGTGACCAACGAGTTTCAAAACTCAATAACTTTTGAAATACTTGATGGAATGACTTTATATTTGGCATGTAAGTGTATCTTATTGATGTCTAGCCACTGTTCAATGCATGTGTTGTTCCAAATATTTTTCTTGGAGTTATGGCCCTTGATGAACTTAGAATTTTGTGAGATTGCACCACCCGTCGCAGCTATGGCGTCGATGTAGCGATCTTTTATTAAATTTGTTGGGAGTTTAGCATGTTTTACAGAATATTTTTTCTGTTCTTCCCTATGGTTATGTCCTCACCCTAGGGGTGTCAGGTCGTTTAGTCTTGCATCTTCTATTCGATGTATTGTTTTTTCTTCGTATGAAGATCTAGCTTTGCATCTGGTAGCATTTAAATTGGTTTCTGATTTTGGGCCTTTTTGTGTGCCTGATGTCATGTTTCCGTTTTTTTTCATTGACGTTGTTTACATTATCAACGTCCTCATAAATAGGTAGTATTTTATATTTTATTACTGTAGAATTACTGTAGGATACATGGATTATTATTCCGGTAGTGTAGCTCAAAAAATTTGGATTTTGTCCACACTTAGGCTCTATCGAGATGCCCTATGGCTCATAATGTTCCCTTTTTTAAAAAAATATTTTGAATTTAATTTTGGTTGCTATTATTCATGTATCTTAATTATATATTTTGTTGTGGAGTTTCGAGGAGTGATATCGACGTTAGTCGATGCACTCCTGCGGACTCTTGTCATACTTGTGTTCACTGGGATGACTAATGTAGGACACGGGTGTCGGGGTACGTTGTTGGCAGTGAGGTTCTGAGGCCAGGCCTCTCACTGTGTTATAATTTATTTTTTCAGTTTCTGTTTCAGAGGAACATGAACATGATGATGATATTGTGAAACCCATCCAAGTGTGCTACTGCCGTCGAGCTCTGTTGAACAGATAGAGCTAGCTGCGATGCTCATGATATGCAAGGGATAAGGCCTCTTGTTAGTGTTTTTAATCTCTTGCAAGCCGCTAGCTCGACTGGTGAAGCAGTTACTGCGTCCATGGGAGCCGTGACACTATGTAAGTCCGTTGCGGTCGAAGGAAGTGTAGATGTGGGTAGAGCGAGCACTTAAAAATAAATAAGCTCACCCAGCTCACCCTGCGACGACGGAAATAGGGAAGAAGGGAGGAAGTCAGCAAGCTTCTTGTTGGGAGGCTCGGTGAGGTCTAATAGACCGTGAGCAGGAGAGGCCCCTCTCTAACTTAACAACATTTGGGGCCAAATGTTGTTATGAGAAACTTGCATGAGCCAGAGCATACATCCACCCACCACTTAGGACGCTCTGTGTAGTCTGCAACCGGGGTCGGCTTTAGTCACGGCTTCCTCCGCTATGTTATTAAAGTACACACGACTGCAGGCTAGCTACCCGACTTCAGATATCTAGTCAGCTGCGTGAAGATGGAGACATTCTTCGCCCCTGAAGTCGGACTATCCGATAACTAGCGATCCGAGGCATCGATCAACGGGACATTCAGAGAAGAGATCTGTCTCCTGGTATTCGTCCCAGGAGCAGCAAGTTGTGGAAAAAACAGAAGTCTGATGCTCCTCAAGCCTTTGGAACGGACTTGCTGTCACAGATTCGCAGCTATTAGCAGCATCCCAGCTAATGCAAGAACATCCTCCCACAGACTCCAGTGTTGAGCTGTTGGATGGTGCGGGGTCGGTCCGGTCAATTGTGCATGTAGAAGAAGCCAGAAGTTTCTCTACGGGGTGCTCGGCTAGATCTGGGGTCAGATCTCAGTTTGGAGAACCCTCTCCATCCCGCCAACAGTCAGAGTTGACTGTGTCTGTTGTGAGAAACCATATTGAGTTGGAACACGCATCGAACGTTCCTTCCACACAGCAGCCGGGGCCGGCGGCAATTATGGCTTCTTCTGCTTACATGGAAGCGCACAAAAGAGGATTATTCTAGAACTTTCAATGCGGTATTCTCTGCGAGATCTGGGGACAGATCACGAGTGCAGATCTTTTTTGTCTCGTTAACAGTCGGGGACGACTGTTTTGTGTTGTAAGAAACTTCAATGAGGAGGAGCATCCGTCCTATGTGACGAGTAGGGATGCTTCTTCCGCACTTTAGCTGGGATCGGCTGTGGTTACGGCTTTCTCTTCTTCCATGGATATGCACAATAAGGGATAGATGCTTACAAGTTTCTAATGGAATGCACGGTGAGGTCTGGAGCAGACTGTGAGCTGGTGAACCTTCTTTACGTCTGCAGTTGGGGTAGACTGCTTTTGGTGCGAGAAACTTTAGTGAGATGAGATGCCCGTTCATGCTTGCGGTTTGGGACGCTTCTTCCACACTGCAGCCGGATTCGGTGGCAGCTATGGCATCTTCCCTTGCTTCATTAATGAAGAATGTTGACCACAGACAAGCTATCTGACTTCGCAGGTTCAGGTTGATAGCTAGTCAATTGAGATTGGTACTACTGTTTAACAGACTCTGATGGTGAGCTGTCAGACTATGCTGCGTTGGTCCAGTCATCCGTTCAGTTGGATGGAGTTGACCATATTTGCGAATGGAACATTTGGATGGTGAGAGGGATGCGGAGTGTGAGTCTCCATCCCTCACAGAATGGCACTTTAAGACTATGAAAAGTCTTAAGCTCGTAAGAATATTGTTCCATCTGAATATAAGTCTGCGTTTAGATGAGCAGGCCAGGGATGAAAATATGTCCCTACCTGCATCATTAGCTCACCTGACTGAAAGTCAGGGTGAGCTTTTCTTATCACTCTTCGTCCGCCGTCCGGCCGTCGTCCTGCGTGAAGGTGGTGTTTGAGCATCTTTCTCCTAAACCACTGGCCACATTTTAATTACATTTCTTGTAAGTAGTGGTTATATAGGGGCATTTTGATTTTTATCCAAATTAGGTTTCGGCTCATATTGAGCAGAGGTGTGGAGAAAAAATGGCCAATTTTTTTGAAAATCTTCTTCTAATGAACCACCAGTAGCAGAGACTTGATATGTGGTATACAGAGTCCTTTTGAGGTTTAGAATCAAGTATGTCCAAGAGAAGTTTGTCGGGCATTATTTGCTTTCATTATGGGAGGGGCAAAAATTTTGGCCACGCCTAAAATTTATATTTTCTGAACCATGAGGTCGATTTGAACCAGATTTGATATGAGATGATAATTGATCATAAGTAGTTGATTGATGCAAAAAAAAAAATTTTCTCATTGCCCCGTGGGAACCTCGGGAGCTAAAAATAGGAAAAACCTTAAAACTGCCATATCTCCAAAACTACATGGCACAGAGAATTGTTATTTTGTATAAAGCTTACTTTTATCCAGTAGAATAGAATGGTTAAAAAAAATCCCTATCCATTTGATCACAAGGTACTTTTTTCACGACTTTGAAAAAGTGCCGAGTCAGCACTTTTTAACACTGTAGGCAATGGGAAAAAGATTAAAAAATCTTCTTCTCCAGATCCAGCCGACAGAATCTTTTCATATTTGGTATGCAACATTGTAGGGTGGAGCTGATTCAAGTTTGTTCAAATCGGCCCCCTGGGTTCATATTTGGGCTCAGTATAGGAGTCCGATTTCGAACTTAGTGCATTTCAGGCAAATTTCTTAAAAAATCTTCGTCTCCAGATCCAGCAGGCAGAATCTTTTGATATTTGGTATGCAACATTGTGGGGTGGATCTGATTTAAGTTTGTTCAAATCGGGTCCCCAGATTCATATTTGGGCTCACTATAGAAGCTTGAATTCGAACTTAGTGCATTTCAGGCAAATTTCTTAAAAAGTCTTCTCCAGATCCAGCAGGCAGAATCTTTTCATATTTGGTATGGAACATTGTGGGGTGGATCTGATTCAAGTTTGTTCAAATCGGCTCCCTGGATTCATATTTGGGCTAACTATAGAAGCCTGAATTCGAATTTCAGGCAAATTTCTTAAAAAATCTTCTCCAGATCCAGCAGGCAGAATCTTTTCATATTTGGTATGCAACATTGTGTGGTGGGTCTGATTCAAGTTTGTTCAAATCGGCTCCCTAGATTCATATTTGGGCTCACTATAGAAGCTCGAATTCGAACTTAGTGCATTTTAGGCAAATTTTTTTAAAAATCTTCTCCAGATCCAGCAGGCAGAATCTTTTCATATGTGGTATGCAACATTCTTTGGTGGATCTGATTCAAGTTTGTTCAAATCGGCCCCCCTGGATTCATATTTGGTCTCAGTATAGAAGCCCGAATTCGAACTTAGTGTATTTCAGGCAAATTTCTTAAAAAATCTTCTTCTCCAGATCCAGAAGGCAGAATCTTTTGAGTCACTCCGGTTACCGGAAATGTACTATATGACGACAAGCTTGCGTTGATCTATGCGCAGACTACAAGAAAGCTTCCAGTTCTCTGCTATTGAAGTCACTGTCTCAACAACACACTTCAGCAGACCGGGATAAGCGAGGCCATTCTGCTTCTAAGAAAGTATCATAAGAATGTCTTGCGAGGGTACAATAACTCTCTTATATTTACTCTGGAAGTCGTTATTATATGACTCGGAAAAGTGGCATAGGTCTGATCAAGGCTGTGGATCAGACCTCCCCCCCCCCCCCCCCCCCCCAGCCTGACGATTAACGGAAGGTTATCATCTTCATGAGAAACTGGACGTTGTAAAAGCTCTCTTATTGAAGGGAACAACTGAGGTGGACGAGACGAGCTTCTTCACGGGGAGGACGTAGTTTCTCCTCCCATAAGCATCATAAGTTGTACAGGTAATGCACATGACCTCTATTGCTTGCCAGTCAACGGAAGGTTATCAACTTCACGAGAAACTGGACGGTATTCACGGAAGTTCCTTTCAAAGAGAGTTGGTTGCTTACCACTTGGCGGTAGGTTATCAACCCCACAAAAAGTGGATAAATTGCGGAGAATGTAGTCTCGACAGGCCTTTGGCTATCAGCCGAGCAAGCTCCACTTACAAGAATACTTGTTAGACAAATCTTCCAAAAGAGACTTTCCTTCTGAAGGTACAAGCTTTCCTATTGAAGAAAAGCATTAGACGTCGTCAAACTTAATCTCCAGATTTATTATTATCACCTGTTTCTCGTCCTGAATCCGGACGGATGGTGCATAGATAGGCTGAGATATTCCTTGGCATCAAGACAGTTTATGTCATTGTGGATGCCATAGTAGCCTTATGTATGCTTACAGCGGTCTTTTGGGAATTACAGCTGTTATAATAATGGCTTGACATTCCCTACTTGCGTGACGATGGTTTGGTCACTATTTACACTGAGATATCTGTCTTCACAGAAAAGAAGGGTACCTTTCCGTGGGCCATTCGAGAATACTAGTGTTATTCTGGACATGCACAGATAAGGCAGAATGTGATTCATGTCGTTTTGTTAAAGTAAAAGTATTCTGGAATACTATTCGGAATGTATTCTGTTAATCCACCTCTCGAGGAGGAATAAACATTATTCTAGACATGCGCAGTATTGCGCACTGACTAAATAGTTTTGCACATCACAGATTTTGAGGCTGCAATTTGTTTTCAATGGTGGTGAATTAGTGCCAACCCGTCTCCAGTTATTTATCTGTTACATCAGATTAATAAACTTTTATAACAGATTCATAATTTGTTTTAACAAATTAGTAATGTGTTATAACCAACTAATAATCTGTTTTTAACAGTTTTTATACAGATATAGCCGACTAATATTCTGTTGTAACAGATTAAGTTGGCCTTATCTATTTTTACCAATTAATGATCTGTTATATTTATCTTTTAAAAGCAACTAATGGTGAGCACAGTGGCTCATTGACTGGCGCATCAGACTTGTGACCGGTATGTCAACAGTTCGAAAGAGGTCCACACCACCTGCATTGTGACACTGAGAAAGTCACTCCAAACTGTGCACATTGGAGCACAGATGCAAAGTGTTCTTAGATGTGCTGCGCGTTGATGGCACGTGTGCATTCAACCAATGCTCATCTGGCTTGTGTCTGGTGAGTCCGTTGGAGAGTCTAGCAGATACTTGTCGCTGTGTGATAGTTTCTCCATCTGTAAAACTGCTCGACACAATATGGCCTTGGCATTCGAAAGTTCTGTAACCCTCAATAAACAAATTAGTTATCTGTTATAACAGTTTAGTAATCTGATTGATTGGGTTTTATTCTAGGAAAGTGGTGGGACCGAAAGATGTCTTCTTTTACGGAATTGCAATTGCAGAAGTTATGTAATTGGGGATGGAGATGATGGGGGCGGGGGGGGGTTAGGGGGGGGGGGAGAATATCGGGATCGTGAAAATGTCACAGCACAACCTTTCAGAATGGTGTTTTCGTGGTCAGTACTGTAAGCTAAAATACGCCCACTCCACTCAGACATGACAAATAGCATACATGTAGGCCTCCAGGAGTAAGAATTAATGTGATTTTTTTTTTGGTTTGGGGGTGGGGGGGGGCTGCACGCCTCCTCGTCCCTTCATGTTACACGTGTGCAATTTAAGAAAATAATTGACAAGTTCCGACATCTGTGCAACCGTCAACCTTTCATACGCGATTGTGCAAAACCTTTATGGTTCACAGGTGTGGTATTAGAATGGGATTTCAAGGCTTATGTGACTGGGTACAGACCTTGTAAAGTAGTAGAGCGGTATGTGTTGGTATGTACAGTATATGGCTAGAAGCCCATGTGTATCCCCATGCCTATGGTAAGGGTCTCGGAAAAAGGTCCATGACCACTGAAGCAGTTTTATTTATGTAAATAAATCCGTTGGATTTTCCAGAATGTGGTCTGTCGGTCAGCGGGGCCTTACCGTCGCTGGGGCTTTTGGGCCTTTCCAGTATGGCTCAACCCGATGCTTTTACCGAGGCTATTGCACAACGCCTTCTTTCTGTAGCCTGTTTACCCTAAATAACACTGTACTCCCCCCTCCCCCCCCCCACACACACACACACTCACCTCCATTGTTACAATGACATGAGCATTCTCAGTTCACAGCCGCCTTCTCGCGCTGATGTCGCCCGTGCCCATGACTCTTTTGCGATGTCACTCTAGTAGCCTACAAGGCCTCTTTGACTCAACCGTGACTACAGAATTGTGCCCCACCCAAATGGGCCTTATCATGCTTTAGCCCATGTAACACTGTACTGCTACAGCCCATTCGCTTTAACACGTGAGGACTCGGAGCAAGTCCCATGCAGCTCTACCGACTTTATACACTGAGCCCAAACATTTGACAGCCACCTGGTCTTTAGGCAACTTTTTGTGACTGGTATCCAATGCATGCCCCTACCTCCGTTTCTTCTTGTGAGTTTTACTGCTGTATCAAATGGGAAATCTTTCGGACTCTTTAATTCCCTGTTCTGCAGCACACCGCAGCCACATGCATAAAATCTTCATCCAGTAGGTGATTAAATTATGCGACATGGCATTTTGACCGGACCCTCCCCCACCCCAAATACACACTGCGCCACTGACCTATTTAAAAATAAGCTGTAACACATGACTCCTGTTGGCCCCATGTATATTTATTTACTGGTCTAGTTTCAGTGAGGCAACACCTTATCCTCGTACCCAAGTCTGTACTTTAGCTTTCTAATTTCACAGAAAAATAAACTGAGGATATCTTTATAATTCCTTGTCGGTGTTGAGACCAATTTGTTTCAGCCACATCTCACTCTATCATTCAAAAATAAATTCAGACTATTCTTATAATTCCAATTCGGTGTTGAGACTAAATTGTATCAGCCACGACTCACTCTACCATAAAATAAAACATTGTTGAAAGCTATTGCAAGGTTCAAAGTTTCCAAAGGTTTTACACATTGCTGTTAAATTAGGTGTCGAATCTACTTCCATTCACAGGCACTCGACTAATTATCAGATTTCAATTTTAATAAAATATATGTTATATTATCAACACTAATTTTTTTAGTATTGATTATATAATATATATTTTATTAAAAATGATCGAATCTGATAATTTGTCGAGTGCCTGTGCACAAAATAATTCTTGTTAGCTACTGATAATGCAACCAACTTTTTCTGTGTCGTCGGTTAATTCTTCGGCAAGAAGCGCAATCTTGATCCATATCGATTATTCTGAATATCATTTAACGTCAAATGAACGTTTCCTTGAGAATAAGATTCTCTAATTGAACTGCACATGACACACTAGTCGGGTGAATTCTGAATACGTTCGGAATGGCCCACAGAGACTTCTAGCTACGTTAGTTAGGCTCTGACTGCTGTCTTTTGGGAATATAGCCGAAAAAGGTACTGTGCTTTTCGGTTTGTTTTTCCTAGGTGTCATAGACTTGAGTCTTATTGTTACACCATAGTAGCCTAACTGGAATCATGAGCGAGATTTTTTCAGTATTATGCAGTGACATAACTGAATTTATTATCTCTTGGGACTGTGGTCCCTTTGGGAATTCAGGGCTGTTTATATTGGCTCTTCATTCCCTACCTTGTACAACAATAATTGTGAGTCTCCATTAAGTGAGCATTCAGGGTCGCAACTTACATCGATATATCTGTCTTCATGAAGATGAAGACTTATAAGCTATGACTAGCTTTAAGTCTCCTTAGTGAGCTTCTAGGGGCTCAGGTATCAGCTTTTAATGGTCTTCACATACAGGAAAACCTTTAGCTGCTTCAGCTAGGCTGAGTTCCTTGTCCTATCGGACATGATATCATTTGTTTGAAGAGGTTATTCTCTTCAAACCCATATCGGCACTTGTTCCTGAATGGTGGAATAGCCACATGAATCTCACATCATGCATCCTCTCTGCTTCCATAAATCCCTTCAGTATAACATCAGTCTCCATTGCCCTCGATGATTCATTCCAATTCTTGAAACATTCATGATCAGGGATTTCCTTTTGTAGGTTTGTATATTTGCTGCAGATATAACAATTTTTGTTGCGAACTCCCAAATACAAAATCTCCTTCGTAGCAACACCTTTAATGACTACACCACCAAGAGCATTATACAAATGTTTATGGGTCCGCTTACCCCAACCCCCATCACAGATGACTGTTATCGCTTGTATTTCCTCATCAAAGTCACCTCTCTCCATAGTCAGTCGCCTCTTTGTTGATTATATACACCTACCTATAACTCTTTCCCAGCCTCTTAACATCTCTTCATTTACTAATTCCTCCCAGAGCTTACCAACTGATCCTTTGATTTTGGTGAAAGTCTTTCCTTTTATTCCGAGCATATCTACCTGCCCGTTCAATGTCTCACATCTCTTACAATGACATTGACCCCCCAGACTGCTCTTGCATTCACATTATAAACTGAAATATCTCCAAATGCTACTTTAATGCTTGTATGGAAATAAAAGCTCTCCATGCATTCACTGCATTGACCCATAAACACAGAAGCCATCTCGTACCTCTTGATTTCACTAATCAATTGAATGTTTTTACTGATATTTACCAAGACTGCTGGACATTTAATAACATGAATTGCAAATACGTACATATATTCTGTAAAGTTGCCTATGTCAGTCAATTGATAACCTAATACTGTAGCTCTTTTTATGCCCCCGTCTTAGGTCAGGTGGCATATATATATGATTGAAGTGTGCTTGTGTGTCCGTCCGTGTGTGTGTGTGTGTGTGTCCAAGCCAATAACTCGAAAACTGTTAGGGCCACAGTCATCAAACTTCACACAGTTATAAAGAACACATGGGAGGATGTGTCACACACCATAGCCGGGTTCATACCTTCAAGGTCAAGGTCACATTTCAAGGTCACACTAATAATCAGTCAATATTCGTGTCTCAGCTATAACTCAGAAACGAATCATAGTACAATTGTTAAACTTTTTACAAATGTTAAGGACAGTCAGAAGGTGTGTCATATATAATAGTTTCCGCTGCATCTGCAAGGTGAAGGTCACAAGGGGGGGGGGGGGGGGCATGTGTTACCTTAGTAACATTCTTATTGTTCTGCATTGAAGTTATCTTCAGACATTTCCCATCATCCACAGTTTTTTTCATATTGAAAAGCTCTCAATTTAAACTTAGTTGTCTGCCTTGTCTGGTGTTTTCTGAATCCTGATGCAACCGAATTCTCAGGCCACTAATTTCGCTGACATAAAAAAAAATCTCACATCATATGTTGTTGGATTTTTAGCTCAACTTTGGCGAAGCCAAATTTGAGCTTATGCCATGGCCCGTCGTCTGTCTGGCCGTCTGTCCGTCAACAATTGGATACGGCTCGGGCTAGAGGCCGTATTTATGAACCGATCTTTACGAAACTTCTTGGGTATCTTTGTTATGACTGTGGGACGAGAACGAGTGTTTTTGGGTGCAGTCCGAAATTCAAGATGGCTGCCAGCCACCATTTTGTACCGACGATGCAGAAATCTGTTTTTTGTACAGAACTTCCATATGAAAGCTCTGATTTGAATAATTTTTTGTATGAATGTTTAGTACCATGGGATACATCACATATAATACAGGTTTTTTTCTCGTGCGTAAATTATGCAAATTAGACTAACTTTGATGTTTTTTGGTGTTACTTTCAGCACTGTAAGTGCAAATGCCAATACGGCTCGGGCTAGAGGCCGTATTTATGAACCGATCTTTATGAAACTCCTTGGGTACCTTTGTTATCACCGTGGGACGAGAACGAGTGTTTTTGAGTCCGGTCCGAAATTCAAGATGGCCGATGGCAGCCATTTTGTACAAAATTTGGTGCAATCAGATTTTTGCACAGAACTTCCTTATGAAAGCGCTGATTTGAATAATTTGTTGTGTGAATGTTTAGTACCATGGGATACATCACATATAATACGGGTTTTTTTCTCGTGCAGAAATTATGCAAATTAGATGAACTTTGATTTTTTCAGTGCTACTTACACACAGTAAGTACACGTCAATACGGCTCGGGCTAGAGTCTGTATTTATGAACCGATCTTCACGAAACATCTTGGGTACCTTTGTTATCACCTTGGGACGAGAACGAGTGTTTCTGGGTGCGGTCCAAAATTCAAGATGGCTGCCAGTGGCCATTTTGTACCGAAATTAGGTCTAATCAGTTTTTTGTACACAACTTCTATGCGGCTCAGGCTAGAGGCCGTATTTATGAACCGATCTTTACGAAACTTCTTGGGTACCTTTGTTATCACCGTGGGTTGAGAACGAGTGTTTTTGGGTGTGGTCCGAAATTCAAGATGGCCACCAGCAGCCATTTTGTACCAAAATTAGTACAATCAGTCTTTTGTACAGAACTTCTGTATGAAAGTTCTGATTTGAATAAAGTTTTGTATGAATGTTTAGTAACATGGAATACATCACATATAGTACGGGTTTTTTTCTCGTGCAGAAATTAGGCAAATTAGATGAACTTTGATTTATTTAGTGCTACTTATACACTGTAAGTGCACATGTCAATACGGCTCGGGCTAGAGGCTGTATTTAAGAACCGATCTTCACAAAACTTCTTGGGTACCTTTGTTATCACCTTGGGACGAGAATGAGTGTTTCTGAGTGTCTTCCAAAATTCAAGATGGCTGCCAGTGGCCATTTTGTACTGAAATTAGGTCCAATCAGTTTTTTGTCACAACTTCTACACAGCTCATATTTGTGAACTGATCTTCACGAAACTTCTTGGGTACCTTTGTTTTCACCTTGGGACAGGAATGAGTGTGTTTTGGGGTGCCTTTGTTATCACTGTGCTATGAGAACAAATATTTTGGGGTTCAGTCAGACCCACTCTGGGACTCAAAGATTTCTTTTCTAGTTTAGCATATGACTGTCACCCACCTTTACAATACTTTACCTATACATTTGTTACAGGCAACGGCCAGTATTTATGTACAGACCGTTACAATACTTTATATGTACCTTTGTTATCAGGTCATTACCTAGATGTTTGTAATTGCTGTGTCACATACTATACATGTACATGTCTTTGTCTTGACAAGTTGAGCTACAGTGTCATTGACACTTCCATTTGATGATATAAGCTTGCTTCAATTTAATTTTACTTTTCGCGTTTGAACTATGCCTTCCACTTTTGCCGCTGAATTTTTTTCTAGAATATTTAGAACGCTGAGAGGATCCCATTGCTGGTGCATGTGGTGTGCCTTACTTCATGGATATCCAAGATTTTTAATCAAACGGTAATAAATAGAAACATTTTTCACTTCAGAAACTACTTGCCTTATTTCATTACAAAATTCCGTTGTTGGTTGTGTTTGCTTATCGTTTTTGTGTACTTTTATATACGATTTGTTTTTGTCAAAATAATCATAAACATTGAGCACATGCGTTCATTCGGACAGTTCATGAAGCTATCGTCATTACCTGGAAACAGAAAGAATCTTTGAACGATCTGGAAATGTAATACTGCTATCTTTTACTTCCTGTCAACATTTACATTTCTGGGTCTTTGGCACCATGATCACACAAACAGGAACTCTGCAATTTAATTGGCAGAAAGTCTGTTGTGGTTTCTTAGCCGTAAGCTTCCGTTCGTGTATGAATATTTACAAAATATAGTTCTATGAACTTGGTGTAATTTTGATGTTAATTTTAAAGATTCAGCGTATTTATTAGACAGTTGATTATATACACCTACCTATAACAATGGATTTACTTTCTGTAGAGTAATTCTCACTGTTTTATTTGAATTGTTGGCAATTTTTTACTTCGAGGAACCGTACCTTGCCAACACCAAAACAATTCAATCAAATTAACCTTCAAAACTCTTTCTAAATGGGAATGTTTTGTTTTGAATTGATGTCCTAGAAGAGCACAATGCTCCAGTGTATCAGATATATATCATTTGTTATGCCGACGTCATCAACTGATTGTCTTTTTGTCAGTTATAATTGCCATCTTTCCTATTTTCGTTACATGGCTGTTGGTGACCTGAAAATGATTTTTTTTTAATTTTTGAATATTCCTATTTTTAGCTCAACTTTGGCGAAGCCAAATTTGAGCTTTTGTCATGACCCGTCATCCGTCTGTCCGTACGTCAACAATTGGATTTGGCTCGGGCTAGAAGCCGTATTTATGAACCGATCTTTACGAAACTTCTTGGGTACCTTTGTTATGACAGTGTGATGAGAACGAGTGTTTTTGGGTGCCGCTCGAAATTCAAGATGGTTGCCATCCGCCATTTTGTACCGACGATGCAGAAATCTGTTTTTTTGTACAGAACTTCTGCATGAAAGCTCTGATTTGAATAATTTTTTGTATGAATGTTTAGTACCATGAGATACATTACATATCATACGGGTTTTTTTCTCGTGCTTAAATTATGCTAATTAGACTAACTTTGATTTATTTAGTGTTACTTTCAGCACTGTCAGTGCAAATGCCAATACGGCTCGGGCTAGAGGCCGCATTTATGAACCGGTCTTTACGAAACTTGTTGGGTTCCTTTGTAATCACCGTGGGATGAGAACGAGTGGTTTTGGGTCCGGTTTGAAATTCAAGATGGCCACTGGCAGCCATTTTGTTCAAGATTAGGGGCAATCAGATTTTTGCGCAGAACTTCCACATGAAAGCTCTGATTTGAATAATTTTTTGTATGAGTGTTTAGTACCATGGGATACATCACATATAATACAGGGTTTTTTCTCGTGCATAAATTATGCAAATTAGACTAACTTGGATTTATTCAGTGTTACTTTCAGCACTGTAAATGTAAATACCAATTCGGCTCGGGCTAGAGGCCGAATTTATGAACCGATCTTCACAAAGCTTCTTGGGTACCTTTGTTATCACCGTGGGATGAGAACGAGGGTTTTGGGGTCCCGTAGGAAATTCATGATGGCCACTGGCGGCCATTTTATACCAAAATTAGGTGCAATCAGTTTTTTGTACAGAACTTCTATGTGAAAGCTCTGGTCTGAATAAATTTTTGTATGAATGTTTAGTAACATGCAGATTTCTCAACAGTACCCAGTACCGGTGCCAGAATCGGAGGTACTCTGGCATTTTTGTGGTACCGGTTCTGATTCTCAGTACCATCCATACTCGGTACCAAAGATGCATATACAGACACCCGTAGATTGGCAGGATTTTTAACTAAAACTATTAGTACAGTATACAAGTTCTGCTTTACTGGTACAATAGGATGCAGTCACCAATGCTTGGAGTGGAAGTCCTCTAAAATGGGCAGCATGGGGTATAAACGATTGACTAAACTTGACTTTATCTCCATGTTATGTCACGATTAGCCATTGTGCATAAATATGTGATGTGAAACACCAATAAATAAATAAATATTAGTATAGTATAGTTTGTAGAGGTAACTGTATGTGATGTTAAACACCAATAAATAAATAAATATTAGTATAGTTTGTAGAGGTAACTGTATGTTTTTTTGTACAGACCTTCTATATGAAAGATCTGATATGGATAAATTTAGTAACATGGAATACATCACATATAATACAGGTTTTTTTTCTCGTACAGATATTATGCAAATTAGGTGAACTTTGATTTATTCGATTCTACTTATACACAATAAGTGCACATGTCGGGCTAGAGGCTGTATTTATGAACCGATCTCCACAAAACTTATTGGGTACCTTTGTTATCACCTTGGGACAAGAACGAGTGTTTTTGGGTGCCTTTGTTATCACTGTGCTATGAGAATAAATTTTGGGGGGTTCAGTCAGACCCACTCTGGGACTCAAAGATTTCTTTTCTAGTTTTGCATCTAACTGTCGCCCACCTTTACAATACTTTACCTATACATTTGTTACAGGCTATGGTCAGTATTTATGTACAGAGTCACAGACCATTACAATACTTTATATATACCTTTGTTATCAGGTCATTAACTAGATGTGTGTCCTATCACATACTATACATGTTTCTCCAGTGTATAAGTGTTAACTAACATGGAATAGTTCCATATTAATGTATGAAACCGTTCTGTTTTCTAAAATAAGATGTCCTGAAATTTCAAAATTTTGGCTCCCTGAAGACCTTAATATAAAACTTATAAAGAATAAGCAAAAATGCAAAGTTATCCACTTTAACCCTTTACCTAAGGAACACAATTCCTTTAGCACACCCTAGAGGCCAAAGCACTCACCCGAATAGTTGCGAATTTCATACGTGTCTTTGGGCCAATGTCTAGATGGGAGCTAATAATTTGTCTGAATTTTATTGAAAAACCTGACCACCAGTGGCCATCTTAGATTTGGCATATAAATTGTCAACAATTCCATTAATACACCCTACAGGCCACATCTCTCACCCAATCTTTTTCTAATTTCATGTGTAGCTTTGGTGTGATGTCTAGTTGGGCGTTATCAAATGTTTCTGAATTTTGATAAAAAACATGGCTGCCAAACCATCTTGGATTTGGATATAAATTGTGAACAATTCCTTTAGCACACCCTACAGACACTCTCCCATAAATTGTAACAAGGCAAATCCTAAGAGATAAAATAATATCATTTCAAAGATAATATGAAGCACATCTGCAGAATATGAAGCCTCTAAACTGCAATACTGGCATTAAAGAATAAAGCCCAAATATGGTCTTCTAGCACTCTACCAGTTAAAGGCCTGAGATTTTATAGATTTTTGTTGCACTTTGATATCTACCTCATGTAGCTTTGTAGTTGTTTCTAGGCAAGTCTTTGCTTCCTGCACAGGTAGCCAAGACATACAGGAAACAATTGCCAAGGTACTTATAATACAATTTGTGAGCCTAGACAAAAGACTACATCGGGAGGGTGTGGGTGGGGGGGGGGGGGGGGGGGGCACCTGTTCTGTTGTAGTAATAAGTGATCAAATTTGGAATTAAGCCCCCTAAGGGTTAATATTGTTTATCATTGCAACAAGAAGTTCCTATTTATTGAGACTCAAAATATTGCCGAGAAATCATACGATGATTTAGTTTAGAAATTGAATTTTTTTCTTATATTGCAGTTGTGTATCAATGCTGAAATCTTTAATTGCTCCATATGAAAACAGATCATGGGCTCATACAAACTGGATTTTGGTCCGGATATGGAAGGTATGTTGAATGGTCATATTATCATTTTGCATTGTTTGTTTTCAGTGATTTCATGATTCTTTATACCCCATTGTCTGTCTGTCAGTATATCTGTCCATCCATACATCCATAACCAAGATAGTTGTCACATTTTAATGAAATCTTACATGGTTGTCTACTATGATTTGCCCTTTCAGACACATATCAATTTATTCTGTCTGAACCTTCACCTTGTGATTTAAGCTTTCCACAGAAGTATTGTCCACCCTTACACAGCCCATCCCCTGACCTGGCACCAGTGGTGGTATGCCACCACCTATGATGCATGGACCAGCCGTGAGGGCGACTAGGGCGATTAAGTCGCCCTTCTAAGCCCAAAGTCGCCTAGAAAAATAGTCGGGGCGATTACAAGTCGCCCTCTAAAAATTGGCCAAAATGAGAAAAGGCTGAACTGAGTGATGCGAGGTTTACATGAAAACGAGTATTTTCAAAAATCGAATGTGCTCGAGTGTGATAAATGGGCATTTTAATTCGTCAAATAAACGTCCATTTATTTGAAATCACACGACAAGTAGTTGTCCATTGTCGCTTTTGGCGGATTTTTTTATTTCTATTTTGTTGCGTTCCAGTCGGGGCTTCAAGTGTCGAAACGAAAATAGGCGACTTACGCGACTCAACAAACAACCCAGTTTGAAAGTAGGTTACGTCGCTTAGGATGCCGAAAATGTACACACAACGGACGTATTTTATAACACATTATTTTCATTTCGATTTGCTGACGACTGTTAACTGTTGGGCTGTCTATTCCCAGAAAAACACGAATGGAATTGAAACACATGAAAAAAAGCTTTTTGATGTCAAGAAAAGCTTTGTACAGGACACAAGTGTGCATGTGGACGATCTTGAAAAAGGGTCCTCCTAAACATCGGAATGACATGAAATGACGCGAAATGACACCGGAATGCCATAAAAATGATGCGGAATGACATTTCCTTTACAAAATACTCGACCTCAGAATGTATTTTGTTTATTAACTAACAAAGTACCTCCCAAGCAACCTTCTTACATCTGGTCCTGTTCACACTTTCAGACTTAGGAAATTATTAGCTTAGTAGACTTTGTTGAAAGGCAACCACAGGAGGGTGATGGGGGATTGGCACGAAGAAGAGGTGAGGGGTCATGAAGGAGAAGGTAGCAGTGGGGGATTTTCAGTCAGTAATTACATTGTGATTTTTTAACCTGGCACAGATGCATCATAGACAACTGGACCTGGATTATTTGTACGTTAATGGAGGACCATAAATTGAAAATATGAAGGGGCGGCGGGTGTGGCACATGAATATTCTTAATTTTCCCCACTTGCCTATGAAGTCTCCCTACATGACTCTGCAGTCTCCCTATTTTTTCTGGAGGGAGACTTGAAGTCTCCCTAAAATTCCCTCCTAGGCTGGTCCCTGCTATGATGTAAAAAAAATTTGTTACTTGGTGATTACTAGAGTTTACACAGAGTGGTATGGTACTCAGGCACCCAACAGATGGATATCTACTTCCACATTTGCATACAAGACTACAGTACAATCACCGTGGACTGGTCATAATGTAGGCAGTGATGGCCATGCATGTGCCCGGTGCTTCATTAATTAAATTTTTGATGATTATTCCTGTAATTAGCGTTTGGAATCTAATATTATTGTGTCCGTGGGTATATTATTGCCCACCCATGGAAAGTGACTAGTCCACGGCAGCCATACTGTGGTAAAAACTGGAGGACATAAGTAAATTTGCTGTCTGTGGTAGCAAGCAAATTTGCAGTCTGTGGTCCACTGGGAAGGCTATCTGGTGGTCCATTGACTACAGGATTGCTTTTTAGGTACTCAAGTTTCTATGGATGGACAAGTCAAAATATGGGTAGTGTTCATGCTGACACAGAAGTTTTTGGTGCCAAGTGGAATTTTTGGTGCCAAATTAAATTTTTTGGTGCCAAATGAACGATTTTAGTGCCAATTGGGATCTGATTGTAAATAATAATAAACAAATAAACCATGTATCGTCTTTTGAGTGCTGAAGCATTGCTGATGGCGTATTGTTGCACTCAAAGTATGATCTTTTAATTTAGTATTTCCTGGCTCTTTTATTATTTTAGTTGAGGAAAAAACACAAATGATAAAAATATAGATAATAAAAATGTAAAAGGCTAGTATTAATGTTTACAAAATATTACAAGATTATTATTTACTCACTGTTTATTCACTCCAAATAAACTTGTAGCAAATAATGTATTATCTACAGAAGAATTATAAAACAAAATTAAGCTAGATAAAAAAGATTTAGTAACAAAGAAATGCTTTGATCAGAATCAGATTAAATGGATGAACTGTTAATTCAGTTGGTCCATAACAAAGAGGCATAATTATACCTATAGATAACTTGACAAATGTGAATACTGTCTCGCCTGTGTTGTCAGACACTGATTTTATCAAAAACAACAAAGCCTTTGAGACCTACTAAAAGTATATATTTTTATACCACAACCAATGGCCCAGACTAGCTGGTGCTAACCCAAATTAATCCAGGGCCAAAAACAAAACAAATTTTGTCCCCAAATCCCCCAAACTTGCATGCAAATCCAAAAGTCCTAGATGGTCCTCCATACTTTAGACTGACTAGCTGGTGCTTAACTCAAAGTTATTAAGGGCCAAACACAAATTTTGAACCCCCCCCCCCCCCCCCCCCCCCCACCCCAATCCCCAAAATTTACTTGCAAAACCGAAAATTAAAAGTTTTATCTGGCCCTCCATACATTTACTCTCCACGCATGCGTGGACATCAGGAAGTGACCAGAATTGGCACCAACATCATTCTTTGTTTGGCCCTAAAAGTCATCAACAATGAAATGACATCTGTGCTTCTTTTTAGCTTAACTTGACAAAGTCAAGATAAGCTATTGCCATCACGCGTGCGGATGTCTGTTAGTCTGTGAGGCTGTTCACATTTTCCTTTAGCACAGGCTACACCCTGTAGTTCTTGTCTGATCATCACAAAATTTCATATGCAGGTTTGGAGTCATGTTTAGATGAGAACGTCCCCTTTTGGTTGCTATCGGTCAACCGGTATAGCTGCCCGAGCCCAAAACCTGAAAACCATTAGCACAGTCTACAGGTTGTATTTATGAAGAGATTACATTGTAACTTGGTAGGATGCCTCTGAATAATGCCTAGATGAGAATGTCCCCTTTTGGTCATCATCTGTCAACCGTGATGGCTGCCCAAGCCCGAAACCCAAAATTTTTTAGCACAATCTGCAGGTCATGTTTAATATGGAGGGATTTCATTGTAACTTAGTAGGATGACTCCGGATGATGTCTAGATGAGAACTTCCCCATTTGGTCGCGATCTGTCAACCGTGACAACTGCCCGAGCCCCAAACCCAAAAACCTTTAGCACAGTCTATAGGTCATATTTATGGAGGTATTTCATTGTAACTTGGTAGGTTGACTTCATATAATGTCTAGATGAGAAAGTCCCCTTTTGGATGCGATTGGGCAACTGTGACGGCTACAGGAGCCGAAGCCTGAAAACCTTTAGCATCGTCTACAGTCATATTTATGCAGAGATTTTAGTGTAACTTGGTAGGATGACTCCAAATAATGTCTAGATGAGAACGTCCCCTTTTGGTTGCAATCATTCAGCCTTGATGGCTGCCTGAGCCCCAAAACCTTTAGCATAGTCCATAGGTCGTATTTATGTAAGGATTTCATTGTAACTTGTTAGGTTGACTCCATGTAATGCCTAGATGACGACATCCCCTTTTGGTTGTGATTGGTCAACTGTGACGCCTACAGGTACCTGAAGCCCGAAAACCTTGAGCACAGTCTGCGGGTCATATTTATGAAGGGATTTCATTGTAACTTTGTAGAATCACTCCAGATGATGCCCAGATGAGAATCCCCCTTTTGGTTGTGATCATTCAACCATGAAGGCTGCCCGAGCCCGATGCCTGAATGCCTTTAGCACAGTCTATAGGTCATATTTATGGAGGGATTTCATTGTAACTTGGTAGGTTGACTTCATATAATGTCTAGATGAGAAAGTCCCCTTTTGGATGCGATTGGGCAACTGTGACGGCTACAGAAGCCCGAAAACCTTTAGCATAGTCTAAATGAGAATGCCTAGATGAGAATGTCCCCTTTTGGTCCTGATCTGTCAACCATGATGGCTGCCCAAGCCCGAAACCCAAAATTTTTTAGCCCAATCTGCAGGTCATGTTTAATATGGAGGGATTTCATTGTAACTTAGTAGGGTGACTCCGGATGATGTCTAGATGAGAACTTCCCCATTTGGTCGCGATCTGTCAGCCTTGACAACTGCCCGAGCCCAAAACCTGAAAACCTTTAGCACAGTCTATAGATCATATTTGTGGAGGGATTTCATTGTAACTTGGTAGGTTGACTTCATATAATGTCTAGATGAGAAAGTCCCCTTTTGGATGCGATTGGGCAACTTTGATGGCTACAGGAGCCCGAAGCCCGAAAACCTTTAGCATAGTCTACAGGTCATATTTGTGAAGGGATTTCATAGTAGCTTGGTGGGATGACTTCAAATAGTGTCTAGGTGAGAACGTCCCCTTTGGTCGCGACCATTCAGCCTTGATGGCTGCCCGAGCCCAAAACCCCAAAACCTTTAGCATAGTCTATAGGTCATATTTATGGAAGGATTTCATTGTAACCTGTTAGTTTGACTCCATATAATGCCTAGATGATGACATCCCCTTTTGGTCGTGATTGGTCAACTGTGACAGCTTCAGGGGCCCGAAGCCCGAAAACCTTGATCACAGTCTACATGTCATATTTATGAAGGGATTTCATTGTAACTTCATAGGATCACTCCAGATAATGCCCAGATGAGAATGTTTCCTTTTGGTTGCGATCATTCAACCATGATGGCTGCCCGAGCCCGAAGCCCAAAAACCTTTAGCACAGTCTAAGGTCATATTTGTGAAGGGATTTCATTGTAACCCGGCAGGCTGACTTCATATAATGTCTAGTTGAGAACATCCCCTTTTGGACGTGATTGGGCAACTGCGACAGCTACAGGGGCCCGAAGCCCAAAAACCTTGAGCACAGTGTGCAGGTCATATTTATGAAGAGATTTCATTGTAACTTCGTAGGATCACTCCAAATGATGCCCAGATGAGAATGTCTCCTTTTGGTTGCGATCATTCAACCATGATGGCTGCCTGAGCCCAAAGCCCAAAAACCTTTAGCACAGTCTACAGGTCATATTTATGAAGGGATTTCATGGTAACTTGGTAGGTTGCCTTCATACAGTGTCTAGATGAGAACGTCCCCTTTTGGACGCAGTTGGGAAACTGACTGCTACAGGAGCCCGAAGCCCGAAAACCTTTAGCACAGTCTACTTGCCATATTTATGAAGGGATTTCAATGTAACTTGATAGGATGACTCGTTTTGGAATAATTTCACTGTTACTTTGTTACTTTCATTGATGTACGTTAACTGTGAGGGCCACATACATTAACTGTGAGGTCATATTAACCCACCCCTCAGCTCTTTAGTACAGTGTACACCTCATATTATTTTTATCAAAAGCATAGCATACAGGGAACAGAAATGAACATATTCCCAATTATCACAATTCTGGTCTTATTTCATAATCCTTTCATAAACATTGAACATTATCCTTTTCATCAAACACAACACACAAGTTAAGCTACAGTGTCATTGACACTTTCATTTGAGGATGCCAGACACAAATCGATGCAAGAATTGATGGATACAAGGTGGTTTTGGACATTCAGGGCTGTAACTTGATAATATTTATAAAATTATTTTGTTTCCCAATTTCAGGACATATGCCTGACGTCATCATTTTTAAAAATGATTATTCCACTGTTTGTTAAGTATTCCTTCCCTATCCTTCCATGAACCCTTCCTGTTAAACTATTAAGCTTTTTGGCTATTTTTTAGTGAAATTTTTTATTAAATTTCTTGGGAGTTTAACATTTATTAAAGAATATTATTCGGTTTCTTTCCCAGGGTTACGTCCTCCCCCTAGGGATGTTAGGCCGTTTAGTCTTACATCTTCTTGATGATGTATCATTTTTAGCTCAACTTTGACGAAGTCAAACTTGAGCTATTGTCATGGCCCGTCGTCCATCTGTCCGTCTGTCCGTACGTCAACAATTGGCTATGGCTCGGGCTAGAGGTCGTATTTATGAACCGATCTTTACGAAACTTCTTGTGTACCTTTGTTATGACCCTGGGACGGGAACGAGTGTTTTTAGGTTTGGTCCGAAATTCAAGATGGCTGCCAGCGGCCATTTTGTACCGATGATGCAAAAATCAGTTTTTTGTACAGAACTTCTGTATGAAAGTTCTGATTTGAATAAAGTTTTGTATAAATATTTAGTACCATGGGATACATCACATATAATATGGGTTTTTTTCTCGTGCGTAAATTATGCAAATTAGACTGACTTTGATTTATTTAGTGTTACTTTCAGAGCTGTAAGTGCCAAGCTGCTATGGCTCGGGCTAGAGGCCGTATTTATGAACCGATCTTTACGGAACTTCTTGGGTACCTTTGTTATGACTGTGGGCCGAGAACGAGTGTTTTCGGGTGCGGTCCGAAATTCAAGATGGCTGCCAGCTGCCATTTTGTACCGACGATGCAGAAATCTGTTTTTTGTACAGAACTTCCATATGAAAGCTCTGATTTGAATAATTTTTTGTATGAATGTTTAGTACCATGGGATACATCACATATAATACGTTTTTTTTTCTCGTGCGTAAATTATGCAAATTAGACTAACTTTGATGTTTTTTGGTGTTACTTTCAGCACTGTAAGTGCAAATGCCAATACGGCTCGGGCTAGAGGCCGTATTTATGAACCGATCTTTACAAAACTTCTTGGGTACCTTTGTTATCACCGTGGGATGAGAACGAGTGTTTTTGGGTCCGGTCCGAAATTCAAGATGGCCGATGGCAGCCATTTTGTACGAAATTTGGTGCAATCAGATTTTTGCACAGAACTTCCATATGAAAGCGCTGATTTGAATAATTTTTTGTGTGAATGTTTAGTACCATGGGATACATCACATATAATACGGGTTTTTTTCTCGTGCAGAAATTATGCAAATTAGATGAACTTTGATTTTTTCAGTGCTGCTTACACACAGTAAGTACACATGTCAATACGGCTCGGGCTAGAGTCTGTATTTATGAACCGATCTTCACGAAACGTCTTGGGTACCTTTGTTATCACCTTGGGACAGGAACGAGTGTTTCTGGGTGCGGTCCAAAATTCAAGATGGCTGCCAGTGGCCATTTTGTATCGAAATTAGGTCTAATCAGTTTTTTGTACACAACTTCTATACGGCTCAGGCTAGATGCCGTATTTATGAACCGGTCTTTACGAAACTTCTTCGGTACCTTTGTTATTACCGTGGGATGAGAACAAGTGTTTTTGGGTGTGGTCCGAAATTCAAGATGGCCACCAGCAGCCATTTTGTACCAAAATTAGTGCAATCAGTCTTTTGTACAGAACTTCTGTATGAAAGTTCTGATTTGAATAAATTTTTGTATGAATGTTTAGTAACATGGAATACATCACATATAGTACAGGTTTTTTTCTCGTGCAGAAATTATGCAAATTAGATGAACTTTGATTTATTCAGTGCTACTTATACTCTGTAAGTGCACATGTCAATACGGCTCGGGCTAGAGGCTGTATTTATGAACCGATCTTCACAAAACTTCTTGGGTACCTTTGTTATCACCTTGGGACGAGAACGAGTGTTTCTGGGCGCGGTCCAAAATTCAAGATGGCTGCCAGTGGCCATTTTGTACCGAAATTATGTCCAATCAGTTTTTTGTCACAACTTCTACACAGCTCATATTTGTGAACTGATCTTCACGAAACTTCTTGGGTACCTTTGTTTTCACCTTGGGACAGGAATGAGTGTGTTTTGGGGTGCCTTTGTTATCACTGTGCTATGAGAACAAATATTTTGGGGTTCAGTCAGACCCACTCTGGGAATCAAAGATTTCTTTTCTAGTTTAGCATCTGACTGTCACCCACCTTTACAATACTTGACCTATACATTTGTTACAGGCAATGCTCAGTATTTATGTACAGACCATTACAATACTTTATATGTACCTTTGTTATCAGGTCATTACCTAGATGTTTGTCATTGCTGTGTCACATACTATACATGTACATGTCTTTGTCTTGACAAGTTGAGCTACAGTGTCATTGACACTTTCATTTCTTTTTATGAAGATCTAGCTTTGCATTTGATAGCATTTCAATTTGTTCTGATGTTGGGCCTTTTTGTGTGCCTGATGTCTTCTTTACATTGACGTTGTTTACATTATCAGCATCCTCATATATAGGTAGTTTCTTATATTCGGTTACTGTAATATACTGTAGAATACATGGATTATTAGTCTTGTAGTGTAGCTCAAAAAATTTGTAATTTTGTCCACACATAGGCTCTATCGGGATGTCCTTGGGCTCTTCATGTTCACTTTGGGAACTTGGGCGTTTTTCCAAAAAAACTTTTGTTTACAAAAAATATTTTGAATTTAATTATGATTGCTATTATTCATGTATCTCATATATATATATTGTTGTAGAGTTTGGAGGACTGATATCGACTTTAGTTGATACGCTCCTGCAGACTCTTGTCATTCTTGTGTTGCACTGGGATGATTGATGTTGGAGTTGGGTGTCGCAGTATGTTGTTGGCGGTGAGGTTATGAGGATCATAGCCTCTTACTGCGTTTTAATTCATTCTGTCAGTTTCTATTTTGGAGGAACATGAACATGGTGATGATATTCTGACACCCATCCAAGTGTGCTATCGTCATCGCGTCCCGTGGAGCATATAGAGCTAGCTGCAGTGCTCATTATTGCAAGAGTTAGGGCCTTTGGTTAAAGTTTTTAATCTCTTGCAAGCAGCTATCTTGAAGCAGTACTCCATCCGTGGGTGCCGTAATGCTAGGTAAGTCCATTGTGATCTAAGAGGTGGATTGGATAGAGCGAGCACTATAATATAAATAGCTCACCCAGTGACGACGGAAATAGGAAGGAGGTCTGCAAGTTCTTGTACTCGGCGAGGTCTGATAGACCGCGAGCAAGAGAGGCCCCCCTCTCTAATATAGCAACATCTGGGGTCAGATGTTGTTTTGAGAAACTTGCACAAGCCGGAGCATATGTCTGCCCTCCACTCGGGATGCTCTGTTTAGTCTGCAGCCTGGGTAGGCTTTAGTCAAAGCTTCCTCCGCTACATTCAGAAGGCCGAAATGAAGTTTTCTGGTTGGAAACTTGCACGAGACAGAGCACATGTCCGCCTGCCACTCAGGACGCTCCGTCTAGTCAGCAGCCGGGGTCGCCTTCATTCATGACTTCCTCTGCTACGTTATTTAAGAACACGCAACCGCATCCTAGCTACCCGACTTCGGATATCCATCCTGCTGCACGAAGAAGGAACCACTCTTCGCTCATGAAGTCGCACCATTCAGTAGCTAGGGAGATGAGGCCTTGATCATCAGTACGCTTGGAGAAAGGATCTGGTTTTTGACACACCGTCCCAGGAGCAGCATGCGGCTAAGGAACAGAAATCCGCTGCTCCGCAAGCCTCAATGACGGACTTGCTGTCGCAGATTGCGCAGCTAATCACAGCATCCCAGCAAGTGCAGATGCAGCCTCCCTCAGGCTCAGAATCTGAGCTGTTGGACGATGCTGGGGTGGTCCAGTAGTCTGTTCGCGCAGATGCAATGGACTAAGATTCGCATCTGATTCTCTCGGATGAAAGGGATAAGGAAGAGGATTACCCTTCCCTTTCGGAACAGTACATGGTTGCGATGGCTTTCATCCATCAATACTTCCCTGCTTTTGTTCTGCCAAATTATCTGGGCAAAGGAGGAAGTCCTCTCTTTTCCGGTTCAGTTTATGTAGGTGTTGCAGGCCTTCGTCCATATAGACGATGCCGTATTTATCCTCTTGAGTGCGAGGAAGAAGGCGGTTTCTTATCTTCATCTTCCGTATACATACCGTTTTTTGGACCACGTTCATTTAAAAATGGTTGGGGAAGATGTTCAGAGAGTTATTCTGTGTTTGGATGAGCAGGCCGGGGATCTAGAGGTATCCTTACCTGTATCATTCTCTATTTGCTCAGATGCAATTGAGAGGCAATTTCTTCAAATAGAGAGAAGGTGGACATTATGTCTTACGCAGATAACCTTACAAGAGCAATGGCGCAACGTCTCAGGGGAAAGGAATTTTGAGGACATTTGTACGTCTCTTAGAGTTCTTTCCAGGGCAGTTATGTATACCACGTATAGCTCCGCCCTAACAGTGGCTAATCTGGAGTTAATCAAACGTGATTCTGCCCTTGTGTCATCATCACTGATAAGATGACAAGGTGAAAAGGTCTCTCGAGTCGCTGCGGTTTCCAGACATTTTATTTTCGATGACTAGCTTTCGTTAGTCTATGAACAGGCTACTAAGAAAGCGTCTAGTGCTCTGCTTTCGAAGTTGGCGTATCAACGACCCGCCTCAACAGACAAGCGTAAGGGAGGGAGTTCCAGACAGAAATCGTCAAAAGGAAACTCCTCACAAGGGTACAAGAAACCCTCTTATAATTACTCTGGAGGTCGTCAGTAGCGACTCAGAAAAGGAGCGTAGGTCTGATCAGGACTATAGGTCATACGCCCCTTGGCCGACGATATGAGGTTTTATGCGGGGAGGACATGGTTCCTCCTCCCATAAGCCTCACAGGTCATACAGGTGATAGGTTAGACCTCTATTGCTGGCCAGTTGGCAGAAGGTTATCAAGCTCCGCAAAAAACTGGATAACAATCACGGAAGATCAATGGGTGAGAAGTGTAGTCTCAGATGGCTTACGACTATCATTCCGAGTGAAACCCCACTAACAAGTTGTCCGTGTTGGAAAAATCTTTCATTAATTCTTGCATAAGAGAGTTTCTCCTACCGGAGGTATAAGCTCTCTTATCAAAGGAAGCAATGCAGGTCATCGAGAATCAGGATTCTCAAGATTTTTTACAATCACCTGTTCCTCGTAACAAGGTCAGCCGGCTCGTTCCGACCGGTAACAGACTTGAGCTGGATAATAACTTTATCATGGCTCTAAAAGTTTATTTATGGAAATCATTCAGTCGGTAAAAGCGAGCATTCGAGTGATCGACTATGCAGCAAGCATAGATCTAAGGATCCATACTTTCATGTCCTGGTACATCCGGCATTCTAAAAGTACCTACCGTATAAGGGAATATGCATCAGTTCAGAAAAATATGCTTTGGTCTGAATCTGGCCCCCTGGGCGTTTCACTCGAATAATGAACTCGGTAATGTCTTACTTACGAGCTCATTTGTCTGCGGTAATGTTGGCTTACTTGAACGACCTTCTACAGGGATATGGCAACAGAATTATTCTTCAGAACGATGTTCGGAGTCTACTTCTATTACTCAGATGTCCCGGTTTCATCGTAAACGAGAAAAAGTTGGATCTAGTTCCGTACAAGTTGTCTATTCACTTGGGATTGAGCTTTGAGACTCACAACAATCTGGTTCTCCTGCCGTTACCCAGCACGAAATTAGTCAGTTGTTATGCTCGCTTTTGTCTATGCTCAGATGCATTAATAGTGAGGGAATTCATACGACTGTTGGAGCTGTGCAGAGCGGCTGTTCCGATGGGCCGCCTGCATGCACGTCCCCTCCAGATATTCTTTACTCAGAACTGGAGTGTGAAGATGCTTTCGCTTGAACCAGTATTGTTTTAACAGACCAAGTAAAACAAGGGTTCAAATTGGGCAGATATTCAGTGGTTAACTCCTGGAGTTATGCTGCAACTGCCAGATCCGGCTTCATGATTATGACGAATGTGAGTCAGATGGGTTGGGGCGCGACCCTAAGTCCTGCAGTCTTGAGGTGTCAGGGTCTTTGGGACCCTCGGTTCCAGGAGAAACACATAAACATCAATGAGATGATGTTAATTAGCTAGCGCTACAACATTGGATTCACATAATAACAGACGTCCATGTTCAGTTTGGTCGGACAACTCGACAGTAGTAGCATACATCGGGAACCAGGGTGGCACCCATTCATTTCCATTATGCCAACTAACGGAGAAGATTTTCCTAATATGTCATGAATCATCATGTTCATCTTTTTATCCGTCATATACTGGATCGTCTGAATCTACTCGCAGACTTGCTCTCTCGGGAAGGTCGCCTGTTGGAGTTGGAATGGATGCTCAATAACCGAGTATTTGAACATTTTTGCTACCAGAGGGATCGCCCCATGATAGATCCTTTTGCGACGCACCGGAACAATCAGTTACCATCGTTTGTGTCGCCATGCCCAGACCATTGAGAGCATGCAGTAGACGCTCTGCCGATCTCATGGGGATGGATGATAGGATACGCGTATCTTCCAATTCATTTGACTCAGTAGATTATGTTTTAAATCAAACAGTCTTGTTGTGAATCCTTCTCGTAGCACCTCTGTTGTCACAGAATCCTTGGATCAGTCTTCTCAATGTCTGTTATGGGACATTTCCCGGAAGCTTCCTCCACGAGAGGACCTTCTTTATCAGGGGAAGTTTTTGTTCTTCACGTCCTTCTCCGCCCATAGTGGCATAATGGAGTCGGTTAGACGTGAGGGAACCATTGCAGTTCCTATATTATTTTATGACTAACACAAGAATGATTAAGTAATGCGGGTGAGGAGGGTTCGATATGACTTCGAATCTCCCCTCCCCCCACGCCAATGTGTTTTGAGAAGATTACGGGGCAAGACGTAGTTTTCTTCCCACAGGCCTTGTATGAGTTTAAATACATACATGCATTTCTTCATTTTTCGATTGGCTGCTGGGATGTGGTCTATGGCGACCTCATGGGCATATCCACTTTTTAGTTGGATTGGTTTCCTGTGATTATTCGTCTATATATTATATATGAGTACATATTTCATCATAATTAAATTGCTAGTCTTTGGGTACCTTGGAGGCTGCATAACCAGTTAACTGGTTTTCAGATGATTACATGCAGGATTTTAATGCTCATGCGCATAATAATTATTAGGCTGATGCTTTATTATATACTATGGACCTTTGAAATTATGAATTATTTCAGGGGGCAGTCCATGTCAGAGCCTGTTAATCAAACCTACTTCCATTTCTAGATCCAGGTTTCTATTAATGTTGATACCTCAATCGAATACACCTTGTTTACACTCCTGTATATTCACACGTTTATTGTGTCATAGATATCGGATAGTATACGTTGGGGAGTGTTGTTACTGGAATTTATTGTACACCTGAATGGGATTGCCTGTGGGTTACCTCAGAAGTGTGTTTACTCTCCAGAGATCGTTCATTGTGGTTCGATTGGACATGTGTATGTTATATATTATATTGATGCCGTCTCCGGTGTTCGTTATGTAGCGGGCAAAATTAATTAACGGGATCGTCGCTATAGCCTAAACTTCTGAAGTGGCATTAAGCACCATTTATTAATAATAAATTAATACCTGAGTGCTTGTTCTACGAATATTTATATTGTTTTTTGGTACCGCATTTACTGATTCCAGAGCGCTCACCTCTTTCTTTCTGAAGATCTTTTCAAAAAGGGGGAGGGATTGTTTACCTCTCCTCCGGCTTAATAAGTATATAACTATGAGTGAAGCTGTTTTGTCTGTAATTATATCCTGCATATAGCTGGAGTTTTATTGTGTATGGCGTATGTTTGTGGGGGATATTCTCTCATTCTCAAATACGCCATCCTAATTTTGGGGGCTTAGTCCAGGCTAACCTTAAAAATTTGGAACTTGTTACATCGAATTAGCCTAGCCTTCATGCTAAGTATGCAGAATTACATGAACTGGGCTCCTTTTGTAAGATATGTCTTCGCTATTACTGTATAGAGAGAAATATATGTAATTCCTAATAATTTTAATTTCCTTTCACCTTGGATTACAGGATTGGAACTATGCTGATCTACTAATTCTGAAATCTTAGGCCCTCCAGCTTTTTACAATTCAGCTAGTCTGGGCCATTGGTTTACAGTGTAAAAATATTATAAATTCATAGTAATTTGTATATATTTAGTCTTACCAATGGCCCAAATGGAGAGGGCCCTCCCATGAGTGGGCACTCATACCTCCCTGTGAATTTTTATGTAGTACTCTCTTCTACAAAGAATGATGTTGGTGCCAATTCTGGTCACTTCCTGACGTCTGCGCATGCGCGGAGAGAAAATGAATGGAGGACCAGATAGGACTTTTAATTTTTGGTTTTGCAAGCAAATTTGGGGGATTGGGGGGTTCAAAATTTGTGTTTGGCCTTAATAACTAGCACTAGCTAGTCTGGGCCATTGGTAAGTATAAAAATATACAAATTACTACGAATTTATAATTTTACAGAATGTTTATTCTGTTTATCCACATGGTTACGTCCTCACCGTAGGGGTGTTGGGTCATTTTGGTCTTTCATCTTCTATCCAATGTATCATTTTTAGCTTAACTTGACAAGTCAAGATAAGCTATTGCCATCACACACTTGATGTTCAGAGTCTGCTAAAATTGCTCTGACGTCTCGGTTTCATAGTAAATGAGAAAAAGTCAGATCTAGCTCCGTCGAAGTCATTCACTCACTTGGTAATTAGCCTCGAGACTCACCACAACCTGGTTCATCTGACATTACCCAGAGCGAAATTAGTCAATTGTTATGCTCGCCTTTGTCTAAACTCTCCCGCAGTAACAGCGAGGGAGTTTATGCGACTGATGGGGCTGTGCGGTTCATCTGCGGATCTTATTCCAGTGGGCTGTCTGCGCACATGTCCCCTCGAGATATTCTTTACTCAGAACTGGAGTGTGAAGACGCATTCGCTTGAAACCAGTATTGTTTTAAAGGACCTAGTAAAACAAAAGGTTCAGATTTGGGCAGATATTCAGTGGTTAACTCCAGGAGTTCCACTTCAACTGCCGGATCCGGCTTTCACGATTATGACGGATGCGAGTCAGACGGGCTGAAGCGAGACCCTAAGTCCCACAGACTTGAAGTGCCAGGGTCTTTGGGACTCTTGGTTCCTAGAGAAGCACATAAACATCAAAGAGATGATGTCAATATGACTAGCACTACAACATTGGATTTGCCAAATAGCTAACATACATGTTCAAATTCTGTCGGACAATTCGACAGTAGCTGCTTACCTCAGGAACCAAGGCGGCACTCACTCAGTTCCATTATGTGAATTAACGGAGAGGATTCTCCTATTCGTTCTGTATCATCACGTTCAATTCTCAATGCGTCATATACCTGGTCGTCTGAACGTATTGACAGACTCGCTACCTCGGAAGGGTCTCCTGTTGCCATCAGGGTGGACTCTCAGCAAGTGAATATTCAGGCAGATTTGCTACCAGTGGGATAGTCCCATGATAGATCTTTTGTGACACACCTAAACAATCGGTTACCGACGTTCGTGTTGCCATGCCCAGATCATCGAACGTATGCAGTAGACACTCTGTCAATTTCATGGGATGGGATGATAGGATATGCATTTCCTCCAGCTCCGTTGATTCAGCAGATCTCATAGCAAAATCCTGCTAGTAGCACCTCTGTTGTCACAGAAACCTTGGATCAATCTTCTCAGGTGTTCACTCACAATGCCTGTTATGTTGAAATTTCATCAATTAACATTGGTACCAATGATCTTTAATTTTGCCATTTCATTTATAACTGCCAAGTTCAAGTTTGTCACATTGAGCTATAGTGTCATTGACCCTTTCATTATGCTCGCTTTTGTCTACACTCAGACGCATTAATAGAGAGGGAATTCATGGGGTTGTGCGGAGCATCTGCAGATTTTATTCCGATGACCACCTGCGCATGCGTCCCCTCCAGATATTCTTTACTCAAAACTGGAGTGTGAAGACGCATTCGCTCGAAACCAGTATTGTTTTAACGGACCTAGTAAAACAAAAGTTTCAGATCTGGGCAGATCTTCAGTGGTTACCTTAGGAAGTTCCACTGCAACTGCTGGACCCGGCTTTCACGATCATGACGGACGTGAGTCAGACGGGTTGGGACATGACCCTAAGTCCCGCAGACTTGAAGTGTCAGGTCTTTGGGACTGTCGGTTCCTAGAGAAGCACATAAACATCAAAGAGATGATGTCAATATGGCTAGCATTTCAACGTTGGATTTGCTTAATAGCGAATGTTCACGTTCAAATTCTGTCTGGCAATTCAACAGTAGTTGCTTACCTCAGGAACTAAGGCGGCACTCATTCGATTCCATTATGCGAATTAACAGAGAGGATTCTCCTATATGTCCTGACTCATGGCATTCATTTCTATGTCTGTCATATACTGGGTCATCTGTACTTACTAGCAGATTCGGTCTCTCGGGAAGGTCGCTTGGTGTCATTGGAATGGACTCTCAACAAGCAAATATTCAGACAGATTTGCTACCAGTCGGATCGTCCCATGATAGATCTTTTTGCGACACACATGAACAATCAGTGCAGATCATCGAATGTACACAGTAAACGCTCTGTCAATTTTATGGGACGGAATGATAGGATACGCATATCCCTCCAACTCCGTTGATTCAGCAGATTCTGTTAAAGATCAAACAGTCTTGTTGCAAAATTCTGCTAGTAGCACCTCTGTCATCACAGAAACCTTGGATCAATCTTCTCAGGTGTCTGTTATGGTCACTTACTCTCCCTATTTTCATATCATGGCATTTATAATGCTGCTATATTATGATTATTATCATTCTACCATCATTTAATCCTTCATACCCTGCATTTTAAACATTTTTCTTAACATTTTTAGTTGCGTTTAGTTTTCTGTTTAGCTCAGAATTTCATGTTTAACTAAGTGTTTAGGCCAGCTGCTGTGCTCCTTTTCTTCCCATGGCACTTATATTCATCATACATGTTCCTCAGTATCATTGTTCCATGATTAACCCCTCATACCCTGCATTTTAAACATTTTTCTTGACATTTTTAGTTGCGTTTAGTTTTCTGTTTAGCTCAGAATTTCATGTTTAACTAAGTGTTTAGGTCAGCTGCTGTGCTCCTTCTCTTCCCATGGCACTTATATTCATCATACATGTTCCTCAGTATCATTGTTCCATGATTAACCCCTCATACCCTGCATTTTAAACATTTTTCTTGACATTTTTATTTGCGTTTAGTTTTCTGTTTAGCTCAGAATTTCATGTTTAACTTAGTGTTTATGTCAGATTATGTGTTTTACTTTTAAGAGGTTGTGTTTAGGTAAGCTTTGTCACATGTTGTGAGCCTGTTTGATACAGTTCTTGTGTTTGCCATAGTTACTATCAAAGACCAATGTTGGTGAAAAGCAAGGGAGGGAAGACCTCCTCTTGTGTCAGTAGTCTTGAGACGGTGCTGGGATGGTTTTAATGTGTAGCTCGGTGTGAAGCAATAACTATGTCTCATTTATGTATGGTTTTTATAGTTTAGTTCACTGTGAATCATTTGTATATGTCACGTGTCAAACAGGTGTTAATATACAATCCTTGGACACTTTTAAATGAGTATAAAGAGTCTCATTCTCTGGACTATCTTTATATATTGGTTTTCCATCACCGAATTGGCATAATGGGTTATGCTGGCATTAAATAGAAAATTATATATTATGTAATACTCGATTACATTGTTGGTGTTATGATTTTCTCTTCTCTCGAGATATAATTCCTATCTTTTCCTATTCTTCTGAAGGAGCTATCCTTTCCTGAAGTAATTAAGAGATTGGATTTTCCCTAAAGTCCTAGGCCCTCCAGCCTTTTTACAATTCAACTAGTCTGGGCCATTGTTTGTTGTATAAAAATATGATGAATTTTAAGTAATTTGTATATTTTTAAACTTAACCAATGGCCCAGACGGGTATGGCCCTCTCCACTGTTTATAACATTTAACAGACAATCTGTAGAAAGAATGATGGTTGGTGCCAATTTCGGTACCTTCCTGGATACTGCACATGTGCAGATCTCAAAAGTATGGAGGACAAGATAGGACTTGATTTTTTCGGTTTAGCATGCAAATTTTGGGGATTGGGGGGAAAATTTGTGTTTGGCCCTGGATTAATTTTTGAGTTAGCACCAGCTGGTCTGGGCCATTGGTAAGTATAAAAAATATACAAATTACTTAAAATTTATCATTTTTGGCTGTTTTTATTGAAATTGTTTGTTAAATTTCTTGGGAGTTTAACGTGTATTACAGAATGTTTATTCTGTTTATCCCCATGGTTACGTCCTTACCCTAGGGGTGTTGGGTCAATTTGGTCTTACATCTTCTATCTGATGTATCATTTTTCCTTCCTATGAAGATCTAGCTTTGCATCTGGTAGCATTTAAATTGGTTACTGACTTTGGGCCTTTTTGTGTGCCTGTTGTCTTGTTTCCTGTTTTTTTCTGTTGACGTCATTTACATTTGGCAACACCCTTAACATGTAGTATTTCGTATTATAATACTTTAGAATTACTCTAGGATACATTGATTATGATTCCGGTAGAGTAGCTCAAAATAAATTGGTGTTTGTTCACACTTTGGCTCTATCGGGATGCCCTTGAGCACATGATGTTCCCTTTTATAATTGTTTCAAAATTAATTGCTATTTTCATGTATCCTTACCATGTATTTTTGATGTAGGCATGGTTTCGACTGTTTTGGATTGTAATTAATTATGAAAGCTGACTGCTCTAAATGCAAGGTGAGGAAGTTTTTCTCGGATTTACCATTAGGTAGGGATGTATTAGAGAGAAGAGAATTATCCCTCCTGAGGAGTAGTAGATTTGAGATGTTAAGTGCTAAATGTTGATAGCATACAAATTACGAGACACTGATTGGAATGGAGGACTGTGTTGTCAAGTTCTTCAAACTGATAAAATCTGGCAGCAAAAGCTGCCTAAAAGGGCCTGCCAATACAAAAATCTGTATAAGCTCTCTGGAAAGACCCGTAAGCAGTTCTCAAATCAACATAGGAATACTAATAGCCTTGGGATGAATGTTTAAGAGTAGATGCAGCTTCATTAAGAGGTAGTGGTGAAGATGACAAATACTGAGCTATCTATATGTCTGAACCGCTTTAATGGAAAAAAATGTAAGAGCAGTTGAAGAAGCCAGAATTTGACGTTTTAGCCAAAAGCTGTGCATTGATGGTCTAAATTGTGTCATTCACTATCACTAAAGAAGACTGCAACAGTCTAGACAGAGAAGAAGATTGTAAAGCAGTAGCAGCAGATCTTCTTTCCACGGTAGACATATGATGAGATGACAATGGAACAGAATCAGGTTTGACTTTAGGAACGTGATCAAAAATGAAATCAATCAAGCTTGTGAAATAAGAAGATTGAATGTTGTCATATTGTACATCAGTACATTTTTCACGATCAGTGTCTTCGTCTGTAGTAACGTAATGCTGTTCTCTTCTGTAAGGAAGAAAATGCTTGAGCCAGCTGTCTGTAAACAGATTGTGAACTTGTAGACACATGTAACAAAATTACAGAACTAATTCTCTGTAACCATTCCCATAATCGAATAGTTGAAGCTCAGTGTATGGTGAAGACTCGTTTATATCACTAGCAAAATACAGATTGAGAATAATTTAATGAACCAGTTCTTCGAGAATCCACACAGAAAGCAGGGTAAGTACCACCTTAAGAGCAAGGTCTAGTTGCAACCTTACTGCTTACTTGCTTTCGCCGTAAGCTATGAGTGTTAACATATCCGATCGATTGCTTCAGATGGATAGGATAAAAATATGGTACATTAGAAGAGCTTATGATGTACTAAGATTGATGAAAGCCAGACGTACCTGTCAACCTACCTGAAAACTGGCTTTCATGGATAGCCCTGTGATTATCAACCTCAGTCTATAAGCAAGATGGAGCAATTTTACTATACTGCATAGTAGGTGTGGTATACCCCTCCATCTGTTTCTTGCTTACCCCATGTAAGGCTCACAGTTGAACTCTGTAGACTCACATTAGCCTTCATCCATGATACCGTGATGTCAATTATGGATCCGGAATGTCTGATATCCTGGGATATCGGGTCTATTCTAGACAATGGTACAGAGACTATATACAGAGATGACTCCGGTCGCGAACCATTGAAAGAAAGTCTGTCGAATCCTCCTGGTTCTGAACCCATAGCACCATCTGTGACATATGCCTTTCAGGTCTAGGACACTCCTGAAGACTGACAGAGAAGACACATGCCTGTATGTTTCTCATCTACAGTCCTTAGACTTAGATCGAGTGTCATCCCTAAACCCATTAGCCTGTGTACATACAATCCATCGTTGACAAGGTGGAAATGTGTTGTCCTATAACAAGAAAATTATTGTTAGCATCAACAATACAATCAAAAATAGGAGGAGGAGGAGGTGGTGCTGATGGAATCAGCAAACCCTTGGGTCCTTCTTAGCATTGGACATCAGAGTAAACTTCAGTTTGGACCACAGGAGGCAACGCCGATGGAATCAGCCAAATCTTGTGGTCATTCTTAGCACTGGTCTTAAGAGTAAACTTCAGTTTGGACCACATCCTTGAGACTAGATGCTGCAATCTGCACAAAGAAAATATGGACCCCATCCATTACAAGAAAAACAATGTTTGATTCTTGAGATGGCATCTATCACAGGTAGTAACTCGAGGCATCTTTAACACAGCAACCTGAAAAATATGAATACAAGATTAGATTGCATATGAAACAAAGAAGAAAAAAGCCATTGAAACCTAAGAATGCATGTTTATAAATTGACCTGATTCTAGGTAACAATATATAATACTCAGAAAGCAATATAGACATAACCTTAACCCAATCACTTACTACATCTGGAAAAACGCTAACTTCTGGTTAGGTGGTCCATTAACTGAAACTGTCAGAGTGGAAATGGTCCTAAAAAAGGAGAACATTACTTCCAAGCACAGTAGAAAAAATGAATTGGATTATAAATTATTAATGCATAAAAGAAACAACAACAAGCCTAATCCAAATATGTATAATACTTTTGAAAAACAGTCAACAACCCCTACTTTGGAGGGGGGGGGGGGGGGGATGGGAGGGGGGAAAGGTGCAAGTTGCATCAAAAAAGCTAGAATGTAGAAATTATGCCTTCACAAATCTCATCATAACCATGCTCTGTTGTAGTCATAGGCTCAACAGCCACTGCAAGGTGAAGACAGATGGTGAAGTAGGATATTGTAACGGTAAAGCTGTAGTCCAGACCCAGAGGATCATGACAGCTGACCCCTGCCATGCCTCCTCAGTCACCAGCCCACAGATAGACCAATTTTAGGAGCCATTACAGACCAACCCCAAACCCAGTGCAACAGTATACCCATGGTTCAGACCCAGAGAATGATAACAGCTAACCCCTGTCATCATCCTCAGTGATTGTTCCACCGATACACTAGTTACCAACCACCTACTTGAATAAGGCCAAGTTAAATCTGCGAAACGGTTACACTGGTAGGGGCAGGGATTAGGACAATGGCAGTGGCAAGGTTGCATGTACAAGGATATTAAGGGAGATAACTAGGGCTGGGAATGGATTTGATTTGGGAGTGGAAATATTGGGAAGAAAAGAAGTAGCTTTGGGACAAGCCACCCCTTTTATCTATGACTACTAGAAAGATTGTATTAATGTTTTGATACTTGAGTTTAGGTTAGCGTTCACTCTTGAACAAATGGACACAGGCGCCTTGTATCCCACACTCCAAGAGTGACGGCCAAGCTAAAGGAGGGAAAATTATCCCACATGCCGAATGTCCAAATGCATCGATAATAACTCCTGTCAGGATTCCGACATCAGTAGACTAGGTCTACAGTTAAATTAATTAATAAAAGAGCATGTTAAACTCATAATTTATTATTTTAAGAACTAAGAATATTATTTATTTACATTATATACAATTTAGGGATCCCACTCACTCATTCATACCAGACAAAACACCACAGGACAAATACAGACATCACATAACATCAACACACAATGACAACATGAAAGTGAACATTCTGATGAAGTGCAAGTGAATATTGCACAAAGGATGAAATTTGATTGATGATGATTAGTAGTTATTAACCCAAGGATGAGCCAATTAGAGAGATCTCATCATCAGGATAATCTCTACCAATCCCTGTAGTCCCAGACTACGTGCAGTCCAACTGCACATCTGGTGTAATCTTGGATTACACCAGATAATTTGCCTAAAGTTGGCTGATGCATCATCTACACATAGCGTACATATTCATAACTATGGCAGATGTGCTTAAAATGATTATAAAATTGTTAAAACAAGATACAACTGAGCAAAACACTACAGTTTATCTCCACACTATATTCCCTTTTGAGTATACAACATACTAACTAGTTGGACAACAGGTTCCAACAACAATACCACTTTACCATCACCCTGTACAGTACTGGGAAGAGCCCTTTTCATACTCTCACCACAACTGCACAGGACGACAAAAGGAGGTGTACAAAAGGACACCAGATAAAATAATTACTCTACCATTTACAGTTATTTAATTTAAATAGAGTATGATTAGACTGCTGGACTATGGATGGAAAGGATATATGGGGTTTGGGGTTACGCAACAGGAAATATGTGATTTACACATATTGTAAAACATGGTTTAATTATGGGTATGTGTTTTACAAACACATGGGCTAAAAGTCGCCTGAGGTGCTGTATGCAGCTGGAAAGAGCCATAGCATAACCAGGGCATATGCAATTTACAGGTGCATGTTTTACAAACATGCGGGTGAAGTGGAGTTTGGGGTGTTGTATGCAGGTGAAAGGAGACATAGCATGAGATCCCTTCAACAACATCCAACACATCAAACTAGGATAAATACTAAAACTTCTTATTTAATAGCATTTAGGTGGTCGGGGAGATTTCTAAATATGAACAATGATCCCAGGTTCACTTTCATGAGGGACAAAGTATGGTACTCAGGAATGACAAACAGAAATAGAGAAAAACCTAATTACTGACTAGGTTTCCCGAGCCCTAATTCAATCACTGTTGTATTGATACGAAAGGAAATTTTATGCACATTCATACAAGGGGTATATTAATTTAAAGCCACATTTGGCTCTGAGACATATGAAACCATTGTTACTTAAGTAACTATCTATATCAAACCTATGGTGATATCACCTAAACATCAAAACTAAATGCTTTGATATATAAGACATTCTGACCCCTTCAGGCTCTGATGTCATACGACTTTTCATACATTCTGGCCTCTTCAGACTCTGATGTCAACAATATCTGACACATTCTGGCCCCTTCAGGCTCTGATGTTACTCAGATATATATAATTTCTTTAAAACTTTCACATTTGTGAAATGAGACTAAAAAGGTCTATTTATAGGCACCCAGGGCTTTGGAAGAATATCGAGCAAGGTGAAATGGGTGCTTTCCAAGCAATATTGGTCAGGCTAAACTAAAGGGGCTATATGGACAGTTTACGTAACTTTTAAATGTGGATCTATGTCCTCCTAAGGACAACTACCAAGAACACTAACCAATAAGGATAGTACCCACATTGATTAATCATGGTGGACCCAGCCGGAAAGAGCCATATATGCGAGCTCTCTCCTACAGTCTTCACCATGGTTAATACTTGAAGGTATGAACTTCCTACTAGAATTAGTAAAGGGACCGGTATTAAGCATTATGGGCAAGGGTCATAATTAATTATGATCCTCCCAAAAGGGGGTTAATAGAAATTCCAAATGCTGACTTATATAGCAAATGATTATTTTTTTTTTAATGTAAGTCCTAGGCCAAACCAAGAATATAACTCACAAAATTTGCGACACTGTACCGCTCTGGACTGAGCCGTATTGGGATCATTGCAGATAGTCCAGCATGGCAAACCATGTGTTGTTATATCTAGGGTTTTTACTAACCATTTCTAATTTTTTATACAATATATGGGCTAGCATGGGGTAAGGGTGGGGCAGTAATCATAATGTATGTAAAACTTTTAACTGGACATAATGCAAGCTACTATGAGATGGTGTGGGGTACATTCTAGGAAAGAGCCAAGTTTTTGATTTAAAAGTAATATAAATTATAATGAGACATCATAGGTCCTGTGATATACTACTGGGAACACATTTATCTAAAATTAAATTTTAGGAAGACATTTTACCCATAGGCCAAAAAAAAAAAAGGGATTGAAGTCTGGCCCCGTACAGGCACGGCCTCACACACAAAAGAAAAAGGGGGTGGCTGAAGTCTGGCCCCTTACAGGCACGGCCTCACACACAAAAGAAAAAAGGGGGGAACTGAAGTCTGGCCCCATACAGGCACAGCTTCACACAAAAAGGGGACTAGAGGCTGGCCACATACCGGCACTGCTCTGAAAATTGAATAAATAATAAATGGGACTAGAGGAAATTACTCTAACAAAGCATTCCTAAATTCCAATGCTTGTAGTAGGCTGAAATGTGCTTATTTTACTTTTAATGACCAAATAGAAATTTTGTCGATTATCTATGCATCCATTTTGCAGTATAATTACAAAACAGATACATATATAGCAAGCAAAACCTCTATGAAATTCCGTAAAATCTGCCAATCTGCAGAAACCTCTTCTGCCAAAGTCAGTAAGAATTTATACTAAAACTTTAGGTTTTTTTTTATTAAATCTGCCAAAATTTCCAGAAAAACTCTGCCTATGATTTAAAATTTCTGCAATCTTTGATGGAAATAAATAAATAAAAAAAAATAAAACTTACAAGATTTTGAAATTCCTATCCTTAACTTCGCGTTCCTAAACCAAAATTTTCAGCCCCCCGCTTACAAACAGTCTTCTGCTTTTATAGTGTCAATTTTCTGCCGGGTCACATGACTTCAGCCAGAATTCCGCAAAGGTCAGACTTTGAACTCTGCAGAACTCTGCCAAAGGCAATCGCCTGACAGACAATTAACACCTAACATAATACTTGTGCGAGACAAACACCGATGTTGGCATAATCCAGTAACGGTATTTATCCCAAACCAAGCATATTACCACTAATTAAAACACTAATTAATCGCTAAATGGGGGAATTACAGTACGGTTCACTGAGGTGAACTTGGAAATTCCAAGTCAGCTTTTATAGGTCAAGATTTCCCAGTAGGCATTACGACAGTGACGTCCTTGACTTCTTGTAGTACAAAATTTACACTCACATGTTAAAATAAAGATGAGTGAATTTGAACCAATAAAGCTACGAAACCAACATTATATTATGTCCTGGATAATTTTACTGGCAGAAGGAGTTGTGACAAAACATTTATACTGCTTAACATCCAACAGATAAGAATTTATAACCTACGGTATGCATTGATTACCACAACGACATTTCCCAACTTACACCAGGTTAAAGAATATACCGATACCCCTAAACACTGGAATCCACTGAAATGTTGTCATGGGACGTTGTAAACAATTTTAAAAAAATCTGTGGGGCGTGAATACAATTTACAAAAGGGTGTATTTAAGGTATGGATCTTTTAAAAGTGGCATTTGTTACAATATATTGACAAAAAAATAACACATGTGTGAAGAATGTAGAAAGTGCAGGGAAACAATTGCAGGAAAGTGGTTTGTCACCTACATAAATGCATATGAATGAGTAAAATTACCCATACTCAGAATATACAACTTTTTTGGACAGAAAAAAGATAGCTCAAAAATAGGGCCTACGTCATTAAATTTCCACTATGTCAAAACTTTTTAATACCCAGTCAAAAAAAAAAATTCTGCCCTGTCAAAAAAAAGTACTCCAGTCAGTATTTTCAGATCGGAATTTTTAGCAACAGCACCGGTACACATTTCTCTGTAGTATTTCAACTTCCAGTTCCTGTTTTCCTCCATATTTTCATTCTTCGAATTTCTGACTATGAAATAAATGTTTTCTATGTTGGTATATGTAACAACTTATGAGGAAAATGCCACTATCTTTTCAAATTAATGCCAGACTGAACATAATCCTGCAATGGAGCGTCTTTGGCTTGGCATGTTGTCAACAGCCAAGTTGATTGTAGCCTTTTTCAATACATGTGTTAAGATAACACTAGTCCAGAGTTTGTAAAAGATTTCTTCCTGAAATGAAAATATATTTTTTTCAGGTCTCTTTTTTTCAGATTTCAGAATATAAAATAAAAATAAAAATCCTCCTGCCCTCATCCAAAATTTGAGGCACAATCGCCTGTGAACATAGACATTTTGTTTTAATGGCCAACGTGACAAATAATCGATTCGTTAGCAAATCCAGACTAAGAATTTTAAAAAGCATTGCTTAAAAATCAGCATTTATCTTCAGCTAGTTTCTTCTATTTCATCTATAACAGCACTGAGAATCCCAAAACACTTCTAGAAGTCTTCCATAATTGCAGTTTTCTTGAATTTATACTGAGAGAAAATTCAGAGGTTCCTCCATTGTGAAAAAGTGGAAATTGACTTTGCACATGACCATCTGGAAATGGACAATAAGTGAGTGACTGTTCTTTGTAGGATACAAGACACCAGGTTTTGTACACCCTGCACAAATGGCATCTGGTCAGACTGGTTTGGCTTACATTTTGTCTTTTGACTGTTTTATAGTCTCCTAAGGGTTTTTCTGTAGGATTCTTCAAAATTTGCTCTCTTTTTCATCCGAGAGATAGTTTGAGATTAGGCACTTGTGTTACTTTGGTAAGAATTGAAGAAACGAGTGTTAGCTCATAACAATATGTTAATGTATTGAAGCATGTTGAAACAGCTGAGATTCCACCAATGTCACTCTTGAAATTATGGGTTATGATGATTTCATGTGGCTTGTGGGGTAAGAATGATCCTCAAGTGGTATGGTGGGATGGGTAGTTCAGTGGAAGAGAAGCAGGATATGCCTTCTTTGTTTACAGAATGCAGACAATGCTCAAATAGTCCAAAGATCATTAAATACTGAAATGGAGATGGTTACTTGGGGTGGGTAAGATAGATCTATCGCACTCGTCTATTCCCTGTATAGTATATCAATAGGCAGGTAGTGGGAGAAAATATTATAAGAGATCATGCATCCTTTCCATCCAATAACAGTAGGATGTTAGTCTAAAACCTGATTTGATTAACTACTGAGAGCATGGGCTTATGTCAGTTTTGTGAAACAATTCAAGTTTAACTATACATCATTTTTAGCTCACCTACATCTGTAAGATGTGGTGAGCTATTGTCATAACCTCGGGCATCGGCGTCGGTGTCGGCGTCCGGCATGTCCAATATTGTAAGATTTAATGTTAAGGTTAATTTCTCAAACATCAGTGGGCTCAGGCCTTTGATATTGTATATGTAGGTTGTAGGGGACTATCAGAACAGTATTTAACCCTGATACTACGACTTTTTTCCAAATTTCACCTAAAATTTTCTGCCAAAAGTTGTTGTAAGAATTTGCGTTTAGGTGTTGTAAGAATTTGTGTTAAAATCAGCTTTTGTGCAGATTGTTCTGCTTTAACTTCTCATTACTGTTGATTTTCATATTTCAATAACAACTGTAGGTATTAACCCTACTGTATGCAGAAATTTAACGAAATTTTCTTTTTTTTCACTCAAAATTTTCATGTTTTTCTCGGACTTAGTAAATTTTAAGTTGTAAAACTTTGTAAACTTTGTGTTTAAGTGAGTTGTGTTTCTATGCGTCTTTTCAGGCGATTAATATTCTACACTTGGGTTACTGAACTCCACTGCAGTAATATTTAACCCTCATTACATGCATATTTGAGGAATTTGAGGCTGATTTTCTACCAAAACTTGTTGTAAGAATTAGCGTTTAGGTGTTGTAAGAATTTGCGTTCAAGTCAGCTTTTGTGCAGATTGTGATGCTTTAACTTCTCATTACTGTTGATTTTCATATTTCAATAACAACGGTAGGTATTAACCCGACTGTATGTAGACATTTAACGAAAATTTTCTTTTTTTTCAGTCAAAATTTCATGTTTTTCTCGGACTTAGTAAATTTTAAGTTCTAAAAGTTTGTGTTAAGGTGAGGTGTTAAGGTGAGTTCTCAAAGATCAGTGGGCTCAGGCCTTTGATATTGCATATGTAGGTTGTAGGGGACTATCAGAACAGTATTTAACCCTGATACTATGACTTTTTTCCAAATTTCACCTAAAATTTTCTGCCAAAAGTTGTTGTAAGAATTTGCATTTAGGTGTTGTAAGAATTTGCGTTAAAGTCAGCTTTTGTGCAGATTGTGGTGCCTTCACCTCTCATTACTGTTTATTTTCTCATTTCAATAACAACTGTAGGTATTAACCCTACTGTATGCAGAAATTTAACTGATTTCTTTTCTTTTTTTCAGTCACAATGTTCACATTTTTGTCTGACTTACTCAATTTTAAGTTCTAAAAGTTTGTGTTAAGGTGAGGTGTTAAGGTGAGTTCTGTTTCTATGTGTCTTTTCAGGCAATTGATATTGTACGCATGGGTTACTGAACTACATTGCGGTAACGTTGCGCCCTTATTACATGCATATTTGAGGAATTTGAGGGGGATTTTTGGGACTTACATTCACTTTCTTTAAAAAAAATTTTTTTTAACTTTTTTTTTTATTTAATACTTTCTCATACTTGTTACTAGTAACATTAAGGCTTATTTTAGTTGTTGATATGATGTATTTTTGTTGGGACTTATAGTCACTTTCTTGAACGAATGTTTTTCCGCAACTCCTCTTTAACCAATGAATGTACTTCAATTACAATTTCAGTAATTTATGAAAGCCTTTCCTAATTCTTATTTATGATTTAATATCTGGCCTCACGATTCATATTCTTAATCATAAACATTTCTAAAAGAAAAAAATGCTTTTATATCCAATGATTCTATGTTGAATTGATATATAATAAATGCAGAAATATAGGCTTTCCAAAGCCATCACATAAACCACATTAATCATTTGATGCCTAGTTAATGATTTATATTAACTAAATATTAGGCATGTTACATTGGAACGACATTATCAAGCGCGAATGTAGGTGAGCGTTGGGATGTAACATCCCTCTTGTTATTATTTGCCTGTTAAATTCATATTGATTTTAATATTTTGATTATTTTGCAGGGGTGTGGATTCGGTTTTCGTTACACTCATTTACCACATTTAGTGCCTTCCAGAATCCAGCCAAATGAAATTGGTTTTGCTAGTTTGCAAAGTATGTATCATTTAGCCATGTTAACATTTTCAACACTACATCCAAATATAACCTGAATTTACTACAGTGGAGCCAACTCAATTTGTTACTTCTTAGTGGAATTACTCTGTTAATTGTGCATAACATCCCAACTTAAATGGCTACTTCTTAATTGATAACCAACTTAAAAGCACACACATTACATGTACATTGCCTGTATGAACTGATAATTGAGACCCCACTTATTGTATTGTGTGGCGGGGTCTGAAACCCAACCTTGTGACACCATTGAGATTACACGGTCAATTTGTTTTTTTCCCGCGCATTTTTCATCAAATCCGATTAAAAAAAGGCATGATACAGTAAAACAGATATCACAGTTTCCTCAAGCCGAGTCTATTCATCTTGGTTGGTCTGTTGGCCTCCTGAAGTGGGACATTTTGGCCTTTTATGGGGCTGAAACGTCCCGGCCGAAAAATCCCAGGCCAAAACATCATGAACCTATCTACTCCTGTAACATGAACTCATACAGTTGAATTCCAGTAACATGCATCGGCACAGGCCAATGGTATGAATGTTCTTCATGTTAGCTTGATTGTCTGGGCCGAAATTAATAGGGAAAATCTGTCCAACTAGAAGCATGTGATGAGCAGCGACCTTGTTACGAATGGTACACCTTTAAGTTGATCTTGTAGGCGGTGTTTTGACTTGATTAAAGTTTAAAATGGTCGTACATGTAACATTATTAAAGTGAATAAATAGACAATAGTTCACTGCTTGGAGTAACATACGATGTTTATTCTCGAATGGGATGTGGAAGGTCATTTTCAAGAGGCGCTAGCCGAGTGAAAATAATCCCCACATCCCACGAGAGAATAAACATTGTACGTTACTCCAAGCAGTGAACTATTGTGTTTATTATATTTCCCTGATAATATCTGCAACACAAATACTCCTCTTGCATCATCCAAGAGCAGTTTCCCAAGGTCGCTCAATTTGTTTTGATGGTTAGAAAAATCGGTGCATGAACACAAAAACATGAATGAATGAACTGATATGACATCATCAGAAAGGAATGCAATGACGCTCATTTTCAAATGGAAGTTCAAGTGACGTGAGATATGAACTTATGAAGGAAATCAACACATTTTAGAGAAATAATTCAATCAGTCACCATGGATGAGTAGTCATGTTCAACTTCTTATAACTTTGTTGGATATGTACATAGTTATTGTTCGCTGTCAGTTGGAAAATCAAGAAGAATATTTGTCAAGTGGATTGGGTGTTATCGCTGGATTTCAAGGTGGAACAACTGCAATGGTTGATCACAATGTTTATGGTCGGATTGTTTATTGTGCTTGTTCCGAATATATTCCCAAGATGTTGTTGGATCATAGAATTTGAGATGTTCGATAGTTGGTTGGTAGTTATGGCATTCATAGAAGATTGTGCAGTTGTACTTTGGGAATGGCTTGAAGTTGACAAACCCGATACAGTTGCTATCGGAATTTGTGGCTGAATTTGTAAATTCGATTTGCACGAAGTTGATTCATTTGAGAGAATAGATGAGATGTGTCTTTCCTGGTGAGTATTTATTCTTGAGTAGTTGTTTATACTGTTAATATTTTTATGTCCCGATATTTGGACAATGTGGTTTGGAGGTACATCTGCGTCACCCAATTTCTGAATAAGATGCTTACTATGATTTGTCAATCGCTTTTCAGAAGGCAACCCACCGTCAGTTTTCATATTAGACATGAACTTGTAGATTTGGTTCATCCCCAGGCATTGGGTTTTTGAACCATTTTTGTCCCTTCTCAAAATAAGAATTTTCATAGATTTGTTTCCTCGTTTCAGCCATAATTGAAATGTAAATGGAGAGCCTGGCTGTCATATTCCCGATGGACGTTTCTCCCTGTACAATTCATAAATACGTACTGGATTTCCTTCTGGCTCTGAAGTTTCATATGCTTTAGGTTTTATCGTTCTATTTTGAGGATTTTCGCCATTGTGGGTTTTTGTGTGTCTCTTGTCCACCACTAGATATTTTCGCCCTGATTCGCCTTGACCAACGCTAACGTCTCCCCATACCAGATCATACTGCTCCTTCCCTCCACGCATATCACAATGCATAGTAAATGTTAGCCACAATGAGTTCAATATAGATTTTGGTGAGTACGGTCCCAAAACTTTCTTCTCGTACAGCATATCAATTTCAGTATCAGTTATTTCTTCGGTAGCATTTGGTTTATTGCCCTTGCCCAAAGATTTCAACTGCTTCTGCTTTATTTTAAGGGCTTCTCTGGCCTTTGCAAATTTTGAGTTTGAAGTAATACATTTGCTGTAATTGGCATTTTTCAAGTGACGACTGATACTTGAATACAAAGCTCTAAGTGTGGAAGGTTTGTACTCCCTGCCAACCTTGCGCCGTACTGATGCGAGAAAGTGAGAAATGTAATCGTACAAATCACTGGAGTCAATGTCTGCTATTTCTCCTGTGTAACTGTACTTTGCTTTAAGAAATTGCTGGAACAATCGGAAATCCAAAAGAGTTTTCTTCATCGTATTTTTGTTTTGATTTTGAACAATGAAATCAGTCAGTTCGCTATTGTCCATCATTTCGAATTGACCATATTCCACTGACGTGCCCTCAGTTGGAGAAATAATGTCACTACCGGTGGCTCCAATAACATCAGCTTCCCCAGTGGAATAAGGTTGAAATAATTCCAAAAGAAACTTGTCATCTATCGTATCTAGAAGTTTCACATTTGACGCAAATGCATCCATTTCTGAACCACTCGGTATGTATACAAAGCAGACGTAAACTCGCAACAGTGTAACTTGCCGTAAGGGGAATGATCCAACACACTGACATCATTGATAGTAAAATAGTCTGTCATGACTGGGAGTAGAATATCGCCGTGAGAGTTGAATAACACTTTCGAGGTCGTGGGAGAAGGATATGGTTTTTATTTACAAAGTAAAAAAAAGCTGTAGAAATATAATAATTAGGATTCACTTCCAGTGAATGAACATGAAAGAATATAGCAGAGGGGTGGGGGGGGGGGGGGGAAGGCTTGCTAACAGCCAGCAAATAATAGAAATATACCGAGCTAATTTATTAGCAGACCTTCCCCAATCTATGTAATGTTAATAATGGGTCCCAATATTGCTCCTATCTTTTGTTTTTCAGGTTCATTTCTATCAGTTAGCTTGCTATTATATAAATGAAGTACCTGGCATTCTCGTTTTTTATTTGCACAAATGTTTATCATCATTTACAACTTTAGTTGATAATTCCAGCAATTATCAATTATCGTCATTTTATTTTCTTGCCTCCTTTGCAAGGAAAAAACACTGAGCTGTTTTTTTCCAAGAGAGGATCTTTTTGGAGCAGAACTTTCCAAGAATTCTTCGAAAAACTTATACTTTTTCTCTTAAAAAAATACTTCTACTTCTTAGATCAATGTTGAAAACAGCAAACCATCATAATGTCAAACTTGAAAAATGACTAAAGGAAGCTTGAAGTAAATGGGAGCATATCCCATTACTAAAGTAAGCAGTATCAAATTTTGAAAAGGCCAGAAAAAAATTCTAAACTGAAAAATATTGATTTAATTGTATTTATGCATTTCATTCATTTCGTTGTAATAATGTTTAAACTCTTGTCATTTAGTTTATTTACAGTATATAATGAAAGAGTCATTGAGATAACTGGAATGTGTCACTGAGCTGAAAAAACACTAATTAACCCCGCCTCTAATAAGTAGTTCCTCTATAAATAGATTACATGACCTTAACTGACCTGGACAAAAGGTGATTGCATTGCATAATCATACATAATTACTGGGGTTTTTGGAGACTTGTTTCATACAGGTGATGTACACGTAATGAATGTCCATACAGACATCATACATTCAGTACATATTTGACTTGTTATTGACATATAGGTTATAAAAAATTGTTCAAAAAATTTACTTCCACTGAATTCCCGACGTTTATAGACTCCTTCACATCAGAACATCCAGTATAAACATTTAATCTATTATAGCTTGCTTTATAGAGTTTCATGAGCTCTGTCAGACAACATATAATAGAATAAATATTCAGTTTATTAGAATAGCGGAAAATGTCAAAAGGTCTATTAACTGGTTGAGTCCTCAAAGCCACTATCAGGGCTTTCAAAGAAATGAGGGTATCAGAGTAAAACCCAACATATTTTTATACTGTGCCAATGACCCAGACTAAGCTGGTGCTAACTCTTTAAATTTCAGGGCCAATCACAAATTTTGCCCCCCCCCCCCCATCCCCAAAATTTGCATCAAAATTAAAAAAATCCATGTCCTATGTGGTCCTTCATACTTTTGTCCACTGCGCATGCGCAGTGTCAAGGAAATACCGAAATTGGCGCCAAATCTTCATTCTTTGTTTGGCCCTTCAATTAGTAACATCTCACTGATATATGTGCTTATAATCTCATTTAAAATGATGACAGACACAAAATCATGAAAGAAATGGTGGATCTAAGGATGAAATAAGAGGATGAGAGGAAGAAACAGTGGAAGGATGTGTTTAGGGCTGTAACTTATAATTTTTATGTAAAATTATTTCATGTTCCCTAATTTTGGGGGATGGGCCTGATGTGTTCATTCTTGCTATGAAATATCCACTGTTTGTTCAGTGTTTCCTCTCTCCTCCACCTCCCCCCCCCCCCCCCCCCCCCCCCCCCCCTCTTAGCTAATCTCCCATGCTTTTGGCATAATTTTTTTAATTTTTTTACTGAAATTTCTTGGGAGTTTTTAGAATAGTAACAGAATGTTTATTCTGTTTTCCCCATGGTTACGTCCTCACCCTTGGGGTGTGTAGGCGTTTTGGTCATGCATCTACCATCTGATGTACTGCAGTTTCTTCTGTGGAAGTTTCTGTTTTACATGGGATAGTGTTTAAAATTGGTTACTGATTTCGTGCTATATTTTCAGTGCCTGGAGTCTTGTTTCCAGTTTTTATTCACTTTTGTTTAAGTTGACAACGGTTACTTCTTACAGTGATTCCTTGTCTTCTTTAAGGTTTTGTTCATAGCCAGATACATTAATATTGTCCGGAAGTGTAACATTAATTTTTAGAAATGTTTTAAAATTTTTGTCCACACTTAGGCTTTTTTGGGATCCATTTGGGCTCATCGTGTCCTTTGGGAGCTTGGGCTCATTTTTAAATTTTTCGAATAATTTTTTCTTTTGAATTATTTTTCAAAATTTTTGTAATGGATTATATTATTATTATGTATCTTTGTATTTCAAGGGTTAGTGCGAGTATGACGGCTGTTTAATATTTTTTCTGAATATAAAAGAATATTGTTCAAATTATAAATCGAGGAAGTCTTCCTCTGATTCTCAGGTTCATTGCATTTGCTGTAGTCAGTGTACTCGCACTACTTCTTGCTCATTGTGTGCCAATTGGGATGACAAATGCTGGAGACGTGTGGTCACGGTATATTGTTAGTGATGAGAGTTCCATGCCAGTCCTCTTGCCTCAGGGTACTCTAGTTTTTCAGTCTCTTTTTCAGAGGAACAAGAACAGGCTGATGTTTCCGTGATGTCTTTAGGAAGTGTGCTTCCATCGTCGCAATCAAATGAAGAGCTAGTGACAAAGTGCTCAACGAAATACTACAAGTGCCTAGATCCTTAGTAGGATTGACAACCTTGTTGTCAGCTAGCTCACCCGGTGAAACTATCACTCAAAAAGTGGGTGATGTGATGCCGGGTTCATCCGTTGCGGTCCAGGAGAGGAGAAGGGGTGTTGCAAGCACTATAAACTCGGATCGCGCACACACATCGATGACGGATCGGAGAATAGAATGGAGGAAGCCAGACAGTCTGGTAGCTAGCTCGTCCAAGTCTACCGTGAGCGAGAGGGATCCCTCTCTCTTACAGCAACATCTGGGTCCAGATGTTGTATGTAACATTTGTCAGTCAGAGCATACGTCCACTTCTCCTGCACAGGACGCTCCGTTGCATAGACAGTCCGGCACAGCTAGTTTACTGGCTTCCTCATCCACACGTCAGCACACACGACCGCACCTTGGCTACATGATCGCAGATATCCAGCCTGCTTTGCCGACCAGAGATTCCACATCGACCAGGTCACTCCATCCGGTAGCCAAGGACACAAGGCCTTACCATTCGGGATGTTCGCATAAAAGAATTATGCGAAAGGTATCGTCCCAGGAGCTTCCAGTGGCTAAACTACGTAAGACCACGGCTCCACAGGCCTCCTTGACGGACTTGCTATCACAGATAGCACAACTCATCGCAGCATCCCAGCAACCTTCAGAAACTCTTTCAGATCAGGAACTGTCTGAGGAAGCTGGGTCGGTATGCTCCCCTGCAGTGTCAGAAAGGGACGACCAAGATTCACATTTGGTCCAGTCGGATGGTGAAAGGGAATCAGCGGAGCTGGAATTTTCCTTTTCCAAACAACATAAGGTGGCCGTAGATTTCTTCCGGCAACACCTTCCAGAAGTTGTTCCTGCGGACCAGAGAGCTGCGATACCAGATAAGAGACCGATAGTGGCACTGGACTCAGACTTTTTCAGCCGGGATAAGGTTGTCGTGCCTGAGTTTCCGGCCCAGTCCAGAAATGTCTCACAGACATTTGAACTGCTGAATGATGCTATATTCAGGCTAGCCTCTAAAACTGGCAGATCCAGTTTCTCATCGTCTCATGCTCTATATCTGCCGTTCATCAACAGTAGAAATAGATTTGAAACAGCAGGACAGGGCGTGCCAGGAGTTCCTCTGCATTTAGACAACCAGGCAGAAGACTTGGAGTTGTCATTGCCGGTGTCTATGTCGATTCTCTCCAGTACGTTGGAGACGACAATCTCGTCTAACAGAGCCAGTTTAGATGCCTTATCGTACGCAGATCACCTTACCAGAGCATTATCACAACGTCTCAATGGAAAAGAATTCCAGGATGTTCAAACTTCCTTGAGAGTTCTTTCGAGGGCCATAGCATATTCCACATATAACTCCACCCTTTTAGTGGCAAATTTGGAGTTAGTCAGACGTGATGCTGCCCTAGCTTCATCCACAAGAGTGGTTTCTAAGGTGAAAAACTCTCTTCGAGTCGCTCTGGTTTCAGGAGAGCTTCTCTTGGTAAGCTTTCACTAATCTATGATCAGATTACTAAGAAAGCTTCGGACTCTCTGCTCTTTAAGTCCATTTCGAAAAAAACGGACTCAGCAGAGAGGAGTAAGTCAGGGACTTCTGGGGCGAGTTCGTCCAAAGAAAGTTCCTATAGAGGATCTAAGAAAGCCTCTACGTCTTACTCCAGAGACCGTCAGAGTAGCGACTCAAGTAGGGGTCGTAATGCTGGCCTAGACAACCGGTCAGATGCCCCTAGGTCAACTGGTCGAGGTGCGGGTCGGGGAGGATGTAGTTTCTCCTCCCGCAAGCCTCACAGGTCCAGGAGGTGATGGTCAAAACCTCTATTGTGCTCCAGTGGGCGGAAGGCTGTCGAGATTCTTAACCAAATGGTTGCCAATTACGGATGACCCTTGGGTTCAGGGGGTTATTTCAGAAGGTCTAAAACTGTCCTTCAAGGAAAAACCTCCGTTAACACGAAGTCCATGTTGAACTCCGCTTCCGTCAAACCTTCAGTAGAGAGATTCGCTTCTATCAGAAGTCCAATCTCTTCTGGAGAAGAATGCAGTAGAGGTCGTAGAAAACCAGGAATCTCTCAGTTTCTACAGTCACCTGTTCCTGGTTCCAAAACCAGATGGCTCGTTCCGTCCAGTTATAGATTTAAGCTGGATAAACAAGCTGATCATGGCTCCAAAATTTTATATGGAGACCATTTGATCGGTAAGAGGGAGCATTCGAGTGAACGATTACGCTACAAGCATAGATCTCGAGGACGCGTACTTTCACGTCATGGTACATCCGGCGTTCAGAAAGTACCTTCGCTTCGCTGTCCTAGGAGTCGTTAATCAGTTCCGGGCAATGTGCTTTGGTCTGAATCTAGTGCCCTGGGCCTTCAGTTGAATAATGAACTCGGTAATGACTCATTTCCGAGCTCATTCGTCTGCAGTAATGTCGGCCTACTTGGACGGCATTCTTCAGAGGTACGGCAACAGATTAACGCTTCAGAACGATGTTCAGAGTCAGCTTCAACTGCTTTGACGTCTCGGTTTCATAGTAAACAAGAAGAAGTCAGATCTAGTTCTGACCAAGTCATTCATCCACTTGGGAATGAGCTTCGAGACGTAAAACAATCTGGTTTGTCTGCCGTTACCCAGAGCGAAATTAGTCAGTTGTTACGCTAGCTTTTGTCTTCACTCAGATGTAGTAACAGCCAGAGAATTCATGCGACTGATAGGTTTGTGCAGAGCCGCCGCATATCTTATTCTGATGGGGCGCCTACGCACCCGTCCACTCCAAATATTTTTTACTTAGAATTGGAGTGTAAAGATTCATTCACTTGAAACGAACATCGTCTTGTCGAACCAAGTAAAACACGAGATTCAGACTTGGGCAGATATTCAGCGGTTAACTCAGAGAGTGCCACTGCAACTGCCAAATCCAATTTTTACGATTATGACGGATGCTAGTCAAACAGGTTGGGGTGCAGTTTTGAGCCCAACAGATTCGAGGTGCCAGGGTCGTTGGGATCTGCAGTTCCTAAACAAGCACATAAACATCAAAGAGATGATGTCAGTTTGGCTTGCGCTACGTCATTGGATGAACATTATTCAGAATTCACATGTTCAAATTCTGTCCTACAATTCGACAGTAGTAGCATATATTCGGAACCAGGGAGGCACTCATTCCATTCCGTTGTTCAACTAAATGGAGGGAATCCTTCTGTTTGTCCTAGAGCATCAGGTTCTTCTGTTGGTCCGTCATATTCTGGGTCGTCTCAACGTTCTAGCAGACTCCCTTTCTCGGAAAGGTCATATGTTGCCATCAGAATGGACTCTCAACAAACGAGTATTCAATCAGATCTGCTACCAATGGGACCGTCCTATGATAGACTTATTTGCGACGCATCTCAACAATCAGTTGCAGACGTATGTGTCGCCATGCCCAGATCCCCGAGCGTTCACAGTAGACGGTCTCTCGATCTCTTGGGACGGAATGATAGGATATTTATAATCCCTCCATTCCAGACATTGCTAATTTTTTGGTCTACTTGTTTGACGAGATCAAACTGCAGCCAATAACTATTAAGGGTTATAGGTCCATGCTATCGGATACTTATGCTCATCATGATAGCTTACAAATTGGATCTAATGTCTCTTTATCAAAGTTAGTTAAAAACGTTTCGATAAATAGACCTAGAACCCTTAGGTTAATTCCTAAGTGGAATTTAGCTTGGGTTCTTCTGAAGCTAAAAGAAGCGCCATTTGAATCCCTTGACACGGTTGACTTCAAATACTTATCTTATAAGGCAGCTTTTCTCATAGCCTTCTCTTCTGCTAGAAGAGTTAGTGAGCTTCATGCATTATCTGTTGATGATTCTCACTATCGTAGTGTTGGTAATACTATTACTTTGACTACTAATGTTGGATTTTTGGCTAAGAATCAGGCTCCTAATAAGTACCCTGAACCTATTGTTATTAAGGCTCTTCCGTCCTCAGATGGCCATAGGCCTTTGCTGTGTCCAGTTAGAGCTATACGTATTTACAAACGTAAATCTGAGTTTATCAGAAAGGGCCGAAAACATTTCTTTCTGTCATTGCTGCCTAATAGAATGGACATTACAGTCCATTCTATTTCAAGGTGGATTCAATTGACTATTCATACTGCTTATGAACAATTTTCTTCCACTCAGCAGTCTGTGCTTAAGATTTCAGCGCATGAAGTGGGGGCACTGGCTACATCTTGGGCTTATGCTAATAGTATTGCTATTACCGATTTGATGAATGCTGCATACTGGTCTCAGCCTTCTACGTTCACAAATTTTTACCTTAGAAATATTGAGTCTATTTCTGGCGACCTGCGTTGTTTAGGTCCGTTATCTGTTGCGCAGAATGTTGTCCACTAAACAGTTGCAACTATAGTTATGCAGGCTTTCTATTCCAGCAGTGACTCTGTGCAGCTGCCATCTTCGTTCTGGGGTGATTAACCCAGAGCAAGGGGAAGGGGGTGGGGTGATGGTGTTTCCTTATATCACCTGCTTTATATTGAAAAGCAAGGGAATACCTCCTCTGGAGTCAGTAATTCCGAATCGGTACTGGGATGGTTTTAAAGTGTAAAGCTAATGTTTATCTCATTTATGTAATATTTTTAAAGTGTAGCTTGGTGTGAAGCATTTGTATATGTCACGTGTCATACGAGCGTTAATATACAATCCTATACAAATGGAAGTATCTTGTCCAATATATCATTGGTTTACTTTAAGAAATCAGTCCATGCTTTACATACAGCCACGGAATGTAATTTGTGTCATAATCATAAAAGTATTCAGTACTGACTCCCCTCTGAAAACAAAGAATATTGGGATTCTTAAAAAATCTTGAATTTCTTGGACAGCTCATCCTCTTTCAATTTTAACTCGTTACCCAGAGCACACCATATCAAAATTTGTTATTTTAATTATTTTTTTTTAAATTTTCAACATTCAACAAAACCATGTCCTGTGGTTTGAAGAGCTCATTGTGATGAGAGGTCACATAATATGGTTTTGTTGAAATTTTTCAACTGCTAAGTTTTTAAATTATGCTGGTAAATGTGACTGATTCATTAGGTAAAGGGGGGGGGGGGGGTGGGGAGGGAAGGGGGAGGGGGAGGGAGGGAGGTGAAGTAAATTAAAATTATGTTTAAAACCTAACATTTGATATTGACAACAAGGTGCATTGGAAATGTCCAGTTCTGGTAACATTTCTTTCAAATGCTGTTCATAATGTATTACAGTTGTAGATATTGTAACAAAATTTACAGTGGCTAGAATCAATCATTAGAAAATAAGAATTTGTGACTCCAGTGTCATATTTTTTTATTACCTGCGTCGCCAGCGGCGAAGCAGGTCTAGTAACCGCTCGACTCCGTTCGCCAGTCCGTCTGAAACACTTTTTCCGTCAAAGTTTTCTTGGCTTCTATGAAAGGGAATGATTTTATATTTGGTCTGCTGCTTCATAATGATGAGTTGTATCGTGTACGCAATTTTCAGATCTGCCATGCAGCCACTTCCTGTTTGCCGATACTTTGAAATTTTACTGTACCCACTGAACATTTAAATTTTCCGTCAAGGTTTTCTCGGCTCCTATGCAAGGGATTGATTTTATATTTGGTCTGCTGCTTCATAATGATGAGTTGTATCGTGTAAGCAATTTTCAGATCTGCCGTGCAGCCACTTCCTGTTTGCCGATACTTTGAAATTTTACTGTACCCACTGAACATGGAAAGTTTCCGTCAAGGTTTTCTTGGCTTCTATGCAAGGGATTGATTTTATATTTGGTCTGCTGCTTCATAATGATGAGTTGTATCGTGTAAGCAATTTTCAGATCTGCCGTGCAGCCACTTCCTGTTTGCCGATACTTTGAAGTTTTACTGTACCCACTGAACATTGAAATTTTTCGTCAAACTTTTCTCGGCTTCTATGCAAGGGATTGATTTTATATTTCATCTGGAGCCTGATGATGATCAGTTGTATCAGGTATGCAATTTTCAGATCTGCTGTGCAGCCATTTCCTGTTCGCCAATTCAATTGCATGCAGCGACGCAGGTCCAGGCCCGGTATTGGTCTTGGCTTGTTTCCTCTCTTATTTGCTTTGATTGTTCTGTTTCCAGTTTGCAGTTTAAAGCATTTGTACAAAATTTGTAAATCAATTTTTTTTCTTTATAAACAACAAGAAGTTATTGTACACTTCTTGAAACAGATAATTGCGAATATGAAAACATGTTTAACTTTTAACCTGCTCAATATTTGTTTTGAATTTCTAACAAAATCAGTTGCAAAGCAGCCATGATTTTATTTGATAAGAAATTCTATAGAGGCCACCATAGCGGAATCACTGTTAAGAGAAGTACTTGTTTTTAATGAGTTATATTTTGTGAACAAGAGTCAGTAACATATCTGTTCTTGGTAATTGAATGGTTTTGTTTCCAGCAGGAAAATCTGTCAGCAGCAGGAAAAGAGTTAGCGCTTTCATCCCTAGTCTGATTAAAATGCATAATTTGACACTGCATATTGCAGTTCACTGAAAATCATTGATGGCATCTCTTATTTAGCTCACCTGACTGAAAGTCAGGATGAGCTTTAGTGATCACTCACCACCCGCCTTCCGTCGTTTGCACCCTCTCCTCCAAAACTGCTCAACTGATTTTAGTTAAATTTGATGTGCTTAGTTGTTCTGACATGGCATTTCATTTTGTTCAAATCAACTTGCCCAGACTGAAAGGGAGAGGGTGGGGGAAAATGCTTCAAAATTTTTTTAAAATCTTCTTCTAATGAACCAGTGGTTACAGTAACTTGATGTTTAGTTTGGAGCTTCCTTTTGAGGTGTAGAATCATTTTTGTTCAACGAAGTTCGTGGAACAATGTTTGCCTTTGTAATGGAAGGGGCAAGATTTTTGGACCCACCCCAAATTTCAGTTTTCTGAACCAATGGTCTGATTTGAACCAAATTTGGTATGGTATTATTTAGTCATAACTGCTTGATTCCTGCAAAAAAAAATCTCATCTCCCCTTTGGAACCCCAGGAGCTAAAAATAGAAATATTTTCAAATGCCCATATTTCCCGAACCACATACAACAGAGAACTGTTATTTGGTAAGAACCATCCTTATGACCAGTATTATGGAATGAAAAAAAGCCATCAGTTGTGTGAGGGGTGGGGGAGAGAGGGGGATGGGCTGGAATCGAAAAAATGCTGAGCCTGCATATTTACAAAAATTAAAAAAATTCTTCTCCAGAACTCTGGATCAGAATCTATTGATATTTGGTATACAACATCCATAAGGGCATCAGATACAAGTTTGTTAGAATTAAGCCCCTTGGTTCATACAGGAGCCCAAATTTTAACTTGGGGCAATATCGGGAATAATCTTTAAAAATCTTCTTCTTCAGAACCACAAGTCAGAATCTTTTAATGTTTGGTATTCATCATTGTTCTGAAGGTTAGATTCATGATTGTTCAAATCAAGTCCCTCAGTTATTAGGCCATTAAAAAAAGTCTTATGTTTTCAGGCACCGCCCGCATCAATAAATTTCTGCAGTGTTCGAAGTTTTTAATACCCAGTCAAAAACAAAACAAAACAAACAAAATTCCTTCCAGTCCAAAAAAATTTCCCTGGTCAGTATTTTCGGATCGGATTTTTGAGCACCAGTACACATTTCTCTGTAGTATTTCAACTTCCTGTTCCCGGTTTCATATTTTCTTGCTTCGAATTTCTGACTATTATATAAAAGTTTTCTATGTTGGTACATATAACACCTTTTGAGGAAAATGTCACTATTATCTTTTCAAATTAGTGCCAGACTGAACATAATCCTGCAATGGAGCATCTTTGGCTTGGCATGTTGTCAACAGCCAAGTTGATTGAAGCCTTTTGCAATACATTCGATAAAATAACACCAATCCCGAGTTTGTAAAAGCTTTCTTCCTGAAATGTGAATATATTTTTTTTAGTGTATCTTTTTAAGATTTCAGAATAAAAAATAAAAAACCTCCCACCCTCATCCAAAATTTGAGGTAAAATTGCCTGAGAACATAGACATTTTTTTAATGGCCTTATTTGGGCTTCCCTGAATTTTAACTTAGTGCAATATGGTGAATGATCTTTTAAAAATCATCTTCTTCAGGTCGACCAGTCAGAATTTTTTGTTATTTGGTATACTGCATCCTAAGGGAGGTTATATCTAACTTTGTTCAAGCTGTTATAGCCCTCATATTATACTGAGAGTGATATACCAATGTCCTTAATAGATAATTCTTCAAGTTTGATATTTTTCTGCATTTTCTGACTGGTCTGACTCATTCGCACTGAGTGACCTTTGTTTACATCTTTGTTATATTAATCTATTGTACATATAGCTGTTGATTGTTTAAGTAGGTCAAGGACCTTGTTTACTTGAAATATGACAGAATCACCTAGAAACTAATAGAACTTTGCAGAAACTTCCTCTTCTGGGAAATTCTATCCAGGTACTATATAAAGGTTTGTCAACAGAATTCAGAAACTCATTTTTAGAAAGCCATTTCAGAAGAACTTATTTTCACAGTTGTTTCCATTGGTGATTATTATTGTTTCAGAACAGTGCATTTATTATAAACACTTTGCTTCTTTGAGAATATGGAAGATTGATTCCAAAAGAGAATTTGTTCGTCTTGGAAAAGAGAATTTATACTTTCTGTGAAACAGAATAATATTATTTTGTGAAAAGCCAGGATTCTACTGGATTATTTGGAAATTACCTGTTGCACCAATACTTCTTGGATTTTTACTCCATTTGAATTTTGCGGAGCATTTTATTATATTTTATTGGAGACTGCTGAAATTTCTAAGTGAAAATTTTTATTACAAATCTACGGGATTCTGTTTCTGAAGACACATTCTTGGATTTAATACTACCAGCTGGTAACTTTCTTCACAAGATTCTTCATTAGATTACTGGATTCTGTCAAACTGTATTTTGGACTAATTCTATAATTGCTAAGTACCACTGTTTTTATATTTTTGTAAGCCAATTAATGTAAAAGATCTTTGTATCATTTTTTTATATTAATTTTTTTTAATTAAATTTCAGAATAATTGAATTCATAGTTATTGTTGCTGATTCTCAGATTTCTTTCTGTTACCAATATCAATATTTCCACACTGTAACAGAAATTGGGGGCTCGTTGCCAAGATTGATTATTAGATAACAAGAAATCTTTATTTGCATATTGCAAATATTATTTTGGCTCACTTTCAAAACATTTAAATTTTCTTAGAAAATTTCAGTATTATCATTTATATAATCTGAGAACCAGCAAACCTTTTCATCATGGCATTTATTGTGACAGAATTTATTTCTGAATTTGAAAGATCTCCTAGTTTGGCCCTTTTAGAATCTCTTAAGAAGGAGGATTTATTTCAACTTACTCAGTATCTAAAATTACCTGCCTCCCCTGGTCTGAACAAACATAAACTTAAACAGCTCATTGTTAATCATTATATGGAAGAAGGTCTTTTGCTTCAGTCTGAAACTTCCCCCTCTGAACCACAACCTACTGATGACCTTGAACTCAAGAAATTAGAATTAAAAAAGTTGGAAAATGCAACAAAAAATGAGGGAAATTGAAACTCAGGCCCAAAAAGAAGAAAGAAAATTAAATTAAATTAAAAGAAATTGAAGCTCAAAAAGAAAAAGAGGATAGGGAATTAAAATTAAAAGAAATTGAAGCTCAAAACGAAAGGGAACAAATGCAGATTCAGGCCCAAAAAGAAATTCATTTGAGAGAACTAGAAATTCAGGCTCAAAAAGAAATAAAAATAAAAGAATTGGAATCTCAACATCAAGGCTCAGATGTAATTTCACCAAGTAGATTTGATGCAACCAAACATGTTAGGCTAGTTCCCCCCTTTCAAGAAAAAGAAGTTGAAAAATATTTTTCACATTTTGAAAAAGTGGCAACCAGTTTAGAATGGCCAAGGGACGTCTGGACTTTGCTATTGCAAAGAGTTTTGAAAGGGAGGGCCCAAGAAATCAATTCCGCTCTATCTTCTGAGCAAAACAATAATTATGACACTGTTAAAGAGGCTATACACAAGGCATATGAACTTGTTCCAGAGGCCTATAGGCAGAAGTTTAGAAATTATTACAAAAACGAAAATCAAACTCATGTGGAATTTGCCAGAGAGAAGCAAAATTTATTTGACGGATGGTGCCATTCCAAAGAAATTGGGAAAGATTTCTCTAAATTAAAAAAAATGATGCTGATAGAAGAGTTTAAAGGAAAGATCCATTCAGATATAAAGGCCCACAAGGATGAGCAAAAAGTGGACACCTTAAACAGAGTAGCAGTACTAGCAGGTGACTACGCCCTAACTCATAAAATGAGTCGTAACTCCACAAATTTTTGGCCCCCCACAAGAATTCTTTCCAAACTGTACCTAGACCAACTTCAGATAAAAGTCATCCTTCCAATCCTCCAAACTTCTCACCATCCAAATTTAATAAGAAATCTGGTAAAAATAAAACCTCTGATGCCAGCCCTACACCATTACAACACAACAGTTCAACTAAAACTTGTAATTATTGTAAGAAACCAGGGCATTTACTATCTGATTGCTGGCTGTTAAAAAGGAAAAATGTGTCCTCAATTTCACAGAATGCACTAGCATGTGCACCATGCCCTGAAAATTACGTAATAAAGCAAGATGCTTTAGAAAATTATAAGCCATTCATTTCTGAAGGCTTTGCTTCCCTTGATGGGGATAAGCACTGTTCCTTACCAATAAAAATACTGAGAGACACGGTCTACTCAGTCATTAATGTTAGAAGGCATTTTGCCATTTTCTGAAGAAAGTGCCACAGGGGCACAAGTTCTAGTATCAGGTATTGAGTCAAACTCTTTGAATGTCCCACTTCATAAAATAAATTTAAGAAGTAGCTTAGTAAATGGAACTGTGACAGTAGGAATCAGACCTACTCTACCGTGTAAAAGGTATTTCTTTATCATTGGGAAATGAGTTAGCTGGTGACAAAGTCACTGTAGAACCTCAAGTGGTGGATAAGCCAAGTACAGATGAAAGTATTATTAATTTGAAGGAATGCTTTCCTTTTGCTTTTCCAGCATGTGCTGTGACTCGGCCCATGGCAAAGAAAGCTGAGGTTGATAACAACAGAGGCAGAAGCCCAAAACTCCCATGTCTGTTATTTAAAAAAATCTGATGTAGTCAAGAGGAAATGGCGACCACCTGAAGTACCCTCCAATTGTGATTGGGAGGTTATTTATCAAATAGTTGTCCCCACTAAATACCGGAATGAAATAATAAGCCTGGCTCATGAAAATCCAATGGCTGGACATTTGGGAGTTAGGAAAACCTGCTCTCGTATTCAACAGTGTTTTTGCTGGCCCAAGCTTCGACAGGATGTTGTTGAATTTTGTAAAACCTGCCACACCTGTTAAATTGTAGAAAAATGCAACCAGAAGATTCCTCCTGCTCCCCTTCAACCAATCCCTACTTTTGAGGAGCCATTTAGTAGAATTATTATTGATTGTGTTGGCCCATTGCCTCGAACAAGATCTGGAAATGAATATCTGCTTACCATCATGTGTGCTTCTACACGATTTCCTGAGGCTATTCCTCTAAGAAATATTAAAACTAAGACTATAGTTAAAGCCTTGATAAAATTTTTCACGACTTTTGGTCTACCCAGGTCGGTGCAATCAGACCAAGGCTCAAATTTTATGTCAAACATTTTCCAGCAGGTGATGTATGAGCTCAAAATTAAGCAGTGCACTTCAAGTGCCTACCATCCCGAAAGTCAAGGAGCTCTAGAACGCTTTCATCAAACACTGAAGACCATGATAAAGGCCTATGGGGAGGATAATGAGAAGGATTGGGATGAAGGAGTACACCTCCTCTTATTTGCAGTCCATGAGACTGTATAGGAATCTCTGGGGTTCAGCCTTTTTGAATTAGTGTTTGGACACTCTGTGAGGGGTCCACTCACTGCTTTGATGGAGAAATGGCTCGAAGAAGAACCACCTGAGATTTCTCTTCTGGACTATGTGTCCACTTTTAAGGAAAAATTGCACCAGGCAAGAGAAATGGCAAATAAACATTCACAGAAAGCCCAGAGTCATTTGAAGACCTGGTATGATAAAAAGGCTAAGTTGTGCACCTTTAAACCTGGGGACAAGGTACTAGTATTATTCCCTTTAAAGGGCAATGCTTCACAAGCAAGATATTCAGGCCCTTATGTTGTTAAGCACAAGATCAGCGATACTGATTATGTTGTTGAGATTCCTGACAGACTCAAAAATACTCAGCTGTGCCATATAAATATGTTGAAAACATATTATGAGAGAAAACCAAGCTCTCTACCAGTCTCAACAGTCACCCACATGAATGAGGTGGAAATTCCTGTGGAGGATATTCATGAATGCGGCGAAAATGTACCTCTGAAGTTACAGAACTCAGATGTCCTGAGAGATCTTCAAACTAAAATAGATTATTTACTGCCTGACCAAAGAAAAGATTTAGTTGATTTAATTTTCAAATATCAACACTTATTTCCCGATGTGTCTAGTAGGACGTCTGTTATTTTTCATGATGTTGATGTAGGAGAGGCAAATCCCATCAAACAGCATCCATATAGATTGAACCCTTTCAAAGCTCAGATCATGCGAAAGGAAATACAGTATATGCTGGACAATGAGATCATAGAACCTAGCCATAGCAACTGGAGTTCGCCCTGTATACACTTCCCAAAACCTGATGGGAGTTACCGATTTTGTACGGATTACCAAAAAGTGAACAGCTTTACCAAAACAGACAATTATCCAATTCCAAGAATTGATGATTGCATTGACAAACTTGGCCATGCTAAATTTGTGACAAACTTTGACTTGTTAGAGGGTTATTGGCAAGTCCCTTTAACATAAAGAGCAAAAGAAATATCTATCTGCTTTTGTTACACCATTTAGATTGTATCAATATAAAGTAACCCCTTTTGGCATGACAAATTCTCCGGCAACATTCCAGCACATGGTTAACCACTTAATTGCAGACCTAGAACACAGTGAAGCTTATATTGATGATGTTTTATACACACGGATACAAATTGGACTGACCACCTAAAGCACATTCAAGAATTTTTTGACAAAGTGACCCAAGCCAACGTTACTATTAACTTGGTAAAATCAGAATTTGGTAGAGCAACTGTAAATTATTTAGGTCATGTTGTGGGTCAGGGACAGGTGAGGCCAATTGCAGCAAAAGTTGATGCCATTGTAAATTTTTCAGTACCTAGCTCTAAAAAAGAGCTGATGAGATTCTTAGACATGGCGGGATATTATAGAAATTTTTTTTTAAATTTCTCATATGTTGTCTCCCCTTTGACCAGTTTATTGAGCAAAAGGGTTAAATTTGTTTGGACTGAGGAGAGCCAGAAATCCTTTGACAGAATAAAAACTTTATTAAATAATTCCCCTGTCCTCGCCAGTCCCAATTATGAAAAGCCCTTCAAATTATAGATGCAAGTGACAATGAAGCAGGTGGGTATATTGCCCAGGAAGATTCCCAAGGTATTGATCACCCTGTATGTTATTTCTCCAGAAAATTTCTCAAACATCAAAAGAATTACTCTACAGTAGAAGAAGAAACTTTGGCTCTAATTTTAGCATTAACCCATTTTGATGTGTATCTAGGAACCACCCAATTGCCCAATTACAGTTTACACCGATCGTAACCCCTTAACTTTTATCAATAAAATGAAAAATAAGAATCAAAGATTATTGCGGTGGAGTTTAGCCCTTCAAGAACATAATTTAGAGATTAGGCATATTTCGAGAAGAGATAATGTTGTAACTGATGCTCTTTTCAGAATATCCCAATTTAAAATGATCTGATCGGTCCCCATTCACTTTAAGTGTATATATATGTTATTAAAAAATAATTTGTGAAGATTATCGTGTGTGTATTGTAAACCAGTCAGAGTCTGCTAAAGTTATATAAAAAAAGTTTTCAGTACTTTCAAACTTTTTCTTTTAATGTGGGGTGTGTTATAGCCCTCATATTATATCAAGATTGATATACCGATATCCGTAGTTGATAATTCTACAAGTTTGATATTTTTCTGCATTTTCTGACTGGTCTGACTGATTTGCACCGAGTAACCTTTGTTTACATGTTTGTTACACTAATCTGTTGTACATATAGCTGTTGATTGTTTAAGTAGGTCAAGAACCTTGTTTACTTGAATTATGACAGAATCACCTAGAAACTAATAGAACTTTGCCGAAATTTCCTCTTCTGGGACATTCTATCTGGGGACTATATAAAGGTATGTCAACAGAATTCAGAAACTCATTTTTAGAAAGCCATTTCAGAAGAACTTATTTCCACAGTTGTTTCCATTGGAGATTATTATTGTTTCAGAACAGTGCATTTATTATAGAAGCAGTGCTTCTTTGTGAATTTGGAATATTGATTCCAAAAGAGAATTTTGAAGAGAATTTGTTCCATCTTGGAAAAGAGAACTTATACTTCCTGTGAAACAGAATAATATTATTTTGTGAAAAGCCAAGATTCTGCTGGATACTTCTTGGATTTTTACTCCATTTCAATTTTGCAGAGCATTTTATTATATTTTATTGGAGACTGCTGAAATTTCTAAATGAAAATTTTATTACAAATCTACGGGATACTGTTTCTGAAACACATTCTTGGATTTAATACTACCAGCTGGTAACTTTCTTCACAAGATTCTTCACCACTGGATTACTGGATTCTGTCAAACTGTATTTTGGACGAATTCTATAATTGATAAGTACCACTGTTTTTATTTTTTTGTAAACCTATTAATGTAAAAGATCTTTGTGTCATTTTTTTATATTAATTTTTTTAATTAAATTTCAGAATAATTGAATTCATAGTTATTGTTGCTGATTCTCAGATTTCTTTTTGTTACCAATATCAATACTATGTCTACACCATAACAAAGCCAAGTCCCTGGGTTAATATTTGGGCTCCCTATTAGAGTCCAAATTTGAACATAGTCCAATATGTGGAATAATCTTTAAAACCTTTCTCCAGAAACAGTAGTCAGAATCTTTTAATATATGGTATACTGAATCCTTACAGGGTTTGGATTCAAATTTGTGCAACTCAAGTCCATCAGTTAATAATTGGGCTCTCTATTGCTGTCTGAATTTTAACCTAATGCAATATGGGGAATAATCTTCAAAAATCTTCAGATCCACCAGTCAAAATCTTTTGTTATTTGGTATTGAGCACTCTTTGGGAGGTCAGATCTAAGTTTGTTCAATCCAAGACCCAAAAGTTAATATTGGGACTCCCTATTGGAGCCTGAATGATTTCTTAGTCCAATATGAGCAATAATCTTTAAAACTCTTCTCCAGAATCACTGGTCAGAATCTTTTGATATATGGTATACATAATCTTTACAGGGGTCAGTATCAAGTTTGTTCAAATCAAGCCCATTGGTTAATAATTGGGCACTCTTTTTCAGATCCTCTACTCAGAATCTATTGATATTGAGTATACAGTATCCTTATGGGGTCAGATTCAAGTTCGTTCAAAGCAAGTCGCTTAGTTAATATTTGGGCTCCCTATTGGAGGCTCAAATTTTAACTTAGTGCAATACAGGGAATAATCTTTAGAAATCTTCTTCTCCAGAACTAGCAGCAGAATCTTTTGATATTTGGTATATATAGCATCCTTAGGGAGGTTAGATCCCATTTTGTTCAAACCAAGTCCTTGGGTTAATTAATATTTGGGCTTCCTATTGGAGCACAAATTTTATCTTTGTCCAATATGATTTTTGAAACTCTTCTTCTCCAGAAGAAACACAGGTCGGAATCTTATTATATGGCATACAGAATCCTTAAAGAGGCTGGAGGCTATTTGTTCAACTCAAGTCCAGCAATTAATAATTGGGCTCTCTGAGGAATCCTGAATTTTAACTTAGTGCAATGGAGGGACTAATCTTCTTCTTCAGATTCACTAGTCAGAATCGTTTGATATTTGGAATACACAATGTTAGGGAGCTCCTATACTAAGTTTGTTCAAATCAAATATCTGGGTTATTATTTTAGCTCCCCACTGGAACCCGAATTTTAACATGGTCCATTATGAGGAATAATCTTTAAAAGTCTGCTTCTTGAGATACAATCAGAATCTTTTGATATTTAGTATTCAGCATCCTCAAAGGGTTCAGATTCAGTTTGTTCAAATAAAGTCCCTGGGTTGATATTTGTGTTCCCTGGGGGGGGGGGGGGGGGGGGGGGATTTTAACATAGTGTAAAATTGGTAATATTCTCAAAATCTTCTTCTCCAGAATCACCAGTCCGAATCTTTGATATTTGGTATACAACATCCTTCATGTTTGTTCAAGTCAGGTCCCTCAGTTGATATTTGGACTCCCTAGTTTTGCATCACTGAAAATCTGGGCATTATTTATGTGGTAGCATCCCAATACTAAAAAAAATCATCTCACATGGGCAACAGAGTTATAAGTGATTAAATAACTTCATTCCTCTGTAGTGTTAACTTGCCATAGATGCTAATGAAATCCTTCTTTAAACAACTTGGGTCAGGTGGGCACCTCAGGCCCCATGGGGTCCTCTTGATTCAATTTCCAAAGTGCTGCATATAATAATTAGATTATATTACAGATAGTGAGAAGAGAAGACAAGGCAGAGGAAAGGGAGAGGCCTGACTCAAAAGTAACAACATAAGTTGCCCATTGAATTGGTCTAATAGCCACCAGTTACTTACAAACAGAATTTGACGGCTCCAAGGAGATGCACAATTTATCTGTCTAATTTCATTCATTTCTCACAGAGATTGGAGGAAATAAAAACTTTCACAGTCCAAATTTTAAACTTTTTTTAGGCCTAATAGAATGGTTTTGTTCCCTCTAGAAAATCAGTTGGCAGCAGGGAAAAAGTTAACTCTTTCATCTCTAATCTGATTAAAATGCATGATTTGACTCTACATATTTCACTTCACTGGAAATCAGTGACAACATCTCCTTTTTGAATTTTCAAAGTGCTTCGTATAATAAATGGATTATATTACTAATATATAGTGATATAGTGAGAAGAGGAGACAGAGGAAAGGGGAGGCCTGGCTCAGAAGTAGCAACACAAGTTGCCCAGTGAATTGGTCTAAATGCCACCATTTAATGAATATAGTTCCGCATACCCCCTTGTTTACATCCCGGTTGATTCAACCTCTGGGGACGTCTTAGTCTTACATCATTAGGTTCCTTGGAGTACTTGGGCTGTCATCTACATTTTTAGAAAATTTTATTTTGTCTATTATGTTGTTATATCCTATAGTTTTGAATACATTTTAGGGAGTGTTGAGGGCTTATATTGTATCATATTTTTGTGTATGTCAGTAGTGACCTACAGTGAAGATTCATGCTTTGTGTGTGTCCATTGTGTCCTCTTCTGATCTATAGGCCTGCTGGGCTTGTAGCCATTGCACTTCCTCTAATTCTTGTGTAAGGTGTTAATCTTGGACAGACGTTTTTGATGGGTGTCTTCATTCGTTGTGGGTGGCGAAGTTCCGATACGGAGCTGTCGCCGTGGGTTATTTGATTCTTTTTAATTTCTTTTTTACAGAGGAACAAGAATTTGGTAATGGTTCATCGAAACCTATCCATTCTGTGCAGCGGTTGTCACGCTTTGATGAGCAAACAGAGCTAGCTGTAAGGTGCTCATGATTTGTTAGCAGGAATTTAAGGCCTCTAGTTAGTGCAATTAATTCTCTGCTAGCAGCTAGCTCGACGGGTGAAGCGGTTCTCCAGTTAGTGGGAGCCAGGATTATATGGAAGGTCAGTTGCGGTCGAGGAGAGTGTAGAAGTGGGTACAGCGAGCACCTCAAAATATAAAGCTCACCCAGAGTCGATGGCATGGAAGGGATGGAAGCCTGTCCGTAATTCATCGTGATGCGTGGGGTCGAGCTGGAGAGCCCTCTCCATCCTGATAACAGTCGACATCGACTGTGGCAAGTGTAGATAGTCAGGGCATTCGTCGTAACGAACAGGAGAACCCTCTCCTCTCTGATAGCAGCTGGGGCCGGCTGTTTGGCTTCCTCCTCTTCCGTCACACAGGCAATGCACAGTAGACCCCAAGCTAACTTTCCAACTTCTGATGTTCTGCATTTCCATGGATCCAGATCCATTTACCGCCGCCGATGTCTGATTTCTAAAGCTAGCGCATCAAGGCATCTTCAGTTGGGACATGTATCGATATGACCTGGAGTCAGGTCATCGTCCCGAGAGCAGCAGGTGGCGAAATATCTTAGATAGCTGCTCATATAAGCCTTGATATCGGACCTCTGGCAGTATGCTGACGCATATATTGTCTGTGCAGCATGCAAGTATAGTGTGGAGTTACAGGGTGTTCATATTATAGCAGGGAGTAGGCTCTTTCATGCCTTATTTCCCTGAGAGCGGCTAACTCGTCTGGTGGTCCAGTTTTCCATTAGTGAAATCAATATCACTGGGTTGGTCCATTACGGTCGAGATATGTGTTAGGGTAGAGCGAGTATCCTCAAAAAATAAAGCTCACCTAATGACATGGCACACAAGGGGATGATGCCGGCTGGTGTCTGTTGGGACGCTTGTCATAATGAGCTGGAGAGTCCTCTCCGTCCCGATAGCAGTCGAGGTTGACTGCTCAGGCTTCAGCAAAGCACAGTGTGTCGGGGCATTCATCTGAGTGAACGGGAGAGCCCTCTCCTCCCCGACAGCTGCTGGGGCCGGCAGCTAGATCCACTCCCCCCCCTTCTGTCATAAGGACTGTGTTTAGAACCCCAAGCTATCTTCTGATTTCATGCGTTTCTCTTCCGTGATAGCAGCCAGGGCCGGCAGTTTGGCTTCCTCCTCTTCTGTCATGCAGGCAATGTACAGTAGACCACAGTGAGCTTTCCGAGGCCACAGATTACACTCAGAATTGGTCTTCACGAAGAGAAGATCGCTAGCTGCATTAGCTAGACTGACTCAGCTGTCTTGTTTGGAATAGGGCAGAGGAAGGAAAAAGTATGTTTTTTCCTTCTTGATGTTGTATTCTAAGGTGTCAGAGTCATTTAGTCCTGTTGTTGATGCCATAGTAGCCTTATGTAAATTTAGAGCGGTCTTTTTCTATAACAATAGTGGCTAACGATGTTAGTCTCCGTTTAGTGAGCTTTTCAAGGCCGCAGGTTACACTCAGATATCTGTCTTCATGGATATGAAGACTTTTAGGCTGCTTTAGCTAGGCTGAGACCGCTGTCTTTTTGGAATAGTGCCATCAGAAGGAAACAGTGTGTTTTTTCCTTCTCGGTATTGTATTCTTAGGCATCACAGGCATTTAGTCCTATTGTTTATGTCATAGTAGCCTCATGTGAATTAAGAGCGGTCTGTTTCTATAACATTAGCGGCTAACATCATAAGTCTCCGTTAGTGAGCTTTTCAAGGTTGCAGGTTACACCCAGATATCTGTCTTCACGGGGATGATGCCTTCTAAGCTGCTTTAGTTAGGCTGAGACTGCTGTCTTTTTGGAATTAGGGCTGTTAGAAGGAAAGGGTTTGTTTTTTCCTTTTCGGTATTGTATTCTTTGGTGTCTGAGGCATTTACTCCTATTGTTGACACCATTAATTAGTCCAATTAGTATGAAGAGTGGCCTTTTTTCCTCAACTTGAGCAGCTAACATCGTAAGTCTCTGTTTGGTGAGCTTTCAAAGGTCGCAGGTTACACCCAGATATCTGTCTTCACAGAGATAAAGGTGCGTTAGCTAGGCTGAGACTGTTGTCTTTTGGTGAATAGGACTGTTAGAAAGAAAGAGTACATTTTTTCCTTCTCGGTGTTGTATTCTCTGGTGTCACAAACATTAGTCTTGTTGTTGACACTATAGTAGCCAAGTGAGAATTATGAGCGGTGTCTTTTTCTCTATCATTAGCAGCTAGTCTCAATTTAGTGAGCTTCCGTGACTGCAGTTTACACCCAGATAATTGTCTTCACCAATAGGAAGACCTTAAACTGAATCAGCTAGGCGAGACCACTGTCCTCTTGGACAAGGTACCGTTATAAGGAGAGAGGTTGTTGTTTCCTTAACAGTGTTTTTTTGTTTTGTTGTTTGAGGCATTTAGCCCTATTGATGACGCCATATTAGCCTTGTGAGAAATTAAGAGCGTTCTTTCTTGTGCCAGTCGTGAGTTCCTTATTTTTATACTGTACCAATGACCCAGACTTAGCTGGTGCTAACTCTTAATTATTCAGGGCCAAACACAAATTTTGCCCCCTCCCCCAATCCCCCAAATTTGCATCCAAATCCAAAAATTCAATGTCCTATATGGTCTTCCATACTTTTGTCCTCTGCGCATGTGCAGTGTCAAGGAAGTGCTGAAATTGGCGCCAAATCTTCATTCTTTGTTTGGCCCTTCAATCAGTAACATCTCGCTGATATCTGTGCTCATAATCTCAGTTAAAATGTTGCCAGACTCAAAATCATGAAGGAAATGGTGGATCCAAGGATGAAATAAGAGGATGAGAGGAAGAAACAGTGGAAGAATGTGTTCAGGGCTGTAACTTATAATTTTTATGTAAAATTATTTCATGTTCCCTAATTTTGGGGCATGGGCCTGATGTATTCATTCTTGCTATGAAATCTCCACTGTTTGTTCAGTGTTTCCTCTCTCCCTTTCCTTGATGCCGTCGTCGCAAACCAATGAAGAGCTAGCGGCAAAAGAAATTCGACAAGTGCCTAGATCCTTAGTAGGATTGACGACCTTGTCGCCAGCTAGCTCGACCAACGGAGCTATCACTCGTAACGAGGGTGATGTGACGCCGGTTCGTTCATTGCGGTCCAGGAGAAGAGAAGGGGTGTTGCAAGCACTATAATCTCGGATCACGCACACCTGACGACGACAGATCGGAGGATGGACCAGAGGAAGCCAGTTAGTTCGGTAGCTGGCTTGTTCAGGTCTACCCAGACCGCGAGCGAGAGAAGCCTCTCTCTCTTACAACAACATCTGGGGCCAGATGTTGTCAGACATAACGTTTGTCAGGCGGAGCATACATCCACTCCTCCTGCTCGGGACGCTCCGTCGCATAGACAGCTGGGGTTGGCTAATCTATTGGCTTCCTCTTCCACACGCCAGCACACACGACCGCACCTTGGCTACGTGACCTCAGATATCCAGCCTGCTTTGCTGACCAAGGATTCCACATTGACCAGGTCACTTCATCCGGTAGCCAAGGGGACACAAGGCCTTACCAGACAGGATGTACGCATAAAAGAATTATGCAAGAGGCGCAGTCCCTGAAGCTTCCAGTGGCTAAACAATGTAAGACCGCAGATCTCCACAGGCCTCTGTGACAGACTTGCTATTGCAGATAGCGCAACTCATCGCAGCATCCCAGCAACCTTCGGAAACCTTTTCAGATCAGGAACTGTCTGAGGAAGCTGGGTCGGTATGCTTCCCTGCACTGTCAGATAGGGATGACCGAGATTTGCATTTGGTTCAGTCTGATGGTGAAAGAGAATCTGCGGAGCTGGAGTTTTTCCTTCTGGAACAACATAAGGTGGCCGTAGATTTTATCTGGCAACACCTTCCAGAAGTTGTTCCTCTGGACCAGAGAGCTGCGGTACCAGATAAGAGACTGATAGCGTCACTGGACACAGACTTCTTCGGCTGGACTAAGGAAGTCGTGCCTGAATTTCCGGTCCAGTCCAGAAATGTCTCACGGACGTTTGAATTGCTGAATGGCGCTATTTTTAGGCTAACCTCTAAGACTGGCAGATCCAGTTTCTTATCCCAACATGCTCTACATCTGCCGTTCATCAACAGTAGAAATAAATTTGAAACGGCAGGAAAGGGCTTTCCAAGAGTTCCTCACAACGCAGACGACCAGGCAGAAGACTTGGAGTTGTCATTGCTGGCGTCTATGTAAATTCTCTCCAGTACGTTGGAGATGACAATCTCGTCTAACAGAGCCAGTTTAGACGCCTTATCTTATGCAGAGCACCATACCAGAGCATTAGCACAACGTCTCGATGGTAAAGAATTCCAGGATGTTCAAACTTCCTTGAGAGTTCTTTCTAGGGCAATCGCATATTCCACGTATAACTCTGCCCTTTCAGTGGCAAATTTGGAGTTAGACATGATGCTGCCCTGGCTTCTTCCACTAGGGTGGATTCTAAGGTATAAAACTCTCTTCGAGTCGCTCCGGTTTCAGGAGAACTTCTCTTTGATGGTAAGCATTCATTAATCTATGATCAGATTACCAAGAAAGCTTCAGACTCTCTGCTCTTTAAGTCCGTTTCGAGAAAACCGCACTCAGCAAAGAGGAGTAAGTCCGGGACTTCTGGGGGAAGTACGTCCGAGGGAAGCTCCTATAGAGGATCTAAGAAAGCCTCTACTTCTTACTCCAGAGACCGTCAGGTAGGGGACGTAATGCTGGCCAAGACAACCGGTTAGATGCCCCTAGGTCGACTGGTCGAGGTGCGGGTTGGGGAGGACGTAGTTTCTCCTCCCGCAAGCCTCGCAGGTCCAGGAGGTGAAAGTCAGAACCTCTATTGCACTCGAGTGGGTGGAAGGCTGTCAAGATTCTTAACCAATTGGTTTTCAATTACGGACGATGGGCTCTGGAGGTTATTTCAGAAGGTATAAAACTGTCCTTCAGAGAAAAATCTCCGTTAACACGAAGTCCACAATGGACTCAGCTACCGTCAAACCTTCAGAAGAGAGATTTGCTTCTATTAGAGGTGCAATCTCTTCTGGAGAAGAACGCAATAGAGATCGTAGAAAACCAGGAATCTCCCGGTTTTTACAGTCACCTGTTCCTGGTACCAAAACCAGGCAGCTCGTTCCGTAAAGTTATAGATCTAAGCTGGATAAACAAGCTGATCATGGCTCCGAAATTTTATATGGAGACCATTCGATCGGTGAGAGCGAGCATTGAAGTGTATGATTATGCTGCGAGCATAGATCTCCAGGATGCGTACTTTCACGTCATGGTACATCCGGCGTTCAGAAAGTACCTTCGCTTCGCTGTCCTAGGAGTCGTTTATCAATTCCGAGCAATGTGCTTCGGACTGAATCTAGCGCCCAGGGCCTTCACTCGAATAATCAACTCAGTAATGACTCATTTCGGAGCTCATTCATCTGCGTTAACGTCAGCCTACTTGGACGACATTCTTCAGAGGTACGGCGACAGATTAACTCTTCAGAATGGTGTTAGAGTCTGCTTAAATTCATCCAGTGTCTTGGTTTCATAGTAAAGGAAAAGAAGTCGGATCTAGTTCCGTCCAAGTCGTTCATTCACTTGGGAATGAGCTTCGAGATGCACAACAATCTGGTTCGCCTGCCGTTACCCAGAGCGAAATTAGTTGGTTGTTATGCTCGCTTTTGTCTACTCTCAGATGAATTTATGCGACTGATAGGTTTGTGCGGAGCCACCGCAGACCTTATTACGATGGGGCGCCTACGCACTCGTCCACTCCAGATATTTTTCACTCAGAATTGGAGTGTGAAGATTCATTCACTCGAAACGAACATCGTCTTGTCGAACCAAGTAAAACAAGAGATTCAGACTTGGGCAGATATTAAGTGGTTAACTCAGGAGTTCCACTGCAACTGCCGGATCTGTTTTTTACGATTATGACGAATGCGAGTCAAACAGGTTGGGGCGCGACATTGAGCCCAACAGATTCGAGGTGCCAGATCTTTGGGATCCGCAATTTCTAAACAAGCACATAAACATAAACATCAAAGAGATGATGTCATTTTGGCTTGCGCCATGTCATTGAATGAACATAATTCAGAATTCACATGTTCAAATACTGTCCGACAATTTGACAGTAGTAGCGTATATTCGGAACCAGGGAGGCACTCATTCCATTCTGTTGTTCAACTTAACGGAAAGAATCCTTCTGTTTGTCCTAGAGCATCAGGTTCTTCTGTCTGTCCATCATATTCCAGGTCGTGTGTTTAGCCCTGAATAATTAAAAGTTAGCACCAGCTAAGTCTGGGTCATTGGTAAGTATAAAAAATATATAAATTACTATAAATTTTTTCATTTTTCAGGAATATGTTTCCTGCAAATAATCGGAACGAGGCACAAGGATTTCATCTAGGTTTCTATGATCGGGTGCCGGAACTTAGTTTTTCGTTGCCCGCTTCATTTTATGTCCAATCTGTTGTCATGGATTATGATTCCACTCGGGGGTTTATGGATATTATGTCTATGGTACATTCTTTACTGTGTACTGTCTTGATTTCAAGGAATATGGCGACGCTACATCATCGGGTGTATTGTTTGCAATAGCACCATGTTCATCACATTCCTCTCAACCCTTTAGTGGCAATATGGAGTTGGTCAGACGTGATGGAGCCCTACGGTTTTATACTATTCTAGATGACTAAGACGAGAGCTTTACGAGTCTCGCTGGGTTAAAAAACTGGTCATGCTTGGTTATTTGACCAGTTATTTTGTTATGATAGGCTTCTATTCGCTGTTGTATGTATATATTTATTGATGTTTAAGGTCACATATTTATGCACAATGGTTAATCAATACCGTGACAGCTTTACGGGTGGAGGAAGCCGGAGTACTCGGAGAGAACCACCGAGCAACGACGAGCAGCTGCCAGCTCCCCAACATCGTAACTCCGCACTGCAGCACAGGCAGGGTTAGATTGGTTGAAGACATGCATACCATCGACGTGCAGTACGCCTTAGTACACGGCGTCATCGTGCCCCCACATGGGCAATGGGGATGAAGTGTCTTGCCCAAGGACACAATGCGGTTGCCGCAGGTGGGATTCGAACCGAGGACCTCTTGGCTTGCAGCCTGCACCTCTTCCTACTGAGCCACCGCGCCCCCTCTATTCGCTGTTGTTGCTCTTTTATTGAGAATAGCATGCGGAGGATAACTTCGTGATTGTAGCGCGAGGTTTCCTTTTTCCTATAGTTGAAAAAAGGGATATTTTTATTCTGTACCAATGACCCAGACTTAGCTAGTGCAAACTCCATTAAATTCAGAGCCAAACACAAATTTTGCCCCCCCCCCCCCCCCAATCCCCAAAATTTGCATAAAAAACCTGAAATTAGATGTTCTGGTAGGTCCTCCATACTTTTACTCCACTGCGCATGCGCAGTGTCAAGGAGGTCTCGGCGAAATTGGCGCCAAAATGTCATTCTTTGTTTGGCCCTGAAAACAGTGTCACCTCACTGATATTTGTGCTGTAAGTCTCAGTTTTAATGATGCCAGACACATAATTATGAGAGAAATGGTGGATATGAAGTGGATATAGGATGAGGAGAGGAAAAACAGTGGTTTCAGATGTTTAGGGCTGTAACTTATAATTATTTTACGAAATTATTTCATGTTGCCTATTTTGGAGGCATGGCCCTGTTGTTGTCATTCTTGCTTTGAATGTTCCATTGTTTGATCAGTGTTTCCTCTCTCCCTTTCCTTCATTCTCCCTAGCTATTCTCCCATGCTTTTGGCTTATTATTTGTAATGTTTATTACTAAAATTTCTTGGGAGTTTTGGCTTGGAAACAGAATTATTTTCTGTTTTTTCCCCATGTTTACGTCCTCACCTTTGGGTGTTTAGGCGTTTTGGTCTGCATCTACCATCTGATGCTCTGCAGTTTCTTCTGGGGAAGGCTCTGTTTAGCATCAGATATTGTTTAAATTAGGCACTGATTTCGGGCGATGGTTACCAGTGCCTGGAGTCATGTTTCTGGTTTGTTTACACTTTTTGTTTACGTTGACAACAGTTACTTCTGATAGTGATTTCTTGTCTTCTACCTAGTTTAATTTATAGTAAGATACATTAATATTGTCCGTAAGTGTTTCATTAATTTTTCAAAATGATTTAAAATTTTTGTCCACACTTAGGCTTTTTTTGGGATCCATTTGGGTTCAGGGTTCCCTTTGGGAACTTGGGCTCTTCTGAAAAGATTTTTTTCTTTTTGAATTATTTTTTCGTATTATTATAATGGATTAATATTTCATGTATCATTGTTTTCAAGGCTTATTGCGGGTACTATGACTGTTTATTTTCAGAATGAAAGATTATTGCTCAAATTGTAATGGAAGGAAATCTTCCTCTGATTCTCATGATCTCTGTATTAATTGTAGTCAAGGTACTCGCAATAATCCTTGTTCAGTGTGTATCAATTGGGATGACAAACGTTGGACACGTGTGTCACGGTATGTTGTTAGTGTGGAGAGGACCATGCCGGTCCTCTCGCCTCAGGGTCACTCAAGTTTTTCACTCTCTTTTTCAGAGGAACAAGAATTGGGTGATGTTTCTGTGATGTCGTCTACAAGTGCGCGTCCGTCGTCATAATCTAGAGAAGAGCTAGCGGCAAAAGTGCTCATGGATATACGGCAATTGCCTAAGAGGCCCCAAGTAGGATCAACGTCGTTTGCGTCTACGTCCGCTAGCTCGCTCAGTGTTGCGTCCATTCACCGAATGGGTCGGCACCCGGGTTCGTCCGTGGCGGTCCAGGAAGGAAATACGGGTATTGCGAGCACTATAAACTTACCACAGGCACACCCAGTGACGATGGAACTTAGATTAGGACTGAAGAAGCCTTTGGGTTCGGTTCATAGCTCGTTCAGCTCCTCATGGGCTGGGAGCAATAGAGGTCCCTCTCTCGTACAACAACATCGCGGTCCGGATGTTGTTGTACATAACGTTCCTCAGTCGGAGCTTACGTCCACCCCTCCGGACGCTCCGGTGTATAGACAGTCCGGTGAGACTGTATCAGTGGCTTTTTCATCCTCACGAAGTTCTGTCGGAGCAAGAATTATCTAAAGATGCTGGGTCGGTACGTTCCACAGCTGGATCTGGAGTGGACGACCGAGATGTTCATGAGGTCCGTCAGGATGGAGAAAGGAATGCTGACGAGTTGGAATTCTCCCTTTCGGAACAACACAAAATCGCCGTCGAGTTAATTTCCTTCCTGAAGTTGTTCCAGCGGACCAGGATGCTGCTCAGCTGGATAGGAGGCTTATAGTGCCACTGGACACCGATTTTTTCAATCAGTTTAGGGAGTCCGTCCCTGAATTTCCGTCTCAGTCCAGGAATCTCTCACGGACATTCGAGCTTTTGAACGACGCTATCAGTAAACTTGCTTCTAAAATGGGCAAGTCATCCTTCCTTTCGGCTAATGCGCTTAAACTGCCTTTCATTAATTCAAGAAATAGCTTTGAAACGGCAGGACAGGGCGTTCAGAGAGTTCCTCTGCGTCTAGACGACCAGGCCAAAGACCTTGAATTATCCATGCCGTCGTCTATGTCTATTCAAAGCTCTACATTGGAAACGACAATTACTTCTAATAGAGCAAATTTTGGCGCACTCTCGTACGCAGATCACCTTATCAGAGCGTTATTCATTACGCCTTGAAGGACAAGAATTTCAGGACGTACAAACTTCCTTGAGAGTTCTGTCAAGGGCTATTGCCTTTTCCACATATAACTCCGCCCTTTCAGTGGCTAATCTGGAGTTGGTTAGACGTGATGGAGCCCTAGCTACGTCCACGAGAGTGGATAGTGAGGTGAAAAACTCTCTTAGAGTCGCTCCGGTCTCCGGAGAACTTCTCTTTGACGGCAAGCTTTCTGCTATTTATGATCAGTTAACTAAGAAAGCTTCAGACTCTCTGCTTCTAAAAAGTCGGAACCAGCGGAGAAAAGTAGGCCAGGATCTTCTGGGACGGGTATGTCCATGGGAAGTTCCTATAGAGGTGCATACGCGTCCTCTAAGCCTTATTCTAGAGACCGTCAAGGCAGCGACTCTAGTAGGGGCCGTAACGCTGGCCGTAATAACAGGTCAGACGCCCCTAGGTCTACGACGCGAGGTGCGGGCCATGGAGGATGTCGTTTCTCCTTCCGCAAGCCTCGCAGGTCCAGGAGGTGATGGTGTAAACCTCTGTTGTGTTCCAGTGGGCGGGAGGTTATCAAGTTTCTTAGAAAATTGGGAATTAAATTACGGAGGACCCTTGGGTTCGAAGGGTAATAGCGGAAGGACTGAATTTGTCCTTCAAAGGAAAACCTCTGTTAACTCGAAGTCCAAGAAGGACTCAACTTCCGTCAAATATACAAAAAAGAGATGCGCTTCTTTCAGAAGTCCAGTCTCTCTTACTGAAGAACGCGATAGAGGTCGTAGAAAACCAGGAATCTCCAGGTTTCTGCAGCCATCTTTTTCTGGTTCCGAAACCAGACGGCTCGTTCCGTCCAGTAATAGACTTAAGCTGGATAAACAAGCTGATTGTGGCTCCAAAATTTTATATGGAGACCATTCGATCGGTCAGAGTGAGCATTCAAGTGAACGACTATGCCACGAGCATAGATCTCAAGGATGCGTACTTTCACGTCATGGTACATCCGGTGTTCAGAAAGTATCTTTGTTTCGCTGTCCTAGGTGTCGTATATCAGTTCCGTGCGATGTGCTTCGGTCTGAATCTAGCACCCTGGGCTTTCTCTCGGATAATGAACTCGGTCATGACTTACTTCTGAGCTCATTTGTCTGCGGTAACGTCGGCCTACCTGGACGATATTCTTCAAAGGTACGGCAACGAGTTAACGCTCCAGAACAATGTGCAGAATCTGCTTCTATTGCTCTGACGTCTCGTTTCATAGTAAACAAGCAGAAGTCGGATCTGGTGCCGTCCAAGTCATTCACCCACCTGGGGATGAGCTTCGAGACGCACAACAATCTCGTTCGCCTGCCGTTAACCAGAGCGAAGTTAGTCAGTTGTTACGCTCGCTATTGTCTAAACTCAGAGAAGGTTACAGCGAGAGAATTCATGAGACTGATAGGTCTTTGCGGAGCGGCCGTTGATCTCATTCCAATGGGGTGGTCTTTCTGACTCAGAATTGGAAGGCGAACACTCATTCGCTAGAGGCGGACATCCTGTTGTCAAGCCAAGTGAAACAAGAGATTCAGACTTGGGCAGACATTCAGTGGTAAACTCAGGGAGTTCCATTGCAATTGCCGGATCCGAGTTTTACTATTATGACGGATGCCAGTCAAACAGGTTGGGGCGCGACACTATGCCCGTCGGATTCGAGGTGCCAGGGTCTTTGGGATCCGCAGTTTTTAAGCAAGCACATAAATATCAAAGAAATGATGTTAATTTGGCTTGCGTTGCATCATTGGATGGACATTATTCAGAATACACACGTCCAAATTCTATCCGACAATACAATGGTAGTAGCGTATATTCGGAATCAGGGAGGCACTCATTCCATTCCGTTGTTCAAGCTAACTGAAAGAATCCTTCTGTTTGTATTGGAACATCAGGTTCTACTATTGGTCCATCATATTCCGGGTCGTCTGAATGTGTTAGCAGACTCCCTTTTACGGAGGGGTCGCCTGTTGCCGTCGGAGTGGACTCTCAACAAACAGGTTTTCAATCAGATTTGCTACCAATGGGAGCGGCCAATGATAGATTTGTTTGCGACGCATCTCAACAATCAGTTGCAGACATATGTGTCCCCATGTCCGGATCCTCAAGCATTTGCAGTAGACGGTCTTTCGATCTCATGGGACGTGATAATAGGATATGTGTGTTCTCCAGCACCGTTGATTCAGCAGATATTGCTCAAGATAAAGCAATCCCAGTGCAAGATTCTGTTGGTAGTATCTCTGTCACAACAGAGACCGTGGATAAATCTACTCAGGTGTCTGTTGTGGGACATGCAGCGGAAGCTTCCTCCACGGGAGGATCTTCTGTCGCAGGGGAAATCGCGCACTCTTCACCACAATCCGCAAGGTCTCAACCTTCATGTATTTCCATTGTGCGGTCCTTCTTGCACAGTAAATGTTTTGCAGGACGAGCAGTGGATGTGATTTCTAACTGCAGGAGGACCTCCTCTTCACTAAATCATGCTGCAAAATGGAAGGTCTTTCGTCAGTGGTGTAGGGATCACTCTGTAGATATTTATGTCCCTCCATTCCTGACATTGCTATTTTTCTGGTCTATTTGTTTGATGAGATCAAACTGCAGCCTGTTACTATCAAGGGTTTTTGGTCTATGTTATCTGATACCTATGCACACCATGATGCATTAATGATTGGATCTAATGTCTCTTTATCTAAATTAGTAAGAAACTTTTCGATGAATAGACCTAGAACCCTTAGATTAATTCCGAAGTGGAATTTAGCATAGGTTCTTCTTAAGCTAAAGGAAGCACCTTTTGAGCCTCTTGACACAGTGGACTTCAAATTCTTAACATATAAGACAGCTTTTCTCTTAGCCTTCTCTTCTGCTAGAAGAGTTAGTGAGCTTCATGCTTTATCTGTTGATGATTCTCACTATCGTAGTGTCGGTAATACTATTACCTTTACTACTAATGTTGGATTTTTGGCTAAGAATCAGGCTCCTAATAAGTATCCTGAACCTATTGTTGTTAAGGCCCTTCCGTCTTCCGAAGGGCGTAGGCCTTTACTCTGTCCTGTTAGAGCAATACGTATTTATAAACGTAGGTCTGAGTTCATTAGAAAGGGATGTAAGCGTTTCTTTTTGTCTTTGATGCCTAATAGAAAGGACATAATGGTTCATTCTATTGCTAGATGGATTCAATTAAATATACGTACTGCTTATGAAAGTTATCTTCATCTCAGCAGTCTGCTCTTAAGATTTTGGCTCATGAAGTAAGAGCTCTTTCAACATCTTTGGCTTATGCTAATAGTGTTGCTATTACAGATTTAATGAAGGATGCATATTGGTCTCAGCCTTCCACTTTCACGAATTTTTATCTTGGAAATATTGAGTCCATTTCTGGAGATCTGCATTGTTTAGGTCTGTTATCAGTTGCTCAGAATATCATCCACTAAATAGTTGCAACTATAGTTATGTAGGCTTTCTGTTCCGGCAGTGACTCTGTCCTGCTGCGCTCTTCGCTCTGGGGTATTCGACCCAGGGGAAGGGGGGTGGGGGCGGGTGTTCCCTTAGGTCACCTGCTTTATAGTGAAAAGCAAGGGAATACCTCCCCCAGAGTCAGTAATTCCGAGTCGGTACCGGGATGGTTTTAAACTGTAAAGCTAATGTTTACTCATTTCATATAATATTTTTAAAGTGTAGCTCGGTGTGAAGCATTTGTATATGTCACTTGTCAAATGAACGTTAATATACAATCCTCGGACACTTTTAATGAGTATAAAGAGTCTCATTTCTCTGGACTGCCTTTATTTATTGGCTTACCTTTAAAAATAATTAGTATAAAGGGTTATACTGGATATTAATAGAGATTATGGATGTTTTTGTGCTCAATTACGGAATGGTATTGTGTCTTTCTTCTTTGATAAGAATAAGAAAGATACATGTAAATCCTATCTCTCCTTTTCTCCTTGAGGGGATAATTCTGTCATATGTAATTGAGCCTATTGGATTTTCCTTTATGTCCTGGGCTCTCCATCCTTTTTACTATTCAGCTAAATCTGGGTCATTGGTACAGTATAAAAATGTTAAAAAATTTATAGTAATTTATATATTTTTTATACTTACCAATGACCCAGACGAGAATGGCCCTCCCAGGAATTGGGAACTCTTGCCTCCCTGCTGCACACATAACACTTACCAAGCACTGGTTGTAAGAATGACATTTTGGCGGCAATTTCGAGACCTCCTTGACACTGTGCATGCGCAGTGGAGTAAAAGTATGGAGGACCTAACAGGACATCTAATTTTCGGTTTTTGATGCAAATTTGGGGAATTGGAGGGGGGCAAAATTTGTGTTTGGCCCTGAATTTAATGGAGTTTGCACCAGCTAAGTCTGGGTCATTGGTAAGTATAAAAAATATATAAATTACTATAAATTTTTTAACTTTTCGCTGTTCCAAGCTTTAGTGTTACTTCACCGGCCATACTTATCTAGCATTCATTAGTTGTATACATTAGTTGTATTAGTATGATTTCTGGATAAGTAACTGTTTTTGGATTCAGATTTTTTCATGAAATTCGGTTGGTATTGCTAGCCTTCGAGTAACCTCTGTGGCAGGCATGTCAGCTTATCTGTGCGACATTCTCCAAATATGGCAAGTCGTCCACTCTTGAGAAGTTTGTTTCGTTCAGAGTCAGCTGCTTCTGTTACGGCGTAAGAGTTTCTTCCTCATGTTATAAAATCGCATTAGCATTTTTTTCCTTCAGTTTCCTGGTTATATTTTGAATCGCTGTGGTTTCACCGATGATACAGTCTGTATTCAGGCAAGGGCAGATGCTGGATTCTGTTACTTGCATGCTTAATATGTAATAATCATTAGGCAGACGTATCTCTTGAATAGATTCTCGTAAATTCTTGCTCAGTGTCAGTATAAGAGCTTATGAAAATTATGGGCTATTTCGATAAGTAATTGATATTCCTACAGGACATCTATGCATACGTCCTCTCTATTTTTCTTCATTATTCGGATTTGTATATTCATTCTCCGAACAGTCATTGGTTTTAACAGACCTAGGGAACAATGATTCAAATTGAGGACGGTCCCTGACAGGTTTTTTAATCATATACCACTCCAGGTTCTAAATCCAGTCTTCAATCGTAAGCGGTACACAAAGGGGAATCCTACTCTCATTCTCGTAGATTTGAACAGTTAAAGTTTTGAAGTTCATTTATTGGGATTTACTTGTACAATGGAATGTGGTCATCTGTTGGTTGGCTCTGAAGCGTCTTGAGTTCTCTCAGATAACTTTCCATTGGGATTCGATTGGACAAATTTAAGGTTGTACATACTAATATCACCAGTTCTCATCCGATCTCTGTATTAACAATGTTTTGCCCAGTCAATACTTTGACGCCTTACTGCCTCGGTATTCCAGATGTGGTATACATTTTAGCTTTATCTTTATCTTGAGTCTTGAACAGATGACTTTGTTTAGCTGTAGATGCCTTTGGAAGGCAACCTATTGGTCACAATAGATTCAATTTTTCTTGTAACCTGAAGCCTTTAAAGCAATTATATATACTTCATTGTCATTTATTGCTCAGAGGGGATTCCTATATTAGGTTTCTTTTCTGATATTCTTCAGTACCACTTTATCACTGATTCCAGGCCACTTTCCTCTTTGTTTTGAAGGTTAATTTCCTTTTAAACAGGAGGGGGGGTCTCCTTACCTCTTCTGGTCTTATAGTAAGTTTGTAACTATGGGTGGGTGTGTAACTATGGGTGGTTTGGTTATTGTCTTTAGATAATACAGGCTCATTCTCAAAAAAACAGTGCAAAACAGTGAAAAAATAAAGTTGATCCCATTTATCTGTGCGCTGCTCAGTTTGAAGATATGTATCCAAACTTACAGAAAATAAATGGGTGGAATCATTGCACAATTGATGTTAATGTTACATACGTTGCTTTATGGAGCGATAAAAATTCTAATTTGCAATTTGTAACTTCCGTTATCTAAAGAATTCTTGGTACAATGGGAAATAACTGCTTTGCTGTCTATTTACATACCCATGGAAACCTTTTAAATGAAACTCAAAGCTCATTGGTTGTGATTAAACGACACCATTGAACCATTTGATAAATATATATGAATCATACATCATCACGAAAATTGATGATAAATTTGTACAGGGAATTCGGTTGATATTCTTCTACATGACAATACTTTCAAATCTCTCAGTTCCGAACTTGGTCTAGAGAACAGTAATCCGTCCAATTAATTTACACAACCAATGATACGAATAGATATATATTGATCCCCCCAACTCCTTTTCCATGGGAAAAGTGGATCTCGGTTTCATAAGTAAATCTAGGGGAAATGTAACGGAAGTTACAAGAAACTCAAATATGCACAAGTAACAGCATTCCAGATGCGTTGGCTATTTTGCGGTTTTTTACTGACTTATTTAGTTAATAAACATATATACATTGTTCTGGTCATATATATCCGCCTGCAAGACCTTATGTCTTGTATCAAGGCTAATCGGGTTGGGGTGAGGCAGAGGAGTGGGGTGGGGGTTGTTACTTAAGTGAAGAGTAATTTTAAATTGGACAACAACATATGGCAAGAACAACGAAAAAATTAATTTCTCTTTCTAAAAATTAACGTAGTATACCACTGTCCTCAGGAAGTTTAAACATTCTCACCAATTATCAGTTTGTATAAATATGTCATCTTCATATATGCTCTGTCGCCATATATGAATAGACACATTTATACAGACTGAAGACTGGTTTGCAGTTTACCATAGACATGTGGCAGGAACAAAGAATAAGCATTTCCTGTTTGGAAATAAACATGTTATACCATTCTCCTTCAGAGACTTCAAACATTCTCACTGATTTTTACTCTGTATAAATGTGTCTCTTCATATATGATCCGTCATCATATATGAAGAAACATTTATACAGAGTATGAATTAATTTTCAAATGGCCAAAAACATATGGCAAGAACAAGGAACATTTATTTCCTTTTAGAAAATAACTGTATTATATCGTCTTCCTCAGGAACTTTGAACATTCTTGTCATTTTGCCTGGTGGTAATGGAGGTTTCAATTATATGAGGATATCACGGCTACTCATCTATAGTTTATCAGATGATTGCAGCACTTGAAGAATTGTTTTCTTCGCTCCATGAAGCTGATTTCGAAGTCCCCATCATCTACATCAATGATTTTCCTTACAAACCACTCCCCTTCATACACTGGATTTCAATTTAGGGGTGCCTAAGTGAGATATGTGGGGTGGGACAGGGTCGAGATGTCAAAGGCATCTTCAGAAGGCCTCAGGTCTAAGCTGGGGGAGGGTGTGGGAGGTGTGTCCTCCTTCCATTGGCGGTAATCTCAGAACTCTTCCCCAGGAAAAAGTTTAATTACTCGACACCTTGGAAGCGATATCTGAGCGTTTCTCCAACACCTAACATGATGCCCTACTGTATTGGTGTGTCCGTGCATTCGTGGGTATGATATTGGGTGGGAAAACCAGAGTCAGATAGCAATTTGAAGTTTGATTTTTGGGGACCCTAGGAAAAAGTGGAGTAGAGGTGGGGGCTAGCACCCCGACGTCACTACCTGATGAAATTTATATAACATAATAAAATGGTAATGCATCCATTCCACAATTACACATGTATACTTAGGCCCAGCCAATCACCCACGTAAAAGAGTTAATTAACATAATTTGTGGTGAAATCCTTTATTTGCAAGTTTGACAGTAACGACACTCAAACCAATATACTTCTCCGTGTAACTTCCGTTACCATTTGCAACGGAGCTTAGACGTATTTGAATATGGTTAAAACGTTGAATGGAACGTTATGGGAATTTTAAGTGGCGTGTATTGGAAATAGGAGGTAAATGGAATTTAATCATTATCTAAAATCAGAGAAACATTTGTATCCACTTGGAGTGGGTCGGGAAGCAGGGCATTGGTAGTTGCACTAACAAACTAACCACTTCCCTTGATTAATAACTTTTGTTTGAGACTGTATATATCATCCTTGAAGGCGACAGAAATGGTCGTAAACGCGTGCTTATGAAAAACACACACACGCCCATCAAGGGAGACATACACGGATCATGACGTAATTGTCGTAATGGATGTTATGTCGACGTAAGCGTAGACTCAAAGCTATCAGGGGTGTTTTTGGTACAAGACCTATAAGTGTTCATCCACAAGTGGACTGGTCTGTTGCGTAGAAGTGATTATAATAAACCCCACAATGAGTTAGATACGAAGGTTTGGTCAGGTGATTCCATGAAAATGTACATAACGGATGTTTCATTCTAATTTTTATGCTCGTCAGTTGGGAATTTTCACGAATGATCGGACGGTGTAGGTGCCCCATCGAAGCACCAATGCGATGCAGACTCAAAGTACACACACTGCCATTCACAACAAACGACATACGCCATTAGGGGTGTGTTATTTTTATTCTGAAGACCTAACTGAAAGTATTGTAACGGAAGTTTCTGATTTTTGGCGACATTTAATTTTGACTATAATCGGTGTCGTCAAGTAAGACCCTACAATTTTGTTTGCCTCGCTTGTTAGCAGTGTTTATAGTGCTAAATTTAAACATGCAAATATAATCTATCCACTGGAACGTTTTAGCGGAACAGGAAACAGAGACGCGATTTTTGAAAAAGCGACAGTAACAGATGTTACATTTGACCCTCTCTAATACATAACTACTTTAAAGGTAATTGATATATTCCCAACTTTGGGTGTGCACATATTTGCACAATGGCCGGTCTACAAAACCTCCATGGTAGAAAACCCATAAGGCCCACCATTTGGCAGACCCACAGCCTAATCGTTTATGCTAAGTAATAAGGATTCACTTGGATATTGCTCCTTTTATTTTAATTGGTGGTATGTCCTTCTCTATTGTTGTGTAGAGAAGGATATATGTAATTCCTCATATTTTAATCTTCTATTCACCTTTGGGAGTCCTGTAGGCTTAGGAGCTGAAATTTAGTCTGCTATTCCTTTAAGTCCTAGGCCATCCAGCCTTTTTTTCTATTCAGTTAAGTCTGGGCCATTGGTTCTAGCATAAAAATATGAAAAATTTAAAGTAATTTGTATATTTTTAATACTTACCAATGGCCCAGCCAGGGATAGCCCTCCCGTGAGTGGGTTCTCACTCCTTCTTGCTGGATTTTCTACTTGATCAGGCACATATTCTGATAAGAATGATGGCTGGCACCAATTTCTGTCGCTTCCTTCTTGCGGTGCACGTGCAGTGTATAAAGGTATGGAGGACAGGATAGGAGTTTAAATTTCTGGATTTCTATGCAAATTTTGGGGGTTGAAGGGTTCAAAATTTGTGTTTGGTCCTTAAAAGTTATGAGTTTGCACCAGCTAAGTCTGGGCCATGGGTAAGTATAAAAAATATGCAAATTACTTTAAATTTTTCATTTTCCATATGCATGCTTTGGGCTGCGAAAAATAAAATTTGATGAGTCTACTCTACATGGCTATTTCTGATGGACAAAAGAATGATTACACATTGTTTTTATTTGAATATAGTATTGTATTGTTAACATTATGTCCTGGTTTTTTTTTTTTTCAGAGCCATGTCCTTCCAAAGTTTTTCAGACACTGTTGAAAGAAATTTTTAACAATGATGGAGATGATGCAACAAAATTTCTAGACACATTACTGAATCAGCTGAATTGGTCATTTTCTGAATTCATTGGGATGATGCAAGAAGTAAGAATGGGTTTTGCTACCTACATACGTTCCACCCCAAACCTAACAATAATAAGACAGAACACAACAAGGATTGAGTACATTGGACTACAATTAACCACCTGTGGTGGGCATTTTCCTCTATTTCTAGAGTACAGGAAAAACTCCCACTAAGGGTCATTGATTCCTGTTCTCTGTACTCTACCCGAGTTGTGTTCTGTATTTATACCACAATTAAATTTGAATTAATTGAATGAAGCTGATACTTTTAAAGAAAATATCACATTTGCTGGTATGGAACTTTTTTGCTTGCCACTGTTTTGCACTGTAGTATTTCCTTCACATTGTAATGTCACTCCAATGTGTACAGTACAGTCATTGAGAAGTGTCCAAATTTCATGCATGCTTGGATTTTTATCACGCATATATTCCACAGATGGCAACACATGATAATTGCATAAATGGTAAAATCCAGTATGATCATTCTTCGTGAAGTCGTGTGAAGGCAATTAATATACCGTCCACTGTCCATGAAAATTGACTAGCATGCAGTTAACCATATTCGCGAACTTACACGTTAATCGTGTAGCGGTCAAGTTACACTGTTTGAGCTGGTTAAAATATAACAATCATGTTTGTTGAAACTGATTGAGAGCTCATATTTGACTTTCTACATGTACAGTATGCGCCAAGTGTATCCTGTCTCAAACACCTGACACGGTGGACAATTTCTTATCAACCTACCTTACAATTGTTTACTACAGGCTTGCACTACAGTGGAAGAACCTAACTTGGATAAAATACTCTCTAATCTTTCCCAAGAGATTTGGGAAAGAAAAGTGGTGTCAAAACACCATGAAAAAATAAGCCAAAACTGGGTCAAGCGCCACCAGCGCACCCCCAGTAAAGGATGCTCTTCTCTTAGTACAATTCAACGACTTCCATTAACCAGTGCGCAAACCATTCTTCTTTTGTCTGTGCAACGTGGTGGACGTGTTGCGCCATCTTTGAATTATGATACAGTGATAATTCAACTCGTTGATAATGGTTTTCCTGTGACTGGATTATGGATCTGAAGATCGTATAATAACAGAACTGTGTTTTATATATTCTCGTTAATATTTTCAACCACATTCTCATTGTATATTAATTATTATTTCATTTTCACAAATGTTTTTTCGACATTGTGTCAACGCGGTTCGACAATGAATTAAAGTTTTCGGTTGATAAATTTAAATTGTTATTGGAGTTAGGTGTCAATTAGGGACTGTTTGGACAGGATTTTTCACTCTGTTGAGGGCTGAATTTCTTGTTTTTTCGGTCCCTGTTGGCCGTCTGGGTTCTGTCGTGTACCCACCGGTTATTTTTTTCTTCCACCTTCTCTCGTAGTTGAGGGTGTTCTCCTTTCTGTATTTGTTGAGTTCACCTTTTTCTTCTACTGCTCTCACCTCTGTTATTTCCAGTTCAGTTCCTTTAGGGCAATTCCTTTTGCCCTCGCCTTGGTGCGTTCTCGTGGCCGTTTCTTCTGCACCCGCGGGTGGTGTGGAACCCTGTCATTTCGGGGGCCTCCCGACTCGACCACGTCTGGTGTGAGTTATACCCCCTCCATGGGGGATGTGCAGCTCCTCCTGTGCCCATGGGAGGGGGGCTGGTGGGGGGGGGGTGAACACTGTCGTTTCAGGGCCCCCGACTCGACCACGTCTGGTGTGAGTTATACCCCCACCGTAGGGGATGTGCAGCCCTGTCGTTTTGGGGCCGCCCGACTTGACCAAGTCTGGTCAGAATTGCCCCCCCCCCCCCCCCCACTACGTGAGGGATGTGCAACTCCTCCCGCACCAGCGTGGGGTGGAGAATGCCATTGTTTCGGGGCTTCCCGACTCGTCCACGTCTGGTGAGAGTTATTCCCCTTCCGTGGGGAATGTGCAGTTTTTTTACCGTGGTGGATACTTCAGGAGCTGTTGGTTTTCTGGTGAAGAGATGCCTGGTTCCGGGACTATGCGCCCTCTCCAGTCGACATCTGAGGCTGTCACTAGGGTTGTGACTCCTCCTTTGGAGGCTGAGCTAGGTGGCTCTCTGCTTTTTTGCCAGTTCCAACAGCCCCCCTTGTATCTGCTGCTACTGCTGTTCCGTCTACAACGTCATCGGGCACCGTTTTTAGCTGGCCTCGGCTTATCCCTTCAAGGGTCTGCAGGGATATCTGTAGTGTGGTTGTGGGGTATCGGCCTCAGCCTTCCCCGACTTCAACTCAGCGAAGTCAGAAGTGGCTGCCGACTGAACCCCCTGCTGTGTCCTCTCAGCCTCTCAACACAGCAGTTTTATACCTGCAGTGGTCTGCTGCGGTGTCTGGTAGTGTAGACGTGGGGGTATCAGCCTCAGCCTTCCCTGACTTCAACTCGGCAAAGTTGGAAGTGGCTGCTGGCCGGACCCTCTACTGTGGTCTCTGCACCGTCGAGTACCACAGTTTTGTCATTGGCGTTTTCCGTCCACTCATTCTGGTCACACGGCAAGTTTTGCGGGACCAACGCCTTCTGTGCAGCCTGGACCCTCTGCCCTGCAGAGGTCCGCGGCAACTCTCCTGAGTTCCCGCTATGTTGATCCTCGGGGTGTGTCATACCCCCATGCACATCTGCCCTCAGATGTTTTGGCTGCCACCCATCGCCCCGCTTTGGGTGTATTGGAGGCTCGTGACCCTTCACTGGTTAAGAGGGTCAGGTGTGAAGCCACTTTGCCGGTTCGTCCCCATGTCGAACCGGCTGGTACAGACAGTGAGCTTAGGGAGGCCCTCTCCTTACTCACTAAGGTTCTGTCCAAGAGACTTCCTGTTGCTTCCAGCGAGGCAGCGAGTGGTTTCCAGGAGCCCCTCCCCCCCCCCCCCCAGTGCGTCGCCTCCCTGGATTGGAAACAGGCCGCTTTCTGAGCCGCCTGGTGTTCCTACTCCATGGGAGGCATCGGCTGGTTTGCCCACGATGGGCTATGTGTTTTCCGACTCCGGGGAGGAGTCCGACATCCTTGATGTCGAGAACCAGCAGTCTTCTGACTTGGGGGCAGCTCTTGACTTTGTGTTTGGGTTCCTTCCGGATCTCAAACCATCAAACCAGCCGACAGTGTCAACCAGGCCGCGATCATCGGTCGCGTGCCAACAGCCTGTGGAGCAACCTGCTTCTGGGCGTCTTCGACCGTGCCAGTCAGTACAGGTGGTTGAAGCATTTTCAGACTTGCACTCTCAACTGAGTTCCAAGGCTATGAAGGATCTGTTTTTCACCAGGGTTGACACCTTTTTGCCTCCGGTTCGTTATCGTTACTACGATTTCGCCAATCCGTCAGTCTGCCAGACTTTGACGGTTTTGGATCAGGACTCCAATTCCCTCGGGCTTTCCAAGCCCAGGTCTACCGTCATTCCTATGACAACCCTGGAGTCCATGTTGGGCTGATCGGGAGGAATGCTGAGTATGCTTTCTCTCTCCGATCACGTCGTCTCTGCCTTAGCTGCCTATCTGCCTCCAGATAGGTTTGACGATCTATAGGCTCCTTTGCGTGTGCTGTCCAAGGCGCTCATGCATCTTACTCAAAGGCATACCTGGGACACGGCTATTTTGGAACTAGTTTGAAATGGACTCTGTGCTGGACACAGGCCGATCCCTTCCTGTGGGCAGCGCGCTGTTCTTCGATCTGCTTCTTTGGCAGGACCGCTACTGTTCCATGGGTTCCGCGTTGACGGTCCGGAGTGACGTGCTACATCATTCCAAAGATCAGCTGCTGCTTCGTCAGCTTGATCAGCCTTCCAAGGGAGGCAGGGACCATTCAAAGCCTAACAAGTACCCTTCTGCTTCCTCTGTGAAGCAAAGGGCTGTTCCTTCTGCCTCCCCTTCTACTTCTTACTCACGGGGTAAGGGTAAGCATTGGTAGGCTAGAGGGAAGTCTCAGGATTCTTCATTCAGTAGAGGAGGTGGTTTCTCCTCTGGTGGGCCTCGTCAGCGCTCGAAATGAAGGTCCTCACCTCGATTCGTCCCAGGTTGGAGGAAGGATAGCAGAGTTCGCAGACCGTTGGGCCACCATCACATCCGATCCTTGGGTGTTAGATGTTGTTTGGTCTGCGAATATCCTTCCGAAGGCACCCCACTCTATCCAGAGTGCCTCTTCCAACCACGGTTCCTTCAGACGTTTTACATCGGGAGCTTTTGTCCATGGAGAATGAAAACCTCCTGGCCAAGGAGGCATTCAAGGTCGTCAAGAACATTTTGTCAGGGGGGTTTTACCCGCCTGTTCTTGGTGCCGAAGAAGGACAGCCGACTCTGACCGGTTATCGATCTGAGTATCCTGAACCAGTCTATCGTTGCTCCCAAGTTCAGCATGGAGACTTGCAGGTCGGTCCGCTGTTCCATTCACCAGGGGGATTTCGCTTCCAGCATCGATCTGCGAGATGCTTACTTTCACGTTCCAATTCATCGGGTGTCGTGGAAGTACCTCATATTCGTTTTTCTGGGGCGAGTTTACCAGTTGAAGGCCATGCCTTTCGGCCTCAACCTGGCACCTTGGACCTTCACCCGACTGATGTCGCATGTGATAGCCTTCCTTCGCACACAGTCCAGGGTGACTACTTCAGCATATCTAGACGATATCCTCCAGAGGCATTCCAATGCTGCCTTACTGGAGTTGGATGTTGACACTCTGTTGAGCTTGCTCACGTCCCTAGGATTCAGAGTCAACGAGAAGAAGTCGGATCTGGTCCCTTCTCTGTCATTTTGTCAGCTGGGGATGGCCTTGAGCACTCAGTTCAATATGGTGGCGGTTCCCCAGGCCAGGGCTGTGATTATCTCAGCTTCCGCGACATCACAGGGTATTCTCCGGCTGCTCGGTCTCTCCGGTTTGGTGACGGATCTCATTCCTCTAGGTCGTCTGCATGTCAGACCTCTCCAACACTTTCTGCTCAGTTGTTGGAGGCCAAATGTCGATTCTCTGGATCTGATGCTTCAGTTCCCAGAATCTCTTCATCCTCACCTTCTCCACTGGACGGATGTTCAGTGGATCTCGCAGGGTGTTCCGTTGGACTTACCCACATCCGATCGCGTTCTGCCGGCAGATGTTAGCGATCTCGGATGGGGTGCGACGTTGGATCCTCTTGGTCTTTCCCTTCACGGGATGTGGGACCAGGATCGGACATCTCTACACATCAACCAGAAGGAGCTTCTTGCTCTTCTTCTGAGTTTCAGGCAGTGGATCCCTCACCTGTCGAATCGTCAGGTCCTTCTGTTGTTCGACAATTCGACAGTGGTTGCTTACATTTGGAACCAGGGCGGCACGCACTCGGTTCCAATGTACGATTGGCTCGGGATCTTCTACTGCTCGTTCAGGATGTCAACGCCGGGGTGGTTGTTCGTCACATTTCTGGTCATCTGAACGTCCTAGCCAACCCCATGTCCCCACGGGGCAGGTTCTTTTCCACCGAGTGGATACTCCACATGGCGGTATTCCATCGATCTCTTTGCGATTCGATGGAACCATCAGGTGGACACTTTCGTGTCCCCATGTCCAGATGCTCTGGCTTTCGCCGTGGACGCTCTGGTCCTCCTTTGGGATGGTCTTGTCGGCTACACCTTCCTGCCGGCTCCGATTCCGCCTCAGGTTCTAGCACAGATATGAAACTGAAGCCTCAATTCCTTTCAATCACACCCCTGTCACCTAGGTGGGTGTGGATCATTCTGCTCCGCTCTCTGTTAGCGGTGGTTCCGGCATGTCTCCCTCTACGTCGCAAATTTCTTTGCCAAAGTCGCCTGAGTAGGTTTCAAGTTGATCCGACTTCATTGTGCCTTCGCGCCTGTCTTTTATCGGGTCCTGTCTCCTCTGTAGTGGTTTTTAGAGACAAGCAGTGGAGTTGCTTTTATTCTTCAAGGAGGCACTCACTCCACTGGTTTAGCCTCTGTGGCTAAATAGAAGGTTCTTCTTTCGATGGTGTGCGATCACTCTGTTGCTTCTGTCACTCCTTGATCACACCGCTTGCGTAGTTTCTGGTACATGTTTGTTTCTGGGGGTCTCCAGCAATGGGTACATTCTTCGGAGACCTCTTTTCATTTGTGGTACCGCATTGTTTCGACACTCATCCTTGCCTCTCCAAGCTTGTTCAGCTCTTTTCCTTGAAAAGTCCTAGGACTTTGCAGTTTACTCCAAGGTGGACACTTTCTTGGGTGCTGCTCTGCAGTCATGTTGTCGGATGTTATACTAGAAGCATGCTGGCAGCCTACTGGAGAAATGCTACCTTCTCCTTTTATCTGCGACAGTTGCAGGAGCTGACAGAGGACCTTTGACCTATGGGCCCTCTTTTTTCGGCTCATGCTGTTGTCTATCTCAGCCATTCAGCTTTTTTACAGGGTCAGTTCCAGCTTTGTGCTGTTACTGCCCTTTCTGTCTGTGCATCGCACTTCATCATATGCCTCATCTTTCATTGTCCTTTACTAATGTTTGTGATGCTATGGTTTGATAGGCGTAGGGATCTCTTCCTCTGTCCACGGTTCCAGTGCAATTGAGTTATGTGTGGGTTGGTTATGTGATTCCCTCCATCCTATTGTCTATTCAGCCTGTAGTAAACAATTGTAAGGTAGGTTGATAAGAAATATAAATTTTATAGTAAATTTTCTTTCTTATTATACCTACCGCAATTGTTTACATGGAGGCCCTCCCGTCTTCTTATTCGGTTAAGAATCCTTCCTTCCCACTCATCACATAACTCCTATGTTGGCGTACTCAAAAGAATGATGAATTGATGACGCGCTGTGCATTGGTTAACGGAAGTTGTGGATTTGTACTAAGGGAAGAGTATCCCATACTGGGTCTGCACTAGGCCCAGTTTTGGCTTATTTTTTCGTGGTGTTTTTTACACCACTTTTCTTTCCCACATCTCTTGGGAAAGATTAAAATAGAGAGTATTTTATCCAAGTTAACCCTTTACCTAACATGAAAAGCAGACGACACTTGCAAAAAAAATTCTTGAATAACTAATTTTTTTCATTTTTTGTCTCAAAAACATAGGTTATGACCCCTCGTTGGAACGAGCTCGACGAGCTCGTTCCAACGAGGGGTCATAACCTATGTTTTTGAGACAAAAAATGAAAAAATAATAAAAATTCATTGGCGATTTTTGAGAATCGCGCTGGCCGGTTTTGGCCTTTACGTTGGGTAAAGGGTTAAGGACTTCCACTGTAGTGCAAGCCTGAAGTAAACAATTGCGGTAGGTGTAATAAGAAAGGAAATTTACTATAAAATTTCTATTTTCGGAAAAGCACCGGCCAACACCGTGTCACATGGTGTAATTTGACCAAATTAGTCACCGTGTGCAACAGTGTTTAGATGTGGAAAAGATTATCTCCTTCTTGGTAAATCACTGTGTGCAACAGTGATTCAGTGTGAAAAGGATTATTTCCTTCTTGGTGATATAATTAACTGGCTACCAATTGTGCTACTGCAAAAGTGTGTGTTGAAATGGGGTTTGGCAAACAGGCTAAGCCTATTTAAACTTGTGTTGATTTAAACTAGTGATGTCACATTGTGATGAAGAGATGTGCTTTAAATTTTAGAAAAAATAAAAATTACCGCACACGTTATCTGCATGAAAACGATCGTACCTACAAGTCCATTTTCATTTTCGTTCAATACACTGGCCATAAATGGATAATGGTTTCAAAACGCAACTGAATTCTGACCACAGAGGTTTTCAGGAAATCTGCCAATGTCATGGCTGATTTCGCTCATGCAGTGATTCACTGATTTTTCCATTGCAACCTGCGGCTGCAGCAGGATGAGTAAAAAATCCACCTTAAAATCTGTTCGACTTTCACACAAGTCTACAAAGAATATTTGGCAGTAATAATAATTAATAATATATATGGCAAAATCCACTTTTCAATCAGATGTCTATTTAAACAGAAAATTTCTTCATTCTCTTTAAACGTTCTGATTGAAAACAATATAACGTTGTGTTAACAAAGACCTCATCCCATTGCACGCCACATCTGAGAAATTTGTTCCTTGGAGAACTCAGACCAGTCAATGCCCCCCACACCCATCCCCCACCTTCCTCCAAAGAACGCGGCTGGTGTTGAAGAAATTTGAAGCAGGTTGGTCTTATGAAAGGAATAGATGGATGGGGAGGCGGGGGGCGTTTTCGGCCCACCGGGAGTCCGAGATGTTTCAATTTACCCTCGGACATTGTGTTCCCGATATTTTTTAAAACTCAACACGAAAACGTGCTGGATAAAACACATAGGTCGAAACTACCACTGGAAGCCATTTCAGCCACCGATCATATTCTGAGAAACTAAAACTAAAGGCATTACAAACTCTTAACATGCTGCCAATTGACACCATGCTTGAAATTTAATTCCCTCTTTTGAACGGTACAGGACAAGTTACAGACAGAGGAAGGTCTGTAAATAGGTAATGATTAGTTTTACATAATGTTTTCTACTTTGCAGCCGTTGTTTCCTACAACCACCACCACCCCCCCCCCCCCCCCACCCCCCCAATGCCCCTTCCAAAAATGCCGGCATAAAAGTTATGGACAGAAAAACGACATGAACATAGTTATGCATCAATTGTCCGTCCCACCAACTCTCAATACCCCGTTTCACTTCTCCGCTCTCTATGACGCCATTTTCCAAAACTCTGGCGATTGAATGTCCTGAAGTTTCCAATTTGATAGAAAAAATACTTTCTATTTCATCGCTTCAGTGTTCTCTTGAATGACTTGATGCCGTAATACACTTAGCTACGTCGGATGTCATTTACCACTTAATAAAGGCTTCGGTGCCCTGGTAAATTGTATAACATGTTTGAGCCTTTTACCCGATCCATGTAGCAGCGAGATGGGGGCGAGCACAAGAGGTGTGCCCCTGAATCAAATGTGAAATTCAAGACAAAAAAAAACTCAATTTCCTTGACTGAATCTGCTTGTGTCCATAATTCATAAGTTGTGGAAGGCATCAATAATTAGGCCACATCACTGGGATGGGGGCATGACTGAAATGAGAGGAGGGATATGTGCCCATCAGTGACACCTCCAGACCCCCCCCCCCCACCCCACCCCACCCCTCCCCTGGCAACACCACTGAAATGCCCTCACGAAATATTTTTTCAAATTATTTAAAAAAAAAAATATTGCAGCCCTCTCGACAAAGAACCTTCTGGAGTAAGTTTCAGTATGCCCACCCCTACTCTGCAATCTCTTTGGTGCAGTAGATAAAGTCTACACCTGTAGATCAGCACTCTTTGCTTCCAAGGTTTCCCGACAGTGATGTGCATTTATTTAAATCATGGTGTGTTTATGTACTCCTCTAAGGTTTCTCTTGGAATGGTGTATTTTAAACGGAACTTGGTTTCAACTGCATGCAGGTCCGAACTTAGGTGGGCAGAAGGTGCCTTCGTGTTTTGTACAGAGCACGTGCTCAGACGAGAATTAGCATTTTCGTGTTTAGCATACAAATAAACAAATTAAGGCTAGAACCATTCTTAATTGTTTTTTGTTCGATGAACTTTTTATTTTTAACGTGCATTATCCCAACAAAACATATTTCATTAGATTAAATGGCCATTCGCATATTTCTTCAAATGTTTATTCACCACAAAACAACTGCCTCACATTAACACTCCATTCAAGTATTTGGTTTTTGCACTGCTGAAAATCATATCACTGTAGCCCACAAATCCCGTAATATAAAATTTTGGTGTGGCACAACCCACGAGAAGTACCACAGCAAAACATTATTTTACAGACTTTGGATCCAAGTGAGAACTATCGTCAGCGGCTTAGGAAGCATTTGCATGGGGAGGGGGGGGGGGTCAAATTTATGAAAGTTGGGGGGGGGGGGGGCACACATTTCTGATTATTAAGTGATATGACTGAGCAGCAGATGTCGAAGGCATCTGACACGAGCGCTGAGGCCGCAAAGTGAATGGGGGGGGGGGGGGGGGGGGAGGGTCCGGGGGGGTTTCTAGAAAAAATTTAAAACGGAGGTATCAAATGGTGCATTCCAGTGGCTTTTTGAAAATCCTATTGTTTTCTTCAATAGAAAAAGTCAATGTTTTAACAACATGTTGGACATTTTTAAAGATGCTGGTACTTCATTCCCATGAATTAATGCTGCGTGTCTGTGATACAGGATTTGTGAAATTTACACAAGGGAAGTGTATCCGCAGGAACAGATGCCCAATCATGCCTCTATAGGTTCATGAATAAGTCATGGAAACCAAAAAACTAAATTTGTCTTGGTACTGCGTACACACCAGTGTAAGTCACACTGGTGTGCATGAAGTTCCAAGACAAATAATTTGAGAGTGTTGGCGAGTTATACAGGCAGGCGAGGCCTATTTTCACCAAACACAGGAAGGGAGGGGGGTGGGGGCTCCTATGCCCCCCACATTCTCTGCCCCTGATTACCATCGATAGCATAATAATAAGACAGATTACCAGTGAATATACAGCAAGGAAATGACGTAGCCGATAAGGCTGGTTGGGACGGGGTGTGGCAAAAAATGAAAAAACATTATAACTGATTTATATATGTTTTTGTTTGATGTATGTTTGACACGTATAAACTAAAATGCACATTGAGGCGAAAAAAGAAATATTTTTAAAAAATTGCATAAGTGATGGGATTACAACCCTCACTGTCCCCACTGCCCTGATTAAGTAGAAACATAGAAACAATTTTTGTTGGAAAATTAAATTTATAGCTTGTAGCGACGGGAAGGTATCTACCCCACTGCAATAGGAATGCAAATACTTGTACATTTATACCACAAAAGTTTGTTTTAAACTTTTATACATGGACGAAATAGACAACGCAAATTTGTACCAGCTGAAAACGAAGTGGAAGATTTCTGTATTTTTATACTGTACCAATGACCCAGACTTAGCTGGTGCTAACTCTTAAAATTCTAGTGCCAAACACAAATTTTTCTCCCCAATCCCCAAAATTTGCATCAAAATCCAAAAATTCAGTGTCCTATGTGGTCCTCCATACTTTTATCCACTGCGCATGTGCAGTGTCAAGGAAGTACCGAAATTGGCGCCAAACCTCATTTTCTTGGTTTGGCCCTGAAATCAGTAACATCTCACTGATATTTGGGCTTATAAATCTCAGTTAAAATGATGCCAGACACAAAATCATGAAAGAAATGGTGGATGTAAGGATGAAATAAGAGGATGAGAGGAAGAATCAGTGGAAGGATGTGTTCAGGGCTGTAACTTATAATTTTTATGCAAAATTATTTCATGTTCCCTAATTTTGGGGCACAGTCCTGATGTTTACATTCTTGTTATGAAATTTCCACGGTTTGTTAGTGCTTCCTCTCTCCCTTTCCTTTACACCCCTCTTGCTATTCTCTCATGCTTTTGGCATAATTTTTTTACTGAAATTTCTTGGGAGTTTTTAGCTTGGTAACAGAATGTTTATTCTGTTTTTTCTCCATAGTTATGTTCTCACCCTAGTGGTGGTTAGGCGTTTGGTCATGCATCTACCATCCGATCTACTTCAGTTTTTTCTCTGGAAGCTTCTGTTTTACATTGGATAGTGTTTGAAATTGGTTACTGATTTCGGGCCATATTTCAGTGCCTGGAGTCTTGTTTCCGATTTTTATTCACTTTTGTTTACGTTGACTGCGGTTACTTCTAACAGTCATTACTTGTCTTGTTTATAGTTCCGTTCATAGCCAGATGCATTAATATTGTCCGTAAGTGCAGCATTAATTTTTATATACGTTTTAAAAATTTTGTCCACACTTAGGCATTTTTGGGATCCATTTGGGCTCATCGTTCCCATTGGGAACTTGGGTTCATCTTGAAATTTTTTCGAGAAAATTTTTCTTTTGAATTATTTTTCGAAATGTTTGTAATGGATTATATTATTGTTATGTATCTTTGTTTTCAAGGGTTAGTGCGAGTTTGATGACTGTTTAATATCTTTTCAGAATGAAAAAATATTTTTTGATTGTAATCGAGGAAGTCTTCCTCTGATTCTCATGTTCATTGTATTTGCTGTAGTCAGTGTACTCACACTAATTCTTGCTCAGTGTGTGCCTATTCGGATGACAAACGCTGGAGTTGTGTGTCACGGTATGTTGTTAGTGGTGAGAGATCCAGGCTGGTCCTCTCGCCACAGGGTCACTCTGGTTCTCTCAGTCTCTTTTTCCAAGGAACAAGAACAGGGTGATGTTTCCGTGATGTCTTCAAAAGTGTGCTTCCGTCGTCGCAATGAAGAGCTAGCGGCATAGTGCTCAACGAAATGCGGCAAGTGCCTAAGAGGTCCCAAGTAGGATTGACGGTCACTTGTTGCCCGCTAGCTCCCCCGGTGAAGCAATCTTTCATGAAATGAATGTGACGCCGGGTACATCCATTTTTGTCCAGGAGAGGAGAAGGGGTGTTGCTAGCAATATTATCTCGGATCACGCACACCCAGCGACGACGGATCAGAGGATGGAATGGAGGAAGCCAGTCAGACCTGTAGCTGGCTCGTCCAGGTCTACCCGGACAGCGAGTGAGAGAGACCCCCTCTCTCTTACAACAACATCTGGGCCAAGATGTTGTTGTACTTTCGTTTGTCAATCGGAGCCTACGTCCACTCCTCCTGTTCGGGACTCTCCGTCGCATAGACAGTCCGGCGTGGCTTGTCTAATGGCTTCCTCTTCCACATGTCAGCACACACGACCGCACCTTGGCTACATGACCGCAGATATCCAGCCTGCTTCTCCGACCAGGGATTCAACGTCGACCAGGTCACGCCATCCGCTAACCAAGGACACGAGGCCTTTCCAGTCGGGATGTTCGCATAAGAAGTATGCAGGATTTAGCGTCCCAGGAGCTTCCAGCGGCTAATTTACATAAGACCATGGCTCCACAGGCTTTCGTGACGGACTTGCTATCACTGATAGCTCAACTCATCGCAGCATGCCAGCACCATCAGAAACTTTTCTGAGCAGGAATTGTCTGAGGAAACTGGGTCGGTTCGCTCTCCTGCAGTGCAGTAAGGGACGACCGAGATTCTCATGTAGTCCAGTTGGATGGTGAAAGGGAATCGGCAGTGCTGGAATTTTCCCTTTCCGAACAACATCAGGTGCCGTAGATTTCATCTGGCAACACCTTCCAGAAGTTGTTCCTCCGGACCAAAGTGCTGTGTTACCTGATAAGAGACCAATAGTGTCACTGGACACAGATTTTTTCGGCCGGAGTTTCCGACCCAGTCCAGTAATGTCACACGGACATTTGATCTTCTTATTGACGCTATATTCAAGCTAGCATGTAAGACTGGCAAATCCGGTTTTTTATCGTCTCATGCTCTACAGCTGCCTTTCATCTATTATAGAAATAGAATTGAGATGGCAGGACAGGGCATGCTGAGAGTTCCTCTGCATTTAGACGACCAGGCAGAAGACTTGAAGTTGTCATTGCTGGCGTCTATGTTATTTCATTCCAGTACGCTGGAGACGACAATCTCATCTAACATTCAGTTTAGACGCATTATCTTATGCAGATCACCTTACCAGAGCGTTTTCACTACGTCTCTAAGGAAAAGAATTCCAGGATGTTCAAACTTCCTTGAGAGTTCTTTTGAGGGCCATAGCATATTCCACGTATAACTCTGCCCTTTCAGTGGCAATCTGGAGTTACTTAGACGTGATGCTGCCCTGGCTGCCACAAGAGTGGATAGTAAGGTGAAAAACTATCTTCAAGAGAGTATGTCCAAGGGAAGTTCCTATAGAGGATCTAAGAAAGCCTCTACGTCTTACTCCAGAGACCGTCAGAGTAGCGACTCAGGTAGGGGGTCATATACTGGCCGAGACAACCGGTCAGATGCCCCAAGGTCAACTGGGTGAGGTGTGGGTCGTGGAGGACGTAGTTTCACCTCCAGCAAGCCTCCCAGGTCCAGGAGGTGATGGTCTAAACCTCTATTGCGTTCCATTGGACGGAAGGCTGTCAAGATTCTTATCCAATCGGTTGTCTATTACGGACGAACCATGGGTGTAGGGGGGTTATTTCCAAAGGTCTAAAACGGTCCTTCTAGGAAAACTCCGTTGACTCGACCTCCATGTTGGACTCAGCTGCCGTCGATCCTTAAGAAGAGAGATTTGCTTCATTCAGAAGTCCAATCTTTTCTGGAGAAGAACGCGATACAGGTCGTAGAAAACCAGGAATCTCCAGGTTTCTACAGTCATCCGTTTTTGGTTCCAAATCCAGAAGGCTTGTTTCGTCCAGTCATAGATCTGACCTGGATAAACAAGCTGATCGTGGCTTCAAAATTTTATATGGAGACCATCCAATCTGTCAGAGCGAGCATTCGAGTGAACAATTATGCTGCGAGCATAGATCTCAAGTATGCGCACTTTTCCGTCATGCTACATTAGGTGTTCAGAAAGTATCTTCGCTTCGCTGTCCTAGGAGTCGTTTTTCAGTTCCGAGCTATGTGCTTCGGTCTGAATCTAGTGATCTAGACTTTCACTCGAATAATGAACTCGGTAATGACTCATTTCCGAGCTCATTCGTCTGCGGTAACATCGGCCTACCTGGACGACATTCTTCAGAGGTACGGCAATGAGTTAATGCTTCAGAACGATGTTCAGAGTCTGCTTAAGCTGCTCCGGGGTCTTGGTTTCATAGTAAACGAAAAGAAGTTGGATCTGGTGCCATCCAAGTCATTCACCCACGATGTTCAGAGTCTGCTTCAGCTGCTCCGACGTCTCGGTTTCATAGTAAATGAAAAGAAGTTGGATCTGGTGCCATCCAAGTCATTCACCTAACGGGGAATGAGCTTCGAAACGCACAACAATCTCATTCGACTGCTGTTAAACCGGAGCGGAATTAATCAGTTGTTATGCTCACTTTTGTCTTCACTCCGATGTAGTAGCAGCGATAGAATTCATGCGACAGATAGGTTCGTGCGGAGTCGCCGCAGATCTTATTCCGATGGGGCAGCTACGCACTCGGTCACTCCAAATATTTTTGACTCAGAATTGCAGTGTGAAGATTCATTGGCTCGAAACGAACATCATCTTGTCTAATCAACTGAAACAAGAGATTCAGAATTGGGCAGATATTCAGTGGTTAACTCAGGGAGTTCCACTGCAATCGCCAGATCCGAGTTTTACGATTATGACGGATGCCAGTCAAACAGGTTGGGGCGCAACATTGAGCCCAACAGATTCGAGGTGCCAGGGTCTTTGGGATCTGCAGTTCCTAAACAAGCACATAAACATCAAAGATATGATGTCAATTTGGCTTGCGCTACGTCATTGGATGAACATTATTCAGAATTCAGTCCAACCATTCGACAGTAGTAGCGTATATTTGGAACCAGGGAGGCACTCATTCCGTTATTCAACTTAACGGAAAGAATCCTTCTGTTTGTTCTAGAGCATCAAGTTCTCCTGTCGGTCCGTCATATTCCGGGTCGTCTGAACGTTCTAGCAGACTCCCTTTCTCGGAAAGGTTGTATGTTGCCATCAGAATGGACTCTCAACAAACGTGTATTCAATCAGATGTCCTACCAATGGGAGCGTCCCATGATAGACTTATTTGCGATGCATCTCAACAATCAGTTGCAGACGCATGTGTCACCATGCCCAGATCTGAGAGCGTTTGCAGTAGACGGCCTCTCGATCTCTTGGGACGGAATGATAGGATACATGTTTTCTCCAGCTCCGTTGATTCAGCAGATATTGCTAAAATAAAGCAATCTCACTGCAAGCTTCTGTTGGTAGCATCTCTGTCACCCCAGAGACCATTGATAATCTACTCAGGTGTCTGTTGTTGGACATGCTGCAGAAGCTTCCTCCACAGGAGGATCTTCTTTTGCAGGGGATATTGCGCACACTGCATCACAACCCGCAAGGTCTCAACCTTCACATATTTCCATTGTGCGGTCCTTCTTGCATTGCAAGCATATTACAGGAAAAGCAGTGAACTCAATTTCTAACTGTAGGAGGACCTCCTCTTCACTAAATTATGCTGCTGAGTGGAAGGTTTTCTCACGGTGGTGTAGGGATCATTCTGTTGATATTTATGATCCCTACATTCCAGACATTCCTAATTTTCTGGTCTACTTGTTTGACGAGATCAAACTGCAGCCAGTTACTAGTAAGGTTTATAGGTCTATGCTATCAGATACCTATGCACATCATGATAGCTTACAAATTGGACTTATTGTCTCTTTATCTAAATTAGTGAAAAACATTTCGATAAATAGATCTAGAACCCTTAGATTGATTCCTAAATGGAATTTAGCTTGGGTTCTTCTAAAGCTAAAAGAAGCGCCATTTGAGCCACTTGATACGCTGGACTTCAAATTCTTATTTTATAAGACAGCTTTTCTCTTAGCCTTCTCTTCTGCTAGAAGAGTTAGTGAGCTTCATGCACTATCTGTTGATGATTCTCACTATCGTAGTGTTGGTAATACTATTACTTTGACTACTAATGTTGGATTTCTGGCTAAGAATCAGGCTCCTAATAAGTATCCTGAACCTATTGTAATTAGGGCTCTTCTGTCTTCAGATAGTCATAGGCCTTTGCTCTGTCCAGCTAGAGCTATACGTATTTACAAACGTAGATCTGAGTTTATCAGAAAGGGCCGAAAACATTTCTTTCTGTCTCTGCTGCCTAATAGAAGGGATATTACGGTCCATTCTATTGCAAGGTGGATTCAATTAACTATCTGTACTGCTTATGAAAAATTATCTTCATCTCAGCAGTCTGTGCTTAAGATTTTGGCGCATGAAGTAAGAGCGCTGTCTACATCTTGGGCTTATGCTAATAGTGTTGCTATTACCGATTTGATGAAGTCTGCATATTGGTCTCAGCCTTCCATATTCACAAATTTTTATCTTAGAAATATTGAGTCCATTTCTGCCGACCTGCATTGTTTAGGTCCGTTATCTGTTGATCTGAATGTCGTCCACTAAACAGTTGCAACTATTGTTATGCAGGCTTTCTGTTCTGGCAGTGACTGTGTCCTGCTGCCCTCTTCGCTCTGGGGTATTTTGACCCAGGGCAATGGTGTTCGCTTATATCACCTGCTTATAGTGAAAAGCAAGGGAATACCTCCTCTGAAATCAGTAATTCTGAGTCGGTGCCGGGATAGTTTTAAAGTGTAAAGCTAATTTTTATCTCATTTATGTAATATTTTTAAAGAGTAGCACGGTGTGAAACATTTGTATATGTCACGTGTCATTCAAGCGCTAATATACAATCCTCGGATACTTTTAAATGAGTATAAAGAGTCCCATTCTCTGGACTATCTTTATTTTATTGGATTTCTTTTAAAAATTAGTATAATGGCTTATACTGGATGTTAATTGAGATCTTTGATGTTATTGTGCTCAATTACGGAATGGTATTGTGTCTTTCTTCTTTGGTATAAACAAGAAAGATACATGTAAAGCCTGTTTCTCCTGGAAGAGATAATTCTGTTTACATGTAATTGAGTCTATTGGATTTTCCTTTTTGTCCTAGGCCCTCCAGCCTTTTTTCTATTCAGCTAAGTCTGGGTCATTGGTACAGTATAAAATTGTTAAAAAATTTATAGTAATTTATATATTTTTTATACTTACTAATGACCCAGACGGGGATGGCTCTCCCATGAGTTGGGAACTCATACCTCCCCGCTGATTACATAACACTTACCAGGAACTGGTTGTAAGAATGAGGATTGGCGCCAATTTCGGTACTTACTTGACACTGTGCATGAGCAGAGGGTAAAAGTATGGAGGACCACATAGGACATTGAATTTTTGGATTTTGATGCAAATTTTGAGATTGGGGGGCAAAATTTGTGTTTGGCCCTAGAATTTTAAGAGTTAGCACCAGCTAAGTCTGGGTCATTGGTAAGTATAAAAAATATATAAATTACTGTAAATTTTTTAACTCTTTCGACGCACATTGTCGCGTGTGCACACAAATTTTTTCATGCACATGTTTGGTTCCATGAAAACGCAAACGTATCGAAGTCACACACATACAATGATACATGCGTTGGTCAGTATTTCTATTTTTCTGTCCTTGCATACACATTTAGGGCTTTGCCCTCATCTTAACTTGTTGTTGTCGTTGCACAGATACATGTAATCATTGATGCATTTATCGATTTGAGTGCTTCTAAATAAAACACGGTTGAACACCATGGTGGAATAATGGACATTAATTAGTCATTATCGCTACCGAAAAACATCAAATGCTGGCTTTAAGTGGAAAGGGGTAATCTATTTAATCCCTTATCCGATTAATCACGGTGTTTGAAAATTAGCCACCACATGCAACCGGCTGAAATTTGCGTTTTTCACTCATCACCGGGGCGGGTGTTTGAGACAGGATACACTTGGCACGTACTGTAAGCTTCAAACAGAAAAAAATACAGTTTACACGCATTTACACCATTAAGAACATTTAAAATCGTGCGTTCGTAAGATTATGAGTGGTGTGTTTCCACTCATAAAATAAAAATAAATCCTCATGTTTGTGTTCGGTCTTGTTCTGTATTAGTCGTTTTACTGAGTCAAATATTAATTACCGAGAATCACCCTTCTATCGAAGTGACCACTGTACCACTCCCCCTCCACCCTCCCGCCACGCTGATGTTGTGAAAGTTATGGCAAGTATTCCTTATATGGTGTGTTTGATTTTATTTTATCAGTAAAAATATGATAGAGGGCATTGTACTTTATAAAGGCCAGATGTGTTCTTTTACTTACTTTCATTCACAAATCCCAGAATCCATGTGCCTGTATTAATGCCAAACTGCAAACGCACGCAGAAGTACTTTCATGTACATGAAGAGTTATAATTCTGATGAATAGATTTTCTAAAGGATTGTTGTGATCAGAAAATGGAAGGACTCGTATGTCAGTTGAAAGAAACTTGAACGTGATGCAATTTTAATTCTGAACATTTTACCTACGTGCCATCTCGCGTGCATTCATCATGTTACAAAATATAGGGCTATGCATTCAAGTTCTCTGGACTTGCATGTATGGCATATGTGGAGCCAGGGTATCAAAGCTGGTGGGAGGGGGAGGAGCAAGACTAATATCTAGGGGGGGGGGGGGATACAAAAAAAATATGGTGCACAGAATCATTCGAACCACAAAGCCCCCCCCCCCCCCCATCTCAAAAAATTAAACTTGAAACTTGAGAAGAAAAAAAATAACGCAGATTCCATGACTCTGAGTCCATTTGTGTCAATAATTTATAAGTTGTGAAAGGCATCAATAACTAGGCCTCATCAGAATCCAAATAAATTATGAAATATTTTCACACATAAATTTGCGGAGTTGAGATGAAGACTGCGAGTCACAAGAAGGCTTGAGATTTTTATTTTTTGTCAGGGTGAGGGAGGTTGGCCTCCTCATGTGATTTTTACGTCATCGGTTGTGGTTTGCATTTCACACCCAACATATACTTACATTTAAGACTTAAAGTGAAGGCACCACTGGTAACTTTTCAAATACTGCTGGTGCTCCTGCTTATTCTCTAGACTTGAATATAATTACTGAGTGGAAAACACCATTCTGCCATGGTTTAGTGATAACCCACTTCTCCCGTTATATGAACTGCAACTGGTGATGAATTCCAGACTACACACATAGGCACGGGCCAATGAAAAGAATATTTTTATACTGTACCAATGACCCAGACATAGCTGGTGCTAATTCTCAAGATCTAGGGCCAAACACAAATTTTGCCCCCCAATCCCCAAAATTTGCATCTAAAACCGAAAAATTCATGTCCTAAATGGTCCTCCATACTTTTCCTCCACTGCGCATGCGCAATGTCAAGGAGGTCTCGAAATTGGCGCCAATTATCATTCTTTGTTTGGCCCTTCATCAGTTCACATCTGACTGATATTTGTGCTTGTAAATCTCAGTTTAAATGATGCCAGACACATAAATATTAGAGAAATGGTGGATCTAAAGAGGAAATAAAAGGAGGAGAGGAAAAATGAGTGGCAGGAAATAATCAGGGCTGTAACTTAAAATTTTTTTATGAAATTATGTTATGTTGCCTAATTTCAAGGCATGGGCCTGTTGTTGTCATTCTTGCTATAAAGTTACACTGCTTGTTCAGTGTTTCCTCTCTCCCTTTCCTTTAGTCCCCCCTTGCTATTCTCCCATGCTTTTGGCATATTTTCTGTAATATTATTACTAAAATTTCTTGGGAGTTTTAGCTTGGTAACAGAATGAATTGTTTGTTTTTTTTCCCCATGTTTACGTCCTCACCCATGGGTGTTTAGGCGTTGTGTTCTGCATCTACCATCTGATGTTCTGCAGTTTCTTCCCTGGAAGTCTCTGTTCTGCATCAGATAGTGTTGTAATTGGTAACTGATTTTGGGCCATGTTTATCAGTGCCTGGAGTCATGTTTCCGGTTTTTATACACTTCTTGTTTACATTGACAATGGTTTCTGTTGAGAGTGATTTCTTGTCTTTGTATTAGTTTAATCATAACAAGATATATTATTATTATACGTAAGTGTTGCATTTAGTTTTTTGAAATATTTTAAAAAATTTTGTCCACACTTAGGCTTTTTGGGGATCCATTGGGGCTCAATGTTACTTTCAGAAACATGGGCTTTTCAGACAAAATATTTTTTCCAAAAATTTTTTTGATTTCAATTATTTTTTCTATATGTTAATGGATCATGTTATTATGTATCTTTGTTTTCAGGGGTTGGTGCGAGTACTAGGACTGTTTGTGTTCTTTTCACAATGAAAGGATATTGTTCAAATTGTAATAACAGGAAATCTTCCTCTGACTTTCATAATCATTGTATTAATTGTAGTCAGTGTACTCGCACTAACTCCTGTTCAGTATGTGTCAATTGGGATGACAAACATTGGAAACGTGTGTCACGGTATGTTGTTAGCGGGGAAAAGGCCATGCCGGTCCTTTCTCCGCTAGGTCACTCTAGTTTATCAATCTCTTTTTCAGAGGAACAAGAACAGGGTGATGTTTCCGTGATGTCTTCCAAAAGTGTGCCTCCGTTGTCACAGTTAAATGAAGAGCTAGCGGCAAAAGTGCTCATGGAAATAAGTCAATTGCTTAAGAGGTCCCTAGTAGGATCGCCGGCATTGGCGTCCGCTAGCTCGCCCGGTGTAGCGACCATTCATCGAATGGCTTGGCAGCCGGGTTCGTCCGTTGCAGTCCAGGAAGGAGATTTGGGTGATGCGAGCACTATAATAAGACAAAGTGCATACCCAGTGACGACAGATCAGAGGATAGAACGGAGGAAGCCTATTAGTCCGGTTCCTAGCTCGTCCAGGTCCATCCGGGCTGCGAGTGAGAGAGGTCCCTCTCTCATACAACAACATCTGGGACCAGATGTTGTGGTACAAAACGTTTCGCATTCGGAGCATACGTCCGCCGCTCGGGACACTCCGTTATATAGACAGTCCGGAGAGACTGTCGATATGGCTTCCTCATCCTCACGGCAGCACACACGACCGCACCTTGGCTACGTGACCACGGATATCCAGCCAGCTTCGCCGATCAGGGATTCCACGGCGACCAGGTCACGCCATCCGGTAGCCAGGGACACGAGGCCTGTAGACTCCGGACGTTCGCATAAAAGAAGTATGCAGGAGTCAACGTCCAGGGAGCTTCCAGCGGCAAAGCAACGTAAGACCGCTACTCCACAGGCCTCAGTGACAGACGTGCTATCACAAATAGCACAACTTATCGCAGCATCCCAGCAGACGACAGAATCTCTGTCGGATCAGGAATTATGCGACGACGCTGGGTCGGTACGCTCCGCTGAAGCATCAGGTACGGACGACCGAGAACTTCATAGGGTCCGACAGGATGGCGAAAGGGATTCAGAGGATTCGGAGCTTTCCCTTTCGGAACAACATAAAGCTGCCATAGATTTTATCCGGCATTATCTTCCAGAGGTTGTTCCGTCGGACCAGATTGCTGTGATGCCGGATAAGAGACTGATAGCGTCATTGGACACAGAATTTTTTGTTTTGATCGGTTTAGGGACATCGTCCCTGAGTTTCCGACACAGTCCAATAATGTCACAAGAACATTTGAATTATTGAATGACGCTATATATAAGCTTGCTACCAAAACGAGCAAGTATGATTTCTTGACCACAAATGTTCTAAATCTGCCTTTCATCAATTCAAGGAATAAATTCGAAACGGCAGGACAGGGCATACCGAGAGTTCCTCTGCGTCTAGACGACCAGGCTGAAGACCTTGAATTGTCTATACCGTCGTCTATGTCAATTCCAACCGCGACGTTGGAAACGACAATTATGTCTAATAGAGTTAACTTAGACACTTTATCATACACAGATCACCTTACTAAAGCGTTATCATTACGTCTTCAAGGGAAAGAATTCCAGGATATACAATCCTCATTAAGAGTTCTTTCAAGGGCAATAGCTTATTCCACGTATAACTCCGCCCTTTCAGTGGCAAACCTGGAGTTGGTTAGACGTGACGCAGCCCTAGCTACATCCATGCGTGTGGATGGTAAGGTGAAAAACTCTCTCAGAGTCGCTTCGGTCTCCGGAGAGCTTCTCTTCGACGGCAAGCTTTCAGCAATCTATGACAAGATAACTAAGAAAGCTTCGGATTCTCTGCTATTCAAATCCGCTTCTAAAAAGTCAGATACAGCAGAAAAGAGTAAGACAGGGGCACTTCTGGGACAAGTACGCCCAAGAGAAGTTCCTATAGAGGTTCCTATGCATCCTCTAGGTCTTATTCTAGAGACCATCAAGGCAGCGACTCACGTGGGGGACGTTATTCTGGCCGAGATAACCGGTCAGACGTCCCTAGGTCGACGGGGCAAGGTGCAGATCATGGAAGACGTAGTTTCTCCTTCCGCAAGCCTCGCAGGTCCAGGAGGTGATGGTATGAACCTCTATCATGTTCCGGTAGGCGGAAGATTGTCGAGTTTTATAAACAATTGGGCTTTAATTACGGACGACCCCTGGGTTCAAGGGGTAATTTCGGAAGGACTAAGAATATCCTTCAAACGAAAGCCTCCATTAACTCGAAGTCCAAAATGGACTCAGCTTCCGTCAAATCCGCAGAAAAGAGACGCTCTTCTATCAGAAGTACAGTCTCTTCTGAAGAAGAACGCGGTAGAGGTCATAGAAGACCAGGAATCACCGGGTTTCTACAGCCATCTGTTTCTGGTTCCGAAACCAGATGGCTCGTTCCGTCCAGTCATAGATCTGAGCTGGATAAACAAGCTGATCGTCGCTCCGAAGTTCTACATGGAAACAATTCGATCAGTCAGAGCGAGTATTCGGGTGAATGACTATGCTACAAGCATAGATCTCAAGGATGCGTACTTTCACGTCATGGTACATCCGACATTCAGAAAGTATCTACGCTTTGCAGTCCTAGGAGTTGTATATCAGTTCCGAGCAATGTGCTTCGGTTTGAACCTAGCGCCCTGGGCTTTCACTCGAATAATGAACTCGGTAATGATACATTTCCGAGCTCATTCGTCTGTGGTAACGTCGGCCTACCTGGACGACATTCTTCAGAGGTACGGCAACGAGTTAACGCTTCAGAACGATGTGCAGAATCTGCTTCTATTACTCCGACGTCTCGGTTTTACAATAAACGAGGAGAAGTCGGATCTGGTGCCGTCCAAGTCATTCACCCATTTGGGAATGAGCTTCGAGACGTACAACAATCTCGTTCATCTGCCGTTAACCAGGGCGAAATTAATCAGTTGTTACGCTCGCTATTGTCTTCACTAAGACAAAGTCACAGCGAGAGAGTTCATGAGACTGATAGGTCAGTGCGGAGCCGCTGCAGATCTCATTCCGATGGGGCGGTTACGCACTCGTCCTCTCCAAATTTTCTTGACTCAGAATTGGAGTGTAAAGATTCATTCGCTCGATATAGACGTTCTCTTGTCAAATCAAGTGAAACAAAAGATTTAGACTTGGGCAAACATTCAGTGGTTGACTCAGGGAGTTCCACTGCAGTTGCCGGATCCGAGTTTTACTATTATGATGGATGCCAGTCAAACAGGTTGGGGTGCAACATTGATCCCAACGGATTCGAAGTGCCAGGGTCTTTGGGATCCGCAGTTTCTAGGCAAGCACATAAACATCAAGGAAATGATGTCAATTTGGCTTGCACTACGTCATTGGATGAACATTATTCAGAAAGCACATGTCCAAATCCTGTCCGACAATACGACAGTAGTAGCGTATATTCGGAACCAGGGAGGCACTCATTCCGTTCCATTATTCAATTTAACGGAAAGAATCCTTTTGTTTGTACTAGAACACCAGGTTCTACTTTCGGTCCGTCATATTCCGGGTTGTCTGAATGTATTAGCAGACTCCCTTTCACGGAAGGGTTGCTTGTTGCCGTCAGAATGGACTCTCAACAAACAGGTATTCAATCAGATTTGCTACCAATGGGAGCGGCCAATGATAGACTTATTTGCGACACAGCTCAACAATCAGTTGCAGACGTATGTGTCACCATGTCCGGATCCCCGAGCATATGCAGTAGACGCTCTATCGATCTCGTGGGACGGAATGATAGGATATTCGTATCCTCCAGCGCCGTTGATTCAGCAGATATTGCTAAAGATAAAACAATCTCAATGCAAAATTCTGTTGGTAGCGTCTCTGTCTCCACAGAGACCGTGGATAAATCTACTCAGGTGTCTGCTGTGGGACATACCACGGAAGCTTCCTCCACGAGAGGATCTTCTTTCGCAGGGGAAATCGCGTCAACTACATCACAACCTGCAAGGTCTCAACCTTCACGTATTTCCATTGTGCGGTCCTTCTTGCACGGCAAGCATTTTACAGGACGAGCAGTGGATGCAATTTCTAACTGTAGGAGGACCTCCTCTTCGCTAAACTATGCGGCTAAGTGGAAGGTTTTTTGTCATTGGTGTAGGGATCATTCTGTTGACATTTTTGATCCCTCCATTCCAGACATTGCAAACTTTCTAGTATACTTGTTTGATGAGATCAAACTGCAGTCTGTTACTATTAAAGGTTACAGGTCTATGTTATCTGATACCTATGCACACCATGATAGTTTGCAAATTGGATCTAATGTCTCTTTATCTAAATTAGTTAGAAACTTTTCGATAAATAGACCTAGAACCCTTAGATTAATTCCTAAATGGAATTTAGCTTGGGTTCTTCTTAAACTAAAAGAAAAGCCATTTGAGCCTCTTGAGACAGTGGACTTCAAATTCTTATCTTATAAGACAGCATTTCTCTTAGCTTTCTCTTCTGCTAGAAGAGTCAGTGAGCTTCATGCACTATCTGTGGACGATTCTCACTATCGTAGTGTCGGGAACACTATTACCTTTACTACTAATGTTGGATTTTTGGCTAAGAATCAGGCTCCTAATAAATATCCGGAACCTATTGTTATTAAGGTCCTTCCATCTTCAGACGGGCATAGGCCTTTACTCTGTCCAGTTAGAGCTTTACGTATTTATAAACAAAGATCTCAGTTTATCAGAAAGGGACGCAAACGCTTCTTTCTGTCTCTGATGCCTAATAGAAAGGACATTACGGTCCATTCTATTGCTAGATGGATTCAATTAACTATCCGTACTGCTTATGATAATCTATCTTCAACTCAGCAGTCTGTACTTAAGATTTCGGCTCATGAAGTAAGAGCTCTTTCTACGTCTTGGGCTTACGCAATTAGTGTTGCTATTACAGATTTAATGAAGGCTGCATATTGGTCTCAGCCATCCACATTCACGAATTTTTATCTCAGAAATATTGAGTCCATTTCTGGAGACCTGCATTGTTTAGGTCCGTTATCTGTTGCTCAGAATGTCGTCCACTAAACAGTTGCAACTATAGTTATGCAGGCTTTCTGTTCCGGCAGTGACTTTGTCCTGCTGCCCTCTTCGCTCTGGGCTATTTGACCCAGGGCAAGGGGAAGGGGGGGGGGGGGAGGGTGTACCCTTAGGTCACCTGCTTTATAGTGAAAAGCAAGGGGATACCTCCTCCGGAGTCAGTAATTCTGAGTCGGTACGTGGATGGTTTTAAAGTGTAAAGCTAATGTTTAAATTCATTCATGTCATATTTTTAAAGTGTAGCTCGGTGTGAAGCATTTGTATATGTCACGTGTCAAAAGGGCGTTAATATACAATCCTCGGACACTTTTAAAGAGTATAAAGAGTCTCAATTCTCTGGACTTACTTTATTTATTGGCTTACTTTAAAAATAATTAGTATAAAGGGTTATACTGGATGTTAATAGAGAACATGGATGTTATTATGCTCAATTATGAAGGGTGTTGTGTCTTTCTAATTTATCATAAATAAGAAAGATACATGTAAAGCCTAATACTCCTTTTCTCCTCGAGGGGATAACTCAGTTATATATAGTTGAGCTTATTGGATTTTCCTCTATGTCCTAGGCCCTCCAGCCTTTTTTCTATTCAGCTATGTCTGGGTCATTGGTACAGTATAAAGATGTTAAAAAATTTATAGTAATTTATATATTTTTTATACTTACCAATGACCCAGACGGGGATGGCCCTCCCAGGAGTTGGGAACTCATACCTCCCCGCTGAGTACATAGCGCTAACCAGGCACTGCTTGTAAGAATGATAACTGGTGCCAATTTCGAGACCTCCTTGACACTGCGCATGCGCAGTGGAAGAAAAGTATGAAGGATCAATTAGGACATGAATTTTTCGGTTTTAGATGCAAATTTTGGGGATTGGGGGGCAAAATTTGTGTTTGGCCCTAGATTTTGAGAATTAGCACCAGCTATGTCTGGGTCATTGGTAAGTATAAAAAATATAAAAATTACTATAAATTTTTTAAGATTCTTTACGTTATTACGACAATTTTCTGGACCGAATTTAGTAAGGAGGATTTGTCCTACAATTAAAAACGTGTGATGAGCAGCGATCTTGTTATGAATGTAATACTTTGATCTTGTTGCGGGGGCCTCCAAAATAAAGTTTTAAATTGTCACAAATAACGAATAACTGGGATAATTAAAACTTGTTCTTTCATGTTTTCTATTTGTTTAAGTGAATGTTATTCAATTCCATTGAATGAAAGCGACGTCTGAAAAACCTGGGGTATGAAATTTATGCCTTTGTTCGTTGATTCTTCAAGCAATAATCGGTAGGGTGGAGATTGGGGGTGTCATAGCCCAGGGTTTACACCTTTATTCAGTGGTAAATGATACCTCACATAACGCATTGTGAAAAGTCAAGAAAACTGCTCATTTTGAGACTACCATCAAACAGTGGGCCTTGCTCTCAAAATTTATTTAGGTTTTATCAATTTGTTTTGCATTTTTTAGCGATGAATGCCGACTCCAAATAAAATGAACGATTTGAATTTCTGTATTGCGCCAGTTGGCCTGAAGTCTTGTCTTTTTAAAAAAATAAACAATACATTCCCACAAAAAACAGTGCAAGGAAGCACACGTAATATAATTGGGTCAGTGTCAGTTTATTCCGTCCGCGCAAATTGCGAGAAGCACCTTATAGTCGTGATGAAAAAAAAATGATCATCCTGCCAATTTGTATTTGTATTGAATTAACATTTTTCACAGTATTAAAAATGAGTTTCATGCAATATGCGAGGAACGAATTATAGCCATAGGCTTCCAACGCAATGTTCCTTGAAATTGAAACAAGCAAAAGCTATTTCATTTCATCACGGCATTTGCATGTTGGTTTTACTGTGGAAAAAACTTCACACATCATCACTAGAGTCATGCACGCCTGGACTGTACTGTATCATTCAATTAGATGCATTCTTATACGACATTGTTACACATGATGGACCCACAACATTTCCCAATTTCCGTATTGTATTGCATAACATTGAATAGACACAGCAAGTGTTGTATTATGAGCCACTATGCTTAGCATAAAAAGGTCTGATGATGTCTATCAGTCTGTCTATTCAATCATTAACTTCTTTTCCATTATTTAGTTCATATCTGTGGAAAGTTCTTGAATTTTTCTTATTATAGAATCCACATTCACAACCACATCGCCTATGACAATGTCACTTGGTCCAAAGAGCATAAAGCAAATAATATATTCCCCTCTTCCATGGAAGTAAAAATAAAGTTTGATACTTCAACATTACTGCTCAGATTTTGATGAAATTTCATACAGATGTTCACTATCATGAGACCTTGAAGCAGCACTAGCCGTTTTGCAGTTGAAATTTTTTTTCTGTGAGTTATGGCCCTTTGAATATACAAAAATAGACTATTTTTAGCTCACCTGGCCTAAAAGGCCATATGAGCTTTTCACATCACTTGGTGTCCGGCGTCCATAAACTTTTCACATTTTCATCTTCTTCTCTGTAACCGCTGAGTCGGTGTTAACCAAACTTGGCAGGAATGGTCTATGGGAGGTCCTCCACAAACGATCCTCACTTTGTTCCCATTGGATTAAAAAACATGGCTTCCAGACATTCTTTGATTCTGGTTGGTGGATTTTCAAAACTATTCTCTGAAACCACCAGGCCAAATGTTTTGATACTTCACATAAATGATGACTGGGACTCTACCAACGATCCTCATTTAATGTTGATCAGTTTGTATACATGGCCACAATTGCAGCTTATGGTATAGTTACTATAGAAACCCTTTGGGAAATCAGATTTTCATCTTCTTTTCTGGAACTACTGAGTCGACATGAACCAAACTTGGCAGGAATGATTTATGGGAGGTCCTCTACAAACGATTCTCATATTGTTCCCATGGGTTGAAAAACATGGCCGCCAGAGGCATTCTTTGATTCTGGTTGGTGAATTTTGAAAAATCTTCTCCACTGAAACTTCCAGGCCAAATGTTTTGAAACTTTGCATGGTTAATGACTTGGACCCCCTCTACCAATGATCTCATTTAATATTGATCGGGTTGCAAACATGTCTTCAATTGCGGCTTACAGTTACTATAGAAACCCTATGAGAAATCTCATTTTCATCTTCTCTGGAACTACTGAGCCGATGTGAACCAAACCTTGCAGGGATAGTCTATGGGAGGTCCCCTACAAACTATCCTCGTTTTGTTCCCAGATCCTCATTTTGTTCCCATGGGTTTGAAAACATGGCCGCCAGAGGCATTCTTTGATTCTAATTGGTGGATTTTGAAAAATCTTCTCCTTTGAAACCACAGGGCCAAATGTTTTGAAACTTTGCATGGTTGATGTCTGGGATGCCTTCTACCAACGGTCCTCATTTAATGTTGATCGGGTTGCAAACGTGGCTGCTATTGTAGCTTATGGTTACTATAGAAACCCTATGGAAAATCACATATTCACCTTCTTCTCTGGAATTACTGAGCTGATGTGAATCAAACCTGGCAGGGATAGTCTATGGCAGGTCCTCTGCAAACGCTCCTCATTTTGTTACCATACATCGAACAACATGGCTGCCAGAAGCATTTTTTGTTTCTGATTGGTAGATTTTGAAAAATCTTCTCCTCTGAAACCACAGGGCCAAATGTTTTGAAACTTTGCATGGTTGATGACTGGGACACCCTCAACCAACTGTCCTTATTTAATGTTGATCGTGTGGCAAACATGGCCACAATTGCACTTTATAGTTACTATAGAAACCCTAAGGAAAATCACATTTTCATCTTCTTCTCTGGAACTACTGAGCTGACATGAACCAAACTTCACACAGGAATGGTCTGTTGGAGGCCCTCTACAAACGATCCTCTTTTTGTTCCCATTGGTTGGAAAATATGGCCACTAGAGACATTCTCTGATTCTGATTGTTGGATTTTGCAAAAATCTTCCCCTCTGAAACTACAAAGTTAGATGTTTTGAAACTTCACATGATTGAGGACTGGGACACCTACCAGTGACCTTCATGTAATGTTGATATAATGTTGTAACCATGGCCACTATTGCAGCTCACAGTTACCATGGAAGGTCTATGGGAAATCACATTTTTAGCCCAACTGTTTACAGTCAGGGATATAGTCATGACTTTCGTCCGTCTGTCTGTCCGGGCCAACATCGGGGGTTTAGGGAATATTATTATTAGGGGCTACCTCCAAATTAAGGTAGTGTTAGGGTTAGGAGTGGGGTGGGGTGGGGGTAGGGGTAGCCCCAGAGTAGGGCTTAAAGTTGGGGAGGGTTAGGTCCCAGGGGGGTTAGGGTTGGGGTCAGGGGTGGGGTTTTAGTTTTAGTAGCCCCTAAACCGAAAAATAGCTCCTAATCCTATTAGTTTGGCTAGGGTGGGGTTGGTTGGGTCAGGGGTGGGGGTGGGGTTAGGGGTAGCTCCAGAGTAGAGCTTAAGGTTGGGGGGGTTAGGTCCCGGGGGTGAGTGGGGGTTAGGGTCAGGGGTGGGCTTTTAGGGTTTAGGGTCAGGGTGGGGTAGGGTTAGGGTGTGGTTTTTGGGTGGAGGGGTGGGGTTAGGGTTAAATATAAGTTCTAGGGTGGAGGGGGTGAGGTTCTGGGTAAAATAAGGTTTTGGACTTACAAAATGTTTTTTTGGTAGCCCATAAACCCGAAATATTGGAGTGTCCATCCGTCTGTCCGTCCACCTGTCCAACCACCTGTCCATCTGTTAACATTTAGAGTTTTGGTTAAAGTTTGTGGTTAAAGTTTTTTAGAGAAGGTTAAAGATTTTTTATGTGTACCCACACTATGTATGGTACACATAATGCCGGCATCCGGGGTGGCCATCCGTCTGTCCGTCCATCCATCTGTCCGTCTGTCCATACAGCGCCCGTATCCATTTCTTTGGAATTCGATAACTTGAAAACTGTTGCTTGGATTGTCAAGTTACTTTACATTTTTGTTCAGGTTACTGATGTGCCAAGCTGTATAGTTTTTGGTGTAAATCTGATAATTTGATCCTGAGATATTAACCCTTTATCCTTCAAATTGAAAATTCCTCCAATCCCTTTGGCATTCTATAACTTGAAAAATATTGCTTGGATTGTCTAGGTACTTTATATTTGTGTTCAGGTTACTGATTTGCCAAGCTGTATAGTTTTTGGTGTAAATCTGTTATTTTGATCCTGAGATATTAACCCTTTATCCTTCAAATTGAAAATTCCTCCAATCCCTTTGGCATTCGATAACTTGAAACATATTGCTTGGATTGTCAAGTTACTTTATATTTGTGTTCAGGTTACTGATGTTCCAAGCTGTATAGTTTTTGCTGTAAATCTGATAATTTAATCGTGAGATATTAACCCTTTATCTTCCAAATTGAAAATTCCTCCAATCCCTTTGGCATTTGATGACTTGAAAAATATTGCTTGGATTGTCAAGTTACTTTATATTTGTGTTCAGGTTACTGATGTACCTAGCAGTATAGTTTTTGATGTAAATCTGTTATTTTGATCCTGAGATATTAACCCTTTATCCTTCAAATTGAAAATTCCTCCAGTCCCTTTGGCATTCCATAGCTTGAAAAGTATTGCTTGGATTGTCAAGTTACTTTATATTTGTGTTCAGGTTACTGATGTGCCGAGCTGTATAGTTTTTGATGTAAATCTGTTATTTTGATCCTGAGATATTAACCTTTTATTCTTCAAATTGAAAATTCCTCCAGTCCCTTGGCATTCCATAGTTTGAAAAATATTGCTTGGTTTGTCAAGTTACTTTATATTTGTGTTCAGGTTACTGATGTGCGGAGCTGTATAGTTTTTGGTGAAAATCTGTTATTTTGATCCTGAGATATTAATCCTTTATCCTTCAAATTATCCTTCAAATTGAAAATTCCTCCAATCCCTTTGGCATTCGATAACTTGAAAAATATTGCTTGGATTGTCAAATTACTTTATATTTGTGTTCAGGTTACTGATGTAGCGAGCTGTATAGTTTTTGGTGTAAATCTGTTATTTTGATCCTGAGATATTAACCGTTTATCCTTCAAATTGAAAATTCCTCCAATCCCTTTGGCATTTGATAACTTGAAAAATATTGCTTGGATTGTCAAGTTACTTTATAATTGTGTTCAGGTTACTGATATGCATGAGATAACTCAAAAAACATCAATCCGATTGTCATGTTACTTTATATATTTATTCAGGTTACTGATGTGCTGTGCTGTATAGTTTTTTTTTATGTAAATCTGATAATTTGCTCTGGAGATATTAACCCTTTATCCATCAAATTAGACACTCCTCCAATCCATTTCTATATTTCTATATGTACCCATACCTTGTATGGTGTACACAATGTCGGCATCATACAGCTTTCTACTAGTTGCGCGTATGGGTACACATCTGACGATTTCATCGGCCTATTTTTTACAAACATGCACAGCGTTATTTTATTTTGCTTTAAAATCAAATTACTTTATATTTGTGTTCAGGTTACTGATGTACCGAGCTGTATAGTTTTTGGTGTAAATCTGTTATTTTGATTCTGAGATATTAACCCTTTATCCTTCAAATTGAAAATTTCTCCAATCCCTTTGGCATTCGATAACTTGAAAAATATTGCTTGAATTGTCAAGTTACTTTATATTTGCATTTAGGTTACTGATGTGCCAAGCTGTATTGTTTTTGGTGTAAATCTGATCATTTGATCCTGAGATATTAACCCTTTATCCTTCAAATTGAAAATTCCTCCAATCCCTTTGGCATGAGATAACTCAAAAAATATTAATCTGATTAGCGGTTGTCATGTTACTTTATATATTTATTCAGGTTACTGATGTGCTGTGCTGTATAGTTTTTTATGTGAATCTGATAATTTGATCCGGAATGTTAACCCTTTATCCATCAAATTAGACACTCCTCCAATCCATTTCTATATGTACCCATACCATGTATGGTGTACATAATGTCGGCATCCAAGGTGGCCCTCCATCATACAGTTTTCCACTAGTTGCGCATATGGGTACACATCTGACAATTTCATCGGCCTATTTTTTATTTTTTATTTTTTTTAATTATTGTTGATTGTATCATTCTCATTATGTTTCATGTTATTTTGGGAAATATTTAACCCTTTTTTGTATGGCAATTCAACTTACAACTTCCAGGTTAAAGTTTATGGTTAAAGTTTTTTTTTACAAAGTTATACCTTTAATTCTTCAAACAGTTTAGTGCAATGACACTGTTTCTCATTTGGGACAATGTCGACTGTCTACTGAACCTTTCTTCACTGATTTTCATTAATATTGGCATCATTTTAACCCCTTTTAAACATGTTTACAGACTTAGTTTCTTTGAATATGGAATTAGGCTTTGCCACATACTTTCTTACTTTAATTCTTTCATAATCAATGCAACTTAATGATTGCATTTACATCAATGATTTCTTTTATCAGTTTTAGGAAATATTTAACCCTTTTTGGCAGTCAGTTTTACTTAGTATTCCCAGCTTAAAGTAGTATTCCCAGCTTAAAGTTTTGGATTAAAGTTTTGCTTTTCAAGTTTGTTCCTTTTATTCTTCAGGTATTGTGTTATTGTTTTTCATTTGGGGCAAGGTCTGCTGAACCTATATAAAGTGGTTTCAAATAATATTGACATTAATTTAACCCTTTTTAAAATTGTTTTCGAACTTCATTTCTCTAAATTTCAAATTAGGCTTCTACCATGCATACTTTTTATCCTCCCACAAAGGAGGGATATAACATAGAGCTCTGTCCATCCATCGGTCTGTCCAACACTCTGCCTGTCCGTCAACCTGCCTGTCTGTCCATCAGTTTGCCTGTCTGTCCATGTGTCCAAACTCTCTTTATGGCATAACTTGAACAATAGTTCACAGATTTCAATTCTTTTCAGTATATGTCTCTCCAGCAGCAAATTCTATGTCATGTTCGTTGACCACCATTATCCAATGTTGAAGTTATTGCCCTCCTCCTCCCTTTCCCCCACCCCCACCCTCACCAATTAAACATTTTTTTTATTCTTTGCTCCAAAATGCATTTTGAAGTATTTAGAGTGACTATAAGCAGAAATTTATTTTAACTACATATCCCCCCCCCCCCCACCACAATTCCCCCCCCCCCCCCCCCCCCCCCCCCCCCGGTGCCAATTAGGCACTTTTTTCTTGGGTCCAAAATGCATTCTGAAGGATTTAGAGTGACTACATTGGACAAAAAATTTACTCCTATAACCCCCTCTATCCTCCCCCACTCCTCCCCCGGGGCCATTTGAGGAATGTTTTTTCTTTGATCCCAAATGCATTTTGAAGGATTTAGAATGACTACATATGGAAAAAATTTTGACTCTTATACCCCACCTGCTCCACCCTTCCCCCTTGGGGTGCCAATTAGGCTTTTTTACAGTCAGGGCTATTCATGACTTTCATCCATCCATCTGCCTGTCCATCCGTCCACCCATCCATCCATTTGTTAACATTTAGAGTTTTGGTTAAAGTTTGTGGTTAAAGTTTTTTTTAGTGAACGTTACAGTTTTTTAGCTCATCTTGACAAAGTCAAGCTGAGCTAATCTCATCGCTTCCCGTCCGTCGTCCGTCGTCTGTCGTCCGTCGTCCGTCATCCGTCATCCGTCAACACCATGTTTTGGTCTTCTCCTCCAAAGCCACTGGGCCTATTCAAGTGAAAGTTTGTGTGAGTGATGGTCCCAAAGGGGCATTTCATTTTTGTTCAACTCACCATGCCCAGCCCCATAGGGAGGGAGTGGGGGAAAATGCTCCAAAATATTTTAAAAATCTTCTTCTCAAGAACCAGTGTGTACAATGACTTGATATTTGCTATGGAGCTTCCATATGAGGTGTAGAGTCAAGTTTGTTCAAACAAAGTTCGTGAAATAATATTTGGCTTTGTAATAGGAGGGGTAAGATTTTTGGCCCCGCCCAAAATTTCTATTTTCTGACCGATGGTCCGGTATGAACCAAATTTGGTTTGTGGTAGTATTGGGTCATAAGTACTTGACCCATGCAAAAAAAAAAAATTCCCGCATCCCCATGGGAACCCTGGGAGCTAAAAATAGAAATATTTTCAAACACCCATATTTTCCAAACCCCACAGAACAGAGAGCTTTTATTTGGTATGAAGTATCCTTATGACCAGTAGAATTGAATGGTAAAAAAAAATTGCCATCGGTTATGTTAGGGAGTTCTGTAATGGGCATCGAAAAAATGCTGAGTCAGCATATTTGTAAAAATTAAAAAAAATCTTTTCTCCAGAACCAATCATCAGAATCTTTTGATATTTGGTATACAGCATTCATAGGGGGGGTCAGATAAAAGTTTGTTGAAATAAAGCTCATTGGTTCATATTTGGGCTCTCTACAGGAGCCCGAAGTTTTAACATAGGGTAATATGGGGAATATTCTTTAAAAATCTTCTTCTTCAGAACCACCAGTCAGAATCTTTTAATATTTGGTATACATCATTGTTATGAGGGTCAGATTCTAGATGGTTCAAACCAAGTCCCTAGGTTAATATTTGGGCCTCCTACGGAAGCCCAAATTTTATCTTTGTTCAATATGGAGGGTAATTTAAAAAATCTTCTTCTTCAGATCCATCAGTCAGAATGCTTTGATATTTGGTATGCAACATCTCTATGGGGGTCAGATTCAAGTTTGTTCAAATCAGATCCCTAGGTATATATTTGGGCTCACTATGGTAGCCCAAATTTTTACTTAGTGCAATATGAGAAAATTTCTTTAAAAATCTTCTTCTTCAAATCCACCAGTCGGAATGCTTTTATATTTGGTATACAACATCTCTAGGGGGGTCAGATTCCAGGTTGTTCAATTCGTGTGCCTAGGTTAATATTTGGGCTCCATATGGGAACATGAAATTTAACTTAGTACAATATGAGGGAATTTCTTCAAAAATCTTCTTCTTCAGATTCACTTGTCAGAATGCTTTCACATTTGGTATACAACATCTCTAGGGGGGTCAGATTCAAGTTTGTTCAAATCAGATCCATAGGTCAATATTTGGGCTCGCTATGGTAGCCCAAATTTGAACTTAGTGCAGTTCGAAGAAATTTCTTTACAATTTCTCTTCTTCAGATCCAACAGTCAGAATGCTTTCATATTCGGTACACAACATCTCTAGGGAAGTCAGATTTAACTGTGTTCAAATCAAGAGCCTGGGTTAATATTTGGGCTCTCTATGGGAGCCGGAATTGGCCATTTTGCTGAAGAATTAAAAATTTTGTATTCAGTACCCTCTAGAGGTACTAAGATTAATCCACATAGGTTATATCAAGGGGCTTCATAGGGGAGCTCTACATTTTACTTATGATCAACTGAAGAAAAGGCATGATGCCCGGATTATTAGCTCAACTTTGACGAAGTCAAATTTGAGCTATTGTCATGGCCCGTCGTCCGTCGTCCGTCTGGCCGTCTGTCCGTCTGTCCGTATGTCAACAATTGGCTATGGCTCGGGCTAGAGGTCGTATTTATGAACCGATCTTTACGAAACTTCTTGTGTACCTTTGTTATGACCCTGGGATGGGAACGAGTGATTTTAGGTGTGGTCCGAAGTTCAAGATGGCTACCAGCGGCCATTTTGTACCGATGATGCAAAAATCAGTTTTTTGTACAGAACTTCTGTATGAAAGTTCTGATTTGAATAAAGTTTTGTATAAATGTTTAGTACCATGGGATACATCACATATAATCCGGGTTTTTTTCTCGTGCGTAAATTATGCAAATTAGACTGACTTTGATTTATTTAGTGTTACTTTCAGAGCTGTAAGTGCCAAGCTGCTATGGCTCGGGCTAGAGGCCGTATTTATGAACCAATCTTTACGAAACTTCTTGGGTACCTTTGTTATGACCCTGGGACGGGAACGAGTGTTTTTGGGTGTGGTCCAAAATTCAAGATGGCTGCCAGTGGCCTTTTTGTACTGATGATGCAAAAATCAGTTTTTTGTACAGAACTTCTGTATGAAAGTTTTGATTTGAATAAAGTTTTGTATAAATGTATAGTACAATGGGATACATCACATATAATACGGGTTTTTTTCTCGTGCGTAAATTATGCAAATTAGACTAACTTTGATTTATTTAGTGTTACTTTCAGAGCTGTAAGTGCCAAGCTGCTATGGCTCGGGCTAGAGGCCGTATTTGTGAACCAATCTTTACGAAACTTCTTGGGTACCTTTGTTATGACCGTGGGACGAGAACGAGTGTTTTTGGGTGCAGTCCCAAATTCCAGATGGCTGCCAGCAGCCATTTTGTACCGACCACGCCAAAATCTGTTTTTTGTACAGAACTTCCATATGAAAGCTCTGATTTGAATAATTTATTGTATGAATGTTTAGTACCATGGGATACATTACATATATTACAGGTTTTTTTCTTGTGCGTAAATTATGCAAATTAGGCTAACTTTGATTTATTTAGTGTTACTTTCAGCACTGTGAGTGCAAATCCCAATACGGCTCGGGCTAGAGGCCGTATTTATGAACCGATCTTCACGAAACTTCTTGGGTACCTTTGTTATCACTGTGGGACGAGAAGGAGTGTTTTTGGGTCCAGTCTGAAATTCAAGATGGCCGCTAGCAGCCATTTTGTTCAAAATTAAGTGCAATCAGATTTTTGCGCAGAACTTCCAAATGAAAGATCTGATTTGAATAAATTTTTGTATGAATGTTTAGTACCATGGGATACATTACATATAATACAGAGTTTTTCTCGTGAATAAATTATGCAAATTAGGGGTCCGGGTGGGACTTAGAAAATTTTGGACCAAAATCCGGAAATTAGTTTTTTGTTTTTTTATGCGATTTGGTCAATTTTAAGACAAAAAAAAAATAAATTTTTTTTACACTGAAAATTTGGGGTCCGGGTGGGACTTAGAAAATTTTGGACCAAAATCCGAAAATTAGTTTTTTGTGTTTTGATGCATTTTGGTAAATTTTAAGTCGAAGAAGAAAAAATTTTAGTCTGAAAATATTTTGTTTGGGACTGAAAATTTCCACCCAAAAATAATAATCTACAATGATTGGGCTTAATCTGTAGTCCATTACAGTCACCTTGTAATTCTTTTATTATTGTTTACTGGGCCAAAACAAATACTAATTCCTGTCATATTCATTATTCAGTTGTCTTGGTCACAGCAAGTACTAATTCCTGTCATATCCAAGTTGAGCTACAGAGTCATTGACTCTTTCATTTTTGTTACTCCTGAGGGACTCAAGGATTGACAGTGTAGCCTATGGAGATGGCTTGCTTAATGTAGACTCATTCTTGGACTCTGTATAAATTGTGTTCTGTACAAGATGAGCGCTTCAGGCCCCGTGGGGCCTCTTGTTTCTTTTTAGCGCGACTGTTTACAGTGAGGGCTATAGTAATGACTTTTGTCCATCCATCTGTCTGTCCGTCTGTTAACATTTAGAGTTTTGGTTAAGGTTTGTGGTTAAAGTTTATTTACTGAAGGTTCAAGTGGGTTTTTTTTTTCCTGTTTAGTTGACATTTGGAGTTTTGGTTAAAGTTTGTGGTTAAAGTTTTTTATCCAACCCTCAAGTACCGGTTACACCTGGTAGTTCTTGTCTGCTCGTCACAAAATTTCATATGCAGGTTTTAGGTCATGTCTACATGAGAACATCCCCTTTTGGTCATGATCGGTCAACCAGTATTGCTGCCCAAAACCATTAGCACAGTCTACAGGTAGTATTTATGAAGGGATTTCATTGTAACTTGGTAGGATGCCTCTGTATAATGCCTAGATGAGAACGTCCCCTTTTGGGTATGATCTGTCAACCGTGATGGCTGCCCAAGCCTGAAACCCAAAAACTTTTAGCACAGTCTGCAGGTCATATTTAATATGGAGGGATTTCATTGTAACTTGGTAGGATGACTCCGTATGATGTCTAGATGAGAATTTTGTGATCTATTAACCGTGACAACTGCCCGAGCCTAAAGTCCGAAAACCTTTAGCACAGTCTACAGGTCATATTTATGGAGGGATTTCATTGTAACTTGATAGGTTGACTTCATATAATGTCTAGATGAGAAAGTCCTCTTTAGGACGTGATTGGGCAACTGTAATGGCTACAAGAGCCCGAAGCCCAAAAACCTTTAGCACAATCTACAGGTCATATTTATGAATGGATTTCAATGTAACTTCGTAGGATCACTCCAAATGATGCCCAGATGAGAATGTTCCCTTTTGGTTGTGCTCATTCAACCATGATGGCTGCCAAAGCCTGAAAACCTATAGCACAGTCTACAGGTCATGTTTATGAGGGGATTTCATTGTAACTTGGTAGTTTGACCTCATATAATGTCTAGATGAAAACGACTCCTTTTGGATGCAATTGGGCAACTGTGATGGCTACCGAAGCCTGAAAATCTTAATCACGGTCCAGAGGTCATATTTATGAAGGGATTTCAATGTAATGAAATGGTAGGATGACTCCAAATAATGTCTAGATGATTACATCCCCTTTGGTGGTGTTTGGTCAACTGTGTTTGCTTCAGGGGCTCGATCGCGATCATTCAGCTTTGATGGCTGGCCGGGCCCAAAACCTTTAGCATAGTCTATAGGTCATATTTATGGAAGGATTTCATTGTAACTTGTTAGGTTGACTCCATATAATGCCTAGATGATTACATCCCCTTTTGGTCGTGTTTGGTCAACTGTGATTGCTTCAGGGGCTCGAAGCCCCAAAACCTTGAGCATAGTCTACAGGTCATATATATGAAGGGGTTTCATTGTAACTTCGTAGGATCACTCCAGATTATGCCCAGATGACAACGCCCAGTTTTGGTCGCGATCATTCAACCGTGATGGCTTCCTGAGCCCAAAACCTTAGTACAGACTACAGGTCATATTTGTGAAGGGATTTCATTGTAACTTGGTAGAATGGCTCAGTATAATGTTGAGATGAGGACGTTCCCTTTTAGTTGCAATCGGTCTGCCGTCATGGCTACACAGGCCTGAAACCTGAAAACCTTTAGCACAGTCTACAGGCCATATTTATGAAAGGATTTCAGTGTAACTTGATAGGATGACTCATTTTGAAATTATTTCACTGTAACTTGGTTACTTTCATTGACATACTTTAACTGTGAGGGCCACATACATTAACTGTGAGGCCATATTAACCCACCTCTCAGCTTTTTAGTACCGTGTACACCTCATATTATTTTTATTAAAAACATAGCATACAGGGAACAAAAATTAACATATTCCCAATTATCACAATTCTTGTCTTATTCCATAATCCATTCATAAACATTGAACATTATCCTTTTCATCAAACACAACACATACACAAGTTAAGCTACAGTGTCATTGACACTTTCATTATCCCCCTCCCACAAGAGAGGGATATAGCACAGAGCTCGCTCCGTCCGTCTATCTGTCAGTCTGTCCTTCAGTCCATCCTTCCATTCGTCAGTCTATCTGTCTGTCCAAACTCTCTTTATGCCAAAACTTAAACAAAAGTTAACAGATTTCAATTCTTTTCAGTACATGCCTCTAGGTCAAGTTTGATGATCACAATCATCCAATGAAAATTGTTGAAGTTATTGCCCTGCCCAGCCCCCGCCAATTAGGCATTTTTTTTCTTTCTTTCCTCCAATGTGCATTTTTAACTATTTACAGTCACTTCATGCAGAACTTTTTTTTTAAACTCACATACCCCCCCTCTCCGGGGGTGCCAATTAGACACTTTTTTTTTCTTTCGTCAAAAATGCATTTTTAGCCCGACTGTTTACAGTGAGGGCTATAGTAATGACTTTTGTCTATCCGTCTGTTAACATTTAGAGTTTTGGTTAAAGTTTTTTACTGAAGATTCAAGTGGGGTTTTTTGTTTTTTTTAGCTCAACTTTGGTGAAGCCAAATTTTAGCTTACGCCATGGCCAGTCGTCCATCTGTCCGTCTGGCCATCAACAATTCAATACGGCTCGGGCTAGAGGCCATGTTTATCAACCGATCTTTACGAAACTTCTTGGGTACCTTTGTTATGACCGTAGGATGAGAACGAGTGTTTTGGGGTTCGGTTCGAAATTCAAGATGGCAGCCAGCCACCATTTTGTACCGACAATGCAGAAATCTGTTTTTTGCACAGAACTTCCATATGAAAGTGCTGATTTGAATAATTTTTTGTATGAATGTTTAGTACCATGGGATACATCACATATAATACGGGTTTTTTTCTCGTATGTAAATTATGCAAATTAGACTAACTTTGATGTATTTAGTGTTACTTTCAGCACTGTCAGTGCAAATGCCAATACGGCTCGGGCTAGAGGCCACATTTATGAACCGATCATTACAAAACTTCTTGGGTGCCTTTGGTATCACCGTGGGATGAGAACGAGTGTTTTAGGGTGCGGTCCGAAATTCAAGATGGCCACTGGCAGCCATTTTGTTCAAAATTAGAGGCAATCAGAGTTTTGCACAGAACTTCCACATGAAAGCTCTGATTTGAATAATTTTTTGTGTGAATGTTTAGTACCATGGGATACATCACATATAATATGGGTTTTTTTCTCGTGCAGAAATTATGCAAATTAGATGAACTTTGATTTTTTCAGTGCTACTTACACACAGTAAGTACACATGTCAATACGGCTTGAGCAAGAGGCTGTATTTATCAACCGATCTTCACGAAACGTCTTGGGTACCTTTGGTATCACCTTGGGACGAGAACGAGTGTTTCTGGGTGCGGTCCAAAATTCAAGATGGCTGCCAGTGGCCATTTTGTACCGAAATTAGGTCTAATCAGTTTTTTGTACACAACTTCTATACGGCTCAGGCTAGAGGCCGTATTTATGAACCGATCTTTACAAAACTTCTTGAGTACCTTTGTTATCACCGTGGAATGAGAACGAATGTTTTTGGGTGTGGTCTGAAATTCAAGATGGCCACCAGCAGCCATTTTGTACCAAAATTAGTGCAGTCAGTCTTTTGTACAGAACTTCTGTATGAAAGTTCTGATTTGAATAAATTTTTGTATGAATGTTTAGTAACATGGAATACATCACATATAGTACAGGTTTTTATCTCGTGCAGAAATTATGCAAATTAGATGAACTTTGATTTATTCAGTGCTACTTATACACTGTAAGTGCACATGTCAATACGGCTCGGGCTAGAGGCTGTATTTATCAACCCATCTTCACAAAACTTCTTGGATACCTTTGTTATCACCTTGGAATGAGAACGAGTGTTTCTGAGTGCGGTCCAAAATTCAAGATGGCTGCCAATGGCCATTTTGTACCGAAATTAGGTCCAATCAGTTTTTTGTCAGAAAGTCTATACAGCTCATATTTATGATCTTCACGAAACTTCTTGGGTATCTTTGTTTTCACCTTGGGACAGGAATGAGTGTGTTTTGGGGTGCCTTTGCTATCACTGTGCTATGAGAACAAATAGTTTTGGTGTTCAGTCAGACCCACTCTGGGACTCAAAGATTTCTTTTCTAGTTTAGCATCTGACTGTCACCCACCTTTACAATACTTTACCTATACATTTGTTACAGGCAACAGTCAGTATTTATGTACAGGCCGTTACAATACTTTATATGTACCTTTGTTATCAGGTCATTACCTAGATGTTTGTCATTGCTGTGTCACATACTATACATGTACATGTCTTGACAAGTTGAGCTACAGTGTCATTGACACTTTCATTTTTCTTTTCCTGTTTAGTTGACATTTGGAATTTTGGTTAAAGTTTGTGGTTAAATTTTTTTATTCAACCTTCAAGTACAGGCTATACTCGGTAGTTCTTGTCTGATTGTCACGAAATTTCATATGCAGGTTTTAGGTCATGTCTACATGAGAAAGTCCCCTTTTGGTCATGATCGGTCAACCGGTATGTCTGTCCGAGCCCAAAACCCGAAAACCATTAGCACAGTCTACAGGTCATATTTATGAAGGGACTTCATTGCAACTTCATAGAATGCCTCTGTATAATGCTTAGATGAGAACGTCCCCGTTTGGGCATGATCTGTCAACCGTAATGGCTGCCAAGCCCGAAACCCAAAAACTTTTAGCACAGTCTGCAGGTCATGTTTAATATGGAGGGATTTCATTGTAACTTGACATGATGACTCCGTATGATGTCTACATGAGAATTTTTCCCATTTGGCGTGATCTAGCAACCGTCACGACTGCCCGAGCCCAAAACCTGAAAACCATTAGTACAGTCTACAGGTCATATTTATGGAGGGATTTCATTGTAACTTGATAGGTTGACTTCATATAATGTCTACATGAGAAAGTCCCCTTTTGGACGTGATTGGGCAACTGTGACGGCTACAGGTGCCCGAAGTCCAAAAACCCTCAGTACAGTCTACAGGTCATATTTATGAAGGGATTTCATTGTACCTTCGTAGGATCAATCCACATGATGCCCAGATGAGAATGTCCCCTTTTGGTTGCGATCATTCAACCATGATGGCTGCCCGAGCCCGAAGCCCGAAAAACCTTTAGCACAGTCTACACGTCATATTTATGGAGGGATTTCATCGTAACTTGATAGGTTGACTTCATATAATGTCTAGATGAGAACGTCCCCTTTTGGGCAACTGTGACGGCAACAGGGGCCTGAAGCCTGAAAACCTTTAGCACAGTCTACAGGTCATATTTATGGAGGGATTTCATTGTAACTTGATAGGTTGACTTCATATATGTCTAGATGAGAACGTCCCCTTTTGGGCAACTGTGATGGCAACAGAGGCCCAAAGCCCAAAAACCTTTAGAATATTCCACAGGCCCATATTTATGAAGGGATTTCATTGTAGCTTGGTAGAATGACTCCAAGATTGTGGTTAAAAATCCAGACAAACACCACCACCACCACCCCAATTAGGCTTTTTTTTTCTTCTTTTCTGCAATGTGCATTTTGAACTATTTACAGTCATTACCTGCAGAACCTTTTTTTAAACTTACGTAAAGAACCCCCCCCCCCCCCCCCCCCCCCCCCCCCTTCCCCCCGTCGGGGGGCCAATTAGGCACATTTTTTTCTTTTGTCAAAACTGCTTGTTTACAGTTTTGGTTAAAAGCCCAGACAAACACCTTCCCCTCCCCCTCCCCCCCCCCCAATAAGGCATTTTTTTTTATTTCCTCCAGTATGCATTTTGAACTATTTACCATCACTACATGCAGAACCTTTTTTAGCTCACCTGACTGAAAGTCAGGGTGAGCTCATCTGATCACTTTTCGTCCGTCGTCTGTTGTCCGTCGTGAAGGTGATGTTTGGGCCTTTTTCTCCCAAACCACTGACCGCATATTAATTAAATTTCATGTGAGTAGGGGTTATATAAGGGCATTTTGATTTTTATCCAAATTAGGTTTCAGCTCATATTGAGCAGAGGTGTGGGGGAAAAAATGGCCAAATTTTTTGAAAATCTTCTTCTAATGAACCACCTGTAGCAGAGACTTGATATGTGGTATACAGCGTCCTTTTGAGGTTTAGAATCAAGTTTGTTCAAGAGAAGTTTGCCGGGCATTATTTGCCTTCGTTATGGGAGGGGCAAAAATTTTGGCCACGCCTAAAATTTCTATTTTCAGAACCGTGAGGTCGATTTGAACCAAATTTGATATGAGATGATAATGGGTCATAAGTAGTTGATTGATGCAAAAATTTTGTTCTCATTGCCCCGTGGAACCTCGGGAGCTAAAAATAGGAAAAACCTTAAAACTGCCATATCTCCAAAACTACACGGCACAGAGAATTCTTATTATGTATAAAGCTTACTTTTATCCAGTAGAATAGAGTGGTTAAAAAAAATTCCTATCGGTTTGATCACAAGGTACTTTTTTCAGGACTTTGAAAAACTGCTGAGTCAGCACTTTTTAACACTGGGAAAAAGATTAAAAAATCTTCTCCAGATCCAGCAGGCAGAATCTTTTGATATTTGGTATGCAACATTGTGGGGTGGATCTGATTCAAGTTTGTTCAAATCGGCTCCCTAGATTCATATTTGGGCTCACTATAGAAGCCCGAATTCGAACTTAGTGCATTTTCAGGCAAATTTCTTCAAAAATCTTCTTCTCCAGATCCAGCAGGCAGAATCTTTTGATATTTGGAATGCAACATTGTGGGGTATATCTGATTCAAGTTTGTTCAAATTGGCCCCCTGGATTCATATTTGGGCTCACTATAGAAGCCCGAATTCAAACTTAGTGCATTTCAGGCAAATTTCTTCAAAAATCTTCTTCTCCAGATCCAGCAGGCAAGAATCTTTTGATATTTGGTATGCCACATTGTGGGGTGGATCTGATTCAGGTTTGTTCAAATCGGCCCCCTGGGTTTATAGTTGGGCTCAGTATAGAAGCTTGAATTCGAACTTCGTGCATTTCAGGCAAATTTCTTCAAAAATCTTCTTCTCCAGATCCAGCAGGCAGAATCTTTTGATATTTGGTATGCAACATTATGGGGGTGGATCTGATTCAAGTTTGTTCAAATCGGCTCCCTAGATTCATATTTGGGCTCACTATAGAAGCCTGAATTCGAACTTAGTGCATTTCAGGCAAATTTCTTAAAAAAACCTTCTCCTCCAGATCTTGCAGGCAGAATCTTTTGATATTTGGTATGCAACATTGTAGAGTGGATCTGATTCAAGTTTGTTCAAATCGGCTCCCTAGATTCATGTTTGGGCTCACTATAGAAGCTTGAATTCAAACTAAGTGTATTTCAGGCAAATGTCTTTTTAAAATCTTCTTCTCAAGATCCAGCAGGCAGAATCTTTTGATATTGGGTATGCACCATGCTTAGGGGGGTGAGATTCAAGTTTGTTCAAGCCAAGTCCCTGGGGTTCATATTTGGGCTCACTGTGGTAGCCCGAATTATAACTTAGTTCAAAATGAGGAATTTTCTTTAAAAATCTTCTTCAGATTAGTGTTGGGCGTCGGGTCCGATAATCCGAATCCGATCCGATCCGAACGGATTCGGATCAGATTTTTCAATTGTGTTTCGGATTCGGGTTCGGGTCGGATTCATGATAGGCAATCGGATTCTGGCTCGGATTGGATTTTTCAACACGTCGGATCCGAACAAATCCGACTCCAATCCGACTGCTGATAAACATTTAAACATTCAAAATTGCAAATCACACTCGACCAGCACTTATCGCAATATCCCCTCCCCCCCCCCCCCCCCCCCCCCGCCCTCCTAATTGAACAAGATCACACAGGCACACACACACACACGCGTAGTCGCGTACATATCCAAGAAATTTGAATAGGTTAGGTGAGGCCACGAAGTTGCAGATGCCTTCGCCGCCTTAATTTTACCATGGCGCTTCGCACGTGGGCCCCCCCTTCTATTTAGAAACCCTGGAACCGCCCTTGTTGGTTGATGGTCATTATTGTTTATTCAACATTCTACCCATCTCTTCATCACTTGTCAGCAAATTTCTAGTACGCTATAGCCCAAGGCTCCAAGTAATATAGGTTATTTTCCCAAACTTCCCATCGGAGAATGGATGGTCTGCCCCCCCCCCCCCCCCCCCCCCTACCCAACTATTCTCCGTCAAAGATTGTACAAAAATTGATCGATGCCATATGATATACTCTATGAGGTGAGTGTTACTGCCAACTGCCAAAGTTACTAAATTTGATATTATTCTTGGAACGTAAATTACGTAATACTGTTATGAATCTATGATACGTGCACTCGTGCAGTCGTGCATGTGTTCAATGTATTGTCGCAAAACCGTTGGGTAATGGGTAATTGTATAAAATACTATAAATGAACAAATTTAATGGAAGGTTCCTTCACAAATGAAAGGTGCAGAATCTTGCATATGTTCGCAATTTTGCAGCATTCGCTCCACAAATCTGCGTTGTGTGAGACTTAAAGATTCATAACTAAAAATAAACATGATTTGTCGGATTCGGATTTTCGGATTCGGATTTAGGGGCCGATTTCGGATTCGGATTTCGTTCGGATTCAGGAGAGCTTTCGGATTCGGTTTCAGATTCGGATTTGATGAAACTCAGTCAGATCGGATTTCCCACACTCGTCGGATCCGACACCCAACACTACTTCAGATCCAGCAGTCGGAATGTTTTGATATTTGATATGCAGCATCCTTAGGGGGGTGAGATTCAAGTTTGTTCAAGCCATGTCCCTAGGTCCATATTTGGACTCACTGTGGGAGCCCGAATGATAACTTAGTTCAAAATGAGGAATTTTCTTTAAAAATCTTCTTCAGATCCAGCAGTCGGAATGTTTTGATATTTGGTATTCAGCATCCTTAGGGGGGTGAGATTCAAGTTTGTTCAAGCCATGTCCCTAGGTTCATATTTGGACTCGCTGTGGGAGCTTGAATTGTAACTTAGTTCAAAATGAGGAATTTTCTTTAAAAATCTTCTTCTTCAGATCCAGCAGTCGGAATGTTTTGATATTTGGTGTGCAGCATCCTTAGGGGGGTGAGATTCAAGTTTGTTAAAGCCAAGTCCCTGGGTTCATATATGGGCAGCCTGAATTATAACTTAGTTCAATATGAGGAATATTCTTTAAAAATCTCCTTTTTTTTTTTAGATCCACTGGTCAGAATCTTTGGATATTTGGTATAAGCTTTTCTTAGGAGGAGCAGATGCAACTTGTTGAAATCAATTCTCTGGGTTGATATTTAGGCTACCATGTCAGGTGAGCGCCCTCAGGCTCCTTGGGGCCTCTTGTTTCCTTTTGTCAAAAATGCTTTTTTACAGTTTGTTAAAGTTTGTGGTTAAAAATCCAGACAGAAATTATCACAATTAGAAATAGCCTGACTGTTTATATTCAGGGCTATAGTCATGACTTTCATCCGTCCATCTGTCAGTCCATCCATCTGTCTGTAAACAATTGGTTTCCGACAGATAACTCCAGTTTGGATTATTTGATTTCAACCAAAGTTGATATGTGTATTTTCCAGCTAGTAATACAGGCCAGGTTTCAATATATGTTACACAACTCCCTCCCCCTCCCTACCACCTCTCTCCCCCATCCCCCCCCCCCACCCCCACACACACACTCACAAACGTGCCACTTAGGCAATTATTCCCAAAAAGCATTTTGAGGGATTGGAAGTTATTACATGCAAAAAAGAAAATTGACTCATGTAGCCCAACATTGCTTTATGTACTGCATCTTTAATCCTTTACCTAACATAAGTTGAAGCCAACAGTACAAATTATGTTTCTGAAACATCAGATTTTTTCATTTTTAGCTCAACTTTGGCGAAGCCAAATTTGAGCTTATGCCATGGCCAGTCGTCCATCATCCGTCTGGCCGTCTGTCCCTCAGCAATTCAATACGGCTCGGGCTAGAGGCCGTGTTTATGAACCAATCTTTACGAAACTTCTTGGGTACCTTTGTTATGACAGTGGGACAAGAACGAGTGTTTTTGGGTTCGGTCCGAAATTCAAGATGGCAGCCAGCCACCATTTTGTACCGACGATGCAGAAATCTGTTTTTTGCACAGAACTTCCATATGAAAGCGCTGACTTGAATAATTTTTTGTATGAAGGTTTAGTACCATGGGATACATCACATATAATACAGGTTTTTTTTCTCGTACATAAATTATGCAAATTAGACTAACTTTGATGTATTTAGTGTTACTTTCAGCACTGTCAGTGCAAATGCCAATATGGCTCGGGCTAGAGACTGTATTTATGAACTGATCTTTACGAAACTTCTTGGGTACCTTTGGTATCACCGTGGGACGAGAACGAGTGTTTTTGGGTGCGGTCCGAAATTCAAGATGGCCGCTGGCAGCCATTTTTTTCAAAATTAGAGGCAATCAAATTTTTGCGCAGAACTTCCACATGAAAGCTCTGATTTGAATAATTTTTTTGTGTGAATGTTTAGTACCATGAGATACATCACATATAATACGTTTTTTTTTCTCGTGCAGAAATTATGCAAATTAGATGAACTTTGATTTTTTCAGTGCTACTTACACACAGTAAGTGCACATGTCAATACGGCTCAGGCTAGAGGCTGTATTTATCAACCGATCTTCACGAAACGTCTTGGGTACCTCTGCTATCACTTTGGGACAAGAACGAGTGTTTCTGAGTGCTTCTATACGGCTCAGGCTAGAGGCCGTATGAACCCATCTTTACGAAACGTCTTGGGTACCTTTGTTATCACCGTGGGATGAGAACGGGTGTTTTTGGGTGTGGTCCACAATTCAACATGGCCACCAGCAGCCATTTTGTACCAAAATTAGTGCAATCAGTCTTTTGTACAGAACTTCTGTATGAAAGTTCTGATTTAAATAATTTTTTGTATGAATGTTTAGTAAAATGGAATACATCACATACAGTACAGTTTTTTTCTCGTGCAGAAATTATGCAAATTAGATGAATTTGGATTTATTTAGTGCTACTTATACACTGTAAGTGCACATGTCAATACGGCTCGGATTAGAGGCTGTATTTATGAACCGATCTTCACGAAACTTCTTGGATACCTTTGTTATCACCTTGGGACGAGAACGAGTGTTTCTGAGTGCAGTCCAAAATTCAAGATGGCTGCCAGTGCCATTTTGTACCGAAATTAGGTCCAATCAGTTTTTTGTCACAACTTCTATACAGCTCGTATTTATGAACTGATCTTCACGAAACTTCTTGGGTACCTTTGTTTTCACCTTGGGACAGGAATAAGTGTGTTTTGGGGTGCCTTTGTTATCACTGTGCTATGAGAACAAATATTTTGGGGTTCAGTCAGACCCACTCTGGGACTCAAAGATTTCTTTTCTAGTTTAATATCTGACTGTCACCCACCTTTACAATACTTTACCTATACATTTGTTACAGGCTACGGTCAGTATTTATGTACAGGCCGTTACAATACTTTGTATGTACCTTTGTTATCAGGTCATTACCTAGATGTTTGTCATTGCTGTGTCACAAACTATACATGTACATGTCTTGACAAGTTGAGCTACAGTGTCATTGACACTTTCATTTATTGACTTCTGACCATGGCTTATTACTCCTTATTGGAACAAGCTTATCAAGTTTGTTCCATTTGTTCCATTACTAGGTCATGAGGTATGTTTTGAAGTAGAGAAATAAAAAAATAAAATTTGAATAGCAAATTTTGTAGATCACGAGTGCAGATATGGCAGATTCATTAAGTAAACTGTTAACAAAAAATGGCTCCGACTATTTAGCGTCTAAGCATTGCCATTCCTGGGACAGTCGGGCTGCATGCATGACATCACTCTAGTTATATTTTTGCTTAAAAGTTTGTGGTTAAAAATCTAATGTGTCTAAGCATTGCCATTGCTGGGACAGTCATGCTGCATGCGTGACATCATTCTCATTATGTTTCATGTTATTTTGGGACATATTTAACTCTTTTTGCAGTCAATTTAACTTCCAGGTTAAAGTTTTTGGTTAAAGTTTTTTATTTACAGAGTTACACGTTTAATTCTTCAAACAATTTTGTAAAATGTCACTGTTCTCATTTGGGACAATGTCTATGCTCTCTATACTGTCTACTAAGGCTTTATGCAGTGATTTTAATTGATATTGTCAGGATTTTGACCCTTGTTTTCAGACTTAGTTTCTTTGTATTGGAAATTAGGCTCTTACCACATACTTTGTTACTTTAATTTTTGCATGGTCAGTACAACTTAATGATTGCATTTACATCAGTGATTTATTTTATCGATTTTAGGAAATATGTAACCCTTTTTTTTAGCTCAACTTTGGCGAAGCCAAATTTGAGCTTATGCCATGGCCAGTCGGCCGTCTGTCCGTCTGTCTGTCAACAATTCAATACAGCTCAGGCTAGAGGCTGTATTTATGAACCGATTTTTACAAAACTTCTTTGGTACCTTTGTTATGACCATGGGACGAGAACGATTGTTTTTGGGTCCGATCTGAAATTCACGTTGGCCGCTGGCAGCCATTTTGTACAGACTTAGGTGAAATCAGATTTTTGTGCAGAACTTCCATATGAAAGCGCTGATTTGAATAATTTTTTGTATGAATGTTTAGTACCATGGGATACATCACATATAATACGGGTTTTTTCTCGTACGTAAATTGTGCAAATTAGACTAACTTTGATGTATTTAGTGTTACTTTCAGCACTGTAAGTGCAAATGCCAATACGGCTCGGGCTAGAGGCCGTATTTATAAACCGATCTTTACGAAACTTCTTGGGTACCTTTGGTATCACTGTGGGACGAGAACAAGTGTTTTTGGGTGCGGTCCAAAATTCAAGATGGCCGATGGCAGCCATTTTGTACAAAATTAGGTGCAATCAGATTTTTGTACAGAACTTCCATATGAAAGTGCTGATTTGAAAAATTTTTTGTGTGAATGTTTAGTACCATGGGATACATCACATATAATACAGGTTTTTTTTCTTGTGCAGAAATTATGCAAATTAGATGAACTTTGATTTTTAGCTCACCTGACTGAAAGTCAGGGTGAGCTTTTCTTATCACTCTTCATCCGTCGTCTGTCGTCGTCCTGCGTGAAGGTGATGTTTGAGCCTCTTTCTCCTAAACCACTGGCCACATTTTAATTAAATTTCATGTAAATAGTGGTTATATAGGGGCATTTTGATTTTTATCCAAAATAAGTTCCGGCTCATATTGAGCAGAGGTGTGGGGAAAAAATGGCCAATTTTTTTGAAAATCTTCTTCTAATGAACCACCAGTAGCAGAGACTTGATATGTGGTATACAGAGTCCTTTTGAGGTTTAGAATCAAGTTTGTTCAAGAGAAGTTTGTCGGGCATTATTTGCCTTCGTTTTGGGAGGGGCAAAAATTTTGGCCACGCCTAAAATTTATATTTTCAGAACCGTGAGGTCGATTTGAACCAAATTTGATATGAGATGATAATGGGTCATAAGTAGTTGATTGATGCAAAAAAAATGTTTCTCCTTGCCCCGTGGGAACCTCAGGAGCTAAAAATAGGAAAAACCTTAAAACTGCCATATATCCAAAACTACACGGCACAGAGAATTCGTATTTTGTATAAAGCTTACTTTTATCCAGTAGAATAGAATGGTTAAAAAAAATCCCTATCGGTTAGATCACAAGGTACTTTTTTCAGGACTTTTGAAAAAGTGCTGAGTCAGCACTTTTTAACACTGTAGGCAATGGGAAAAAGATTAAAATATCTTCTTCTCCAGATCCAGCAGGCAGAATCTTTCGATACTTGGTATGCAACATTGTAGGGTGGATCTGATTCAAATTTGTTCAAATCGGCCCTCTGGGTTCATATTTGGGCTCAGTATAGGAGCCCGATTTCGAACTTAGTGCATTTCAGGCAAATTTCTTCAAAAATCTTCTTCTCCAGATCCAGCAGGCAGACTCTTTTGATATTTGGTATGCAACATTGTGGGGTGGATCTGATTCAAGTTTGTTCAAATCAACCCCCTGGATTCATGTTTGGTCTCACTATAGAATCCCGAATTCAAACTTAGTGCATTTCAGGCAAATTTCTTAAAAAATCTTCTATATATTTTTGGTATGCAACATTGTGGGGTGGATCTGATTCAAGTTTGTTCAAATCGGCCCCCTGGGTTTGTATTTGGGCTCAGTATAGAAGCTCGAATTCGAACTTCGTGCATTTCAGGCAAATTTCTTAAAAAATCTTCTTCTCCAGATCCAGCAGGCAGAATCTTTTGATATTTGGTATGCAACATTGTGGGGTGGATCTGATTCAAGTTTGTTCAAATTGGCTCCCTGGGTTTATATTTGGGCTCAGTATAGAAGCTCGAATTCGAACTTCGTGCATTTCAGGCAAATTTCTTAAAAAATCTTCTTCTCCAGATCCAGCAGGCAGAATCTTTTGATATTTGGTATGCAACATTGTGGGGTGGATCTGATTCAAGTTTGTTCAACTTGGCCCCCTGGGTTTATATTTGGGCTCAGTATAGAAGCTCGAATTCGAACTTCGTACATTTCAGGCAAATTTCTTAAAAAATCTTCTTCTCCAGATCCAGCAGGCAGAATCTTTGATATTTGGAATGCAACATTGTGGGGTGGATCTGATTCAAGTTTGTTCAACTTGGCCCCCTGGGTTTATATTTGGGCTCAGTATAGAAGCTCGAATTCGAACTTCGTACATTTCAGGCAAATTTCTTAAAAAATCTTCTTCTCCAGATCCAGCAGGCAGAATCTTTTGATATTTGGTATGCGACATTGTGGGGTGGATCTGATTCAGGTTTGTTCAAATCGACCCCCTAGATTCATATTTGGGCTCACTATAGAAGCCTGAATTCGAACTTAGTGCATTTCAGGCAAATTTCTTAAAAAATCTTCTTCTCCAGATTCAGCAGGCAGAATCTTTTGATATTTGGTATGCAACATTGTGGGATGGATCTGATTCAAGTTTGTTCAAATCGGCTCCCTAGATTCATATTTGGGCTCACTATAGAAGCTCGAATTCGAACTTAGTGCATTTCAGGCAAATTTCTTTGAAAAGCAGGCAGAATCTATTGATATCGGGTATGCACCATGCTTAGGGGGGGGGGGGGGGGGGGGGGTGAGATTCAAGTTTGTTCAAGCCAAGTCCCTGGTTCCATATTTGGGATCACTGTGGTAGCCCAAATTATAACTTAGTTCAAAATGAGGAATTTTCTTTAAAAATCTTCTTCAGATCCAGCAGGCAGAATGTTTTGATATTTGGTGTGTAGCATCCTTAGGGGGGTGAGATTCAAGTTTGTTAAAGCCAAGTCCCTGGGTTCATATATGGGCTCCCTGTGGGACCCCGAATTATAACTTAGTTCAATATGAGGAATATTCTTTAAAAATCTTCTTTTTAGCTCACCTGACTTTCAGTCAGGAGAGCTATAGTGATCACTCACCGTCCGTCGTCCGTCGTCCTGCGTCCGTCGTCCGTCGTCCGTGAACATGGTGTTTGCGTCTTCTCCTCCCAAACCACTGAACCAATTTAATTGATATTTGAGATAATAGTTTGTTATGACATCGCAATTTGATTTTGTTCAAATCAAGTTGCCCCGCCCGTGGGTAGGGCCACACCCAAAAAGTGTGCTGAAATCTTAAAAAATCTTCTTCTCATGAACCAGCAGTAGCAGAGACTTGATATTTGGTGTGCAGCTTCCTCTTGAGGTGTAGACTCAGATTTGTTCAAGAGAAGTTTGTGGGGCTATACTTGGCGTCGTTATGGGAGGGGCAAAATTTTTGGCCCCGCCCAAAATTTCTATTTTCCAAACCGAGAGGCTGATTTGAACCAAATTTTATGTGAGGGCTTATTGGGTCATAAGTAACTAATTTATGCTGATTTTTTTTTTCCCGTAGCCCCATGGGAACCGCAGGAGCTAAAAATAGAAAAAAATTAAAACGCCCATATCTCCAAAACTGCACGGCACCGAGAATTTTTATTTGGTGTGAAGCTTCCTTAGGACCAACAGAAAGAATTGGTAAAAAAAAATTGCCATCGGTTTTATCATAGGGTACAGTTTTGGGACATTGAAAAAGTGCTGAGTCAGCACTTTTTAACACTGTAGGCAATGGGAAAAACATTAAAAAATCTTCTTCTCCAGATCCAGCAGGCAGAATCTTTTGATATTTGGTATGCAACATTGGAGGGTGGATCTGATTCAGGTTTGTTCAAATCGGCCCCTTGGGTTCATATTTGGGCTCAGTATAGGAGCCCGATTTCGAACTTAGTGCATTTCAGGCAAATTTCTTAAAAAATCTTCTTCTCCAGATCCAGCAGGCAGAATCTTTTGATATTTGGTATGCAACATTGTGGGGTGGATCTGATTCAAGTTTGTTCAAATCGGCCCCCTGGGTTTATATTTGGCGTCAGTATAGGAGCCCAAATTTGAACTTACTGCATTTCAGGCAAATTTCTTTGAAAATCTTCTTCTCCAGATCCAGCAGGCAGAATCTTTTGATATTTGGTATGCAACATTGTGGGGTGGATCTGATTCAAGTTTGTTCAAATCGGCCCCTTGGGTTTATATTAGGGCTCTGTATAGGAGCCCAAATTTGAACTTACTGCATTTCAGGCAAATTTCTTTGAAAATCTTCTTCTCCAGATCCAGCAGGCAGAATCTTTTGATATTTGGTATGCAACATTGTGGGGTGGATCTGATTCAAGTTTGTTCAAATCGGCCCCTTGGGTTTATATTTGGGCTCTGTATAGGAGCCCAAATTTGAACTTAGTGCATTTCAGGCAAATTTCTTTGAAAATCTTCTTCTCAAGATCCAGCAGGCAGAATCTTTTGATATTGGGTATGCAACATTGTGGGGTGGATCTGATTCAAGTTTGTTCAAATCGGCCCCTTGGGTTTATATTTGGGCTCAGTATAGGAGCCAAAATTTGAACTTAGTGCATTTCAGGCAAATTTCTTAAAAAATCTTCTTCTCCAGATCCAGCAGACAGAATCTTTTGATATTTGGTATGCAACATTGTGGGGTGGATCTGATTCTATTTTGTTCAAATCGGCTCCCTAGATTCATATTTGGGCTCACTATAGAAGCTCGAATTTGAACTTTATACATTTCAGGCAAATTTCTTCAAAAATCTTCTTCTCCAGATCCTGCAGGCAGAATCTTTTGATATTTGGTATGCAACATTGTGGGGTGGATCTGATTCCAGTTTGTTCAAATCGGCCACCTGGATTCATATTTGGGCTCACTATAGAAGCCCAAATTCGAACTTAGTGCATTTCAGGCAAATTTCTTTGAAAATCTTCTTCTCAAGATCCAGCAGGCAGAATCTTTTGATATTGGGTATGCAACATTGTGGGGTGAATCTGATTCAAGTTTGTTCAAATCGGCCCCTTGGGTATATATTTGGGCTCAGTATAGGAGCCAAAATTTGAACTTAGTGCATTTCAGGCAAATTTCTTAAAAAATCTTCTTCTCCAGATCCAGCAGACAGAATCTTTTGATATTTGGTATGCAACATTGTGGGGTGGATCTGATTCTATTTTGTTCAAATCGGCTCCCTAGATTCATATTTGGGCTCACTATAGAAGCTCGAATTTGAACTTAGTGCATTTCAGGCAAATTTCTTCAAAAATCTTCTTCTCCAGATCCTGCAGGCAGAATCTTTTGATATTTGGTATGCAACATTGTGGGGTGGATCTGATTCCAGTTTGTTCAAATCGGCCACCTGGATTCATATTTGGGCTCACTATCGAAGCCCAAATTCGAACTTAGTGCATTTCAGGCAAATTTCTTTGAAAATCTTCTTCTCAAGATCCAGCAGGCAGAATCTTGTGATATTTGGTATGCAGCATCCTTAGGGGGGTGAGATTCAAGTTTGTTCAAGCCATGTCCCTAGGTCCATATTTGGGCTCAATGTGGGAGCTTGAATTGTAACTTTGTTCGAAATGAGGAATTTTCTTAAAAAATCTTCTTCTTCAGATCCAGCAGTCGGAATGGTTTGATATGTGGTGAGTAGCATCCTTGGGGGGAGGGGGGATTCAAGTGTGTTAAAGCCAAGTCCATGGGTCCATATTTGGGCTCCCTGTGGGAGCCCAAATTATAACTTAGTCAATATGAGGAATTTTTCTTTAAAAATCTTCTTCTTCAGATTCAGCAGTTGGAATGTTTTGATATTTGGCATGGAGCAACCTTAGGGGGCTGAGATTCAAGTTTGTTCAAGCCAAGTCCCTTGGTTCATATTTAGGCTCACTATGGGAGCCTGAATGACAACTTAGTTCAAAATGAGGAATTTTATTTAAAAATCTTCAGATCCAGCAGATGAATGCTTTTGATATTTTTTATGCAGCATCCTTAGGGGGGTAAGATTCAAGTTTGTTCAAGCCATGTCCCTAGGTCCATATTTGGGCTGATTGTGGGAGCTCGAATTGTAACTTGGTTCAAAATGAGGAATTTTCTTTAAAAATCTTCTTCTTCAGATCCAGCAGTCGGAATGTTTTGATATTTGGTGTGCAGAATCCTTAGGGGTGTGAGATTCAGGTTTGTTAAAGCCAAGTCCCTGGGTTCATATATGGGCTTCCTGTGGGAGCCCGAATTATGACTTAGTTCAGTATGAGGAATATTCTTTAAAAATCATTTTTTAGATCCACTGGTCAGAATATTTGGATATTTGGTTTCAGCTTTTCTTAGGAGGAGCAGATGCAACTTGTGGAAATCAATTCTCTGGGTTGCTATTTAGGCTACCATGTCAGGTGAGCGCCCTCAGGCCCCCTGGGGCCTCTTGTTTTCTTTTAGATCCACTGATCAGAATCTTCGGATATTTGGTATAAGCTTTTCTTAGGAGGAGTAGATGCAACTCGTTGAAATCAATTCTCTGTGTTGATATTTAGGCTACCATGTCAGGTGAGCGCCCTCAGGCCCCTTGGGGCCTCTTGTTTCAGTGCTACTTACACACAGTAAGTACACATGTCAATACGGCTCGGGCTAGAGGCTGTATTTATCAACCGATCTTCACAAAACTTCTTGGGTACCTCTGTTATCACCTTGGGACGAGAACGAGTGCTTCTGAGTGCGGTCCAAAATTCAAGATGGCTGCCAGTGGCCATTTTGTACCGAAATTGGGTCTAATCAGTTTTTTGTACACAACTTCCATACGGCTCAGGCTAGAGGCCTTATTTATGAACCGATCTTTATGAAACTTCTTGGGTACCTTTGTTATCACCGTGGGATGAGAATGGGTGTTTTGGGGGGTGATCCAAAATTGAAGATGGCCACCAGCAGCCTTTTTGTACCAAAATTAGTGCAATCAGTCTTTTGTACAGAACTGTATGAAAGTTCTGATTTGAATAAATTTTTGTATGAATGTTTAGTAAAATGGAATACATCACATACAGTACAGGTTTTTTTTTACCCAACTTGGTAACAAGGTAGGATGTCTTTGTATAATGTCTAGATGAGAACATCCCCTTTGGTCATGTTCTGTCAACCGTGTTGGCTGCCCAAGCCCGAAACCCAAAAACTTTTAGCACAGTCTGCAGGTCATATTTAATATGGAGAGATTTCATTGTAACTTGGTAGGATGACTCCGTATGATGTCTAGATGAGAACTTCCCCATTTGGTTGCGATCTGTCAACCGTTACGACTGCACAAGCCCAAAACCCAAAACCTTTAGCACAGTCTATATTTATGGAGGGATTTCATTGTAACTTGGTAGGTTGACTTCATATAATGTCTAGATGAGAAACATCCCCTTTTGGATGCGATATGGCAACTGTGACGGCTACAGGGGCCTGAAGCCCAAAAACCTTTAGCACAGTCTACAGGTCATATTTATGAAGGGATTTCATTGTAATTTGGTAGAATGACTCAGTATAATGTCATCCCCGTTTAGTTGCAATTGGTCAGCCATGATGGCTATACAGACCTGCAGCCCCAAAACCTTTAGCACAGTCTGCAGGCCATATTTATGAAGGGATTTCAATGTAACTTGATAGGATGACTCGTTTTGGAATAATTTCACTGTAACTTGATAATTTTCGTTGACATACATTAACTGTGAGGGTCACATACATTAACTGTGAGGTCCACATTAACCCACTCCTCAGTTCTTTAGTACAGTCTACACCTCATATTATTTTTATTAGCTCAACTTTGGCGAAGCCAAATTTGAGCTTATGCCATGGCCAGTCGTCCGTCTGTCCGTCAACAATTCAATATGGCTCGGGCTAGAGGCCGTATTTATGAACCGATCTTTACGAAACTTCTTTGGTACCTTTGTTATGACTGTGGGATGAGAACGAGTGTTTTGGGGTCCGATCCGAAATTCAAGTTGGCTGCTGGCGGCCATTTTGTACCGACTTAGGTGAAATCAGATTTTTGCGCAGAACTTCCATATGAAAGCACTGATTTGTATAATTTTTTGTATGAGTGTTTAGTACTATGGGATACATCACATATAATACGGGTTTTTTTCTCGTACGTAAATTATGCAAATTAGACTAACTTTGATGTATTTAGTGTTAATTTCAGCACTGTAAGTGCAAATGCCAATACGGCTCAGGCTAGAGGCCGTATTTATAAACTGATCTTTACGAAACTTCTCGGGTAACTTTGGTATCACCGTGGGACGAGAACGACTGTTTTTGGGTGCGGTCCGAAATTCAAGATGGCTGATGGCAGCCATTTTGTTCAAAATTAGGTGCAGTCAGATTTTTGCACAGAACTTCCATATGAAAGTGCTGATTTGAAAATTTTTTTGTGTGAATGTTTAGTACCATGGGATACATCACATATAAAACGGGTTTTTTTCTTGTGCAGAAATTATGCAAATTAGATGAACTTTTTTTCAGTGCTACTTACACATAGTAAGTACACATGTCAATATGGCTCGGGCTAGAGACTGTATTTATCAACCGATCTTCACGAAATTTCTTGGGTACCTCTCTTATCACCTTGGGACGAGAACGAGTGTTTCTGAGTGCGGTCCAAAATTCAAGATGGCTACCAGTAGCCATTTTGTACCGAAATTCGGTCTAATCAGTTCTTTGTACACAACTTATATACGGCTCAGGCTAGAGGCCGTATTTATGAACCGATCTTTACGAAGCTTCTTGGGTACCTTTGTTATCACCGTGAGATGAGAACGAATGTTTTTTGGGTGTGGTCCGAAATTCAAGATGGCCACCACAGCAATTTTGTTCCAAAATTAGTGCAGTCAGTCTTTTGTACAGAACTTCTGTATGAAAGTTCTGATTTGAATAAATTTTTGTATGAATGTTTAGTAAAATGGAATACATCACATACAGTACAGGTTTTTTTCTCGTGCATTAATTATGCAAATTAGATGAATTTTGATTTATTTAGTGCTACTTATACACTGTAAGTGCACATGTCAATACGACTCGGGCTAGAGGCTGTATTTATCAACCGATCTTCACGAAACGTCTTGGGTACCTTTGTTATCACCTTGGGACGAGAACGAGTGTTTCTGAGTGCAGTCCAAAATTCAAGATGGCTGCCAGTGGCCATTTTGTACCGAAATTAGGTCCAATCAATTTTTTGTCACAACTTCTATACATCTCGTATTTATGAACTGATCTTCACGAAACTTCTTGGGTACCTTTGTTTTCACCTTGGGACAGGAATGAGTGTGTTTTGGGGTGCCTTTGTTATCACTGTGCTATGAGAACAATTATTTTGGGGTTCAGTCAGACCCACTCTGCGACTCAAAGATTTCTTTTCTAGTTTAGCATCTGACTGTCACCCACCTTTACAATACTTTACCTATACATTTGTTACAGGCTACGGTCAGTATTTATGTACAGACCATTGCAATACTTTGTATGTACCTTTGTTATCAGGTGATTACCTAGATGTTTGTCATTGCTGTGTCACATACTATACATGTATATGTCTTGACAAGTTGAGCTACAGTGTCATTGACACTTTCATTGAAAACATAGCATACAGGGAACAGAAATTAACATATTCCCAATTATCACAATTCTTGTTTTATTTCATAATCCTTTCATAAACATTGAACATTATCCTTTTCATCAAACACAACACACAGACAAGTTAAGCTACAGTGTCTTGACACTTTCATTTATATGCCCATTTGTTAAAATGGTCATATCATGTAAATGGTCTGTCCATCCATCCATCCGTCCGTCCGGGCATACATATGGGGGTTTAGGTGGCTATTTGTTGGTAGAAATGGGGGTTAGGTGACTACCGCAATTTATGTGACTAGTCCCGTAGTTGAATGTCATTATTCTAGGGTGGGGTTTAGAGTTGGGTGGGGTGGGGTTAGGGTCAGTAAAGGGTAGGGTTAGGTTTGCTACCACCCCGAAAATTTTTCACCCAAAATGTTGTTTTAATGCAATGGACATGCATTTTAGTTAAAATAGACTAGGAATATATTGAATTTTCATTAGTCTAGGGTAGGGTTTAGAATTGGGGGTGGGGGGAGTAGGTTAGGGTCAGTAAAGGGCCGGGGTTGGCTACCACCCCAAAAATATTCCCCAAAATCACTTGTTTTAATATAATGGACATGCATTTTATTGCAGCCCCATAAAAATAGCCACATAACTACCAGTTTGTTAGGATGTCCGTCCGTCCGTCCATCCGTCCATCCATCAACAACGATATTTCCAGTTTAGGCAATTATTCCCAAAATGCATTTTGAAGGACTGGAAGTTATTACATGCAAAAAAAAATGAAAAATTGTCTCCTATAGCCCAGCAATGTTTTATGTACTGCATCGTTAACCCTTTACCTAACATAAGTTGAAGCCAACAGTACAAATTATTTTTCTGAAACATCAGATTTTTAGCTCATCTTGACAAAGTCAAGCTGAGCTAATCTCATCGCTTCCCATCCGTCGTCCATCATCCGTCGTCTGTCTTCCGTCGTCCGTCAATACCATGTTTTGGTCTTCTCCTCCAAAGCCACTGGGCCAATTCAAGTGAAAGTTTGTGTGAGTGATGGTCCCAAAGGGGCATTTCATTTTTGTTCAACTCAGCATGCCCAGCCCATAGGGAGGGAGTGAGGGAAAATGCTCCAAAATATTTTAAAAATCTTCTTCTCAAGAACCAGTGTGTACAATGACTTGATATTTGCTATGGAGCTTCCATATGAGGTGTAGAATCAAGTTTGTTCAAACGAAGTTCGTGAAGTAATATTTGGCTTTGTAACTGGAGGGGTAAGATTTTTCTGAACCGATGGTCCGGTATGAACCAGATGTGGTTTGTGGTAGTATTGGGTCATAAGTACTTGACCCATGCAAAAAAAAAAAAATTCCAGCATCCCCATGGGAACCCTGGGAGCTAAAAATAGAAATATTTTCAAACGCCCATATTTCCCAAACCCCACGGAACAGAGAGCTTTTATTTGGTATGAAGTATCCTTATGACCAGTAGAATTTAATGGTAAAAAAAAATTGCCATCGGTTATGTTAGGGTGTTCTGTAATGGGCATCGAAAAAATGCTGAGTCAGCATATTTGCAAAAATTTTAAAAAATCTTTTCTCCAGAACCAATCATCAGAATCTTTTGATATTTGGTATACAGCATGCATTGGGGGGTGGGGGGGGGTGGGGGGTGGGGGGGGGGGGGGTCAGATAAAAGTTTGTTGAAATAAAGCTCATTGGTTCATATTTGGGCTCTCTACAGGAGCCCGAAGTTTTAACATAGGGTAATATGGGGAATAATCTTTAAAAATCTTCTTCATCAGAACCACCAGTCAGAATCTTTTAATATTTGGTATACATCATTGTTATGAGGGTCAGATTCTAGATTGTTCAAACCAAGTCCCTAGGTTAATATTTGGGCTTCCTACGGAAGCCCAAATTTTATATTTGTTCATTATGGAGGGTAATTTAAAAAAATCTTCTTCAGATCCATCAGTCAGAATGCTTTGATATTTGGTATGCAACATCTCTATGGGGGCCAGATTCAAGTTTGTTCAAATCAGACCCCTAGGTATATATTTGGGCTCACTATGGTAGCCCAAATTTTTACTTAGTGCAAAATGAGGAAATTTCTTTAAAAATCTTCTTCTTCAGATCCACCAGTCGGAATGCTTTTATATTTGGTATACAACATCTCTAGGGGGGTCAGATTCCAGGTTGTTCAATTCGAGTGCCTAGGTTAATATTTGGGCTCCATATGGGAACATGAAATTTAACTTAGTACAATATGAGGGAATTTCTTCAAAAATCTTCTTCTTCAGATTCACTTGTCAGAGTGCTTTCACATTTGGTATACAACATCTCTAGGGTGGTCAGATTCAAATTTGTTCAAATTGGATCCATAGGTTAATATTTGGGCTCGCTATGGTAGCCCAAATTTGAACTTAGTGCTATTCGAAGAAATTACTTTACAATTTCTCTTCTTCAGATCCAACAGTCAGAATGCTTTCATATTCGGTACACAACATCTCTAGGGAAGTCAAATTTAACTGTGTTCAAATCAAGAGCCTGGGTTAATATTTGGGCTCTCTATGGGAGCCGGAATTGGCCATTTTGCTGAAGAATTAAAAATTTTGTATTCAGTACCCTCTAGAGGTACTAAGATTAATCCACATAGGTTGTATCAAGGGGCTTCATAGGAGAGCTCTACATTTTACTTATGATCAACTGAAGAAAAGGCATGATGCCCAGATTATTTTTGTCACTCCTGAGGGTCTCAAAGATTGACAGTGTAGCCTTTGGAGATGGCTTGCTTAATGTAGACTCATTCTTGGACTCTGTTTAAATTGTGTTCTGTACAAGATGAGCACTTCAGGCCCCGTGGGGCCTCTTGTTTCATTTTTAGCTCAACTTTGGCAAATCCAAATTTGAGGTATTGTCATGGCTTGTTGTCCATATGTCGCGCCATACACACGGCTCAGGATAGAGGCCGTATTTATGATCCGATCTTCGTGGGTACCTTTGTTATCACCGTGAGATGAGAACGAGTGTTTTGGGACCCGGTCCGAAATTTAAGACGGCCGCTGGCAGCCATTTTTGTACCAAAATTAGGTGCACTCAGATTTTTGCACAGAACTTCCATATGAAAGCTCTGATTTGAATAATTTTTTTGTCTGAATGTTTAGTACCATGGGATATATCACATATAATACAGGTTTTTTTCTCGTGCGTAAATTATGCAAATTAGACTAACTTTGATTTATTAAGTGTTACTTTCTGCACTGTAAGTGCAAATGCCAATACGGCTCGGGTTAGAGGTCGTACTTATGAAGCTATCTTTACAAAACTTCTTGGGTACCTTTGTTATCACCGTGGGATGAGAACGAGTGTTTTTGGGTCTGGTCTGTAATTCAAGATGGCCACTGGCAGCCATTTTGTACAAAATTAGGTGCAATCAGATTTTTGTGCAGAACTTCCATATGAAAGTTCTGATTTGAATAATTTTCTGTGTGAATGTTTAGTACCATGGGATACATCACATATAATACAGGTTTTTTTCTCGTGCATAAATTATGCCAATTTGACTAACTTTGATCTATTTAATGTTACTTTTAGTTCTATAACTGCAAATGCCTATACGGCTCGGGTTACAGGCCGTATTTATGAAGCGATCATTACGAAAATTCTTGGGTACCTTTGTTATCACCTTGGGATGAGAAGTAGTGTTTTTGGGTCCGGTCCGAAATTCAAGATGGCTGCCGGCGGCCATTTTGTACCAAAATTAGTTCAATCAGTTTTTTGTACAGAACTTCTGCATGAAAGTTCTCATTAGAGTAAATTTCTGTATGAATGTTTAGTTACATGGAATACATCACACATAATACAGGTTTTTTTCTTGTGCAAAAATTATGCAAATGGCCTTATTGAGAGCAATTCGGTCTGCTTAACAAATACAGTTTAGACTGGATCAATCATCATGAGGTGACCAATGAAATGCTGTCAGTCGTGGATGTGATAGACATCTGACGAAAGGTTAGAGATTTTGGGTGGATGAAGATTTGTATTGCAGACCAGGTAACCGACTGAATTGGGGAGGCAAGACTGAGAACACATGGTGTTATCTGTCCTGCCACTACCAAAGGTGGGTTGTGAAACGAACCGAAGTCCTCCCAAGAAGGAGGGCACAGGGATGGTAATGGGGATAGCCAGTGAGTGTTGGGGGAATAAGAGATATAAAGGAAAAAAAATAATTGCATTACCAGGTAGGAAATATCTATAGAAGCGAAATGAATAAATTAAGTGTCAGGTAAACTCGATGACAGTGAATCATGTGATGAGGTGCGTGGAACACAAGGAAAAGATCATCTGATTGATGCGCGCACATCCAACAGAAGCACTTGAACGCAAGCTGGCATTATTATGGCCATCATGTTGACGCAAACACATTCAACTGGCTGCAGCGCAAACACAAGATGGCATTATTATGGCCATCAAAACACAGGAGAAACATGTACCCAAATGAATATCCGAAGAGGAAATCAATCGACGTCCAGTTGGCTAGAGGAAAAATGCATTATTATAGCCAGGAAACACACACCTGCACACAACCAACAGAATACACACACTTGGTCATAATTGAAGGCACAAACTATACACAAGATACTGTAGTCAGCCACTGTAAAGACCACAGTGAAAAGTCCTCCGGTACATAATATAATGGGGGAAAATACAAACAAATACAACATTGAAATGAATATATAAAATACAATAAAAGGTGTCGGAGAAAGGAAAGTATGGGAAGAGAAGTCGCATGTGCAGGACAATCATGGGAGAAGTGCGGGAGAGGAAAACCAACCGCAGAGGAAAAGAAAAAAAAAAAAATTATGTACTCATAGCTGTGAGCCAATAGAGTGTTCTAAAAACCAGCAGAGAAGACCATGCGAGAGAGTGGCTCAAACTATGCCAAACCACACATGGCTCGCTGTGTGCGGTGGATAGCCAAAGCATCAATATGGATATAGCAGGTATATCAGTCAGAAGACCATCTACCAAGAGCATTGATCAGATGATCTTCCACATTGGTGGCTGCTGCAGAGGTGGCTGCACCAATCCGAAATGAATGGCCTGTGTAACTAGCTGCAGAATGACCTAAAACAAGTAAAGTATTCTGGTATTCTGGATAGTCTGAAGGAAAAGTGTATAAGTGAGGAGGGACCTGTCAGGCAAACAAAATAGAGGTGAAGAAGGCTGGCAGATTTGAGACTGACAGAAAGTGAGATAATGGAGAAGGCTGTGAACAGGACAAACCTTACCACCCATACAACGAAGAGAAATAGTTATGCCTTGACAGAAAGGGTCACTTTTGGAGGCTTTCAAATGGAGGAAAACTATTCGATCTCGCGAGTTATATTGGATATCACCAAAGCAAAGCTGAGAATTTGGATCAAATGCCACGTGAGGTGAACTCCCCACACCGGAGAAAGCCGAAAAAAGCTATGAAGCAGGCTGCTTCTAACAGAAAATCAAAATATGGAGTGAAAAATCCTTTGCGGAGGGCCACACATATCTCAGATAAAAGTGGAAAGGTGAGTGGTACCAGGACAGGGTTGGGAATGCTTAATACCTCACAGAAACAAGCGGACAAGCTAGAATTATCCATGGGAAGGAGTGGTGTGGGAATATTATATTGTATGCAAAAATGGTGCAATCCAGCAAAATATAACTTGATTGTACTGTATGTAAGAGACTTCATACCATGGCAAAAAGCAACATATTCCAATAGGATCTCTTCGGTGAGAGTCAGAGGAAGACCGTAGTTTGTGAGTGGAATGCAGAACGTCCGACAGAATTCTTGGAAATGTCAAAGAGCAGAGCGATATGCAGCGTGTGTGCTTTTACTGAGAGAAGCCTGCCACACATCCTTCTTAATCTGGCTGAATCGAGGATCGCAGCTAAAAAATGCAGCAGTGTGATGGGATTCTGGTCTGCCTCAGGGGCCAAGTGACGGAATTCCTGAAAACAAGAAATAAGATCTGCTATGACATTTTGCTTGCCAGGAACATGTTTGGAATAAAACATAAACTGTTGTTGTATGGCACACCAAGTCAGTCTGCGCATAAGCTTCATAATGAAGGCATGGCGGTATGAGCATCGACCCTTCCGCAAAATGGGCACAGTAGCCATGTTGGCACAATGAAAAACAATATGTTTTCAACTCCATAAATGCCTCCAGAGAACGGCAGCCACAACTGTAGGGTATAATTCTAACAGGGTGGAAATCCTGTCCTTACAGTGTTGCAACTCGCATTGAAAATCTGAAGACCACTTTCCTTGGAACCATTTGCCTTGAAAATACCCGCCGCAACCTACAGTGGATGCTGCATCAGTATACAAGTTGAAATCTGGCGCATGGGTGAAATTATTTTCAAGGAAAAGAGAAACCCCATTCCAGTCATTGAGAAAGTTGTACCACATACGCAGTTCCCGCCGACAGTTGTGGCTGAGATAAGCAAAATGGTGTAGCTTTTACGATTTTACTGACACCGCCAACAGATGTGATATAAATTACCTTCCGGGCACAATGACTCTGCATGCAAAATTCAGATGTCCAAGGAGGCTCAGCAATTGCACCTTCTTGCACTTGGACCTTGAAAGAAAGTCAGAAAGAATGTCCTTAATGCGTGCCACTTTGTCCAATGGCAAGCAAGCTTCCATACGTTCAGAGTCTAAAATTATACCTAAAAATTCAAGAAATGTAGCAGGGCCAAAAGTTTTGTGGCTTGCTAGTGGAATATTCAGGCGCCCAAAAATCATGGTAAGTTATGCCATAGTCTTGAAAGGATCACCATCCAAAGGGTCCAATAGTGAGGAAGTCATCCAATAAATACAAAATATTATTGATCTTGTAATTGTGCTGTGCGATCCAGCATATGGCTGTTGACAACCGATCAAAAATTTTTGGACTGGACCTACTGCCAAATACCCGTTTTTCAAAGAAGTAACAGCAATCCTTCCACTTTATCCCATGCATGGGCCACAGCTCAGGGAGGATAGGTAACAGTTTGAAAGCATCTGTAATGTCAGTCTTAAACATCTGTGCTCTGTAACCTAGGGTACGGATAACTTGTATAGCATCATCAATTGTTACATAACATAAGGAAAATGACTCTTTATTGATGAGTTCATTGATGCTCGGGATATCGTCAATATTATGTGGCACTGACATATCAATGGTTAATCATTTCTTTTTAGGCTATTTCCCCTCTGCAATGCCAAGAGGGCTGATCCGGTAAACGGGATAAGGGGGAGTGGTAAATGGGCCAATAATATAACCCTTGTCCAGTTCATTTTTGAGCAGTGTGTCATCAGCATCAGGCTGAACCGTTGCAGATTGAAAATTTTTGCACTCGAATGATTCTGAGCGTGGGTGACGAAGGCCTGTGTGAAAACCATTCCTTAAACCGTCTATAAAAACTTCACAAACATCCTGTCAGGTTGGGTGTGCAGTTCTTGAGAGAGGCAGGATATATTAACAAGTGTTGTTGCAGATCCAAATGGGTTCATGGAAGAATCAAGTTGTGTCATCGACTGAGAGTCGAGGTGCCTGTCACCCAAGTTACCCAAAGTCGGTGAAATTTCAGGGGAATTATCAGTACAATCGATTACACAGTTAGACCTCGAAGAGCCTGAATTATCAAGATGTGGGGTGGCATTGACAGGTGTTAGACAAGCGGAAATGAAGCAGCATCAGAAACTGGCGAGTCCAGAGAAAAAGACTGCTCATGGATTCCCATCACATGAGATTCACCCACTTGGTGCATGGGGCATGCACCAAAGGAGGAAATCTCAAATGATACTTTGTCACCCGGTGGGCCCAGTCACTTTTTATGACTACTAACTTTACAGGACGAAAAAGAATGATCACTTTTACGCTGAAAACATGTGTGTAGCAGGTTGCAAGCAGATCGATTGCACCCCCGAATAGAATTAAAATTATTACATATTTTCATGCCAAAGTGCATTAAATATTGTCTGGCCTGGGCATCCAAAGTACCCTTCGAAGGACTCTTAGCAACAGGAATTGCCGAGGTCCCCGGAAAATACCTTGTATCTACCCGAGGACAGAATTCAGTTGAATGATCCTCTAAATTGCAAATGCGACATTTTAGCATTTGGTGCCCTGCAAAGATTGTGCTGAATAATTTGGTGTCTCTTCGACTCCAGTCTACCTTTTGGTGGTTATAGTGGAGCGGATTGGCAGCCTGGGCTGAAATGGCCTTGTGATAAGAATAGAAGAGGATGCCACCACATTGTTGGGCCATTTCCACAATATCATTTTCATATACATCCAATTCTGATCGCCATGAAGGGTAAGAGTAACACATTACTGAATTGTAAATTGTGAAAGCTGTGATAAATTCCCCAAGTGAAAGCTGTCCTGACATCCTGACAATCTAGGATCGGGAAGTAAATTTGCTAGTCCCTCACCTGTATTGACGAGACGCTGTTCGGTGCCATCTTTACCTGCCACAATCTGAGTCCTTAAAGCAGGCGTGACAGTGTCAATTCGCTGTGAAGTATACGGATCCATACCTTGTGATGAAAGTAGTGATGAAATCGGAGTGCTGTCCACAGAATTTGAAGTAGAAAACTTGCAGCTTGGAAGATGCGGCCAAGAAAGTTCCGTACAATGTGATGAAGATAAACTGATGGGTTGAGTCACTGAATTGGTTGGTCCGCTAACATGGTGGCCTGGTCGTCGGATGGCTTCTATAACATCTTGCAGTGAGGCCACAGTTTGACTTAGTTGCTGAAGAGACTGAGAAAGTTGACTTGCATCTGATGCTGGTAGTTGCTGAGGAGACTGAGAAAGTCGACTTGCATCTGATGCCGGTAAAGTTACTTTCTCTGGCCTTGACACTGATGATGCGTTTCCATGGGCATGTCCTGAAGTTGTCGGCAGAGAAGAAATGGAGCACTGCTCAAGTTGAATAAGATCTGGTGACTGTGCATGAATGTCTTTTGGTGATACATTACACGGAAAAGTTGTACTAGCCGAGACTTTTTGAGTCCGACAGGCACTATAAAACCTTTTTGTGCTAGGCTGCGTCGTAATTCACACACTGTCCAGTTCTCTGGTTCATCTGTGTTACAGTTCATAATTCTGTTATGTGAAATTACTGCGTCTGAAGGTGATGTGTTTTGTGTGGAGTGGCTGTCATTTTGCAATTGTGACGTAGGTCGGGAGGCCGATCTGGTAACTGGTTTTGAATACGGCTTCTTTGTTGAAGCGGTTCGGTTCTTGGACCTCGTGACATTTGTGATTTAAACTCAATTCACCGGCACGTAAAAAACAATAAGGTTTCAAATGCGTAATACAGAATGCTATAAACACAAATAGTCCATCCAACTGAATAATGTATAAGTCAGTATTAGTAGTACATGCTGCTGTATTACTGGAGAATTTTCACTGTAAGTGTTGGGCAATCAAAACATGTGATTTAATTCAAAACAAAATCCACTATCCAGATTAGAGAGATTTGTGAAAGTCAAAATTGAAAAATAAATTAAAAATTTAAGAAAGCACACTGAATACCAAGACACTGTGCACATATCTGAGTAACACTGAGAGAATGGGTAGTTTCTTAGCATATTAACAGTGGAGCTTTCAAGTCCTTGTGCTATATTTGGTAAAGATTTCATAATTTTTCCTGGAAATTTAGCTGACTGTGACACACAGCATGAGATTGGAATGCCATTATCAAAAACAATAACCTTAATTGGTCATGCCAGTGAGCCAGCTGAAATGATTCAGGTCTTGAAAGTAGATGCTTGTGACTGACCCATATTCAGACTAGCATGTTACTGCAAGCTCTCCTTATTTAAAACAATAGGTTCACTCATTCATTAAAGTTGTTTATTTATAATCTTCAACCTCCCAGAAACAGCTAACAATGAGGCTAAAGATGACAAATATCACCATGAAATGTGTTTTTCTGGAGAATGAGTTTATATTACACAAGTATGCTTCAGACACAACTGTGATAGCACAATGAGGCCCCCTATGGTAGTAATCAAAGACTTCAAAGACTTATATATTCTTGTATGTGTATATTGTTGTATATAAACAGGTAAATATTCAGAACACTGATGCCTGTTTATGGTGCGCAAGATCAAGGAGAACTTTCTTGGCAAACCCTGTTGTCTCCGCTCAAACTTATCATTAATATCAGTATATTAATGGTTCAATAAGTGCACATGTCAATACGGCTCGGGCTAGGGTCTGTATTTATGAACCGATCTTCATGAAACTTCTTGGGTACCTTTGTTATCACCTTGGGATGAGAACGAGTGTTTCTAGGTGTGGTCCAAAATTCAAGATGGCTGCCAGTGGCCATTTTGTACAGAAGTTAGGTCCAATCAGTTTTTTGTACACAACTTCTATACGGCTCAGGCAAGAGGCCGTATTTATGAACCGATCTTTACGAAACTTCTTGGGTACCTTTGTTATCACCGTGGGATGAGAACGAGTGTTTTGGGGGCGGTCCAAAATTCAAGATTGTACCAAAATTAGTGCAATCAGTTTTTTGTACAGAACTGTATGAAAGTTTTGATTTGAATAAATTTTTGTAGGAATGTTTAGTAACATGGAATACATCACATATAATACAGGTTTTTATCTCGTGCAGAAATTATGCAAATTAGATGAACTTTGATTTGTTCAATGCTACTTCTACACAGTAAGTGCACATGCCAATGCGGCTCGGATAGAGTCTGTATTTATGAACTGATCTTCACAAAACTTCTTGGGGTACCTTTGTTATCAACTTGCGACAGGAACGAGTGTTTTGGGGTGCCTTTGTTATCACTGTGCTATGAGAACAAATATTTTTGGGTTCAGTCAGACCCACTCTGGGATTCAAAGATTTCTTTTCTAGTTTAGCATCTAATTGTCACCCCACTTTTACAAAACTTTACCTATATATTTGTTACAGGCTACAGTCAGCATTTATATACAGACTGTTAAAATACTTTACACGTACCTTTGTTATCAGGTCATTACTTAGATGTTTGTCATTGCTGTGTCACATACTATTCATGTCTTAAACAAGCTGAGCTACAGTGTCATTGACACTTTTATTTACTTCTAACCTTGCTTATTAGTTCTTATTGGAACAAGCTCATCAAGCTTGCTCCATTAATAGGTCATGAGGTATGTTTTGGGGTAGAGAAATGAAAAAATAAAATTTGAATAGCAATTATTGTATATCACTGTCACGAGATTCTGGTGATAAATATGCATAACACTGATGATTATAATGACTTTATTTTACACAATGAACATTTCACTTCCAACGTTGTACATTTGTAGAATCACTATGAGCCACTTCTTTCTACACCTGTGATATTTGATAAATTGAACTACACTCCAGTAATAGCACTGAGCCAATAAGCACTAAGCAAATACGCACTAAGCGGTTAAGCACTAAGCAGATAAGCACTAAGCTAATAAGCACTAATAAGCACTAAGCAGATATGCACACAGCATACAAACACTAAGACGGCACTAAGCCAAGCACACAACTGACTTTCAGCATTAAAGCCACGGTTCTCCAACATTTTTATCAAAGACACCCATCTAATGAAAGTTTTGCTCGGAGATATTCTCTGATAGAAGTGAAATAACTGCACAAAGTGTCCAGTAACATTTAATGATCTGTGTGGTACGAAATTACTATGGTACGAATATGGATGGTACGGAATATGGATGGTACGAAATATTTGGTACACCAAAAAGTGGTCACCTGAAATATTTAAACCCATAATAAATATTTGAATTATTAAAATAATATTAAGCTATAAATAAACCCACGACTATGATATTCTGTAACCCTGGCAGCCAAATCCTTTTACACGTTAAGAAATTTCCATTCCCTTCTAAATGTTATTTCCTCAATTTAAACTTTACAAACTCTATTTTATTCATTTTTTCTTTGCAGTTTACTCGTCGATAAATGATATAAATTATAATTTACAGGAAGCATTTTCAACTGACTGCAGAAACAGTTATTTATTTTGCTAATTCGAGCTGAGCATTTCAAAATCTTCCCTCAGATCGAGAAAATCAACCTTCCACTGTTTACATATTAATTGTACTTACATAAAGACTTCATCTACAGCTCCCTTCAGTATTATAAAACTTATAACATATATTTCGCTCCGCTTTCACCGATATTTACATTCTGCATACATCACAATCAAAGATCAATCCTTCATTCTCGAGTCCACTCAAGATCGCACAACACTGACCACAGCGCATTTGTTCACTTCAATTGCACGGATTTTTCTCACAAGTTCACAATTGCCCATCATTTCTATACAAGTACTTCACACTCCTAGTACGGAGTTATGTAATATTTATCATATCATAAGTTGTGGAAACTAACCCGTATAACTAAAACAAGATCACCTTAACCCTTCAATGGAAAAAACTCTTGTAATTCTAATGTACAATCTTACCTTGGCATAGCCATGGAAAATCCGTTTTAAATTCATATTACAAACCTACCTTGATCCTTCAATGGATAACAAGCTCCATATATTTTACATATATTTTTACAAACCTTCTTTAACCATTTATGGCACACAACTCTAACCCTCCATATTACATTTGACCACACTTGTCACACTGATTTTGTGACAATATCCCCCATTTCACCAGAAAAAAAATATATCTATATATATATATATATTTTTTTTTTTAAAGTCTGCTCAAATAATCTGCACCAATATTCTCTGTTCCTCTGATAGCTTTTATGGTAAATTTATATGACTGTAAAGCCAGAACCCATCTCATAATTCTACTGTTTGACAACTTGGCCCTATTCATATATATTAAAGGATGATGGTCAGTTTCAACTTCAAACTTTCTCCCATAAAGATAAATATGAAATTTTGTTATTCCCCACACCAATGCAAGACATTCTCGCTCAATGACAGAATACCTGGTTTCTCTGGATAATAGTTTTTTGCTAGCATAGGCAACAGGGAATTTTACACCATCTACTTCTTGCAATAAAACAGCACCAATTCCATTATTTGAAGCATCAGTTCTTAATATAAATGTCTTATTGATATCTGGTAATTTCAAAATGGGACTTTTCACTAAATACCCCTTTAAAGCTTGAAATGCCAAATCCTGAGATTTGCCCCATATTAACTTGTTTGGCATACCTTTCTTTGTTAAGTCTGTTAAGGATATTGCAACTTCTGAAAAATTGGGAATAAATTTTCTATAAAACCCAACCGTACCTAAAAATGCCCTTAATTGTTTCTTCGTTTCTGGTCTTTTTGATTCCAAAATAACTTCTACTTTGTCCGGATTGGGCCTAAGTTCTCCTTCTCCCACAACGTATCCCAAAAATTTTAACCTTGTGAAACCCAGCATACACTTACCTGGTCGAGCTGTTAAATTAGCTGTTCTTAAACGTTTGAATAATTCGTCCAAGACAAGTAAATGTTCACTCCACATTTTAGTGTGAACCAGTATGTCGTCAATGAAATTATCAACATTTTCCATTCCAACTAAAAGTTTTCTCATCATTCGTGTGAACGCGGCAGGCGCCGTTACGACCCCAAATGGGAGTTTCCTAAACTGAAATAAACCAAGTGGAGTTTGAAAAGCTGTTTTCTCCTTGCTGTTTTCTGACAATCTGATTTGCCAATAACCTTTGCTTAAGTCTATTTTTGAAAAAATTTTACTTTCTGACGATTTTGAAAATATTTCATCTGGATTTGGAATTGGCTCGGCATCAAATGTTGTGATTTTATTTATGTTTCTAAAATCAATACAAAATCGTACAGTATCATCAGGTTTTCTCACCAACACAATTGGAGAACAATATGGAGACTTTGATGGTTCAATAATATTCATGTCCAACATGATTGTTACTTCATCTTTTATAGTTTGAGTCATTGACAGTGGTAAAGGGTATTGTTTAGTTCGTATTGGTTCCGAAGACAACAGTTTTATTTCATGTTGAATAAGATTGGTTTCTCCCGGTACATCAGTTAACACATCATAAAACTGTTTTACTAAATGTTTAAGTTCAGATCTATGCAATGGAGGAATATTATCACCATACTGTATATCATGTATATTTTCCTTACCTTTTATATTTGGAATTAAAAGTAATTCATCCTCCTTTTTTCCATCACCTTCCCATTCTGATAAATCATCCTCTATCTCATTATCTATAACCCCTATACAAACTATTTCTATCACCCCCGCTCCACAATTCTCACTGGTTTTATTTGTGGTGGCATCCCTATTTACTAATGGGTTTTGTGGATCTCTATGAATGTACTTTTTCAACAAATTGGCATGGTATGTTTTAACTTTACCGTTGATGTTTAATTGATAATCACATGCACCAATCTTCCCTACAACCTGATAGGGACCTTGCCACTGCATGACCAATTTATTATTATCAGTTGGTAATAAAACTAGAGCACTATCGTTAATTTCAAATTTTCTATCTCGGCTTTTCCTATTATAATATTTCTTATACCGTTTACTTGCTGATTGCAATTCCCTTTGAGCTAACTTTAACGTATCATCCAGTCTTTCCCTGAGGTCTAACACATATTGGTAAGTAGTTCTTACATCTGGTTCTGCTACTTCACCTGTCCACAAATCTTTTAGTATTGCCATGGGACCCCTAACTGTCCTGCCAAATAATAATTCAAATGGACTAAATCCCAAGCTCTCTTGTGGTGCTTCTCGATATGCAAAGAGTAAAGCTGGAATGTACCGATCCCAATCCTGCGGACGTTCTGCGCACATTTTTCTCAACATACTTTTTAGTGTTCCGTTAAACTTTTCTACCAACCCATTACAACTAGGATGATATGGTGTTGTTGTTAACATACTAATTGATAATAGTCTACTTACCTCTTGCATAACTTTTGAGGTGAATTGACTGCCCATGTCAGTCAAAATCTCCTCGGGAAACCCAAGTCTGGTGAAAATATTAAAGAGAGCTTCAGCAACTCGTTCAGCTTCTATACTTGGTAATGGGACTGCTTCGGGGTAATGGGTGGCATAATCCACCATAGTGAGAATATATCTATTTTTACTTTCTGATACCGGTTTAATGGGCCCAACAATGTCAACAGCCACTCTTTGAAATGGCGTTTCAATCAATGGCATTTGTTCTAATGGAACCCGAGTGACTTTGCCCTTGGGATACGTTCTCTGACAAATGTCACATGAAAGGCAAAAAAGTTTTACATCTCTTTGTATTCCTGGCCAATAAAACTGGGTTAAAATTTTATCAGAGGATTTTTTCATTCCTAAATGACCACCCAACACCGATTCGTGTGCCAATTTTAAAACCATCTGCCTAAAATTCTTGGGAACAATGACTTGTTTTTGGATTTTTCCATGTTCAAATTTTGGGTTCTGATAAAACCTGTACAAAATATCATTGATGTTTTCAAACCAAGACACTACTCCATTACCTGCCAACCTTTTCTCTCTAGTCTTGACCTTGTCTCGTACCCAGATTAGTGTTTCGTCAGTTTTCTGCTCATTCTTAAACTCAAGTGGGTTTACATTTAGGCTATCTAAGACCTGTATTTGTCGGTGGGGTCTGTTTTTTAACAATTTCTGATTTCGTGTCATTACTGATTGCACAACATTCGACTTACATTTTGTTAACCCTTTCTCTAATTCGCCATTCTGACTCTCACTAGCCAAATATGGAGAAGGATTCACCTTTACCGTTTGGTCCCTGTCATTTTCCACCATTGACTTACCTTTACATACCCAACTCCTATCAGGGTTATTAGGAGGTCTAACTCCTTCTATGTTACCCAAAATTAGATCATAAAGTGGGTTACTCATGCACAGAGCCTCGACTTGCCCTGTAAAATATGGGCTGTCAACAGTAATGCACGCAACAGGAGCATCTCTCACTGTGCCGTCAATAAGGATACATTTTTGACTTTCACCTGTCAACTGCCTTTGGTCAACTAGTTCTTTACGAATAACCACCCCACTACACCCACTATCACGAAGCACAGTTATTTTCTTACCATCTAGATAACCAAATTCTGTTGGCATACACTTCAATTTGCATCTACTCTCACACACAGCACTGATCAATGGGAGCTTATGGCCACACGACAATTCAACTTCATTACCATTTGTGCAGCAAGTATGCTTCCATTTGTGGTCAGATAAACAAGCATTGATTGTTTCAATATTTTGGCCTTTACTTGACCCACAACATTCGCAACCATCATGCAGTGGAGTACTCGACCCTTTCTGAATCATTGCTCCAAATTTCTGAATTCCCTGTCTCCTTTGCCGCTGTCTCTCAAAACAATCCTTAATGACATGCCCTGTCTTTCTACAAAAATAACACCTTTTCATTACGCCATCATTTGTCCCTTTCACACCTCTTTCAAAGCCTTTATTCTTAGAATTTGAATTTGGTTTTACCAAATTCAAATTCCCTTTATCGTGTAAACCAGATTGAATATCAGACTTATTCAAACTACCCCCATGGGCTTCGATATACTGCTCTGACAAAATTGCCATCTTATCTAGATTCTCTGGTTTTCTTTCTTTAAGAAACACAGCCAAATGTTTGGGGCACACATTCAAAAATTGTTCTCTAAGTAGCAAATCTTTTAAACCGTCATAAGTATTTTCAATTCCAGACAAATCTATCCATCTATTCAAATAATGCTCCAAACGAGCAGCAAATTGAGGAGCCGATTCCTCTCTATCTGACACAGCCGTCCTAAATTTCTGTTTAAAACCTTCCTCGGTTAGCTGATATCGCTTTAACAGTGATTCCTTTACCTTACTATAATTACCTGCATCTGAGGGTGGTAACCTAGAATAAACATCAAGAGCCTTACCTTTTAACAAAGCACTCAAGTGCAATGCCCAGTCTTTACGTGACCACTTCAGACATGTTGCATAATTTTCAAAACGGTGTAAGTAAGCATCCATGTCATCGCGACTTTCATCAAAGGGAGACAACTTTGGCCCTTTTACATACTGTTTACTCTCTGACTCCTCACTATTTTCACTTTTGACTTTTTCTAACTCAATTTGCTTTTCTAAAATATCAAGTTTAGACTTAGATTCAATTTCTTGTAATTTTATTTTCATCTCCCGTTCCTTTACTCTTTCTTCCCTATCCAATCTATCCTTTTCTTTTCTCTCCTCTCGTTCTCTTTCATCAAACTCTCGTTCCTTTCTTTCCACAAAGTCCACCAATTCCTTCCCACTCAAACCAAGGTCTTTCCCTAAACTCATAACCGATTTAACATCCATTTCCGAGTAACCCGAATGAACCGCTGTGTGAAACCTGCCAAGCAGTATGATGTAAATGCCCAGAACCAATAGCCCAAACACCCCCATGAAAAGTATACTTGATTTAAACTTATTTCTTCTTTGAGGATATGGAACATTTAACATGAAACAGCTGGTGCTAAAAATAATAACATGCGTGATATCCCAGTTATCACTTTAGCACCAGATATTTCACTCCATTTACAACCTAAAAAGAAAATGTCTGAAACAATTTGCTCGAATAACCAAGCACCCCAATTCTGTAAACACTGGTTTCTTTAATGCTTGTATCTTCTAACTTCTATTGCACATGTGACGAAAACACTGTTACTCATAAGTCGATTCCACTTCTGGAAACAAATTGTGCACAGTACAAATCCGATTTCTTGACACCTCCAGAATGACGAGTCAATTGTTGTCTTTGTGTGTAGCAGCACAAATTATTCTTTTTTTAGAGTAAGTACAATGCCAAGCAATCGCATTGACGAATATTGCAGCTCAGAACTATCTTATTGACGAAATATTCCATCACCGAACAATCCCACCTCTGCCACCATTTGTCACGAGATTCTGGTGATAAATATGCATAACACTGATGATTATAATGACTTTATTTTACACAATGAACATTTCACTTCCAACGTTGTACATTTGTAGAATCACTATGAGCCACTTCTTTCTACACCTGTGATATTTGATAAATTGAACTACACTCCAGTAATAGCACTGAGCCAATAAGCACTAAGTAAATACGCACTAAGCGGTTAAGCACTAAGCAGATAAGCACTAAGCTAATAAGCACTAAGCAGATATGCACACAGCATACAAACACTAAGACGGCACTAAGCCAAGCACACAACTGACTTTCAGCATTAAAGCCACGGTTCTCCAACATTTTTATCAAAGACACCCATCTAATGAAAGTTTTGCTCGGAGATATTCTCTGATAGAAGTGAAATAACTGCACAAAGTGTCCAGTAACATTTAATGATCTGTGTGGTACGAAATTACTATGGTACGAATATGGATGGTACGGAATATGGATGGTACGAAATATTTGGTACACCAAAAAGTGGTCACCTGAAATATTTAAACCCATAATAAATATTTGAATTATTAAAATAATATTAAGCTATAAATAAACCCACGACTATGATATTCTGTAACCCTGGCAGCCAAATCCTTTTACACGTTAAGAAATTTCCATTCCCTTCTAAATGTTATTTCCTCAATTTAAACTTTACAAACTCTATTTTATTCATTTTTTCTTTGCAGTTTACTCGTCGATAAATGATATAAATTATAATTTACAGGAAGCATTTTCAACTGACTGCAGAAACAGTTATTTATTTTGCTAATTCGAGCTGAGCATTTCAAAATCTTCCCTCAGATCGAGAAAATCAACCTTCCACTGTTTACATATTAATTGTACTTACATAAAGACTTCATCTACAGCTCCCTTCAGTATTATAAAACTTATAACATATATTTCGCTCCGCTTTCACCGATATTTACATTCTGCATACATCACAATCAAAGATCAATCCTTCATTCTCGAGTCCACTCAAGATCGCACAACACTGACCACAGCGCATTTCTATACAAGTACTTCACACTCCTAGTACGGAGTTATGTAATATTTATCATATCATAAGTTGTGGAAACTAACCCGTATAACTAAAACAAGATCACCTTAACCCTTCAATGGAAAAAACTCTTGTAATTCTAATGTACAATCTTACCTTGGCATAGCCATGGAAAATCCGTTTTAAATTCATATTACAAACCTACCTTGATCCTTCAATGGATAACAAGCTCCATATATTTTACATATATTTTTACAAACCTTCTTTAACCATTTATGGCACACAACTCTAACCCTCCATATTACATTTGACCACACTTGTCACACTGATTTTGTGACAATCACAAGTGCAGATATAGCAGATTCATTTAGTAAACGGTTAACAAAAAATGGCTCAGACTATTTTGTGTCCAAGCATTGCCATTGCTGGGACAGTCGGGCTGTGTGCTTGACATCACTCTAGTGATATGTAGTTCCAGGTGAGCGATTACAGGCCCTTTAGAGCCTCAGGTTTGTCTGTTTGTGTCGTATCTCAGGTTTGGGTCATTGGATCTCAGTGAAATCTTGAATGAAAATTGTTTATGGGGAAGGCTTTCAAATGTGTCTCTAATAATATTTTTACTTTTCTTTTTTGACTTATCCCTGCTTTTAACTTTGAAAAATCGCTGTTTGTGTCGTAAAATAGCCAATTTTTTGTCTTTTCGCCTCATATTTCAGGTTTGGGTTATCAGATTTCACTGAAATTTGGAATGAATATTGTTTATGGGAATGGTTTTCAAATGAGTCATGTCCCTGCAGTAAGACAAAGAAGATACATATGCAAATCACCTCCCCACATGTGGCATTATGTCTTTGTTTTATAAGGTTTGGGTTATGACTTCAACATTACTGCTCAGATTTTGATGAAATTTCGTAGAGATTTTCACTATCATGAGACCTTGAAGCAGCATTAGCCATTTTGCTGTTGAAATATTTTTTCTGTGAGTTATGGCCCTTTGAATATACAAAAATAGTCTATTTTTTGTCTGTTCGCATCGTATCTCAGGTTTGGGTCATTGGATCTCAATGAAATCTGGAATGGATATTGTTTATGGGAAAGGCTTTCAAATGAGTCTTTAATAATATTTTTTACTTTTCACTTTTTATACTTATCCCCCTTTTAATTTGGGTTATCAGTTTTCACTGAAATTTGGAATGAATATTTTTTATGGGAATAGTCTTCAAATGAGTCATGTCCATGCAGTAAAACAAAGAAAATACATGCAAATCACCTCTCCACATGTGGCATTATGTTTTAGTGCTACATATCTTATGTGAATGGTCCGAGCATCACTAGATTTCAGTAACAGGTGTTTCTGGCCTTCACAATTACCTTGCTGTAAAACAAAGACAATTTGTTGGTTTGGGGTTCGCAGCTCTCAATGAAATTTGGAATGAAGATTGTTTATAGGAAAAGCTTTCACGGTATCATGGATCATTTCTTCTCTTGTTATTGTTTGATGGTATGCCCTGTGGGGAGTATGCCCAGGGCATAGCCTCGCTCTTGTTTTTTAATGCCTTACAATATTTGATTAATGTTTCTTTTCTTTTGAATGCTGGTGTTTCTTTACATGTACCAATCTCGCTGAAGGTACCAGGTATTTTTAAGTTGACATTTTTCTCATTATTGGTGCTGATTGGTGAAGCATTATTGTTTTTTAACTGTTCTAATTCCGTTTGAAACTTTGCAGAAATAGATGCCCCAACAATGAATATCCAGCAGACCAAAATGCAATGTTAGTGAAAATACATCTGTATTCAAATTGTTATCTATTTTTAACCTGCATTCTGCTAAATCACAATGGGTTATGAATCAATTTAAAAAGAAAATTGTCAAAAAGAGCTGAAAAGAATGCAATCACAAGTCCCCATACGGTAACCTGTGGGGAACTTATGGATTGCATTCTGTCTGTCTGTCTCTCAATCTGTCAGTCTTTTTATCCTGTTACCACCTGTATCTGCACAATGGTTGAATGTTGTTGTTTCAAATTTTTAACATTAATTAGACATTATAAAAATATGATGCACGTCAAATGTCATAGAAAGAAAATTAAAGATGGCTGAATGGTGGCCATTCTTATTGTAATTTTTAACCCGACCGTTTACAGTTTGGGGCTATAGTCATGACTTTCGTCCATCTGTCTCCGTCTGTTAATTTTTAGAGTTTTGATTAAAGTTTGTTTTTTAGTCAAGGTTAAAGTTTTTTTTCTTTTAAATTAATATTAATTACTATAGATTGTATCATTCTCATTATGTTTCATGTTATTTTGGAAAATATTTATCCATTTTTGAATGGCAATTTAACTTACAACTTACAGGTTAAAGTTTTGGGTTAAAATTTTTTTGTTTATAAAGTTACACCTGTAATTCTTCAAACAGTTTAGTGCAATGTCACTGTTTCACATTTGGGTCAATTTCTTTTGTCTACTGAACATTTATACAGTGATTTTCATTAATATTGTCATGATTTTAATCCCTTTTAAACATGTTTTCAGACTTAGTTTCTTTGTATATGAAATTAGGCTCTGCCATATACTTTCTTACTTTAATTCTTGCAAAGTCAATACAACTTGATGATTGCATTTACATCAATGATTTCTTTTAACGGTTTTAGAAAATATTTAACCCATTTTTGGCAGTCACTTTACTTAGTATTTCCAGCTTAAAGTTTCTGATTAAAGTTTTGCTTTTCAAGGTTGTACCTTTCATTCTTCAAACACTGTGTTACAGTGTCATTGTTAGCTTAACTTGACATAGTCAAGATAAGCTATTGCCATCACGCGTGCGAAAGTCTGTTAGTCTGCGAGTCTGTTCACATTTTCCTTTAGCACGGGCTACACCCCGCAGTTCTTGTCTGATCGTTATGAAATTTCATATGCAGGTTTGGGGGCATGTCTAGATGAGAACTTCCCCTTTTGGTCATGATCGGGCAACCGGTATGCTGCCGGAGCCCAAACCCCAAAACCATTAGCTCAGTCTACAGGTCGTATTTATGAAGGGATTTCATTGTAACTTGGTAGGATGCCTCTGTATAATGCCTAGATGAGAACATCCCCTTTTGGGCATGATCTATCAACCATGATGGCTGCCCAAGCCAGAAACCCAAAACCCAATGTCTAGATGAGAAAGTCCCCTTTTGCACGTAATTGGGCAACTGTGACGGCTACAGGGGCCCGAAGCCCGAAAACCTTTAGCACAGTCTAGAGGTCATATTTATGAAGGGATTTCATTGTAACTTGGTAGGATGACTCCAAATAATGTCTAGATGAGAACGTCCCATTTTGATCGCGATCATTCAGCCTTGATGGGTACCCGAGCCCAAAGCCCGAATACTTTAGCATAGTCTACAGGTCATATTTATGAAAGGATTTCATTGTAACTTGGTAGGTTTAACTTCATATAATGTCTAGATGAGAATGTCCCCTTTTGGATTCGATTGGGCAACTGTGACAGCTACAGGGGCCCGAAGCCCGAAAACCTTTAGAACAGTCTACAGGTCATAATTATGAAGGGATTTCATTGTAGCTTGGTAGGATGACTCCAAATAATGTAGATGAGAACGTCCCCTTTTGGTCGCGATCATTCAGCCTTGATGGCTGCCCGAGCCCAAAAACCTTTAGCATGGCTGTAGGTCGTATTTATGGAAGGATTTCATTGTAACTTGTTAGGTTGACTCCATATAATGCCTAGATGATGACATCCCCTTTTGGTTGTGCTTGGTTAACTGTGATGGCTACATGTGCCCGAAGCCCGGAAATCTTGAGCACAGTCTACAGGCCATATTTATGAAGGGATTTCATTGTAACTTCGTAGGATCACTCCAGATGATGCCCAGATGAGAATGTCCCCTTTTGGTTGCAATCATTCAACCATGATGGCTGCCAGAGCCCAAAGCCCAAAAACTTTTAGCACAGTCTACTGGTCATATTTATGAAGGGATTTCATTGCAACCTGGTAGGTTGAATTCATATAATGTCTAGATGAGAACATCCCCTTTGGATGCAATTGGGAAACTGACGGCTACAGGGACCCAAAGCCCGAAAACCTTTAGCACAGTCTGCAGGCCATATTTATGAAGGGATTTCAATGTAACTTTATAGGATGACTCGTTTTGGAATAATTTCACTGTAACTTGGTAACTTTCGTTGATATACATTAACTGTGAGGTAATATTAACCCACCCCTCAGCTCTTTAGTAAAGCGTACACCTCATTATTATTTTTAGTCCCCTATGGGAACCGTAAGGGGACTATAGGATTGCACTCCGTCTGTCTGTCTGTCCATCCGTCCGTCCATCCATCTGTCTGTCCATCTGTCTGTCTGTCTGTTTTTTATGTTACCACCTCTCCCTCCAACATGCTTTAAGCTACACCTTTCATATTTGGTACATGGATAAATGGTTCTGAGGGGATGATGCACGCTCGAAATTTTTTTTTCAAAATCCAAGATGGCGGCATGGCAGCCATTTTTGTTGTGTTTTTTAAGCTTTTTTTCTCTATTTTCATGTTACCACCCCTCCCACCAACATAGTTCAAGCTACACTTTGCATATTTGGCACATGGATAGAGGGTTGGGAGGGGATGATGCACGCTCAACATTTTTTTTTCAAAATCCAAGATGGCGGAATGGCGGTCATTTTTGTTGTGTTTTTTAAGCTTTTTTATACGCCCGTTTGAAAATACGGGACGTATTATGTTATGGCGTTGTCCGTCCGTCTGTCCGTCCATCCGTCCGTCCATCCGTCCGTTTGGTTTCCGGACAATAACTTTAGTATTTGTTTTCCGAGCGGCTCCAAATGTGGTATGTGGTTTAATCACAACAAAATACAGGTCAAGTTCGAATATGGGGTCGGTCCGAACATTTTTCGCCTGAATTATGGCCCCAGTTGGACTTAGAATTCGTCAAATATTTGGTTTCCGGATGATAACTTTAGTATTTGTTTGCCGATCGGCTCCAAATGTGGTATGTGGTTTAATCACAACAAAATACAGGTCAAGTTCGAATATGGGGTCGGTCCGAACATTTTTCGCCTGAATTATGGCCCCAGTTGGACTTAGAATTCGTCAAATATTTGGTTTCCGGATGATAACTTTAGTATTTGTTTTCTGATCGGCTCCAAATTTGGTATGTGGTTTAATCACAACAAAATACAGATCAAGTTCGAATATGGGGTCGGTCCGAACATTTTTCGCCTGAATTATGGCCCCTGTTGGACTTAGAATTCGTCAAATATTTGGTTTCCGGATGATAACTTTAGTATTTGTTTTCTGATCGGCTCCAAATTTGGTATGTGGTTTAATCACAACAAAATACAGATCAAGTTCGAATATGGGGTCGGTCCGAACATTTTTCGCCTGAATTATGGCCCCTGTTGGACTTAGAATTCGTCAAATATTTGGTTTCCGGATGATAACTTTAGTATTTGTTTTCCGATCGGCTCCAAATTTGGTATGTGGTTTAATCACAACAAAATACAGGTCAAGTTCGAATATGGGGTCGGTCTGAACAATTTTTGCCTGAATTATGGCCCCTGTTGGACTTAGAATTTGTCAAATATTTGGTTTCCGGATGATAACTTTAGTATTTGTTTTCCGATCGGCTCCAAACTTGGTATGTGGTTTAATCACAACAAAATACAGGTCAAGTTCGAATATGGGGTCGGTCTGAACAATTTTTGCTTGAATCATGGCCCCTGTTGGACTTAGAATTTTTCGTCAAATATTTGGTTTCCGGATGATAACTTTAGTATTTGTTTTTCGATTGGCTTCAAACTTGTTAGTCTTTTTCTCAAATGACCGTAACATATATATATATGCCAATATAAATTTCTCGCACTCTAAAAAAATTGCAAATGTGTTAAAATGGTACAATTTGAACAGTTCACTGGCGTATGATGCAATGCCCAGCGGTGCTCTTGTTTATTTTCATGTTACCACCCCTCCCACCAATATGGTTCAGGCTACACTTTGCATATTTGGCACATGGATAGAGGGTTGGGAGGGGATGATGCACATTCAATATTTTTTCTTCAAAATCCAAGATGGTGGCATGGCAGCCATTTTTGTTGTGTTTTTTAAGCTTTTTTCTCTATTTTATGTTACCACCTCTCACTCCAACATGGTTCAAGCTACACTTTTTATATCTGGCACATGGATAGAGAGTTGTAATGGGATGTTGCACGTTCAATATTTTTTTTCCAAAATTCAAGATGGTGCCATGGCAACCATTTCTGTTGTGTTTTTTAAGCTTTTTTCTCTATTATATGTTACCACTGCTCCCTCCAACATGGTTCAAGCTGCACTTTTCATATATGGTACATGGATAAAGGGGTTGTGAGGGGATTATGCACACTCTATTTTTTTTTCAAAATCTAACATCTGTTTGTCTGTCCGTCTCTGTCTGTCTGTCTGTCTGTCTGTCTGTCTGTCTGTCTGTCTGTCTGTCTGTCTGTCTGTCTGTCTGTCTGTCTGTCTGATTCTGCTGGCCATTTTTGTTGTGTTTTTTAAGCTTTTTTCTCTATTTTATGTTACCACCCCTCCCTCCAACATGGTTCAAGCTATGCCTTTCATATATGGTACATGGATAAAGGGTTGTGAGGGGATTGTGCACGCTCAATATTTTTTTTTCAAAATCCAAGATTCTTATATACTCTAGTGTCTTCTGTGACAAAAACACCTTATGTCACAAAAGCGCCGTAAGGGACTAATACCACCTCGGGGGTCAAACACTTGTTATCAAAAACATAGCATACAGGGAACAGAAATGAAAATATTCCCAATTATCACAATTCTTGTCTTATTTCATAATCCTTTCATAAACATTGAACATTATCCTTTTCACAAAACACAACACACAAGGTAAGCTACAGTGTCATGGACATTTTCATTTTTCATTTGGGGCAAGGTCTACTGAACCTGTATACAGCAGTTTCAAATAATATTGGCATTAATTTAACCCTTTTAAAAGCAGTTTTCGAACTTAGTTTCTCCAAATTTCAAATTAGGCTTCTACCACATACTTTGTTACTTTTTATTCCTCCACAAGGGAGGGATATAGCATAGAGCTCCATCTGGTCATCCATCTATCTGTCAGTCCGACCACTCATCTGTCTGTCCATCCGTCTGTCCGAACATTGTTTATGGCATAACTTGAACAATAGTTAACAGATTTCATTTTTCTCTTAATTTCAAATTAGACTTCTACCACATACTTTGTTACTTTTTATCCCCCCACAAGGGAGGGATATAGCATAGAGCTCAGTCCATCCACCTGTCCGTCCATCCATCTGTCTGAATTTTGTCTACGGCATAACTTGGACAATAGTTAACGGATTTCAATTCTTTCGTACATGTCTCTACAGTGTATGTCAAGATCGAAGATCACCATTATCCAATGAAAATTGTGGCAGTTATTGCCCTACCCCTACCTCCCCCCCCCCTTCTCGCCAATTAGGCATTTTTTTCATTGCTTCAAAATGCATTTTAAAGTATTTAGAGTGACTACGTGCTGAACTCCCATACCCCCACATCCCGTGCCAGTTAGCACTTTTTTCTTTGGTCCAAAGTGCATTTTTAAGGATTTAGAGAAACTACATGCTGAAAGAAATTGACTCCTGTAACTCCCCTCCTCCTACCCCCCTCCTCCCCCTCCGGGGGCATTTAAGCAATATTTTTTCTTGGGTCCAAAATGCATTTTGAAGGATTTAGAGTGACTACATGCAAATTGAGGTGCCAATTAGGCATTTTTAGTCCGACTGTTTACAGGACTTTGATGCTGTGAAGGTGGGGGGGGATTCAGTCTGCCCTCCTTCCTCCCCCCATGTTATCCAGAAGATAAATCCAGTTCTAATTATATGATTCTCTTCAAATTTGATATTACTTTTTTTTACGCCCATTTGAAAAAATGGTCATATTATGTAAATGGTCTGTTCGTCCATCCGTCTGTTCGTAAACAATTGGTTTCCGACCGATAACTCCAGTTTGGATTATTTGATTTCAACCAAAGTTGATCTGTGTATTTCCAGCTAGTAATATAGGCCAAGTTTGAATATGGGCTAGGTGGTCTCCCTTTTGGACTTCGTCTATTGTGTTGTTCGGCATGTGACGTTTTCCTCCAGCACACCCAGGAAAGGGAACACAGTCGTTTGGGGCCTCCCAATTTGACTCTGTCTGGAGTTATACCCTCTCCTGGGGGGTTTTGCAGTCTTTTTATGGCGTGGATACCGCGGTAGCTGCTGACTTTCTGGCAAAGAGATGCAAGGTTCCGGGCCTACTGTCCCCTTCCAGTCGACATCTGAGGCTGTCACTATGGTTGTGACTCCTCTTTTGGAGCCGACCTTGGTTGCTTTCTCCACTTTTCTGCCTTTGTCAACAGCTACTGGTGTATCCGCTCCTGCTGCTACTCCGTCGGTGGTGTCATCGGACTCCGTTTCAGCCGGCCTTGGCTTATCCCTGCAGAGGTCTGCAGGGATTTCTGCTTCTTGGATGTGAGATATCAGCCTCAACCTTCCCTGGCTTCACTCGGCGATGTCGGAAGTGGTTGCCGGTGGATCACTCTGCTGTGGTCTCTCAGCCGTCGAGCCCAGCAAGTTTTGATTTGGATTCAGATGTCCATGCCGCGGTCACCATGGACTCTGTTGCACTTCAGTCCACGTACTCTGGTCCTTCGGCCTGTTTTGCAGAACCAGCACTTTTTTGTGCAGCCTGAACCTTCTGTCCCTCAGAGGTCCGTGGCGACTCTCCTGAATTCCCGCACTTCAGATCCTCGGGGTATATCATCCCCGTGTAAGCATCTAAATTCGGATGTTTTGGCTGCCACCCATGTCGGGTGTTCTTGAGGATCGTGACCCTTCGCTGGTTTAGAGGGTCAGATGGGAAGCCACTTTGCCAGGCCGTTCCTACGTCGAACCGACAGATACAGGTTGTGAGTTTTGGGAGGCCCCCTCCTTGCTTATGCAGGTTCTTTACAAGAGTCTTCCCGTTGCCTCCAGTGAGGCTTCTTGTGGCTTCCAGGCACCCTCCACAGATTGGAAGCAGGCTGCTGCTTTCTGATCCTCCTGGTGTTCATACACCATGGGAGGCATTGGCTGGTATGCCCAACATGGGCTATGTGTCTTCTGACTCAGGCGATGGGTCAGACACACCTGACATTGAGAGCCACCAGTCTTCTGTCTTGGGGGGGCTCTTGACTTTGTGTTTGAGTTCCTTCAAACTGTCAGACCAGCCGGAGGTTTGAGCCAGGCCGCGATCATCGGTTGCATGCCTACAACCTGTGGAGCAACCTGCTTCTGGGCACCTTCGACCGTACTAGCCGGTACAAGTGGTCAAAGCTTTTGCAGCATTAGACCCAAATCTGAGTTTCAAGGCTATAAAGACTTCGTTCTTATCTAGGCTGATACCTTTTTGCCCCCTGTGCATTATCGTTCCTACGATTCCGCCAATCCATCAGTCTGCAAGACTTTGACGGTCTTGGATCAGGACTCCAAGCCCAAGTCAGCCGTTATTCCTATGGCGACTTTTGGAGTCCATGTTGGGTTTATCCAGAGAGATGCTTGGCATGCTTTCTCTTTCGGATCACATCGTCTCTGCCTTGGCTGCTTAACTGCCTCCAGATAAGGTTGACGACATACAGGCTCCTTTGCATGTGATCTCTAAAACACTCATGCATCTTATTCACTTGCATGCCTGTAACACGGCTAATTTGGAATTAGTTCGCCAGGACACTGTGTTGGTCACAAGCCGTCCCCTTCCTGAAGGGCTGGGTGCTGCTCTTCGATCCGCTTCTTTGGTGGGTCCGCGACTGTTCCATGATTCCGTGGCGATGGTCAGGGATGACGTCCTGCATCATCATTCTGTTGGAGGCCGGTGCCATTTCATGCCTAACAAATGCCCATCTGCTTCCTCTGTGAAGCGAAGGTCTGATCCTCCTGCTTCTGCTTCTTCATCTTACTCACGTGGTAAGGGCAAGTGTCGGCAGTCCAGAGGGAGGTCTTCGTATCCTTCATCTAGCAGTGGAGGTGGTTTCTCCTCTCATGGTCCTCACTGGGGCTCAAAATGAAGGTCCTCACCTCGATTCATCCCAGGTTGGAGGAGGGATATCCTAGTTTGCTGACCGTTGGGCCACAATCACATCTGATCCTTGAGTGTTAGATGTTTGGTCCAGTCTGCAGATATCCTTTCAGCAGCACCCCACTCAGACGAGAGTGCCTCTTCCAACCCAAGTTCCTTTAGACGTTTCACATCAGAAACTTTTGATCATGGAGATAGACATTCTCCTGTCAAAGGGGGTGATCAAGGTCATCAAGAACATTCATTCAGTGGGATTTTATTCCCTCCTGTTCTTGGTGTCGAAGAAGGATGGCCGACTCTGACCGGTTATTGATCTGAGTATCCTGAATCAGCTATCATTGCTCCCAAGTTCAGCATGGAGACTGTCATGTGGGTTCGTCGCTCCATTCACCCGGGAGATTTCGCTTCCAGCAGTGACCTGCCAGACACTTACTTTCATGCTCCGATTCATCAGACAACATGAAAGTATCTCAGGTTCACTTTTCTTGGGCGAATTTACCAGTTCAAGGCCATTCCTTTTTGGCCTCAACCTGGCTCCTTGGGCCTTCAGTCATCTGACTGATGTCGCATGTGATAGCCTTCCATCGCACTCAGTTCAGGATGACAACTTCGGCATATCTGGACGATATTCTCCAGAGACGCTCCAGTGCTGCTCTTCTGGAGTCAGATGTCGATACACTTGAGCCTGCTTACATCGCTGGGGTTCCAAGTCAATGAAGAGAGTCGAACCTGGTTTCTTCTCAGTCGTTTTGTCATTAGGGGTTGGACTTCCGTACTCAGCTGAATACGGCGGCGATTCCCCGAGCGAGTGATATGATTCTCTCGGCTTTTGCCCTGTCTCTGACCCAGTCCTCATCCACGACAGCTCAGAGTATTCTCTGGTTGCTTGGGCTCTGCGGTTAGGTGACGGATCTCATTCCTCTAGGTTGGCAGCATGGCAGACCTCTCCAACACTTTCTCAGTCGTTGGAGGCTGGATGTCGATCCTCTGGATCTGGTGCTTCAGTTACCAGCATCTCTTCATCATCACCTTCTTCCCTGGATGGATGTTCAGTGAATTATGCAGGGAGTTCCATTGGACTTTCCCATGTCTGATCATGTTCCGACGGCTGATACCAGCGATCTTGGATGGTGTGTGCTGTTGGATTCTCTGGTTTCCTTCACACTGTATGGGAACAGGATCAAGCAACTCTTCACATCAACCAGAAGGAGCTTTTTGCTATTCGTCTGAGTTTCCGGCAGTGGATCTCCCATATTTTGAATCATCAGGTCCTTCTGTTGTCCGACAATTCAACAGTGGCCACTTACATTTGGAACCAGGGCAGCACACACTCGGTTCCCATGTACAAATTGGCTTGGGATCTTCTACTGCTCGCTCAGGATGTCAACGCCGGGGTGGTGGTTTGTCACATTCCTGGTTGGCTGATCGTCCTAGCTGACTCCCTGTCCTGCTGGGGCAGGTTCATTTCCACTGAGTGAATGTTTCACAGGGTAGTGTTCCAGTCACTTTGCGATCTCTGGGGTCGTCCCCACATCGATCTTGTTGCGACCCATTGGAACCCTCAGGTGTACACTTGTGTGTTCCTGTGTCTAGATCCTCTGGCTTTCGCCGTGGATGCTCTGTCACTTAATTGGAACGGTATAGTCGTCTACTCCTTCCCGCCGGTTCCAATTCTGCCTTAGGTTCTAGTCAAGATACAAACCTTCAGTTGTTGAATCATTCTGTTCGCTCCCATCGCCTCAGCGGGTGTGGATCAATCAGCTCCACTCTCTGTTGGCTGCAGTTCCGGCATGTCTCCCTCAACGTCACGACCTTGTTTGCAAAGGTCACCCAAGGAGTTTTCACGTCAACCTGCCTTCATTGTGCCTTCATGCATATCTTTTGTCACGTCCTGTATCCTCCGTAGAGGTTTTTCGAGTCAAGCAGTGGAGTGCATTTCTTCTTCAAGGCGGCACTCCACTGGTTTAGCCTATGCGTCAAAGTGGAAGGTCTTCTGTCGATGGTGTACTGATCACTCTATTGATTATGCCAATCCTTCAATAACACAGATTGCAGAGTTTCTGGTATATCTGTTTGATTCTCGGGGTCTCCAGCCTGTTACCTTCAAAGGGTACAGGTCCATGCTTTCGGAGACCTTTTTGTATGTGGATAGCATCATATTGACACTAATCCATAGCTCTCCAAGCTTGTTCGGCACTTTTCTTTGAAAAGGCCTAGGACTTTGCAGCTTACCCCAAGACGGAATCTTTCTTGGGTGCTGCTTTGCCTGGGGGGAGGGGTGCCTATATTCCAGGTGGATATGCGTTTTCTCACATATAAGACAGCATTTCTGATGGCTATTGCCTCGGCCAGATGGGTTAATGAGCTTCATGCCCTCTCGGTTGACCCAGCCTTTTTCAGGAGCTCTTCCAACAGTGTTATGTTTACCACTGATTGCTCCTTTCTGGCCAAGAATCAGATACCAGAAACTATTCCACCTCCTATTTGTATCATCTAAGGGTACAGGTCTATGCTTTCGGAGACCTCTTCATATGTGTGAAAGTGTCATATCGGCACTAATCCATACCTCTCCAAGCTTATTCGGCACTTTTCTTTGAAAAAGGTCTAGGATTTTACTCCTGGAAGACATAGCTCCGGACGAGTAACTAAGGACCTCTAATATTACCAACGCCAGTTACACAATGAATACACTTAACCCCTCTACTCACAGCCGACTCCAAAGGCACTTAAACTATACCAGATCCATATTGTTTAAAGAAGCTTGTGCCTCCAACAATATAACCTATCTCATGTCGTCCTGACAGATATTTACAATGTAACCCTGAACAACTTGCAGACTAGCTGACAATACCCTTAAATTCCAGCATAACCTCTCTGAGGCCATAGAAAGCCTGGTGTCTCACACTAGCCAACGCTTAACAGAAATGCTAGAACAACAATTACAAGTACACCTCACCCAAGTACAAAACTCAGTTATTGAGCTTAGAACCAATCCAGGCACCAGGCCTTAGCCCAAGTGAGAAATACACATTTCTCCAGGTGTCTGACGCAACCCTTTCCCAGTTTATTAAGAAAGACCTTGCACAGTACAAGGCAGCTGATACTAAGAAAAACATTGATTTTATGATTGATACATAGCAGTCTTCTGACCCTCAGAAGCCCTTTTCACAGTTACAGACCCAAATGGATTGCCATACTCCTGATCCTGAAAGGCTAGCGAAATCCCCCCTCCCCCACACCCTCCTGCGAACCCCAATCATTGCAGGATTGGCATGACTAACATTGTGTCCGCCCAAAACCCAAAAAGTATTGAAAAGCGTGATAACTCCAATAGTGGTGAAACCAATTCCGCTCTGAACCCGAATCCTGCTATTCCTGCACAAGATGACACCCCCTCTATGTCAGTTATTGTCTCCCTCTACCAGTTACAACAAGGCATCCCAAATAATGATTTGATCCTCTGAGATCTCGTACTCTCACCCGGTCACATGAGAGGCCCGAACATATGTGACCTCCATCTCCAATATATACTCTTCAACCGACAGTACTATATGACATCCTATTCAACAGTACTCTACGGTCCCAGATGTCCCTACTGGCGAAAACCCATTCCACCCTGGAAAATGCTATGTCCCCCCCCCCTCCCCCCCCCCCCCCCCCAGAGGACATAACTCCAACTGGGATCGGATCCCACAGACCCGCTTGACCTTCGAACTGACATAACCACACACCTAAATTTTGAGAGCAACATCATACCCACCCGAAAATAATATCACAACACCCCACTAACCTGTCGCCTGACTTCCCTCAACAATCTACTCATTTATCACACTCACCCGGAGTGACTCACAAGGGGAACAACTCCAAAGACGGGTCAGCCAGTCCTGCGTACATCAAGGGAGATAACTTTATCCCATTTCCCAATATTCCTGTACAAGATGTATCCCCCTCATTGTCGGCCGCTGCTACCCTGGACCAGCCAAAACAATACACCCCAATCGCACACTCTCACCCGGTCTCATAAGAGGCCCTAGCACTTGTGACTCCCCACTTTCCAATTCAACTCACCATCCGACTGTAAAACAGGACATCATGTCCTACAATACTAAGTGGTCACCTATGTTCTTACTGGCTGGAGCTCATTCCTACCAGAAAAACCTTAATCTCGCCACCCAGAACATACTCCCACCCGAGACCATGCCCTTCAGACCATCCCCTCCATGGTGATAGTAAAACACACCCAATCGATGATAGTAACATCTTTCCCACCCAATCACAGATAGCGCATTACATCACTGACCAGTCGTCCCTCAATGCCCAACCATCAATACATTTCCCCTACTCGTCCGATGACACTCCCAATAAAACCCCACAAAATGACACCCTTCTGAACCACCCTGCAAAGACAGCCATGATCCAAACCTGCAACCATGTCGCCCGGCTTGATCGACCGCTACCACAGCACCAGAAAAAGGTCAACCGCCACCTGTTCCCAGGGTTCCCGCACCTCCTTGAATTCCTTGAAAGTCCTTGAATCTAAAACACCCTCCCAAGGACCTGGAAGCTCCTTGAATATTGAAGGCCATCCTGGAAATGCATGGAAATGGAGTCGGCTATGCATGGACTGTGTGCTATTTCAAAATACTGTACATCTGATGTCCATTCTTTTACCTTTTTACCTAGTAGCAGATGACACTTGTGAAAAAATTACTGTGCATTTGAACATTTTCATTTTTTCCAAAACATAGGTTGTGATCTCTCTTTGGAACGAGCATGATACGCTCGTTCCCATGAGAGTCATAACCTATGTTTCAGAAGCAAGAAATGAAAATATAAAAAGATTGAACAGCGATTTTCATGGAAAGCGCTGGCCATGTTTTTCTGTTAGCTTAGGTAAAGGGTCGAGTTATATTTTCTGTCTTTTGGATGCAAGTGGAAAATGTTTCCTGAGAAATCCTTGAATTTTGTCTGTTTTTCTCCTTGAAATTCCTTGAAAAAGCACAAAAAACTCCTGGAATTTGCTTAGAGGTTTGGTGCAGGAACCCTGGTTCCCTTATAACCCAACTACAGGTGAAATAAAACCCAGACTAAAATTGTACCTAGTGAAATCCTGGTATCAACATCCCAATTCTGCCTCAACCCTGGACAGCAATCAGCACTCCTAGCTCTGATTAGGAAGCTCAAACCGCCCTCTTGACTAGGACCCACTATACCGAATCCTAGTGTGTAAAAAAAAAGCTGACACCCCAAACTAGATCTAGCAAAAACCCAGATAGACAGCGCCATGCAAGGAATACCCATCAGAGGAGTAGACGTAGGCGACGTTGGGCTAACAAACAGCACATACGCAGCTCCCCCCCCCCCCCACCCCAATTGGCTGACAAAAACCCACCGGTTTCCACTTCCGTAGTGACGTTCAAATGTCATGCAACCGCATGCACTTGAAAGTTGAGCTATCAAACAAACCCTGCCCAGGCAAGTACACTGGTTTCCTCTCACTCTGGTACCCTGTTTACTGGAGTGACCATTCAGTTGCAATTGAATTCTGTGGTATCTAGTTTATATGGGAAAGATGCCCCCAAGGCACGAGAGCAATGCCTATCCTATCGGGTAATAGAATGGACCCACCTCCTGTTGAACTACTCTGTCCCCCACCCTCCAAGGGTACCCTACAGACAAGTCTGAGTAGGCCCATTAAACCTCTGATTTACTGGCAATTTGGTGCCTCCTGACCATAATATGCCGCCTTCCCCTGAGATTTATGCCGCGATTGGGGTGGATTATTATATCCATCATTTGTAATCTAATAATAATAACCAAGATGGTGTTTTTCTTGGGTGCTGCTTTGGTTTGGGGAGGGGGGGCATTTGAACCTTTATCCCAGATGGATATGCATTTTCTCACATACAAGATGGCTTTTCTGATGGCCTCTCTGTTGATCCGGCCTTTTTCCGGAGCTCCACCAACAGTGTTACTTTATCACTGATTGCTCCTTTCTGGCCAACCTCCAATGTGTATCAGGGCTCTTCCTTCTGCAGGGGATAATCGCCCTTTGCTCTATTCGGTTCATGCAATTCGCATTTACCTCAACCAGACGCAGTTCATTAGGAAAGACAGGAAAAGATATATTTCTGTCTCTTATCCCTGGTCGACAGAAGATCTCTCCTCAATCCATTTCTAGATCGATTTGTCTTGCTATTCGTGCTTCATACGCTCATCTAGCGACTGACGATTGTATTACCAATTGTTTTTTTGCCCACATGGTGCATGCATTGTCTATCTCCTGGGCTTATGCTAACTCTCATTTGTTGTATGTTATGCAGGCAGTCCCCGGGAGAAATGCTTTTACTTTATCCACCTGTCTGCATCAGTTTTCTTTAGGCCCTCTTTTCTTCTCCTCTGACTGCCATCAACCCTAGCCATTAGGGTTCTTGCAAGGTCAGTTCCAGTCCTGTTCTTGGTACTGTCCTTTCTGTCTGTGTGTAACACAGGGCCATATGCCTCATCTCCTATTGTCATTTACTAATGGTTGTGATGCTATGGTTTTATAGGCCTAGGGAACTCTTCTTCTATTCTCAGTTCCAGAGCAGTCAGGTTATGTGGGGGTTGTTTACGTGATTCCCTCCTCCTGTTGTCTATTCAGCCTGTTGTAAACAATTGTAAGGTAGGTTGATAATAAATTTAATTTTTATAGTAAATTTCCTTTCTTATTATACCTACTGCAGTTGTTTACGTGGAGGCCCTCCCATCCTTTTCGGGTAAGAATCCTTCCTCCTCTCTAATCACATAACTCCAATGTTGGCGGATTCAGTAGAATGACACAGTGGTTATACATCTGCACACTTGTTCCAGAAGCCGTGGATTAGTACAAGGAGAAGAGTGTCCCATACTGGGTGTGTGCCGGTCGCTCTCGACCCAGTTTTGGCTTATTTTCTCTTGGTGCTTTTGCACCACTTTCTTTCCCAAATCGCTTGGGAAAGAAGAAAATAGAGAGTATTTTTCTGAGTTAGGGACTTCCACTGTAGTGCAAGCCTGTTGTAAACAATTGCGGTAGGTATAATAAGAAAGGAAAGTTACTATAAAATTTAAATTTTAATGGCACTAATTACACATATCTGTCACTTAGTGTTTTGATGGTGCTGGAACGATCCATGATGAAACAATGCCAGTAATTACTGACAGAAAATGTAACTTGTGATCTCCTGTATGCAATAGCAGTGTCTGACGTCAGCAGCGAGTGTATCCTCCACGTGCCCAGATGACAGCCTGAACTCTCCTCCTATTGCTACCAGTGAGCCTTCTGATACGATCCAGAGGCAACTGCTGCCTCTCCTCATGCAATGCAGCTTCCATATGGGACAAATTCTGTACAGGCGGATCCATTGCTTGCACACGACGTCCAAGAAACTTCCAGATGTGTTCTAAGGGATTCAAATCAGGGCTCATTGCAGGCCAAGGTAGTGTTGGAATAGCACTGTTCTGAAGGAATGCTTTCACAGCATGGGAACAATGTGGCCTTGCATAGTCGTCCATGAATACAGGGCGAGTAGCCAATGGGTGGTTGTCAAAATGAGGCATGACAACCAGATTGAGAATGTCCCAGATGTACTGATGACTATTGAGATTCCCATGTTCAGTCACCATATCAGGTTTACAATCATGTGTGAGGCACCCCCAGATCATTACTGATCCTCCACAATAAGTAATTTCAGTCAGGCTTTACACCCGGTGATTCAACTGTCCTTCAACTAACTGACATATACGATGAATTCTGTCGCGTGCTTGATGAAGGTAAGGAAGTCAGAGTAGTCTTCTGTGATGTCAGTAAGGCTTTTGATAAAGTATGGCACGCTGGTCTTATCTACAAGTTGGAGAGCATTGGCATCTCTGGTGAAATGTTACTGTTTTTAAAATCGTATCTTGCGGATAGGTCACAGCGTGTCGTAATAGCATCGGAGGCATCCTCGTGGAGACCCATCAATGCCGGTATGCCTCAAGGGTCGATACTTGGGCCGTTACTGTTTCTAATATATATTAATGACATAACTAGAAACTTACTTAGTAGCATACACCTCTTTGCTGATGACACCTCCTTATATCTAATTTTAGAGAACCCAGAACAAGCCTCTACCATAATCAATAATGATCTTGCGACAACTGAACATTGGGCTAAAACATGGCTGGTTGAATTCAATCCTAACAAAACTGAAAGTATGCTTATATCACGTAAAAACAACCCCATCTCCCATCCACCTTTATTTTTAGGCGATTCACGGATATCGGAAGTGTCCAACCATAAACATTTTGGAGTAATACTGAACAGCACCTGCACATGGAATGACCTTATTGATTATATCTGCACAATAGCCTTGTCTCGTTTGGACCTGTTGAGGAGGCACAAATTTTCTCTTGACAGTATTGTCTTGGAAAAAATATACTTTGCTTTTATTAGGCCTCTTCTAGAATACGCTGATACTGTTTGGGATAATTGTTCCCAGTCCAAAATGGTGGAACTCGAAAAAATACAGATTGCTGCAGCAAGAATAATTACGGGAGCTACTGTGAGTGCTAGTAAAACATTGCTGTATGTGGAAACATGATGGGATTCTCTCCAAGAAAGATGCCGTAAACATAAGCTAATTCAGTTTTTCAAGATGTATCATTGTTTATTACCTCCATATATCTCAAATAAAGTCCCACCACTCGTCTTCTCTACGAATCCAATGTTCAGTCTACGATCAAGTCAGAACCATCGAGTTCCCTTTTGTCGAACACAATTGTATAAGTCTTCTTTCATCCCTAGCGCTTCTGACGAATGGAACAACTTACCCCTGCCTGTCCGTGAGAACTCGTCACTGATACATTTCAAGACCTTCCTGAATGGCGGTAATCAACGACCACCAAGGTTCTACAGTAAAGCAACTTCTCGTGCAGCCCAAATATATCATTGTAGGTTACGACTGCAGTGTAGTGATCTTAATTCCCATCTATATGACAATCATTTATTGCCAAATCCACTTTGTCAGTGTGGTAACCAAGAGACTCCTGATCACTTCTTCTTTCATTGTCCAATTTTCTCAGATATCCGTAATTACACAATTAACCTGCTACCCTTTGAAGTTGATACATCCACACTTCTCTTTGGTTCAGAACACTTGAGTAACCAAGATAACCATCTTATCTTTGAAGTGGTACATGACTTCATTTTAGTAAACGTTTCCAATGATTGATTTACAACATAACGTTAATCCATTCAATCTTACCAAACAGGAAAAATGCCAAATAAGCTTAACTGGATGACTATACCCCTCTCTGCATGAAGCCATTAACTTGTCTTGCAGCTCAAGGCCACTACTCACTATACTTATACGTTTTACTAGAAGAACCGAATGAAACAAACTACCTGATTACTTCTTTCTCGAGTGTATTTAATGCATTAAGTATTCAAGCTGGCAGATATTTGTCTTCTTTCAAATCTTTGTATTTCATTCATGTTGTAGTTTAAACATTCTCATATATTGTTGCAACGTGGTCACCCTCTCTTACTTGCACCTTCACCTCGCTGTATGGTCAATACTGGCCTGAACTATCAAAAATCTGTAACTCAAATTTTATTATATTTTCAGTTTTGGTCTCGGAGAGATTGCCTGTGACCCATCGTTGGCGCGAGCTTGCCAAGCTCATTCCGATGGTGGGTCACGAGCTGTGTCTGTTGGGTAGATAATGAAAAATCGAGTGGTTCAATAATTCAGTTTGTACCTGTCATCTTATATCCTCGTTGGGTGAAGAGTTAATCTGATGTACCAGGAGCGGGGCCACGGGGAAATGATATGTGAGCTCACCTATTAACCCACACTACCTGTTTGCGAAAACTGATAATAAACCTAAGGAGGTGACTAACATAAGCTATTAGCATTCTGTCGAATCCCTACCTTACATAGCAACCCATATCTATTTGTATATGTTTGTTATTTTGTGTTCTGTTGTATTTCGTGTTGTATACATCGTTTAGCTTAATGTACACAAATAACAAATTCTTGAATAAATATTGTTTAAACTAAAGAACAGTAGGTCTGATGTTCCTGGGCATGTAAGCAGTATTTCTATGCCTCCACCATCTCATGCGACCATCTGTGATGTGAAGCAGGAACCTACTCTCAGCTGATCAATGGTCCTTCCTCCACATCCTGAGATTCCAAAGTTGTGTCATACACCACTCCAAATGTCGTCATTGATGCTGATCGGACACAGCTGAATGCTTGATGATCCTTCTGGACCTCATACTCAGTGCTTTGAGATGGTTTCGGACTGTTCTGTTGCATAAATACCTGTTGGGGAGCCAAAGTGTTTCAAAACCCCACTTGAAGCAAAGAATTCATGCCTAATGAGGCTTGCCAGACTCGGATCTTCCCGAGGATAGCTCTTTTAGCGTTGTCCAGACCTTAGTCGGTCATTAACATCATTAGTTTGTAAATGTTTTTGGGCAAGTCTGCTGATGACAGAATGAATATAGCCAAGTTACCTTCCAATAGCTTTGAATGACATGCCTGCTGTATGCATGCCAACAATTTGCCATCTTAGTGCCTCTGACAGTCTCCTCCTTGCCTTGTCAACATTTATTGTTAACAGAAATGACAAATTTTCTTGTTTTATACCCAGATATTGCATGTGGATAATAGTATAGTGTTTTTTTGTGACATTCGTGGTAAGCATGCATCATGTGGATGAGGGGATGTGTTTGGAGTACGCTATCAACCAGAGACATCATGTGTCCCTAGATGAAATATGACTGCAAGACATTGCAATCCAAGCCTAAAAATAATTTTTATTGCGCTTCCAGACAAAATGTCAGACACCAAATGAATCATGTCTGTCATTTAAGAATAACATCTGACATATTACAAAATGAAATTTGAGTATTATTCAAAATAATGTGTTTTGGGTGTACATGTACCTTCATCTTAAAACTGCTCAGAATTCATCCAACCAGCCCTGCCAAACAAGGTATGATTGGTTTCATTCTGAATTGGAACTGAATTACCCTTCAGACATAATTTAGATACATGTATGGCTATGTCAAATCATATTTCTTCACATGCTGTTAATACTGATGAGCTGTACAGTCACTTTCTTCACACTTCCCAACTTGCCAGGACCAGAAATCACAATTATCATCAATTTTAGGCTAGCTAGTTATGACCATGATTTCCCGCATACATGATCTTCTGATCACTGAACTTCATTATCCATGCATTTTAAAAAATGCGGGGATATTGTCATGATCTCCGTCCGTACGTCCATACGGCTGTACGTCCGTACTTCCGTACGTCCGGTTTTGTAATTCGAAACGCTGTAACTTTCTACAGTTGTTCGATAGGGTCTGTGCAACCCAAAAATACAACTTTTAAATTTTTGTGCCACCAGGTGGCTTCTGTGGAGCCACTTAAAAAATGCGTTATTTTTTCACTTTTTTGCTGAATAGTCCCAACCTATGTAATTCGGAGTTCTAAAATTAAACTAGGGTGTTGCTAAATGATCTGTAGATATGTAGGAAGGTTTCGGATTTTTCAGGTGCCACGTGGCTGTGCCACCGTAGCCACTTTTGTGTTTTCTTAGACCGTTTCTGGCAAAAGGCTCGTAGGATATGTAATTCGAAATGGTAAATCCATGCTCAGATGTTGCAGTAGGGTCTATAGATGCGCACGAAGGTTTCGGATTTTTCGGGTGCCATGTGGCTGTGCCACCGTAGTCACTTTTGTGTTTTCTTAGACCGTTTCCGGCAAAAGGCTCGTAGGATATGTAATTCGAAACGCTAAATCCATGCTCAGAAGTTGCAGTAGGGGCTATAGATGCGCAGGAAGGTTTCGGATTTTTCGGGTGCCACGTGGCTGTGCCACCGTAGCCACTTTTGTGTTTTCTTGAATCGTTTCTGGCGTAAGGCTCGTAGGGTATGTAATTCGAAATGCTAAAACCATGCTCATATGTTGCAGTAGGGTCTATAGATGCACACGAAGGTTTCAGATTTTTCGGGTGCCACGTGGCTGTGCCACCGTAGCCACTTTCGTGTTTTCTTAGATCGTTTCCGGCGAAAGGCTCGTAGGGAATGTAATTCGAAATGCTAAAACCATGCTCATATCTTGCAGTAGGGACTATAGATGTGCACAAAGGTTTTGGATTTTTCGGGTGCCACGTGGCTGTGCCACCGTAGCCACTTTTGTGTTTTCTTAGACCGTTTCCGGCAAAAGGCTCGTAGGATATGTAATTCGAAATGCTAAATCCATGCTCAGATGTTGCAGTAGGGGCTATAGATGCGAAGGAAGGTTTTGGATTTTTCAGGTGCCACGTGGCTGTGCCACCGTAGCCACTTTTGTGTTCTCTTGAACCGTTTCCGGCGAAAGGCTCGTAGGGTATGTAATTCGAAATGCTAAAACCATGCTCATATGTTGCAGTAGGGTCTATAGATGCACACAAAGGTTTCGGATTTTTTGGGTGCCACGTGGCTGTGCCACCGTAGCCACTTTCGTGTTTTCTTAGATCCTTTCCGGCGAAAGGCTCGTAGGGAATGTAATTCGAAATGCTCAAACCATGCTCATATGTTGCAGTAGGGACTATAGATGTGCACAAAGGTTTCGGATTTTTTGGGTGCCACGTGGCTGTGCCACTTTAGCCACTTTTATGTTTTCTTAGACCGTTTCCGCCAAAAGTCTCGTAGGGTATGTAATTCGAAATGCTAAAACTATTCTCAGATGTTGCAGTATGGTCTATAGATGCGTATGAAGGTTTTGGATTTTTTGGGTGCCACGTGACTGTGCCACCGTTGCCACTTTTGTGTTTTCTTAGACCTTTTCCGACGAAAGGCTCCTAGGGTATGTAATTCGAAATGCTAAAACCATGCTCAAATGTTGCAGTGGGGTCTGTAGATGTGCACGAAGGTTTTGGATTTTTCAGCTGCCATGTGGCTGCGCCACCATTGCCACTTTCGTGTTTTTTTTAGACCGTTTCCGTCGAAAGGCTCCTAGGGTATGTAATTCGAAACACTAAAACCATGCTCAAATGTTGCAGTGGGGTCTGTAGATGCGCACGAAGGATTCGGATTTTTCAGCTGCCACGTGGCTGCGCCACCATTGCCACTTTCGTGTTTTCTTAGACCGTTTCTGGCGAAAGGCTCCTAGGGTATGTAATTCGAAACGCTAAAACCATGCTCAAATGTTGCAGTAGGGTCTCTAGATGTGCACGAAGGTTTCAGATTTTTCAGGTGCCACGTGGCTGTGCCACCGTTGCCACTTTTGTGTTTTCTTACACCGTTTCCGGCGAAAGGCTCCTAGAGTATGTAATTTGAAACACTAAAACCATGCTCAAATGTTGCAGTGGGGTTTGTAGATGCGCACGAAGGTTTCGGATTTTTCAGGTTCCACGTGGCTTTGCCGCTTTTGTGTTTTCTTAGACCGTTTCCGGCGAAAGGCTCCTAGGGTATGTAATTCGAAACACTAAAACCATGCTCAAATGTTGCAGTGGGGTCTGTAGATGCGCACGAAGGTTTCAGATTTTTCAGCTGCCATGTGACTGCGCCACCATTGTCACTTTCGTGTTTTCTTAGACCGTTTCCGGCGAAAGGCTCCTAGGGTATGTAATTCGAAATGCTAAAACTATTCTCAGATGTTGCAGTATGGTCTATAGATGCGTATGAAGGTTTTGGATTTTTTGGGTGCCACGTGACTGTGCCACCGTTGCCACTTTTGTGTTTTCTTAGACCTTTTCCGACGAAAGGCTCCTAGGGTATGTAATTCGAAATGCTAAAACCATGCTCAAATGTTGCAGTGGAGTCTGTAGATGTGCACGAAGGTTTTGGATTTTTCAGCTGCCATGTGGCTGCGCCACCATTGCCACTTTCGTGTTTTTTTTAGACCGTTTCCGTCGAAAGGCTCCTAGGGTATGTAATTCGAAACACTAAAACCATGCTCAAATGTTGCAGTGGGGTCTGTAGATGCGCACGAAGGATTCGGATTTTTCAGCTGCCACGTGGCTGCGCCACCATTGCCACTTTCGTGTTTTCTTAGACCGTTTCTGGCGAAAGGCTCCTAGGGTATGTAATTCGAAACGCTAAAACCATGCTCAAATGTTGCAGTAGGGTCTCTAGATGTGCACGAAGGTTTCAGATTTTGTAGGTGCCATGTGGCTGTGCCACCGTTGCCACTTTTGTGTTTTCTTAGACCGTTTCCAGCAAAAGGCTCCTAGGGTATGTAATTCGAAACGCTAAAACCATGCTCAAATGTTGCAGTAGGGTCTGTAGATGTGCATGAAGGTTTCGGATTTTTCAGGTGCCACGTGGCTGTGCCACCGTTGCCACTTTTGTGTTTTCTTACACCGTTTCCGGCGAAAGGCTCCTAGAGTATGTAATTTGAAACACTAAAACCATGCTCAAATGTTGCAGTGGGGTTTGTAGATGCGCACGAAGGTTTCGGATTTTTCAGGTTCCACGTGGCTTTGCCACTTTTGTGTTTTCTTAGACCGTTTCCGGCGAAAGGCTCCTAGGGTATGTAATTCGAAACACTAAAACCATGCTCAAATGTTGCAGTGGGGTCTGTAGATGCGCACGAAGGTTTCAGATTTTTCAGCTGCCATGTGACTGCGCCACCATTGTCACTTTCGTGTTTTCTTAGACCGTTTCCGGCGAAAGGCTCCTAGGGTATGTAATTCGAAATGCTAAAAGCATGCTCAGATGTTGCAGTAGGGTCTGTAGATGTGCACGAAGGTTTCCGATTTTTCAGGTGCCATGTGGCTGTGCCACCGTTGCCACTTTTGTGTTTTCTTAGACCGTTTCCGGCGAAAGGCTCCTAGGGTATGTAATTCGAAACGCTAAAACCATGCTCAAATGTTGCAGTGGGGTCTGTAGATGCGCACGAAGGTTTCGGATTTTTCAGGTGCCACGTGGCTGTGCCACCGTTGCCACTTTTGTGTTTTCTTAGACCGTTTCCGGTGAAAGGCTCCTAGGATATGTAATTCGAAATGCTAAAACCATGCTCAAATGTTTCATTGGGGTCTGTAGATGTGCACGAAGGTTTCAGATTTTTCAGCTGCCTAGTGGCTGTGCTGTTGCCACTCTCATGTTTTCTTAGACCGTTTCCGGCGAAAGGCTCCTAGGGTATGTAATTCAAAATCCTAAAACCATGCTCAAATGTTGCAGTGGGGTCTGTAGATGCGCACGAAGGTTTTGGATTTTTGGGGTGCCACGTGGCTGTGCTACCGTTGCCTCTTTCATGTTCTCTTAGACCATTTCCGGCGAAAGGCTCCTACAGTATGTATTTCGAAATGGTAAAACCATGCTCAAATGCTGCAGGAGGGTCTGTAGATGTGCACAAAGATTTCGGATTTTTAAGGTGCCACATGGCTGTGCCACCATTGCCACTTTCGTGTTTTCTTAGACCGTTTCCGGCGAAAGGCTCCTAGAGTATGTAATTCGAAACGCTAAAACCATGCTGAGATGTTGCAGTAGAGTCTGTAAATGCATAGGAAGGTTTTGGATTTTTTGGGTGCTAAGTGGCTGTGTCACCGTTGCCACTTTTGTGTTTCCTTAGACCGTTTCCGGCGAAAGGCTCCTAGGGTACGTAATTCGAAATGCTAAACGCATGCTTAAATGTTGCAGTAAGGTCTGTAGATGCGTACAAAGGTTTCAGATTTTTCAGATGCCACGTGGCGGTGCCACCGTTTTTCTTTCGTGTTTTCTTAGATCATTTCCGGCGAAAAGCTCCCAGAGTATGTAATTTGAAATGCTAAAACTATGCTCAAAAGTTGCAGTAGGGTCTGTAGATGTGCACGAAGGTTTCTGATTTTTGGGGTGCCACCGTTGCCACATTCATGTTTTCTTAGACCGTTTCTGGCGAAAGGCTCCCAGGGTACATGTATGTAATTCGAAACGCTAAAACCATGCCCAAATGTTGCAGTGGAGTCTGTAGGTGTGCACGAAGCTGTGTCACCTGTGCCACTCAATATGATTTTAGTGTGTCATATAATACATTTCGTCTTTGTATCAAGCATTCATACAAAGTCAAGGATGCAAATGCGGGGATACACTATAGTGTGCTTTGCACACAAGTGACACCATCTAGTTGATAATTTTGGCATCAGACATTTTGACTGATGATTTTAAATCTCAGTCTGACATTGTCCTTTTTATACGCCCATTTAAAAAACGGTTGTATTATGTTATCAGTCTGTCTGTCTGTCCGTCTGTCTGTCCGTAAACAATTTGGTTTCCATTCATTTAAAGTTGAACGCCTTGACGGATCGACATCAAACTTTCAAAAGTTGTTTTTAGCATTAAAATAAGGTCAAGTTCGATATTAGTGTTTCTCAGTCCATCTGCTGCAGAGATATGGCCCTTTGAAAACACAATTTTTCTAAAAAAATTGGTTTCCGTTCATTTAAAGCTGAACGGATTGACACCACATTTTTCAGATGTTGTTTTTAGCAAATGAAATACAGGTCAAGTTTGATATTGGTGTTTCTCAGTCCATCCACTGCAAAGTTATGGCTCTTTGAAAACACAATCTTTCGAAAAAAAATTGGTTTCCCTTCATTTAAAGTGGAACGCCTTGACAGATTGACATCAAACTTTCAGATGTTGTTTGTAGCAATAAAATATAGGTCAAGTTCGATATTGGTGTTTCTCAGTTCATCCGCTGCAGAGTTATGGCACTTTGAAAACACAATTTTTGAAAAAAAATTGGTTTTCGTTCATTTAAAGCCGAACGCCTTGACTGATTGACACCAAATTTTTCAGATGTTGATTTTATACACCCATTTGAAAAACGGGACGTATTATGTGAATGGTCTCTCCACCTGTCTGTCTGTCTGTTCGTCCATGGACACATTTCGTTTCCGGAAGATAACTTTAGTTGTAATGGTTTGAGCTGAGTTAAATTTGGCAGGTGGATTTAGTATGACAAAATACAGGATGGGTTCGATTTCCATTTCTAGCGGCCCATTTGCAGTATAGTTATGGCCCTTTATTTATGGGAATTTAGCCCAACTTTTCGTTTCCGGACGATAACTTTAGTTTGCTTTGACCGATTTATTTCAAATTTTCAGTTTTTTGTTTTTGACCACAAAATACAGCTCAAGTTCACTTTTGACCACAATCGCATATACCTTTCCAGAGTTATTCCCCTTGAATGATTGCAAATTTGTGGATTTTGTGGTTTCCGGATGATAACTTTAGATTGCCTTGACCGATTTTTTTCAAATTCTCAGATTTTGTTTTTGACCACAAAGCACACTTCATGTTCACCTTTGGCCATAATCACATGTACCGTTCCATAGTTATTCCCCTTGAATGATTGCAAATTTGTGAATTATGTGGTTTCTGGATGATAACTTTAGTTTGCCTTGACTAATTTGTTTCAAATTCTCAGATTTTGTTTATGACCACAAAGCACAGCTCAAGTTCACTTTCAGCCAAAATCGCATGTATCTTTCCAGAGTTATTCCTCTTGAATTTGTGTATTTTGTGTTTTCCGGATTATAACTTTAGTATGGCCTAACTGATTTTTTATACGCCTGTTGAAAAACCGTCGAATTATGGAATCAGTCTGTCTGTCTGTCCATTTGTCCATCTGTCGGTCTGTCTGTTCATCAACATTTGGTTTCCAGATGATAACTTTAGTATTTTTTTTTTATTGACTCCTAAACTTGGTATGTGGTTCAATCAAAACAAAAGACAGGTCAAGTTCGAATATGGGGTCAGTTCGAACTTCGAAGTTTCCCTGAATTATGGACCTTGTTGGACATAGAATGCATCAAATATTTGGTTTCCGGATGATAACTTTTATTATTTGTTTTCCGATTGGTTCCAAACTTGATATGTTGTTTAATCACAACAAAATACAGGTCAAGTTCGAATATGGGGTTGGTCCAAACAATTTTCACCCTCACCCTCATCCTTACCCCAACCCTTAAAAAATACAAAACGGGCGTATATTGTCCCGCTACTTGGTGCTCTTGTTGTACCTGACATTGTCCTTGTCTGAACACTTATTTTCTGGTATGTTGCAATCATTAAAACATAATTATCAGTAACAGCAACTTCACTGTCATGAAACATTCCAGGGGGTGCTTAATTAAGTTCCAGGTGTATAGATATATTTCACTTATACCCATACTTTTTGTTTTGTTTCTTATATTCAAAGCTTCAAAGGCATGTGATTTGAAACTTAACATGTCAAAACAGGCAAACAACTTTGTTATTTTCCTGAATTTTTTCCTTTATGGCAGGCTGGAAATTTCTGGGATTTTCCTGGGTATTTTGGGTGTGTTAACTTGTCTGCATTATGAATGAAAACAAGAAGTCAAACTTTTTTATTACAAATGTTGAATCTTTTAGCCCACAGACGAGAGAAAAAAACGTTATGAGGTTCATAAAATGAATTTAGTAAACCTGTAGCATAGGTTGTTTGATCAGTTTAGATGAAAATGAAAACTTTTCTTTGAAAAAGATATGATAGAGGGCATGACTATAAACTGAATAAGCATTAGAATTATCAGTAATTGGTTGTCTGTTCAGTACTTGACAATTTTCTGAATGTTTCTTGTTCATTATTACAGATTCAAGCTGTAATTTCACGGGTTGATTTCAAGATTTTAGAGAGTCGGCAGTTGAAGATATGTGCAACATGCTATGAGCTATCTGTATCATTAATGAGGGTTATTGAAATGGTGGTATGTATAGTACCAGAGGTGTTTACTGATTGGTCCAGACCATCAGCTGAATTGTTGTTGAGAAGACTGGTTCAGGTGTGTATCATGTGGTACTTTGATTCTTTTAACTGGTGAAGTACAAGATTATATTGGTTAGTCAAAATTTGTCTCTTAGATGTTGTTTACTTACAATTTACAGGCAAAACATCATTTTCTTGTAGCTGTATATAAAGTATGCATAAAGAATATGAGAACTTTATTGTGATGCCTGTATCTTTTTTAAAGCCTAAAATAGACCTCTCTTGTGGAAAATAGAATACAATCAAGCAATAATTCATGTTCCATGAAAAAGCACAAACGGCATAAGTAAAGTATTAGCCAATGGACTTCCTTGTTTAACTCAGACCCCCAATTAAAGATACATTACTTGTACTTTTTATGCCCTTTTCCCAGCATTTCTTGAATGGAATCTCCCCTTCATGGATGTTTTAGTGGTAACCTACTAGTCACATACTGAATGTTGAAATGTATTCTGTGGAAACCCTCTCTGAAATAGACCACTATTGTTAAAATTTCCCATTGCATGAACACAAAGTTCCAACTATATTTGAAGATGCCAGAAAATATGATTTATATGTTCCCTATGAAATCTTATCCTTTTTTAAACAATTAAAATAGATTCTTGTTGGAAATAAGTTAATATTCCCCCATGAATATGTTCCCTATGAGAAAATATCATGTAATAGTTGTTTATGGCATAACTTTAACAATAGTGACTGGATTTCGATTCTTTTTAGCATATGTCTCCACATCAAGTTCGGAAACCACTTCTATCTCACCCTATGTTAAAAAAAAAATATTGTGTTAAGCTTGTTTATGTAACAAGCATTACATAAACATATAGTTTATAGTAGTAATAGTAAGCGGATTTCAATTCTCTTTAGCATTTGTCTCTATAGCAACAATATCTGTGTTAAGTTCAGTAGCAACTGCTATCTGAAAATTATGGGAGTCATTGCTGTCTGTTAAAAAATATTTAGTTAAGCTTGTTTATTTGAATAACTTGAACAATATTAACCAGATTTCAATTCTTCCAGATTTTCAACATTTTTGGTTTGGAGCTTTATGTTATGGGTCCTGCTTGTGATTGGTTTTGAATATATTTGTTTGCGGGAAAGGGATTGGAATTGATTTGCGATACCTTTTTTGTTATAACTGATAGTATGTGGAACCCTGTTAATTGAAAAGCCACTTTACCAGTGAAAATTTTGTGAACAGGAGTATTCATTATATCTTGTTTGACAGATCTCATGGAGTTCTGTCAAACAAGATACAGTAGATTAATACCTGTAATGGAATGTACTGATGCAAAATGGTCTGTAAATGAGGGGAATTTGATGACTGCCACAGTATCAATCAAAATGGCGGCTTTCAAAGCATCACTTCAAGGTGAATGCGAGTCAAATTATTACTGGAAATGATCAATTTGTTCTAAATACGTATAATAGTATAATAAAAAGAAAATCTAGTGTTTTTCAGTGGATACCGTTCATTTCCGGCAATAATTCAACACATATTCACCTTGAATTGATACATGAAACCCACCAGCTGAATCAGATTGAAAGACGCTACCTGTTCCGAGTATCGATCAAATCACTTCCCCGTATCAATGCACATCAGCTGTTTACTTTCATGCTTCAATTCAAGGTTGAAATGAATGGAATTACAAAAGGAATGATAAGATTCTTATAAAAAGCGTATAATAAAAAGAAAATCTTGTGTTTTTGAGTGGATACCGAAAAATTATCTCACTCGTGACCAAGATAAATGGTTATTTTCGTTCGCGCTTAAATAAACTTGTCTCAGTCACTCACAAGATAATTTATGGTATCCACAAAACACTAGATATCCTCTATTTACTCCATTAATAGGCAATTTACTCTGTAACCTGTATGAAATTAACGGGTAAAATTCTGAAGGCATGGTAAGTGGCTTTGCATTTGCAAGTTACATTCAGTTAACAAGGTTTTTCAGATAAAAGATGTCCAATTAAGTGGGCTCCATTATACATGTATTTATTGTATTCAATTGTTGTTCAACTGTCTTATAGCTTGATACTTCAAAAGAGGTCCTCTTTTAACCCTTAAGGGCATGGACATTTGTCTTGAATTCCCACCATTCCACAGTCTCTACATGACTAATGGCTTAGCAGTGATTTCTAGTTAACCCTCATTGTGCAGAAGACATATATTCTTGGTTCAACACTGTACACAGCATAGCGGTAGAGTAGATGGAATAATCCGGCTTGTTTACTTGTCAAATTTCACCACATGTTACGATTGACCAATTAGAAAAATCGTAGTGTACAGCTGTGGACCGATGCTAAGAGATATTTAAATTCTCATTTCCAAATTAAAAAGCTTACGTTTCATTGGTTTTTAAACGAGGGTCTCATTTAAATCAAAAGTGAAAAGCACGTGCTTTTCATTAAATCAATATGGCTTCGTGTTTACCAAATTAGGAAAAGTTTTTCAATGAATTACTGAATGACAGTGATAGTGATGGTGATTTTGAAGATTTTGATTTAAATAGGTCCCAGAATTAGCAAAATGATTCTGATACAACCGACTCAGGTGATGAAAGTGATTTTTTTATTCGTAATTGGGAGACCGGTGACCAAAAAAACCTGACCTTGATTTCTTAGGTACAGCGGGCATTCAAACTAATTTACGACTTCCTGATGATCCAGAACCAGGTGATTTTTTCAACATTTTTCTATCACAGAAAATGACTTTAAAACAATGGCAGTTGAAACTAATAGGTATGCGACCAGCTTTTTGGAAAAAAATGCCCAAACAATAAAAGCAAACTCACATTTTTGACTTTGAAAAGAAACAATATGACAGGAAATGAAGTTTTTATGGGACTAATTATTGCGATGTATTATTCAACAGACGTTTCGGAATACTGGACTACAAAAGAAGTTAATGCGACCCCATTCTTTCCAAAATGTTTACCAAGGGATAGGTTTTGGCAGCTTATGTCATTTTTTCACCTGGCTGTTAATGAAAATCAGATTTGTCGTGCACTTCCTGGTTACAACCCACTTTTCAAACTTGGTTCGTTGTTCACAAACAGGATAAAAAAAATTTTGAACTGTTTACACTCCAAACCGGCAACTTTCTTTAATTGAATGTATGATACCATACAGGGGACACCTGCACTTTCATGTTTATAATCCAGACAAACCACATAAATATGAAATCAAAGCCTTCATGATATGTGATGCGACAAATGGTTACTGCACAAAATTTAAACTTTACACATGTAAAACTGACTTAGAATTAGATACAAGTGGAAATGGGGCTGCATATAACCTTGTTATGAACATGGTGAGGGACTATTTTGGCCAGGGTTATATTTTGTTCGTGGATAATTATTACAGTTCACCTAGATTGTTCTGGAACTTGTGGGAATTAGGGTGTGGAGCTACCAGAACTTTACAAGCATATCGAAAAGGTGTCCCACAAATTGTGAAAGATCAACCTGTAAACTAGAAAGGTGAAATATGTTACTCATAATAAACATTTACTTCTATTGAAATATCATGACCGACAAATTGTGCACCTCCTAACAACTGTAGACACGACTGAATTTATTCCAATGGGAAAAGTTGATCTTTGGACACAGCGTCTGATAAAAAAAAACCTGAGGTAATTGTGAATTATGACAAGTACATGGGTGGTGTGGAGCGGTCAGATCAAATCCTCAGCTATGCAACTTTTAATGCCAGGACACTGAAGTGGTGGAAAAGGGTCATCCTTTATGTATCATCTCTTGGCATCTTGAATGCGTATCTAATCTACAAATTTACAACGACTGACCGAGTCCCTATGTTTCAACACCAATTTCGCAGAAAATTAGTTCAATGTTTCGTCTCTTCAGTAAATAATGAAGATGTTCCTGGATTGTCAGGAAATCCTGCCGTCAGACCAAGGTCATCATTTGAACCTATTTTCAGACTGCAAGGCAAACATTTTTCTGAAAAAATTGTAGCATTGGGGGAAAAAAAAATATAAGCAGAGCCTGTCCTGTATGTCAACCTGCCGAACGTCGTGCACTTGAAAGAATAGGCGAGAAAAGAAAAAGGTTTGGGAGGGAATCATCTTATCAGAGTAACAAGTCTAAGAAAGCCTTTTGTGCAGAACCCTATTTTAGGCTTTATCATACATACAAGGACTTTGAACATGCATATTTTGCCACAAAAAATCTTGACGACTAATTTCAAACATTTACTTGCACATCTGTGCACACCTGTACAAGTGAATGCAATTCCAAGTTTATGTTTATTGTTCCTTGATGTTAGATGTTAAATATGACACAACATTTCAACTCACTGTTTGTGTAAATAAATTATTGTTGGTGTTTGGTTATAAATTCACAGTTGCATTACCTGAACTTACCTTTGAACTTACCTGTATCCTTGAGGTCAGGAACATGGCATTTGAGGGACATTTCACAAGAAAGGCAACAAGACATGACATGGTTTTATTGTAAAATTTAATCACATTAAAAAAGAATAACAAACAAGGTGAGCTTCAGGTCAATATTTTTCTACTGTACCAATGGCTCAAACTTAGCTGGTGCAAACTCCTGACTTTTAAGGGCCAAACACAAATTTTGAAACCCCCCCCCCAACCTTAAATGTTTGCATAAAAATCAAGGAATTTCAAGTCCTATCCGGTCCTCCATTCCTTTATACACTGCGCATATGCCACAAACAGGAAGTGACAGAAATTGGCACCAGCCATTATTCTTTTGTTTGACCCTATGTCAGTAACATCTACCTGGCTTCTGTGCTATAAAACTTATTTCTCAAGATGCCAGACACAGATCAATGAAGAAATTGGTGGATTTAATGTTTTTTACAGAATGTTGTAGAACATTGGTGTTTTGGAGCATTCAGGGCTGTAGCTTTTAATTTTTTAATGATAAAAATTATGTTTCCCATTTTCGGGATATACACCTGATACGTTCTTATGATATCACAAGTATTGTTTAATGTTCTACCAGGAACCCTCCTGTTAAGTTCCCTTTGGCATTTTTTAAGAGATTTATTTTTCAAAATTTCTTGGGAATTTGACGTTTTCGTCGGAATATTAGTTCTGCGTGCCCTCATGTTTATGTCCAGGTCGGGTCGACATCTGGGGATGTCTTCGTCTTACATCTTCTACCAGCTGCATTATTTATCTTCCGGGGAAGATTTATTTTTGCAGTTTGTAGTTTTATACACCGGTTACTGATTTCAAGCCGGTTTTATGTGCCTGTCTTGTTAGTTCCGGTTTGTTTTCTGATCATGTTTACTTTTTCTCAAAAGTTTGGGTAAGTACTGTGACAGTTTTCTGTAATACAGTTATAGTTTTAGTGTGTTGCATTACATGTTACACTCTATCCCGATGTTCTTGTCCTAGTTGTGGAGTGGTATAACCACACTTATGCTGTATCGGGGTGCCCTTGGGCTCATTAGGTTCCCTTGGAGTACTTGGGCTGTCATCTACATTTTTAGAAAATTGTATTTTTCTATAATGTTATTATATCCTATAATGTATAGTGTAGTTTTTAGCTCAACTTTGGCGAAGCCAAATTTGAGGTATTGTCATGGCCCGTCGTTCATCGCGCCGTCAACACGGCTCGGGCAAGACGCCGTATTTATGAACCGATCTTTATGAAACTTCTTCGGTACCTTTGTTATCACCCTGGGACGATAACAAATGTTTTGGGGTCCGTTCCGAAATTCAAGACTGCTGCCATTTTGTACAAAATTAGACACAATCAGATTTTTGTGGAGAACTTCCATATGAAAGCTCTGATTTGAATAATTTTTTGTATGAATGTTTAGTGCCATGGGATACCTCACATATAATACAGGTTTTTTTCTCGTGCGTAAATTATGTAAGTTAGACGAACTTTGATTTATTTAGTGTTACTTTCAGCACTATAACTGCAAATGCCAATATGGCTTGGGCTAGAGGCCGTATTTATGAACTGAACTTTACGAAACTTCTTGAGTGCCTTTGTTATCACTGTGGGATGAGAACATTGGTTTTGGGTGCGGTCCAAAATTCAAGATGGCCACCAGCAGCCATTTTGTACTTTAGTTAGTGCAATCAGTTTTTTGTACAGAACTTCTGAATGAAAGTTCTGATTTGAATAAATTTTTGTATGAATGCTTAGTAACATGGAATACATCACATATAATACAAGTTTTTTTCTCGTGCAGAAATTATGCAAATTAGATGAATTTTGATTTATTCAGTGCTTCTTATACACTGTAAGTGCACATGTCAATATGGCTAGGGCTGGAGGCTGTATTTATGAACCGATCTTCACAAAACTTCTTGGGTACCTTTGTTATCACCTTGGGACAAGAACAGGTGTTTTTGGGTGTGGTCCAAAATTCAAGATGGCTGCCGGCGGCCATTTTGTACCAAAATTAGTGTAATCAGTTTTTGTACAGAACTTCTGTGTGAAAGTTCTAATTTGAATAAATTTTTGTATGAATGTTTAGTAACATGGAATACATCACATATAATATGGGTTTTTTTTCTCAAGCAGAAATTATGCAGATTAGATAAACTTTGATTTATTCAGTGCTACTTATACACAGTAAGTGCATGTGTCAATATAGCTCGAGCTAGAGGCTGTATTTATGAACCAATCTTCACAAAACTTCTTGGGTGCCTTTGTTATCACGTTGGGATGTGAACAAGTGTTTCCGGGTGCGGTCCAAAATTCAGGATGGCTGCCAGTGGCCATTTTGTACCAAAATTAGATCCAATCAGTTTTTTGTTTGTATTTTACATGTCTTAACAAGTTGAGCTACAGTGTCATTGACACTTTCATTTGCACACAACTTCTATACAGCTCAGACTAGAGGCCATATTTATGAACCGATCTTTATGAAACTTCATGGGTACCTTTGTTATCACCATGGGACGAGAACGAGTGTTTTTGGGTGCGGTCCAAAATTCAAGATGGCCACCAGCAGCCATTTTGTACCCAAATTAGTGCAACCAGTTTTTTGTACAGAACTTCTGTATGAAAGTTCTGATTTGAATAAATTTTTGTAGGAATGTTTAGTAACATGGAATACATCACATATAATACAGGTTTTTTTTGCATGCAGAAATTATACAAATTAGATGAACTTTGATTTGTTCAGTGCTACTTGACACAGTAAGTGCACATGTCAGTACGGCTCCGGTTAGAGGCTGTATTTATGAACTGATCTTCACGAAACTTCTTGGGGTACCTTTGTTATCACCTTGTGACAGGAACAAATGTTTTTGGATGCCTTTGTTATCACTGTGCTATGAGAACAAATATTTTCAGGTTCAGTCAGCCCCACTCTGGGACTCAAAGTTTTCTTTTCTAGTTTAGAATCTAACTGTCACCTCACCTTTACAATACTTTACCTATATATTTGTTACAGGCTACGGACAGCTTTTCGTACAGACAGTTACAATACTTTACATGTACCTTTGTTATCAGGTCATTACCTAGATGTTTGTCATTGCTGTGTCACATACTATACATGTACATGTCTTAAACAAGTTGAGCTACAATGTCATTGACACTTTCATTTATACATTTTAGGGAGTATTGATGGCTTATATTTTTTCCTATTTTCTTGTATGTCATAGTGACCTACGATGAAGAATCATACCTCGTGTGGGTCTAATAGGTCCTCTTCTGATCTACAGGCCTGCTGGGTTTGTAGCCATTGCACATTTTCTAATTCTTTTGCAAGGTGTGAATATTGGATAGACGTTCTAGAAGGGTGTCAACATATGTTGTAGGTGGCAAAATGGAACTGGCACCGTGGGATAATCATTTCTTTTTAGTTTCTTTTTTCAGAGGAACAAGAATATGGTTATGGTTCATCGACTCCTGTTTATTTTGTGCTGCCGTTGTAACACTCGTATGAGCAAACAGAGCTAGCTGTAAGGTACTCATGATTATAAAGCAGGAACTTGAGGCCTCTAGTTAATGCTCTTAATTCTCTTTCGGCAGCTAGCTCGATTGGTGTAGCAGTTCTCCAGTTAGAGCCGGGACGCCAGATAGGCCTGTTGCGTTCAAGGAGAGTGTAGAAGTGGGTTGAGCGAGCACCTTAAAATATAAAGCTCACCCAGTGACAACAGCATGGAAAGGGCAGAAGCTGGTTCGTTTTTCATTTGGGATGCTCGGGGTTGAGCTGGAGAGCCCTCTCCACCCCGATAACAGTCAGCATTTACTGTTGCAAGTGTAGTTAGTCAAGGCATTCATTCGTCGGCTGTTTGGCTTCCTCCTCATTTGTCACGCAGGCAATGCATAGTAGAACGCAAGCAAATATTTTTATACAACAACCAATGGCCCAGACTAGTGCTAACTCAAAAAATTAATCCAGGGCCAAACACAAATTTTGCCCCCATTCTCCAAAATTTGCATGCAGAACCAAAAAATTCAAGTCCTATCTGGTCCTCCATACTTTTGAGATCTGCACATGCGCAGTATCCAGGAAGGTACCAAAATTGGCACAAAACATCATTCTGTGTTTGGCCCTAAAGTCAGCAACAATGAGCAGACATCTGTGTTTTTAAATCTCCTTTTTTGAGGATGCCAGACACAAATCAATGGTAAAATTGGTGGATCCAAGCACATAAAAGGATGATGGAAGTGAACAACAGTGGTTAGGAACGTTCAGGGCTGTAACTTTATCATTTTTATAAAAATTATTTCATGTTTCCCAATTTCGGGACATGTGCCTGACGTCATCATTCTTGCTAATGATTTATCCACTGTTTATTAGGTGTCCCTTTCCTATCCTTCCTTGAAGCCCTCCTGTTAAACTTCCAACTTTTTGGCATATTTTTATTGAAATTTTTTATTAAATTTATTGGGAGTTTAACGTGTATTACAGAATGTTTATTCTGTTTATCCTCATGGTTACGTCCTCACCCTAGGGGTGTTCGGTTGCTTGGGTCATGCATCTTCTATCCGGTGTATCTTTATTTTTTCGTTTGAAGATCTTGCTTTACATCTGGTAGCTTTAAAAATCTGTTACTGACTTTGGCCTTTTTTCTGTGCCTGATGTCTTGTTTCCGGTTTTTTCCTTGACGTTCTTTACATTGACAACGTCCTTAAATATATGTAGTATTTAGTTATTATTACTGTAGGATTGTTGTAAGATATATTATTTAATATTCCGGTAGCATAGCAATAGTTTGGGGAATTTTGTCCACACTTAGGCTCTATAGGGATACCCTTGGGCTCTTCATGTTCCCTTTGGGAACTTGGGCTTTTGTCAAAAAAATTTCGAAAATTTTTTTTAATTTAATTTTTCGATTTTAAATTTGATTGTTGATTGTTATGTATCTTTATCACATATTTATTGTGGAGTTTGTGGGAGTACGATCGACTTAGTTTTGATTAATCATGAAAGCTTATTGCTCAAAGTGCAAGGCTAGGAAGTCTTCTTCAGATTTACATACATGTTGCCTTGCCTGTAGTCGATGTACTCCTATGAATTCTTGTCCTACATGTGTTGATTGGAATGACAAATGTTGGATGTGGGTGTCACGGTACTTTGTTAGAGGTGAGAGGCTGATGCAGGTACTCTTGCCATAAGGTCATTCAAGTTTTTCAGTTTCTTTTTCAGAGGAACAAGAACATAGTGATGGTAATGTGACACCTACCAAAAGTGTGCTACCGTCATCGCGCTCTGATGAGCAAACAGAGCTAGCTGCTAAGGTGCTCTTGAATGGTAGGCAAGGGATAAGGCCACTGGGTGGTGGACTTAATCCTTTGCCAGCAGCTAGCTTGACCAGTGAAGTGATTATTCCGTCTGAGGGAGCCTTGACACCGGGTGTGTCCGTTGCAGTCGAAGGAAGTGTAGTGGGTAGAGCGAGCACCTTAAAAACAAAACATGCTCACCCAGCAACGACGGAACTAGGAAGGAAGCCAGCAAGTTTCTTGTTGGGAGGCTCGGCGAGGTCTGAAAAGGCAGCGAGCGGAGAGGTCCCTCTCTAACTCAACAACATCCGGGGCCAAATGTTGTTAGGAAAAACTTGCATGGGCCAGAGCATATGCCCACACCTGCTGCTCGGGGCACTCCGTCTAGACTGCAGCCGGCCTCGGCTACAGTCATGGCTTCTTCCGCTATGATCATTACCCACACACGACCGCATCCTAGCTTTCCGACTTTGGATATCCAGCCTGCTGCATGAAGAAAGAGCCACTCTTTGCCCATGAAGTCGGACCATCCAGTAGCTAGGGAGCCACATCCTCGATCATCGAGCATTTTGGAGAAGAGATCCATTTCTGGAATGCCATCCCAGGAGCAGCGAGCGGCTGTGAAACAGAAAACGCTGCTCCTCAGGCCTCGATGACTGATTTGCTGTCGCAGATTGCGCAGCTTATCGCAGCCTCCCAGCAAGTGTGGGAGCAGCCTCCCCCAGACTTCGAACCAGAGCGTTCAGACGGTGGTGGGTTGGTCCAGACGTCTGTTTGCGCAGATGTATTGGACCGAGATTCTCAACTGATGCACTCGGTTGGTGAAAGGGATAAGGAAGAGGATTACCCTTCTCTTTCGGAACAATACATATTTGCGATGGATTTTATCCATCAATACTACCCTGAGTTTGTTTCACCGAATCAGCAAGCTGCGGCGAGAGAAACCACTAGCATCTCTAAACGCCGACTTTATACGGAGGAAGGAAGAAGTTTTTTCTTTCCCTGTTCAGTCTAGGCAGGTGTCGCAGGCCTTCGGCCGTGTAGACAATGCCATATTGAACATCTCAAGTGCGAGGAAAAGAGGCAGTTTCTTGTCAACATCTTCCATAAATATACCATATCCTTGGACCACATTCATTTAAGACGGTTAGAGAAGATGTGCTGAGAGCTCCACTGTGTTTGGATGAGCTGGCCGGGTATGTAGATATATCCTTACCTGCATCATTCAGTATTCACTCAGATGTAATGGAAACTGCAATTTCATCGAATAGAGCGAATTTGGACGCAATGTCCTACGCAAATAACCTTACCAGAGCTATGGTGCAATGTCTCAACGGGAAGGAATTTGAGGACATGTGTACCTCGCTTAGAGTTCTTTCCAGGGCAAGCAACTATGTCATGTATAACTCCGCCCTGACAGTGGCTAGTCTGGAGTTAGTTAGACTTGATGCTGCCATTGCGTCGTCATCACTTATAGATGACAAGGTGAAAGGCTCTCTCTGGGTCACTCTAGTCTCCGGACATACTATCTTTGACAACAAGCTTTCGTTAGAATACGAACAAGCTACAAAGAAAGCAACCAGTGCTCTGCTATTGAAGTTGGCGTCTCAACAACCCGCTTCAGCAGACTGGAGTTAGGGAGGACGTTCCAGATCAAAATCATCAAAAGGGAACTCCTCGCGAGGGTACAAGAAACCCTCATACAGTTACTCTGGAGGTCAATATAGCGACTTGGGAAAGGGGCGTAAGTCTGATCGGGACTATCAGCCTGACGCCTCTAAGCTGACGTGGCGAGGATCTTCGCAGGGATGACGTAGTTTCTCCTCCCGTAAGCCTCGCAAGTCCTACAGGTGGTGTTCAAGACCTCTGTTGCTTGCCAGTTGGCGGAAGGTTATCAAACTTTGCGAGAAACTGGATAGCAGTCATGGAAGATCTCCCACTAACGAAATGTCCACATTGGACAAATCTTCCAGCAGATCCTTTCAAAAGAGAGTCTCTCCTAGCAGAGGTACAGGTTCTCTTATTAAAGGAAGCAATAGAGGTCATCGAGAATAAAAATTTTCAGGGTTTATACAGTCACCTGTTCCTCATACCAAAGCCAGATGGCTCATTCTGAACAGTAATAGACTTGAGCTGGTTAAACAAGCTTATTGTGGCTCCAAAGTTCTATATGGAGACCATTCTGTCTGTAAGAGCGAGCATTCAAGTGAACAACTATGCAGTAAGCATAGATCTAAAGGATGCTTACTTTCATGTCTTGGTACATCTGGCATTCAAAAAGTACTTGCTGTTTGCCGTACAAGGGAAGGTTTTTCAGTTCAGAGCAATGTGCTTTGGTCTGAACCTGGCTCCCTGGGAATTCACTCGAATGATGAACTCGGTAATGTCATACTTCCAAGCTTATTCGTCTGCAGTAATGACAACTTACTTGGATGACATTCTGCAGAGATACGGCAACAGAAGTATACTTCAGAACGATGTTCAGAGTCTGCTTCTATTAGTCCGACATCTCTCTTTTATCGTAATCAAGTAAAAGTCAGATCTAGCTCCGTCCAAGTCATTCACCCACTTGGGAATGAGCTTCGAGACTCACAACATTCTGGTTCATCTGCCGTTAACCAGAGCGAAATTAGTTATTATGCTCGCTTTTGTCTACAATCAGACGCCTTAACAGCAAGGGAATTCATACGACTGATGGGGCTGTGTGGACCGGCTGCAGATCTTATTCTGATGGGCCGTCTGTGCACGTGTCCCCTCTAGACATTCTTTACTCAAAACTGGAGTGTGAAGACGCATTCACTCGAAACCAGTATTGTTTTAATTGACCTAGTAAAACAAAAGGTTCAGATTTGGGCAGATCTTCAATGGTTAACTCAGAGAGTTCCGCTGCGACTGCAGGCTCCGGCTTTCACAATTATGATGGACGCGAGTCAGATGGGCTGGGGCTCAACCTAAAGTCCCGCAGACTTGAAGTGTCAGGGTCTTTGGGACTCTCAGTTCCTAGAGAAGCACATAAACATCAAGGAGATGATGGCTTGCACTTCAACATTGGATCTGCCTAATTGCGAACGTCCACATCCAAATTCTGTTGGACAATTTGACAGAATTTGCTTACCTCAGGAACCAAGGTGGCACTCATTCGATTCCATTATGCGAAGTTAACGGAGAGGATTCTATATGTCATGAATCAAGGTGTTCATCTCTCTGTCAATAATATACCGGGTCATCTGAACATACTAGAAGACTTAGTCTCTCGGAAAGGTCGCATGTTGTCATCGGAATGGATTCTCAACAAGCGAATATTCAGACAGATTTGCTACCAGTGGGATCGTCCCATGATAGATCTTTTTGCGACACACCTGAACAATCAGTTACCAACATTTGTGTTGCCATGTCCAGATCCTAGTGTATACACAGTAGACGCTTTGTGAATTTTATGGGACGGAATGATAGGCTATGCATATCCTCCAACTCTGTTGATTCAACCGATTCTGTTAAAGGTCAAACAGTCTCATTGCAAAATTCTGCTAGTAGCACCTCTGCCATCACAGAAACTTAGGATCGGTCTTCTCAGGTGTCTGTTATGGGACATTCCCCGGAAGCTTCCTCCACGAGAGGACCTTGTTTATCAGGAGAAGTCACCTGCACTGCATCACAACCCGGAAGGTCTCAACCTTCACGTATTTCCGTTGTGCGGTCCTTCTTGCCAGGGAAACAGTTTACAGGACCCGCAGTGGATGCAATTTCTAACTGCAGGAGATCCTCCTCTTCGTTGAACTATGCAGCGAAGTGGAGGGTTTTCTTCCGTTGGTGTAAGGATCAGTTGATAGACATATACAATCCATCCATACCAAATATTACTGATTTCCAGGTCTACTTGTTTGACGATCTCAAACTGCAGCCTGTCACTATTAAGGGCTATAGGTCTGTGTTATCAGATACTTACACTCATCATGATAACTTGGCTATTGGATCAAATACTTCATTATCCAAGCTAGTTAGAAATTTTTTGGTCAGTAGACCTAGAACACTCAGATTAATTCTGAAGTGGAATTTGGCTTGGGTTTTGTTGAAGCTCAAAGAAGCTCCTTTTGAGCCGTTGGATGCCATAATTCTTTACCTATAAAATGGCGTTTCTCTTAGCCTGTGCATCTGCTAAAATGCCTATGAAAATCTATCTTCGGATCAACGTTCTGTTAATAAGATATCAGTGCACAAGGTTAGAGCTCTGTCTACTTCTTGGACTTATTCCAACAGTATAGCCATTACTGATCTCATAAAGACTGTGTACTGGACACAGCCCTCTTCATTTACCAAGTTTTACCTGAGAAATTTAGAGTCCATCTCTGGTGACGTTAGATCTTTGGGCCCTCTTTCTGTTGCTCAGAATGTCATCCACTAATGGTTACATCTATAAGGTCTTTAGGCAACCCGTCCCAGCACTGGCACTGTTTCGCTGCCCTCTTCGTTCTGAGGAAGTTTACCTCAGGACAAGGGGAAGGGGGGGGGGGGAGGGGGGAGGCGGAGGGATGTTTTTTTTCCCTTATGATCATCTGGCTTTATAGTAAAAAGCAAGGGAATACCTCCTCCAGAGTCAGTAGTTCTGAGTCAGTGCTGGGATGGTTTTAATGTGTAGCTCGGTGTGAAGCAGTAACTACCTCATTTATGTATGGTTTTTAAAGTGTAGCTCACTGTGAAGCATTTGTATATGTCACGTGTCAAATGGGCGTTAATATACAATCCTCGGACACACTTTTAAATGAGTATAAAGAGTCTCATTCTCTGGACTATCTTTATATATTGGTTTTCCTTCACTGATTTCGCATAACGGGTTATGCTGACATTAAATGGAGAATTATATATTATGTTATGCTCAATTACATTGTTGGTGTTATTCCTTTCTCTTTTCTAGTAAAGAGGAAAGACATGTATAATTCCTATCTTCTCCCATGCACCTGTAGGAGCTATCCTTTAATGAAGTGATTGAGAGATTGGATTTTCCTTCAAGTTCTAGACCCTCAAGCCTTTTTATGATTCATGGGCCATTGGTTGTATAAAAATATGATAAATTTTAAGTAATTTGTATATTTTTATACTGTAACCAATGACCCAGCTTAACTGGTGCTAACCCAAAAATATCTAGGGCCAAACACAAATTTTGCCCCCAATCCCCCAAATTTGCATGCAAAACCGAAAATTTGGAAGTCCTATCTGGCCCTCCATACATTTTACCCTCCACGTATGCGCAGACTCCAGGATGTTACCGAATCTGGCGCCAAATAAATCATTCTTTGTTTGGCCCTTGTCAGATAACAACAAACTGATATTTGTGCTTTTTAATCTCAATTAATAATGATGCACAAATCAAAGGTTAAATTGGTGGATCCAAAGACAGACCTGGATGAAGGAAGGAAGAAACGGTGGTTTGATACGTTCAGGGCTGTAATTTTTTATTATTTAGTAAAATTAGTTCATGTTCCCTAATTTTGGGACATGAGCCTGACGTTATCTCTGATTGATTATGATCTATCCACTGTTTATTTAGTATTCCTTCCCTGCCTTCCTGTGATCCCCCCAGTTAAGCTCCCAAGCTTTTTGGCTTGTTTTAATAAAGATTTTTTATAAAATTTATTGGGAGTTTAACATTTTATGCAGAAAATTATTCTGTACATCTCCAGAGTTACATTCTCGTACTTAGGGTGTTTGGGCGTTTTGTTCATGCATCTTACATCCAATGTATCGTTTTTTCTTCTAAGGAAGATCTTGCTTTACATCAGATAGTCTTGTTTCTGTTACTGACTTTGGGCCATGTTGCTTGGGGTCTTGATTCCGGTGTTTTGTTTACATCTTTAGGTAGCTTCCTATTTTTATTTAGGAACAACAGTTGTAGGTAACATTAAATATTCTGATAGTGTGGTAGTTAATATTTTTATACTGTACCAATGACCCAGACTTAGCTGGTGCTAACTCTTAATTATTCAGGGCCAAACACAAATTTTGCCCCCCTCCAATCCCCCAAATTTGCATCAAAAACTGAAAATTAGATGTCCTAGGAGGTCCTCCATACTTTTACTCCACTGCGCATGCGCAGTGTCAAGGAGGTCTCGAAATTGGCATAAATGATACCAGACACATGATTATGAGAGAAATGGTGGGTATAAGGAGGAAATAGAAGGAGGAGAGGAAAAACAGTGGAAAGAAATATTCAGGGCTGTAACTTGTAATTATTTTACGAAATTATTTCATGCTGCCTATTTTGAGGCATGGCCCTGTTGTCATTCTTACTATTAATGTTCCATTGTTTGATCAGTGTTTCCTCTCTCCCTGTCCTTTATTCCCCCTAGCTATTCTCCTATGCTTTTGGCTTATTTTTAGCTCAACTTGACAAAGTCAAGCTGAGCTATTGCCATCACTTATCGTCCGTCGGCGTACGTACGTACGTCCATAATTTCCTTTAGCACACCTCACAGGTCGCATTTATGATCAGATTGCTTTGAAACTTGGCATGCTTGTTTTGGGTGACCTCTAGATGGGAGCTTTCGATTTTCTTCCATTTTCGTCAAAAAATGATGCCGTGGCCAACGTTCTTAGAACTTTGTTTTGTCAGACCTCAATATTTCCCTTTGGCACACCATACAGGGCACATTTATGATCGGATTACTTTCAAACCTGGCATGCTTGTTTGGGGTGACCTCTAGATCGGAGCTATCGATTTTCTTCCATTTCCATCTGTCAAAATATGTTGCCACTGGCAACGATCTTTGAACTTAGTCAGGCATCAATATATTCCTTTGGCATGCCATAAAGGGCACATTTATGATCAGATCGGTTTGAAACTTTGTATGCTTGTTTGGGGTTTCCTCTAGATTGGAGCTATCGAATTTCGTCAAAAAATGTTACCACTGGCAATGACCTTCGATGAACTTAGTAAAAACTTAGTGCAGTTAAGCATCAATATTTCCCTTTGACACACCCTGCAGGGCACATTTATGATTGGATCGCTTGCAAACTCGGTGTGCTTGTGTGGGGTGACGTCTATATGGGAGCTGTCGATTTTCTTCCATTTCTGTCAAAAAATGTTGACGCTGACCTTTGAACTTAGTTTAGTCAGAGCTCAATATTTCCCCTTGACACACCCTTTAGAGCACATTTATAATTGGATCACTTTGAAACTTTGTATGTGTGTTCGAGGAGACCTTTATATGTGAGCTAGTGCTCTTTTTGCATTTCCATAAGAAGTTATTGTCGTTATCACCAGCCTTTGAACTTACTGCATTTGTGCATCAACTTATCCCTTTTGCACTCTCTGCAGGGTCTTTTTATGAATTTCCATAAAAAAAAACCCAAAACCATTGCCATAAGCAATGACCTTCTACTTAGTGCATTTGTGCATTAACATCTTCCTTTGGCATGCCTCCGAGGGCACATTCATTATCAGGTTGTTTTGAAACTTTGTAAGCTTATGCAGGGTGACAAAGATAGGAGCTATTGATTTTCTTTTCATTTCCATCAAAAACTGTTGCTGTTAGCAACAACCTTTGAATTTATTGCATTTGTGCATCAACATTCTTTGACATGGCCTGCAGGTCACGTTTATCATAGGATTGTTTTTGAACTTGGTGTGCTCATTAGGCAAGACCTTTAGATAAGAGGTATTGATTAGCATTCATTTCTGTGAAAAAAAGTTGCCATTTACAATAACCTCTGAACATACTGCATTTGTGTATCAACATTCTTCCTTTAGCCAGTCTTTCAGTTTTCATTTAAAAATGCATAGATTACTCTGACGTTATGCACACACAATGCTGTTATGTTGAAATTTCATCAAATAACATTGGTACCAAGGATCTTCAATTTTGCCATTTCATTTATAACTTAACAAGTTCAAGTTTGTCAAGTTGAGCTACAGTGTCATTGACACTTTCATTTGTAATGTTTATTACTAAAATTTCTTGGGAGTTTTGGCTTGGAAACAGAATTATTTTCTGTTTTTTCCCCATGTTTACATCCTCACCCTTGGGTGTTTGGGCGTTTTGGTCTGCATCTACCATCTGATGTTCTACAGTTTCTTCTTGGGAAGTCTCTGTTTTGCATCAGATAGTGTTTAAATTGGATACTGATTTCGGACCATGTTTACCAGTGCCTGGAGTCATGTTTCTGGTTTGTTTACACTTTTTGTTTAGGTTAACAACAGTTACTTCTGATAGTGATTACTTGTCTTCTGCTTAGTTTAGTTCATAGCAAGATACATTAATATTGTCCGTAAGTGTTACATTAATTTTTCAAAATGATTTAAAATTTTTGTCCACACTTAGGCTTTTTTGGGATCCAAATTTTTTTTTCTTTTTGAATGATTTTTTCGTAATGTTATAATGGATTATTTTATTATGTATCTTTGTTTTCAAGGTATAGTGCGAGTACTATGACTGTTTACTTTTTTCACTATGAAAGATTATTGTTCAGATTGTAATGGGAGGAAATCTTCCTCTGATTCTCATGATTTCTGTATTAATTGTAGTCAATGTACTCGCACTAACCCTTGTTCAGTGTGTATCAATTGGGATGACAAACGTTGGAGACGTGTGTCACGGTATGTTGTTAGTGGGGAGAGGACCATTCTGGTCCTCTCTCTGCAAGGTCACTCTAGTTTTTCACTCTCTTTTTCAGAGGAACAAGAACAGGATGATGTTTCCATGATGTCGTCCAAGAGTGTGCTTCCGTCGTCACAATCAAATGAAGAGCTAGCGGCAAAAGTGCTCATGCAGAAACGCCAATTGCCGAGGAGGCCCCAAATAGGGTCGACGGCATTGACGTCTGCTAGCTCGCCCGGTGTCGCGACCATTCACTGAATGGCTCAGCACCCAGGTCCGTCCGTTGCGGTCCAGGAAGGAGATTTGGGTGTTTTGAGCATTATAAACATACCACATGCACACCCAGTGACGACGGAACAGAGGATGGGATGAAGGAAGCCTTTTAGTCCGGTTCCTAGCTCGTCCAGCTCTGCACGGGCTGCGAGCGAGAGAGGTCCCTCTCTCGTACAACAACATCGTTTTCCGGATGTTGTGGTACATAACGTTCCTCAGTTGGAGCATACGTCCACCCCTCGGGATGCTCCAGTATATAGACAGTCCGGCGAGACTGCTCATACGGCTTCCTCGTCCTCACGGCAGCACACACGACCGCACCTTGGCTATGTAACCAGCGATATCCAGCCAGCATCGCCGTCGAGGGATTCCACGGCGACCAGGTCACGCCATTCGGTAGCCAGGGATACGAGGCCTTCATCCTCCAGACGTTCGCATAAAAGAAGTATGCAGGAGTCAACGTCCAGGGAGCTTCCGGCGGCTAAATCTCATAAGACCGCAGCTCCACAGGCCTCCATAACGGACGTGCTATCACAGATAGCACAGATCATCACAGCATACCAGCATGCGGCCGCAACTCTGTCGGAACAGGAATTATCAGATGATGCTGGATCAGGTACGGACGACCAAGACTTACAAGTGGTCCGACAGGATGGCGAAAGGGATTCGGAGGAATTGGATTTTTCCCTTTCGGAACAACACAAAATTGCCGTAGAGTTCATCCGGCATTACCTTCCTGATGTTGTTCCTACGGACCAAAATGCTGCGCAGCCAGATAGAAGGCTTACAGCGCCACTGGACCCTGAATTCTTCAGTCAGTTTAGGGACTCCATCCCTGAGTTTCCGTCCCAGTCCAGAAATGTCTCATGGAATTTGAACTTTTGAATGACACTATTAGTAAACTTGCTACCAAAACAGGCAAGTCAGCCTTCCTACCGGCAAGTACTCTTCATCTGCCTTTCATCAATCCAAAGAATAGATTTGAAACGGCAGGACAGGGCATTCAGAGAGTTCCTCTGCGTCTAGATGACCAGGCCGAAGACCTTGAATTATCCATGCCGTCGTCTATGTCAATTCCTAACACGACATTGGAAACGATAATATCGTCTAATAGAGCTAATTTAGACGCACGCACTTTCATACGCAGATCACCTTACCAGAGCGTTTTAATAACGCCTTGAGGGACAAGAGTTCCAGGATGTACAAACCTCCTTAAGAGTTCTGTCGAGGGCCATAGCTTTCTCCACATATAACTCCGTCCTTTCAGTGGCAAATCTGGAGTTAGACGTGACGGGGCCCAAGCTACATCCACATGCGTGGATAGTAAGGTGAAAAACTCTCTCAGAGTCGCTCCAGTCTCCGGAGAGCTTCTCTTCGGCGGCAAGCTTTCAGCAATTCTTCAGACTCTCTTCTATTTAAATCCGCTTCCAAAAAGTTGGAGCCAGCAGAGAAGAGTAGGCCAGGCACTTCTGGGATGAGTACATCCGGGGGAAGTTCCTATAGAGGTTCGTACGCATCCTCCAGGTCTTACTCTAGAGACCGTCAAGGTAGAGACTCTAATAGGAGCCGTAAAGTTTGTCAAAACAACCGGTCAGATGCCCCTAGGTGGTCGGGGTGAGGTGCGGGCCATGGAGGACATGGTTTCTCCTTCCGCAAGCCTCGCAGATCCAAGAGGTGATGGTTTAAACCTCTGTCGCATTCCAGTGGGCAGAAGGCTGTCGAGTTTCTCAAACAATTGGGAATTAATTACGGAGGACCCTTGGGTTCAAGGGGTTATATCGGAAGGACTGAAACTGTCTTTCAAAGGAAAACCTCCGTTAACTCGAAGTCCAAGGTGGACTCAGTTTCCATCAAATCAGCAGAAAAGAGCCTCGGTTCTATCAGAAGTCCAGACTCTTTTAGGGAAGAATGCAGTAGAGGTCGTAGAAAACCAGGAATCTCCAGGTTTCTACAGCCATCTTTTTCTGGTTCCGAAACCAGACGGCTCGTTCCGTCCAGTCATAGATCTGAGCTGGATAAACAAGCTGGTCGTGGCTCCAAAATTCTATATGGAGACCATTCGATCGGTCAGAGCGAGCATTTGACTGAACGTCTATGCCGCCAGCATAGATCTCAAGGATGCATACTTTCATGTCATGGTACGTCCGGCATTCGGAAAGTATCTTTGCTTCGCTGTCCTAGGAGTCGTATATCAGTTCCAAGTGATGTGCTTCGGTCTGAATGTAGCGCCCTGGGCTTTCACTCGAATAATGAACTCGGTAATCACTCATTTCCGAGCTTATTCGTCTGCGGTAACGTCGGCCTACCTGGACGATATTCTTCAGAGGTACGGCAATGAGTTTACGCTTCAGAACGATGTGCAGAATCTGCTTCTGTTGCTCCGACGTCTCGGTTTCATAGTAAACGAGGAGAAGTCGGATCTGGTACCATCCAAGTCGTTCACCCACCTGGGGATGAGCTTCGAGATGCACAACAAGCTCGTTCGTCTGCCGTTAACCAGAGCAAAGTTAATCAGTTGTTACGCTCGCTATTGTCTTCACTCAGACAAGGTTATAGCGAGAGAATTCATGAGACTGATAGGTCTGTGCAGAGCTGCCGTGGATCTCATTCCAATGGGGCGGCTATGCACTCGTCCTCTCCAAATCTTTCTGACTCGGAATTGGAGGGCGAAGACTCATTCGCTCGATACGGACATCCTCTTGTCAAACCAAGTGAACCAAGAGATTCAGACTTGGGCAGACATTCAGTGGTTAACTCAGGGAGTTCCATTGCAATTGCAGGATCCGAGTTTTACAATTATGACGGATGCCAGTCAAACAGGTTGGGGCGCGACACTGACCCCATCGGATTCGAGGTGCCAGGGTTTTTGGGATCCGCAGTTTTTAAGCAAGCACATAAACATCAAAGAAATGATGTCAATTTGGCTTGCGTTACGTCATTGGATGGACGTTATTCAGAATGCACACATGCAAATTCTATCCGACAATACGACGGTGGTAGCGTATATTCGGAATCAGGGAGGCACTCATTCCATTCCGTTGTTCAAGCTAACGGAAAGAATCCTTCTGTTTGTACTAGAACATCAGGTTCTCCTATCGGTCCGTCATATTCCGGATCGTCTGAATGTGTTAGCAGACTCCCTTTCACGGAGGGGTCACCTGTTGCTGTCAGAATGGACTCTCAACAAATGAGTATTCAATCAGATTTGCTACCAATGGGAACGGCCAATAATAGACTTGTTTACGACGCATCTCAACAATCAGTTGCAGACGTATGTGTCGCCATGTCCGGATCCTCGAACGTTTGCAGTAGACGCTCTATTGATCTCGTGGGACGGAATAATAGGATATGCGTATCCTCCAGCGCCGTTGATTCAGCAGATATTGCTCAAAATAAAACAATCACAATGCAAGATTCTGTTGGTAGCATCTCTGTCTCCACAGAGACCGTGGATAAATCTACTCAGGTGTCTGTTGTGGGACATACCGCAGAAGCTTCCTCCATGGGAGGATATTCTTTCGCAGGGGAAATCGTGCACTCTCCATCACAATCCGCAAGGTCTCAACCTTCACGTATTTCCATTGTGCGGTTCTTCTTTCATGGCAAGCATTTTGCAGGATGAGCAGTGGACACGATTTCTAACTGTAGGAAGACCTCCTCTTCACTAAATTATGCTGCTAAATGGAAGGTTTTTCGTCAGTGGTGTAAGGATCATTCTGTAGATATTTATGATCCCTCCATTTCTGACACTGCAAATTTTCTGGTCTACTTCTTTGATGAGATCAAACTGCAGCCTCTTACCATTAAGGGTTATAGGTCTATGTTATCCAATACCTATGCACACCATGATGCATTAATGATTGGATCTGATGTCTCTTTATCTAAATTAGTAAGTAACTTTTCGATAAATAGACCTAGAACCCTTAGATTAATTCCTAAGTGGAATTTAGCTTGGGTTCTTCTTTAGCTAAAAGAAGCACCATTTGAGCCTCTTGACAAAGTGGACTTCAAATTCTTAACTAATAAGACAGCTTTTCTCTTAGCCTTCTTTTCTGCTAGAAGAGTTAGCGAGCTTCATGCACTATCTGTGGATGATTCTCACTATCGTAGCATCGGTAATACTATTACTTTTACTACCAATGTTGGATTTTTGGCCAAGAATCAGGCTCCTAATAAGTATCCGGAACCTATTGTTATTAAGGCCCTTCTGTCTTCTGACGGGCGCAGGCCTTTACTCTGTCCTGTTAGAGCAATACGTATTTATAAACGTAGATCTGAGTTTATCAGAAAGGGATGAAAACGTTTCTTTCTGTCCTTGCTGCCTAATAGAAGGGACATCACGGTCCATTCTATTTCAAGGTGGATTCAATTGACTATTCGTACTGCTTATGAAAAATTATCTTCAACTCAGCAGTCTGTGCTTAAGATTTCAGCTCATGAAGTAAGAGCTCTATCAACATCTTTGGCTTATGCTAATAGTGTTGCTATTACAGATTTAATGAAGGCTGCATATTGGTCTCAGCCTTCCACTTTCACGAATTTTTATCTTAGAAATATTGAGTCCATTTCTGGAGATCTACATTGTTTAGGTCCATTATCAGTTGCTCAGAATATCGTCCACTAAACAGTTGCAACTATAGTTATGTAGGCTTTCTGTTCCGGCAGAGACTCTGCCCTGCTGCTCGCATCGCTCTGGGGTTTTTGACCTAGGGCGAGGGGAAGGGGGGTGGGGAGGGGGGCAGATGTTCCCTTAAGTCACCTGCTTTATAGTGAAAAGCAAGGGAATACCTCCCCTGGAGTCGCCCATCCTTTGTCCGTTTGTCCATCCGGCATCCGTATCCATTTCTTTGGCATTCGATAACTTGAAAAATATTGCTTGTTTTGTCAAGTTACTTTATATTTGTGTTCAGGTTACTGATGTGCCGAGCTGTATAGTTTTTGGTGTAAATCGGATAATTTGATCCTGAGATGTTAACCCCTTATCCTTCAAATTGAAAATACCTCCTATCCCTTCGGCATTCGATAACTTGAAAAATATTGCTTGGATTGTCTAGTTACTTTATATTTGTGTTCAGGCTACTGATTTGCCGAGCTGTATAGTTTTTGGTGTAAATCTGATAATTTGATCCTGAGATATTAACCCTTTATCCTTCAAATTGAAAATTCCTCCAATCCCTTTGGCATTTGATAACTTGAAAAATTTTACTTGGATTGTCAAGTTACTTTACATTTGTGTTCAGGTTACTGATGTGCCGAGCTGTATAGTTTTTGGTGTAAATCTGATAATTTAATCCTGAGATATTAACCCTTTATCCTTCAAATTGAAAATTCCTCCAATCCCTTTGGCATTCGATAACTTGAAAAATATTGCTTGGATTGTCAAGTTACTTTATATTTGTGTTCAGGTTACTGATGTACCGAGCTGTATAGTTTTTGGTGTAAATCTGTTATTTTGATACTGAGATATTAATCCTTTATCCTTCAAATTGAAAATTCCTCCAATCCCTTTGGTATTTGATAACTTGAAAAATATTGCTTGGATTGTCAAGTTACTTTATAATTGTGTTGAGGTTACTGATGTGCTGAGCTGTATAGTTTTTGGTGTAAATCTGATAATTTGATGCGGAGATATTAACACCCTTTATCCTTCAAATTGAAAATTCCTCCAATCTCTTTGGCATGAGATAACTCAAAAAATGTCAATCCGATTGTCATGTTACTTTATATATTTATTCAGGTTACTGATGTGCTGTGCTGTATAGTTTTTTATGTAAATCTGATAGTTTGCTCTGGAGATATTAACCCTTTATCCAAAAAAATTAGACACTCCTCCAATCCATTTCTATATGTACCCATACCTTGTATGGTGTACATAATGTCGGCATCCATAGTGGCCCTCTGTCATACAGCTTTCTACTAGTTGCGCGTATGGGTACACATCTGACGATTTCATCAGCCTATTTTTTTCTCGTGCAGAAATTATGCAAATTAGATGAACTTTGATTTTTTTCAGTGCTACTTACACACGGTAAGTACACATGTCAATACGGCTCAGGCTAGAGTCTGTATTTATGAACCGATCTTCACGAAACGTCTTGGTACCTTTGTTATTACCTTGGGATGAGAACCAGTGTTTCTGGGTGTGTCCAAAATTCAAGATGGCTGCCAGTGGCCATTTTGTACCAAAATTGGATCCAATAAGTTTTTTGTACACAATTTCTGTACGGCTCAGGCTAGAGGCCGTATTTATGAACCGATCTTTACGAAACTTCTTGGGTACCTTTGTTATCACCGTGGGGCGAGAAGGAGTGGTTTTGGGTGCAGTCCAAAATTCAAGATGGCCGCCTGCAACCTTTTTTGTACTAAATTTAGTGCAATCAGTTTTTTGTACACAGCTTCTATACGGCTCAGACTAGAGGTCGTATTTATGAACCGATCTTTACGAAACTTCTTGGGTACCTTTGTTATCACTGTGGGATGAGAACGAGTGTTTTGGGGTATGGTCCAAAATTCAAGATGGCCACCTGCAACCTTTTTTGTACTAAATTTAGTGCAATCAGTTTTTTGTACACAGCTTCTATACGGCTCAGACTAGAGGTCGTATTTATGAACCGATCTTTACGAAACTTCTTGGGTACCTTTGTTATCACTGTGGGATGAGAACGAGTGTTTTGGGGTATGGTCCAAAATTCAAGATGGCCACCAGCAGCCATTTTGTACCAAAATTAGTGCAATCAGTCTTTTGTACAGAACTTCTGTATGAAAGTTCTGATTTGAATAAATTTTTGTATGAATGTTTAGTAACATGGAATACATCACAAAGAGTACGTTTTTTTTCTCGTGCAGAAATTATGCAAATTAGATGAACTTTGATTTATTCAGTGCTACTATATACACTGTAAGTGCCCATGTCAATACGGCTCGGGCTAAGGCTGTATTTATCAGCCGATCTTCACGAAACTTCTTGGGTACCTTTGTTATCACCTTGGGACGAGAACGAGTGTTTCTGGGTGCGGTCCAAAATTCAAGATGGCAGCCAGTGGCCATTTTGTACTGAAATTAGGTCCAATCAGTTTTTTATCTCACTGAAGGGAGCTAAACTTATCACTTGCCATCCGCCGTCGTCTGTCCGGCCTCAACTTCTCTGAAACCGCTAGGTCGATTTGCTCGAAACTTGGTATGGATGTTCATTACCATATGTCAATTTAAGTTTGTTCAATTGAAATGGACATGCCCACTTGGGGCTCCATAGGGGACATAACTCTGATAGCACCCTATGCATATTAGAGAAATTACTAAAAAATCTTTTTCTCCCACACAAGTGGGCAGAATCATTTGATATTTGGTATACCGCATTATGGGGTGGATCTGATTCAAGTTTGTTCAAATTGGCTCCCTGGATTCATATTTGGGCTCACTATAGAAGCCCAAATTCGAACTTAGTGCATTTCAGGCAAATTTCTTGAAAAATCTTCTTCTCCAGATTCAGCAGGCAGAATCTTTTAATATTTGGTATGCAACATTCTGGGGTGGATCTGATTCAATTTGTTCAAATCGACCCCCTGGATTCATATTTGGGCTCACTATAGAAGCTCGAATTCGAACATAGTGCATTTCAGGTAAATTTCTTAAAAAATCTTCTTTTCCAGATCCAGCAGGCAGAATCTTTTGATATTTGGTATGCAACATTCTGGGGTGGATCTGATTCAAGTTTGTTCAAACCGGCCCCATGGATTTATATTTAGGCTCACTATAGAAGCCCGAATTCGAACTTACTGCATTTTAGGCAAATTTCTTAAAAAATCTTCTCCAGATCCAGCAAGCAGAATCTTTTGATATTTGGTATGCAACATTGTGGGGCAGATCTGATTCAAATTTGTTCAAATCAGCCTCCTGGGTTCATATTTGGGCTCAGTATAGGAGCCCAAATTTAAACTTGGTGCATTTCAGGCAAATTTCTTTAAAAATCTTCTTCTCAAGATCCAGCAGGCAGAATGTTTTGATATTGGATGTGCAGCATGCTTAGTGGGGTGAGATTCAAGTTTGTTCATTTGTTCAAGCCAAGTCCCTGTGTTCATGTTTGGGCTCACTGTGGTAGCCCGAATTATAACTTAGTTCAAAATGAGGAATTTTATTTAAAAATCTTCTCCTTCAGATCCAGCAGTCAGAATGTTTTGATATTTGGTATGCGGCATCCTTAGGGGGGTGAGATTCAAATTTGTTCAAGCCATGTCCCTAGGTCCATATTTGGGCTCACTGTGGGAGCTTGAATTGTAACTTAGTTCAAAATGAGGAATTTTCTTAAAAAGTCTTCTTCTTCAGATCCAACAGTCAGGATGTTTTGATATGTGGCGTGCAGCATCTTTGGGGGTGAGCTTCAAGTTTGTTAAAGCCAAGTCCCTGGGTCCATATTTGGGCTCACTGTGGTAGCCCGAATTATAACTTAGCTCAAAATGAGGAATTTTCTTTAAAAATCTTCTTCTTCAGATCCAGCAGTTGGAATGTTTTGATATTTGGTATGCGGCATCCTTAGGGGGGTGAGATTCAAGTTTCTTCAAGCCAGGTCCCTATGTTCATATTTGGGCTCACTGTGGGAGCCCGAATGATAACTTAGTTCAAAATGAGGAATTTTCTTTAAAAATCTTCTTCTTCAGATCCAGCAGATGAATGCTTTTGATATTTGGTATGCAGCATCCTTACCATGTCTCTAGGTCCATATTTGGGCTCACTGTGGGAGCCTGAATGATAATTTGGTTCAAAATGAGGAATTTTCTTAAAAAAATCCTCTTCTTTAGATCCAGCAGTCGGAATGTTTTGATATGTGGCGTGTAGCATCTTTGGGGGGTGAGATTTAAGTTTGTTAAAGCCAATCCCTGGGTCCATATTTGGGCTCCCTGTGGGAGCCCGAATTATAACTTAGTCAATATGAGGAATTTTTCTTTAAAAATCTTCTTCTTCAGATCCACCAGTCGGAATGTTTTGATATTTGGTATGCAGCATCCTTACTGGTGGATGAGATTCAAGTTTGTTCAAGCCATGTCCCTAGGTCCATATTTGGGCTCACTGTGGGAGCTTGATTTGTAACTTAGTTCGAAATAAGGAGTTTTATTAAAAAATCTTCTTCTTCAGATCCAGCAGTCAGAATGTTTTGATATGTTGTGTGTCGCATCCTTAGGGGGGTGAGATTCAGCTTTGTTAAAGCCAAGTCCCTGGGTCCATATTTGGGCTCCCTGTGGGAGCCCGAATTATAACTTAGTCACTTTGAGGAATTTTTCTTTAAAAATCTTCTTCTTCAGATTCAGCAGTCGGAATGTTTGGATATTTGGCATGCAGCATCCTCAGGGGGTGAGATTCACGTTTGTTCAAGCCAAGTCCCTGGGTTCATATTTGGGCTCACTGTGGGAGCCCAAATGATAACTTAGTTCAAAATGAGGAATTTTCTTTACAAATATTCTTCAGATCCAGCTGATGAATGCTTTTGATATTTGGTATGCAATATCCTTGGGGGATAAAATTCAAGTGTGTTCAAACCATGGTCCTAGTTCCATAAAATTTGTCTCTCATGCCTTCATTCCTTTGTAGTGTTGATGAATCACCACTTTGATCGGTGAGCGATTAAGTCTCCTTGGGGCCTCTTGTTGTCACTACTTCTATACAGCTCATATTTATGAACTGATCTTCACAAAACTTCTTTGGTACCTTTGTTTTCATCTTGGGATAGGAATGAGTGTGTTTTGGGGTGCCTTTGTTATCACTGTGCTATGAGAACAAATATTTTGGTGTTCAGTCAGACCCACTCTGGGACTCAAAGATTTCTTTTTTAGTTTAGTATCTGACTGTTACCCACCGTTACAGTACTTTACCTATACATTTGTTACAGGCTACAGTCAGTATTTATGTACAGACCATTACAGTACTTTATATGTACCTTTGTTATCAGGTCATTACCTAGATCTTTGTCATTGCTGTGAGTTCATATATTGCGTTACAATCCTGAGTCCGAGGGTCTCTCTGTGCACATCAGAGTGTATCAGAAGAGAAGTAATGCTTCTGTTGTCATTATTTTTCAATAGAAGGGACGTTTATGTTCAATCTACTGTTAAATAAGTCAGTTAGCTATTCATTCTGCTTGGGTTATCTATCTTCCAATTAGCAGTCAATGCTTAAGATTTCAGTGCATAAGTAAGCTCTGGCTATATCTTGCGCTTATTCTAACTGTTTGGCTATTATATGATCTTATGTGGGATCTCTTCAGGATAGTTAAGTTTTCGGTATATGGGAATAATAGTTTCCATTATTTGTGTCGCTAGTATAAGGCTTTTGAGCACATACATTGACGCTCAGCCACTTTCATGGGAATGAATGATAGGATATGTGTATCCTTCAATTCATTTGTTTCTATTGATTTCATTGAGGTTATGGTGTCTGCTATTGAACATTTGCTGGAAGCTTCCCCATTAAAGGGTTTTCTTCTTTAAGGGAAGTTTTATCTTTCATGTCATTCTCTGCTCTCAGTGGCATTACGGAGTATTCAGACGTGAGGTAGCTTTATGGTCTCTATATTATTGTTGTCTGTGTCAGCAATGATTAAGTAATGTGGGTGAGGAGATTTCAACATTTCTTTGAATTCCCCCTCCCCCACACACACTCATGCTGTCGCGTATATATTTTTTAATACATACATACTTTGCATCTGGGTCGTATTGGATGGAGCATATATGCCATTTTTTTCTGGTATTTTTTTCTGTTTTTGGAGCCGATTTATCATACCTACTTCCATTTCTAGATCCTGGTCTCTATTTTGTCGGTTCTCAACTCGCATATTCTCACGTGTTTATAGTTGTAGATACCAAATAGTACACGTTGGAGATGTTTTTTGCCGGATCTAATATTACAGAGGCCTCCTGTGAATGATCTTGAAGCGTATTTTCTCTGCAGAGATTGTTCATCTTATCCCGCTTTTGTATGTATATGTTATAATTGTTTTCTTACTGATTTCGTCGTACCTGTATACGGCTTCTGCTGCGCATATTTTATAGCGGATAATGTTATTTACTAAAATCATCGCTATAGCCTTGGCTTGTGAAGTGGCATTAAGCACCATTTATTATTCATGAATTAATTTTTTGAGTGCCTGATCGATATTTATATCGTTTCCGGGTTCCGCTTATTGATTCTAGAGCTCTCCCCTCTTTCTTTTGAAGTTATGTTCAAAAAAGGGGGGGGTGTCATTTTGTCCACTTCTCTGCCTTATGGGATATGTAACTATTGAGGAAGCTGTCTTGTCCATACTATGTTCTGCGATCAGCTGCAGTATTATTGTGTGGCGTAGGTTTATGGGAAATTTTCCCTCATTCTCAGTATGCCTTAATTATTTTTAGGGCCTAGTCCAGACTAGTCTCTAAAATTTTTTATTTGTTACATCCTAATTAACATGATTTTATGCTTAGATTTAGGATGTACATAATTGGGATGCATATTAGGTTATGTCTCTTCTATTATGGTAATAAGAGATATACATGTAATTCTAATTTCTTCATCATGGATTGAAGGATTTGATCTATGTTGATCTACTATTTCCAAAGTTCTAGGCCCTCCACCTCTTTTACGATTCATCTAAGTCTGGGTCATTGGTTACAGAATAAAAATATGAAAAAATTTATAGTAATTTATATATTTTTTATACTTACCAATGACCCAGTTGGGAATGGCCCTCCCATGAGTGGGCAGAACTGGGCACTCATACCTCCCCGCTGAATTATTATAATCTTTTTAGTCCCCTACCGGCATCGCCGGAGGGGACTATAGGTTTGCACTCTGTCCATCCGTCAGTCTTTCAGTCTGTCAGTCTGTCAGTCACACTTTAGTTTTCCGGAGGTTTTTTTGGAAATGCTTCAACAGAATGATTTCATTTTTGGTAAACTACTATAGAACGATGACTTACAGATCAAGTTTGAGTTTCATGCTGATTGCATTAGTCTTATGTGAGTTACGGCCCTTGGAAACATGGAAAAGCACCAAAATTTCAGTTTTCCGCAGTTTTTTTGGAAACGCTTCAACGGAATGATTTTATTTTTGGTAACCTACTAGGGATCGATGACTTACAAATCAGGTTTGAGTTTTATGGTGATTGCCGTATTCTTGTGTGAATTATAGCCCTTGGAAATATGGAAATGCGCCAAAATATCAGTTTTCCAGACTTTTTTTTTGAAACGCTTCAACGGAATGATTTCATTTTTGGTAACCTACTTAGAACGATGACTTACAGATCAAGTTTTATTTGCACTCTGTCCATCCGTCAGTCTGCCAGTCTGTCAGTCATACTTTAGTTTTCCAGACTTTTTTTTTAAATGCTTCAACCGAATGATTTCATTCTTGGTAACCTACTATAGAACGATGACTTACAAATCAAGTTTGAGTTTCATGCTGATTACATTATTCTTGTGTGAGTTATGGCCCTTGGAAATATGGGAAAGTGGCAAAGTATCAGTTTTCTGGATTTTTTTTGGAAATGCTTCAACGGAATGATTTCATTTTTAGCTCAACTTTGGCAAAGCCAAATTTGAGCTTATGCCATGGCCAGTCGTCCGTCGTCTGTCTGGCCGTCTGTCCGTCAGCAATTCAATACGGCTCGGGATAGAGGCCGTATTTATGAACCGATCTTTACGAAACTTCTTGGGTACCTTTGTTATGACCGTGGGACGAGAACGAGTGTTTTGGGGTCCGATCCGAAATTCAAGTTGGAATTTTGTACAGACTTAGGTGAAATCAGATTTTTACGCAGAACTTCCATATGAAAGCGCTGATTTGAATAATTTTTTGTATGAATGTTTAGTACCATGGGATACATCACATATAATACGGGTTTTTTTTCTCGTAAGTAAATTATGCAAATTAGACTAACTTTGATGTATTTAGTGTTAATTTCAGCTATGTAAGTGCAAATGCCAATACGGCTCGGGATAGAGGCCGTATTTATAAACCGATCTTTACGAAACTTCTTGGGTACCTTTGGTATCACCGTGGGACGAGAACGAGTGTTTTTGGGTATGGTCCGAAATTCAAGATGGCCGATGGCAGCCATTTTGTTCAAAATTCGGTGCAATCAGATTTTTGCACAGAACTTCCATATGAAAGCGCTGATTTGAAAATTTTTTTGTGTGAATGTTTAGTACCATGGGATACATCACATATAATACAGGTTTTTTTCTAGAGCAGAAATTATGCAAATTAGATGAACTTTGATTTTTTCAGTGCTATTTACACACAGTAAGTACACATGTCAATACGGCTCAGGCTAGAGGCTGTATTTATCAACCGATCTTCACTAAACTTCTTGGGTACCTCTGTTATCCCTTTACCTAACATGAAAAGCAGACGACACTTGCAAAAAATATTCTTGAATAACTAATTTTTCTCATTTTTGTCTCAAATACATAGGTTTTTGACCCCTCGTTGGAACGAGCTCGACGAGCTCGTTCTAACGAGAGGTCATAACCTATGTCTTTGAGAAAAAAATGAAAAAATAATGAAAATTAATTGGCGATTTATGAGAATAGCGCTGGTCGGTTTTGGCCGTTGCGTTGGGTAAAGGGTTATCACCTTGAGACGAGAACGAGTGTTTCTGAGTGCAGTCCAAAATTCAAGATGGCTGCCAGTAGCCATTTCGTACCGAAATTCAGTCTAATCAGTTTTTTGTACACAACTTCTATACGGCTCAAGCTAGAGGCCGTATTTATGAACCGATTTTTACGAAACTTCTTGGGTACCTTTGTTATCACCGTGGGATGAGAACGAGTGTTTTTGGGTGTGGTCCGAAATTCAAGATGGCCACCACAGCCATTTTGTACCAAAATTAGTGCAGTCAGTCTTTTGTACAGAACTTCTGTATGAAAGTTCTGATTTTAATAAATTTTTGTATGAATGTTTAGTAAAATGGAATGCATCACATACAGTACGGGGTTTTTTTTCTCATGCAGAAATTATGCAAATTAGATGAATTTTGATTTATTTAGTGCTACTTATACACTGTAAGTGCACATGTCAGTATGGCTCGGGCTAGAGGCTGTATTTGTCAACTGATCTTCAAGAAACTTCTTGGGTACCTTTGTTATCACCTTGGGACGAGAACGAGTGTTTCTGAGTGCGGTCCAAAATTCAAGATGGCAGCCAGTGGCCATTTTGTACCGAAATTAGGTCCAATCAGTTTTTTGTCACAACTTCTATACAGCTCGTATTTATGAACTGATCTTCACGAAACTTCTTGGGTACCTTTGTTTTCACCTTGGGACAGGAATGAGTGTGTTTTGGGGTGCCTTTGTTATCACTGTGCTATGAGAACAAATATTTTGGGGTTCAGTCAGACCCACTCTGGGATTCAAAGATTTCTTTTCTAGTTTAGCATCTGACTGTCACCCACCTTTACAATACTTTACCTATACATTTGTTACAGGCTACGGTCAGTATTTATGTACAGGCCGTTACAATACTTTATATGTACCTTTGTTATCAGGTTATTACCTAGATCTTTGTCATTGCTGTGTCACATACTATACATGTACATGTCTTGACAAGTTAAGCTACAGTGTCATTGACACTTTCATTGGTAACCTACTATAGAATGATGACTTACAGATCAAGTTTGAGTTTCGTGCTGATTGCCTTATTCTTGTGTGAGTTATGGCCCTTGAAAATATGGAAAAGCGGCAAAATATCAGTTTTCCAGACTTTTTTTTTTGGAAACGCTTCAAAGGGATGATTTCATTTTTGGTAACCTACTATAGAACGATGACTTACAGATTAAGTTTCATTTGCACTCTGTCCATCCGTCAGTCTGTCAGTCATACTTTAGTTTTCTAGACTTTTTTGGAAATGCTTCAACTGAATGATTTCATTCTTGGTAACCTACTATAGAACTATGACTTACAAAAGAAGTTTGAGTTTCATGCTGATTGCATTATTCTTGTGTGAGTTATGACCTTGGAAATATGGAAAAGTGCCAAAATATCAGTTTTCTGGATTTTTTTGGAAACGCTTCAACGGAATTCATGCTGATCACATCTAGGTTACAACATTTGTATAATTATTAATGCTCATTAGTCCGGTAGGGGACATTGTATTGCCTGTACGCTCTTGTTATGCAAAGAATGATTTATTTGGTGCCAGATTCGGTGACTTCCTGGAGTCTGTGCATGCGTGGCAGGTAAAATGTATGGAAGGCCAGATAGGACTTCTAATTTTTGGTTTTGCATGCAAATTTTGGGGATTGGGGGGCAAAATTTGTGTTTGGCCCCAGATATTTTGGGGTTAGCACCAGCTAAGTCTGGGTCATTGGTAAGTATAAAAAATATATAAATTACTATAAATTTGTTCATAATTTTTATATGCCCGTCATTTTTTGACGGTCGTATTATGTTGTCCATCCATCTGTGTGTCTGTCTTTACGTAAACAATTTTTGTGGTGCCTACTCCTCCAAAGGTTTACATGCTATATTGTTCAAACTACACAAACATGTTGATCAGTAATTGCTGTTGTGCATGTGACAAGAGAAGGTAACTCCATTTAGTATTTCCAGAGTTATGCCCATTTTAGTACTTAAAACATTACAGTATTGTGTCGCCTACTCCTTCAACATTTTACGTGCTATATTGTTCAAAGTTTGCACACATGTTGATCACCAATTGTCCCCTTTTTTGGTACATAAAACATTACAGTATTGTGTGGCCTACTCCTTCAACATTTTACATGCTATATTGTTCAAACTTTGCACACATGTTGATCACCACTTGTTGTTGTGTGGAGCAGATAACTCCATTTTATTTTTAAATGAGAATCCTCACCGTTTATAGCTGTTATGATCCTCAAAATCTTCTTTTCCTTGGCGCTACCTATCGTCAATCATTATGAATGAAGTTAACCTGTCAATGAATGGATACTACCATTGTAAATGGCGAGGAGAATCTTCTACACCTAAAAATTGTTTGCATTTCCATTCTGCATACTAAAATTTCACAAAAACAATATGTAATGTGTGCACACAAGCATACAGTTTGAAACTCTTTACCCCAGACAGGACAGGGGAATGGGCAATGATTGAAGGGGTGGGACAGACATAGCCGAGTCAACAAAAATTTCAAACTTTACCCCAGAGAAACTTGTGCATTTTCCAATTTCGACGGGCGTATGTTGCTCCACTAGGCAGTGCTCTTGTTATACTTACCAATTGCCCTGACTGGTTTGGCCCTCCTATGAGTGAGCACTCATACCTCCCCACTGTTTATAACATTAAACAGGCAGTCTGTAGAAAGAATGATGGTTGGCGCCACTTTCGGTACCTTCCTGGATACTGCGCATGCTCAGATCTCAAAAGTATGGAGGACCAGACAGGACTTGAATTTTTCGGCTTGCATGCAAATTTTGGGGATTGGGGGCAAAATTTGTGTTTGGCCCTGGATTAATTTTTGAGTTAGCACCAGCTAGTCTGGGCCATTGGTAAGTATAAAAAATATTCAAATTACTTAAAATTTATCATTTTCCAACGTGTGATGTTCTGCTTTTCCACGGATCTAGGTCCTTTCATCACCGCCAAAGTCAGATTTTCTAAAGCAAGCACATCGAGGCATCTTCAGTTGGGACCCGCACTGATAAGACCAGGGGTCAGGTCATCGTCCCGAAAGCAGCAGGTGGCGAAGTATCTTAGCTGCTCATATGAGCCTCGATATTGGCCCTTTGGCAGCATGTTGACGTACATATTGTCTGTACAACTGTATCTGCGCACATATGAGTATAGCGAGTAGTCGCAAGGTACTCAAATATAGCAGGGAGTAAAGTCATTGGTGTCTTATTTCCCTGACAGTGGCCAACTCGGCCAGTGGTGCGGTTTTCCATTAGTTAAAATAATACCCACTTTGGTCTGTTACAGTTGAGATTTGTGTTAGGGTAGAGCGAGCACCTCAAAAAATAAAGTTCACCTAACGGCGAAGACATACAAGGGGATGAGGCCGGTTGGTGTTTGTTGGGATGCTCATCGTAATGAGCAGGAGAGTCCTTTCTGTCCCGATAGCAATCGGGGTCGACTGTTTTGGCTTCAGCAAAGCACAGTATGTCAGGGCATTCACCCAAGTGAACAGGAGAGCCTCCTACTCCCCGACAGCAGCCAGGGCCGGCTGCTAGTTCTGCTTCCCCCTTCCGTCATCAGGACTATGCGTTGTCAACCGCAAGCTAGCTTCCAATTTACTCTTTTCTGCAGTTCCATGTATCCAGTTTCATTCATCATTAGTGAAGTTAGGTAACCAATTGCTTGCTCATCGAGTTATATTCAGTCGGGAGACGCTCTGATATGATCTGGGGTCAGGTCATTGTTTTGTTAACTGCAGATAGTGAAGCTACTGTAGTTTACTCAATTTCTTTCCTCCTGGGGACAGATCTGCTGCTGTAATTGTACAGCTTATTGCATCTTCACATCAGCCGTAGCAGTTAACGTTGTAAGTCTCCTTTGAGTGATCTTTTCAAGGCTGCAGATTACTGTCAGATTCGGTCTTCATGGATAGGAAGTTCGCTAGCTACATTAGCTAGGTTGAGACCACTGTCTTTTTTTGGAATATGACCGTTAGAAGGAAAAAGTATGTTTTTTGCTTCTCGGTGTTATATTCTTAGGCGTCAGAGGCATTTAGTCCTATTGTTGACGCCATAGTAGCCTTATGTCAATTAAGAGCGGTCTTTTCTATAACATTAGCAGCTAACATCATAAGTCTCCATTAGTGAGCTTTCCAAAGTCTTACGTTACATCCAGACATCTGTCTTCACGGAGATGAAGACTTCTAAGCTGCATTAGCTAGGCTCAGATCGCTGTCTTTTGGGAATTAGGGTCGTTAGAAAGAAAGAGTACATTTTTTCCTTCTCGGTGTTGTATTCTTAGGTGTCTTAAGACATTTAGTCCTATTGTTCACTCCCTATTAGTCTATTTGTATTAGGAGTGGTTTTTTCCCTTAACTTGAGTGGCTTACGTCATAAGTCTCTGTTTAGTGAGCTTTCCAAGGCTGCAGGTTACACCCATATATCTGTCTTCACAGAGATGAAGACTTCTAAGCTGTGTTAGCTAGGCTGAGACCGCTGTCTTTTGGGGAATAGGACTGTTAGAAGGAAAGAGTATGTTTTTTCCTTCTCGGTGTTGGAGACCGTTAGTCCTATTGTTGACACCATAGTAGCCTAATGAGAATTATGAGCAGTGTTTTTCTCTATCTTTAGGGGCAAATGTATTGAGCTTCCGAGGCCGCAGTTTACACCCAGATATTTGTCTTCACGAATAGGAAGACCATAAGCTGCGCCAGCTAGGCTGAGACCACGGTCCTCTTGGACAAGGTATCGTTATAAGGAAAGAGGTTCTTTCCTTAAAAGTGTTTTTACCTGCGTCGCCAGCGGCAGAGCAGGTCTAGTAACCGCTCGGCTCTGTCCGTCAGTCCATCAGTCAGTCCGTCCAAAACACTTCTTCCGTCAAAGTTTTCTTGGCTTCTATGAAAGGGAATGATTTTATATTTGGTCTGCTGCTTCGTAATGATGAGTTGTATCGTGTATCTAATTTTCAGATCTGCTGTGCAGCTACTTCCTGTTTGCCGATACTTTGAAGTCTGTCCATCTCTGTAATCAGTTGCATGCAGCGACGCAGGTCCAGACCCGGTATTGTTTGTGTTAGTTGTCTGAGGCATTTAGCCCTATTGATGACGCACTATTAGCCTAGTGAGCAATAATGAGCATTCTTTGCCTGTCGTTAGTTCCGTTTTTTGGGAATACATTCCTGCAACAATCAGGATGAGGCATAAGGAGTTCATCTAGGTTTTTATGATCAGGTGCCAGAACTTAATTTTTCGTTGCCCGCTTCATTTTATGTTCAATCTATCATTGTGGATTATGATTCCACTCGGAGGATTATGGATATTATGTCTGTATGGTGTATTCTTTCGGGCCCTGGTGTACTGTCGTGATTTCAAGGGATATGGAGACGCTGTATCATCGGATGCATTTCTTAGAATAGCGCCATGTTCATCATGTTCATCTCTGCCCTTTAGTGGCAATAAGGAGTTGATCAGATGTGATGGAGCCCTACGGTCTTATACTATTCTAGATGACTGGGATGGGAGCTCTAGGAGTTGCACCAGGTCAAAAAACTTGTCATGCTTGGTTGTTTGACCAGTTATTATACCCCACGCAACGAAGTTGCTGGGGTATAATGTTTTTGACTGGTCCCTCCGTCAGTCTGTCCAAAACACTTCTTCCGTCAAAGTTTTCTTGGCTTCTGTGAAAGGGAATGATTTTATATTTGGTCTGCTGCTTCGTAATGATGAGTTGTATCGTGTATCTAATTTTCAGATCTGCTGTGCAGCTACTTCCTGTTTGCCGATACTTTGAAGTCTGTCCATCTCTGTAATCAGTTGCATGCAGCGACGCAGGTCCAGACCCGGTATTGTTTGTGTTAGTTGTCTGAGGCATTTAGCCCTATTGATGACGCACTATTAGCCTAGTGAGCAATAATGAGCATTCTTTGCCTGTCGTTAGTTCCGTTTTTTGGGAATACATTCCTGCAACAATCAGGATGAGGCATAAGGAGTTCATCTAGGTTTTTATGATCAGGTGCCAGAACTTAATTTTTCGTTGCCCGCTTCATTTTATGTTCAATCTATCATTGTGGATTATGATTCCACTCGGAGGATTATGGATATTATGTCTGTATGGTGTATTCTTTCGGGCCCTGGTGTACTGTCGTGATTTCAAGGGATATGGAGACGCTGTATCATCAGATGCATTCCTTAGAATAGCACCATGTTCATCATGTTCATCTCTGCCCTTCAGTGGCAATAAGGAGTTGATCAGATGTGATGGAGCCCTACGGTCTTATACTATTCTAGATGACTGGGATGGGAGCTCTAGGAGTTGCACCAGGTCAAAAAACTTGTCATGCTTGGTTGTTTGACCAGTTATTATACCCCACGCAACGAAGTTGCTGGGGTATAATGTTTTTGACTGCTCCCTCCGTCAGTCCGTCCTACTTGTTTTCCGGACTTTTTTTCTACACGCTTCCAGATATTGAGCTGATTTTTGGTATGTGAGTCTAACATGGTGGCCTACAGATCAAGTTTGCATTTTTTTCCGCTCCACTGATTTTTACCGAAATTACGGCCCTTGGACTTTGAAAAGTTCATCAAAATTACAGTTTTGCAGACTTTTTTCCTACACGCTTCCAGATATTGAGATGATTTTTGGTATGCTAGTCTGACATGGTGGCCTACAGAACAAGTTTGCATTTTGTTCCGCTTCACTGATTTTTACCAAAATTACGACCCTTGGACTCTGAAAAATTCATCAAAATGACAGTTTTCCAGACTTTTTTTCTACACGCTTCCAGATATTGAGCTGTTTTTGGGTATGTTAGTCTAACATGGTGGCCTACAGATCAAGTTTGCATTTTGTTCTGCTCCACTGATTTTTACCGAAATTGCGGCCCTTGAACTTTGAAAAGTTCATCAAAATTACAGTTTTGCAGACTTTTTTCCTACACGCTTCCAGGTATTGAGATGATTTTTAGCTCAACTTTGACGAAGTCAAATTTGAGCTATTGTCATGGCCCGTCGTCCGTCTGTCCGTCTGTCCTTCTGTCTGTCTGTCCGTCTGTCTGTACGTCAACAATTGGCTATGGCTCGGGCTAGAGGTCGTATTTATGAACCGATCTTTACGAAACTTCTTGTGTACCTTTGTTATGACCCTGGGACGGGAACGAGTGTTTTTAGGTGTGGTCCGAAATTCAAGATGGCTGCCAGCAGCCATTTTGTACCGATGATGCAAAAATCAGTTTTTTGTACAGAACTTCTGTATGAAAGTTCTGATTTGAATAAAGTTTTGTATAAATGTTTAGTACCATGGGATACATCACATATAATACAGGTTTTTTTCTCGTGCGTAAATTATGCAAATTAGACTGACTTTGATTTATTTAGTGTCACTTTCAGAGCTGTAAGTGCCAAGCTGCTATGGCTCGGGCTAGAGGCCGTATTTATGAACCAATCTTTACGAAACTTCTTGGGTACCTTTGTTATGACCCTGGGACGGGAACGGGTGTTTTTGGGTGTGGTCCAAAATTCAAGATGGCTGCCAGTGGCCATTTTGTACCGATGATGCAAAAATCAGTTTTTTGTACAGAACTTCTGTATGAAAGTTCTGATTTGAATAAAGTTTTGTATAAATGTATAGTACAATGGGATACATCACATATAATACAGGTTTTTTTCTCGTGCGTAAATTATGCAAATTAGACTAACTTTGATTTATTTAGTGTTACTTTCAGAGCTGTAAGTGCCAAGCTGCTATGGCTCGGGCTAGAGGCCGTATTTATGAACCAATCTTTACGAAACTTCTTGGGTACCTTTGTTATGACCGTGGGACGAGAACGAGTGTTTTTGGGTGCAGTCCCAAATTCCAGATGGCTGCCAGCAGCCATTTTGTACCGACAATGCCGAAATCTGTTCTTTGTACAGAACTTCCATATGAAAGCTCTGATTTGAATATTTTTTGTATGAATGTTTAGTACCATGGGATACATTACATATATTACAGGTTTTTTTCTTGTGCGTAAATTATGCAAATTAGGCTAACTTTGATTTATTTAGTGTTACTTTCAGCACTGTGAGTGCAAATCCCAATACGGCTCGGGCTAGAGGCCGTATTTATGAACCGATCTTCACGAAACTTCTTAGGTACCTTTGTTTTCACTGTGGGACGAGAAGGAGTGTTTTTGGGTCCAGTCTGAAATTCAAGATGGCCGCTAGCAGCCATTTTGTTCAAAATTAAGTGCAATCAGATTTTTGCGCAGAACTTCCAAATGAAAGATCTGATTTGAATAAATTTTTGTATGAATGTTTAGTACCATGGGATACATTACATATAATACAGAGTTTTTCTCGTGAATAAATTATGCAAATTAGGGGTCCGGGTGGGACTTAGAAAATTTTGGACCAAAATCTGGAAATTATTTTTTTGTGTTTTGATGCATTTTGGTCAATTTTAAGAAGAAGAAAAAATTTTAGTCTGAAAATATTTTGTTTGGGACTGAAAATTTCCACACAAAAATAATAATCTACAATGACTGGTCTTAATCTGTAGTCCATTACAGTCACCTTGTAATTCTTTTATTATTGTTGACTGGGCCAAAACAAATACTAATTCCTGTCATATTCATTATTCAGTTGTCTTGGTCACAGCAAGTACTAATTCCTGTCATATCCAAGTTGAGCTACAGAGTCATTGACTCTTTCATTGGTATGTTAGTCTAACATGGTGGCCTACAGAACAAGTTTGCGTTTTGTTCCGCTCCACTGATTTTTACCGAAATTACGACCCTTGGACTCTGAAAAATGCATTAAAATTACAGTTTTCCGGACTTTTTTTCTACACGCTTCCAGATATTGAGCTGATGTTTGGTATGTTAGTCTGACATGGTGGCCTACAGATCAAGTTTGCATTTTGTTCCGCTGCACTGATTTTTACCGAAATTACGGCCCTTGAATGCTGAAAAGTTCATCAAAATTACAGTTTTCCGGACTTTTTTCCTACACGCTTCCAGATATTGAGCTGATTTTTGATATGTTAGTCTAACATGGTGGCCTACAGAACAAGTTTGGGTTTTGTTCCGCTCCACTGATTTTTACCAAAATTACGGCCCCATAGACTTTGAAAAGTTCATCAAAATTACAGTTTTCTGGGCTTTTTCTCTGCTTGAATTCTTTCAATACCGTTGAAACTACAGAACACTGTTTTCTGCAGTATTCCTATAATCTATGTTTATTTTTAAAAAATGATTAGAGCTTGAAATATCAGGGCGCGTGGGGTATGTGAGCATGCTCACTAAGGTTCTATATTTTTGTTATGATAAGCTTCTATTTGCTGCTAATGCCCTTTTATTAGTCCCCCATGGTTTTACCATTTTGGGGGACTATTGGATTGTGCTCCATCTGTCTGTCTGTCCTCATTTATGTTACCACCTGTATCTCATATATGCTTCAACACTGTACTTTCATTTTATACCATTGGTGACACATAATATGAGGTTGATGCACATCAAAAATTTTTGAAAAAAAATTTAAGATGGCCGACTGGTGGCCATTTTTATTGGAATATTTTTGTGCGTAATATGTTGTGTTCTGTTACCACCCGTATCTCAGAGATGCTTTGATGCTTTTGTTTAAAATTTTCAGATTTGATGGGGCATTAGGAAAAATTGATGCACGTCAATTTTTTTCTGAAAAAAATTCAAGATGTCTGACTGGTGGGTGGCCATTTTTGTTCGAAATTGTGTGTAATTCGTTATACGCTCAGAACTTCTGAACGACATTTCCAATTTCAATAAATTTTGGTATGGATGTCTAGCAGCGTAAATAAATAACATATCATACGGGGTTTTTTTCTGGTACATAAATTATGCAATTTAGCCTTACTTAACCTTTTTCTTGGGTAATATTTTTGTGCGTATTAAGTTGTGTACTGCTACCATCTGCATCTAAAAGATGCTTTCATGCTTTAGTTTCAAATTTTCAGATTTGAGGGGAAGGAACATAAGATAAATAACATATTATACAGGGATTTTTTTTCTTGTGCATAAATTATGAAAGTTAGCCTTTCTTAACTTTTTACAGGTATTTGGATGCTTCTAGTACAACCACAGAAATATGGGTAATATTGAGACTAGTTTGTTGAGTTGTTCCTTTGATATCCTTATTTGTTTGGGTTTTATTGAGGAAATATCAATATATTTCACAGTAATCCACCTACCGTGGGGGACGATTGTCTGATCGTTGGGGATCGGTGTTGCACTTGTTGAGAATAGCAACAGGAGCATAATTTCGGGAATGTAGCGTGAGGTTTTCTATTTCCTGTTGTTGAAAAAAGGGATTTTTTCGCAGTTCCAAGCTTTAGTATTACTTCACCGGCCATACTTATCTAGCGAATCAAGTAATGCGTGTGGAGGTTTCAATATATGACTTTAAGTCGAAACCCCCCCCCCACCCCCCCCCCCCCCACCCCCCACCCCCCCACTTCAGCACCAAGGCCTATATGTTTAGAGGCGATTACATGGCAGGACCTAGTTCTCTTCCCATAAGCCTCGTACTCATTCTATTATACTCAAGTCTTCTGTTGCTCTCCGATTGGCAGAAAGTTTTTGTTCTAATGGCGTCTTCAGAGACGTAACCATTCATTAGCTGGTTTACAGCCTGCAGTCATTCACTCATAGTTTGTATCCGAGGATATGATTTTTGGATAAGTAACTGTTTTCGGATTCCAAATTTATGGAATACATTGTGTTGATATTGGCTAGCCTTTGAGTAACCTGTGCGGCAGGCATGTCAGCTTATCAGGGCAACATTCTCCGAATATGGCAGTTAGTCCACTCTTGAGAAGTTCGTTCAGAGTCGGCTGCTTCTGTTACGGGATATGAGATTATTTGTCATGTTATAAAATCGCATTAATGTTGTTTTTATTCATTCAGTTTCCCGGTTTTATTTTCAATCACTGTGATTACGCCGATAATACAGGCTGTATTCAGGCGAGGGCAGATGTAGGATTCTGTTAGTTGTGTGGCTTAATATTTATTATTCATTATGCAGACGCATAACTTGAATACATTCTCTTAAATTCGTGCTCAGTGTCAGTATAAGAGTTAATGAGATTTATAGGCTAACTGGAACAGTAATGAATATCCCTACAGACCATCAAATCATACATCCTCTCAATTTTTCTTCATCATTCAGAATTGTATATATTCATTCTCTGAACAGTCATTGGTTTTAATGGACCTAGGGAACAAGGATTCAAATTGGGACGATCCTTGACAGGTTTTTTAGCTCAACTTGACAAAGTCAAGCTGAGCTATTGCCATCACTTCTCGTCCGTCGGCGTACGTACGTTCGTACGTTAGTACGTACGTCCACAATTTCCTTTGGCACACCTCACAGGTCGCATTTATGATCAGATTACTTTGAAACTTCTTATGCTTGTTTGGGGTGACCTCTAGATGGGAGCTATCGATTTTCTTCAATTTCCGGCAAAAAATGTTGCCGCGGCCAACGTTCTTAGAACTTAGTTTAGTCAAACCACAATATTTCCCTTTGGCACACCCTACAGGGCACATTTATGATTTGATTGCTTTGAAACCTGATACGCTTATTTAGGGTGACGTCTAGATGGGAGCTATCGATTTTCTTCAATTTCCGGCACAAAATGTTGCCACGGCCAATGTTCGTAGAACTTAGTTTAGTCAGACCTCAATATTTCCCTTTGGCACACCCTACAGGGTACATTTACGATCAGATAGCTTTGAAACCTGGTATGCTTGTTTGGGGAGACCTCTAGATGGGAGCTATCGATTTTCTTCAATTTCTGTCAAAAAATGTTGCCGCGGCCAACGTTCTTAGAACTTAGTTTAGTCAGAAGACTCAATATTTCCCTTTGGCACACCCTACAGGGTACATTTACGATCAGATTGCTTTGAAACCTGGTATGCTTGTTTGGGGAGACCTCTAGATGGGAGCTATCGATTTTCTTCAATTTCTGTCAAAAAATGTTGCCGCGGCCAACGTTCTTAGAACTTAGTTTAGTCAGAAGACTCAATATTTCCCTTTGGCACACGCTACAGGGTACATTTATGATTGGATTGCTTTGAAACCTGGCATGCTAGTTTGGGGTGACCTCTAGATGGGAGCTATCGATTTTCTTCAATTTCTGTCAAAAAATGTTGCCGCGGCCAACGTTCTTAGAACTTAGTTTAGTCAAACCACAATATTTCCCTTTGGCACACCCTACAGGACACATTTATGATTGGATTGCTTTGAAACCTGGTATGCTTATTTAGGGTGACCTCTAGATGGGAGCTATCGATTTTCTTCAGTTTCCGGCAAAAAATGTTGCCACGGCCAACGTTTGTAGAACTTAGTTCAGTCAGACCTCAATATTTCCCTTTGGCACACCCTACAGGGCCCATTTATGATCAGATTGCTTTGAAACCTGGTATGCTTGTTTGGGGATACCTCTAGATGGGAGCTATCGATTTTCTTCAATTTCTGTCAAAAAATGTTGCCGCGGCCAACGTTCTTAGAACTTAGTTTAGTTAGAAGACTCAATATTTCCCTTTGGCACACCCTACAGGGTACATTTATGATCGGATTGCTTTGAAACCTGGCATGCTTGTTTGGGGTGACATCTAGATGGGAGCTATCGATTTTCTTCAATTTCCATCAAAAAATGTTGCCGCGGCCAACGTTTTTAGAACTCAGTTTAGTCAGACCACAATATTTCCCTTTGGCACACCCTACAGGGCACATCTATGATTTGATTGCTTTGAAACCTGGTATGCTTGTTTGGGGAGACCTCTAGATGGGACCTATCATTTTTCTTCAATTTCCATCAAAAAATGTTGCCGCAGCCAACGTTCTTAGAACTTGGTTTAGTCAGAAGACTCGATATTTCCCTTTGGCACACCCTACAGGGTACATTTATGATCGGATTGCTTTGAAACCTGGCATGCTTGTTTGGGGTGACCTCTAGATGGGAGCTATCGATTTTCTTCAATTTCTGTCAAAAAATGTTGCCGCGGCCAACATTCTTAGAACTTAGTTTAGTCAGACCACAATATTTCCCTTTGGCTCACCCTACAGGGCTCATTTATGATTAGATTGCTTTGAAACCTGGTATGCTTATTTACGGTGACCTCTAGATGGGAGCTATCGATTTTCTTCGGTTTCTGTCAAAAAATGTTGCCACTGGCAAAAAAACTGACATTGGTCCCAATGATCTTCAATTTTGCCATTTCATTTATAACTTACCAAGTTCAAGTTTGTCAAGTTGAGCTACAGTGTCATTGACACTTTCATTTTTAATCATATACCATTCCAGGTTCTTAATCCAGTCTTCAACCGGAAGTGGTACACAAAGGAGAATCCTACTCTCTCATTTTCGTTATTCGAACGGTTACAGTTTGGAAGTTCATTTATTGGGAATCACTTGAACACTGGGATGTGGTCAACTGTTGGTTGGCTCTCAAGCATCTTGAGTTCTCACAGATAACTTTCCATTGGGATTCGATTGGACAAGTTTAAGGTTGTAAAATATTTATATCACCGGTTCTCGTCCGATCTCAATATTAGCAAGCTTCAGCCCAGTCAGTACTTTGACATTTTTACTGCCTGGGTATTCTGGATGCGGTACACATGTTAAAGGCTTTCTATTTTATTATAAGATCTCCGCTAAGATTTTGGATCTTTATCTTTTGTCTTGAGTCTTGAACAGATGATTCCGTTTAGCTCAAGATGCCTTTGGAAGATGACGAATTGGTCACAACAGATTAAATTTTGCTTGTAACTGGGAGCCTTTAAGTGATTATATATACTTCAGTCTGCCTTTTTTGCTCAGAGAGGAACCCTATATTAGGTTTCTTTTCTGATATTCTTCAGTACCACTTTATCACTGATTCCAGGCTGCTTTCCTCTTTGTTTTGAAGGTTAATTTTTCAAAAAAGAGGGAGGGGGATGGTTTCTCCTTGCCTCGTCTGGCCTTGTAGTAAATGTGTAACTATGGATGAAGCTGTTATTATCTATAGATAATACAGATCTTTTATGTACAGCTTGGTGTGTTGCATTGTATACAACATGTGTCTGCAGGTGTTAGTCTCCAACCCTCGGACACGCTTTTCCTAATTTTAAGCATCTTATTCTGGACTAGCCTTAAAATTGGGGCTCTTTACACCCAATTAGCATAATGATTATCGTTTATGCTAAGTAACAAGGATTCACTTGGATATTGCTCCTTTTATTTTAATTGGTGGTATGTCCTTCTCTATTGTTGTGTAGAGAAGGATATATGTAATTCCTCATATTTTAATGTCCTATTCACCTTTGGGAGTCCTCCTGCAGGCTTAGGAACTGAAATTTAGTCTGCTGTTCTTTCAAGTCCTAGGCCGTCCAGCCTTTTTACTATTTATCTAAGTCTGGGCCATTGGTACAGTAGAAAAATATGAAAAATTTATAGTAATTTGTATATTTTTTATACTTACCAATGGACCAGATGGGTATGGTCCTCTCATGAGTGGGCACTCACTCCTCCCCACTGGATGTTCTACTTTATCAGGCACATAATCAGGTAAGAATGATAGCTGGTGCCAATTTCCGCCACTTCCTGCTTGTGGCGCATGCGCCGTGTATAAAGTATGGAGGACCATATAGGACTTTAAATTTCTAGATTTCTATGCAAATTTTTTTTTTTTGGGGGGGGGGGGGGGGGGGGGTTCAAAATTTGTGTTTGACCCTTAAAAGTTATGAGTTTGAACCAACTAAGTCTGGTCCATTGGTAAGTATAAAAAATATACAAATTACTATAAATTTTTCATTTTTATTAGATTTATACTCCTTTACCTTAATTAACTGTCATTATAGTTACAGGTATATCATAAAATCATATTATAAACATCACAAAATGAGAGTACATCAATATACCTTTCCCAAAATGTTTAACATGCCATATATTATCAAATAATTTCTAATGTATAATTGTATAAACTTATAAGTTTAGAACAGAACATTTATAAAAATATATTCAGCCAGGAGCCCTATCACTGCATATTATATACAGCACCACAAGGGTTAAGTCTTGGCTGCCTTTTAAGACTTGACTAGAAACCACTGCTTAGGTTATTTGTCTGTTGTCAGCAAGAGTTCCAGATGGCTCCTGATGGCATGCTAAGGGCACCTGTTCTGAGGTCAGTAAAGTCGGAAATAGGCCTTCAAGTGTTAAGTTCCAACATTTGTTTTGTCAGTATTTATCATGTATCATGTATATCATATCACAAATTAATATAAACATCATTTTGTTACTCCCCAAAAATACTGTTTTGAAAATATTTTTCATGAACTACGGAATCTAGTAATATGTGACACCCAACATAACAATTTTGGGGTAATGAAATTAACCAGAGCTGAGGGAAGATAGCTTATTTAATGAGAATATATATTGTATCTTCAATCGATGCAACCCCATGTTGCTTGTTAGCTCACCTGACTGAAAGTCAGGGTGAGCTATTCTGATCACTTTTCGTCCGTCGTCTGGCGTCCGTCGTGAAGGTGGTGTTTGGGCCTTTTTCTCCCAAACCACTGGCCGCATATTAATGAAATTTCATGTGAGTAGGGGTTATATAAGGGCATTTTGATTTTTTGTCAAATTAGGTTTTGGCTCATATTGAGCAGAGGGATGGGGCAAAAATGCTCCAATTCTTAAAAAATCTTCTTCTCAAGAACCAGCAATAGCAGAGACTTGATATTTGGTATGCAGCTTCCTTTTGAGGTGTAGACTCAAGTTTGTTCAAGAGAAGTTCGAGGGGCTATATTTGACGATGTTAAAGGAGGGGCAAAAATTTTGGCCCCGCCCCAAATTTCTATCTTTTTATACTGTACCAATGACCCAGACATAGCTGGTGCTAACTCTTAAAATATAGGGCCAAACACAAATTTTGCCCCCCAATCCCCAAAATTTGCATCTAAAACCAAAGAAAACATGTCCTGAATGGCCCTCCACACTTCACCTCTACTGCGCATGCGCAGTGTCAAGGACGTTCCGAAATTGGCGCCATTAATCATTCTAAGTTTGGCCCTTCATCAGTTAACATCTGACTGATCTTTGTGCTTGTAAATCTCAGTTTAAATGATGCCAGACACATAAATATTAGTGAAATGGTGATTCTAAGGAGGATAGAGAAGGAGGAGAGGAAAAATGTGTGACAGAATATTATCAGGGCTGTAACTTAAAATTTTTTAATGAAATTATGTTAAGTTACCTATTTTCGAGGAAGCAGCCATTTTGTTGTCATTCTTGTTATTTAGTTACACTGATTTTTCAGTGTTTTCCTCTCTCCCTTTCCTTTAAGTCCCCTCTTGCTATTCTCCCATGCTTTTGGCATAATTTTTGTAATTATTATTACTAAAATTCTTGGGAGTTTTAGCTGAATAACAGAATGAATTCTGTTCTTTTCCCCATGTTTACATCTTCACCTATGGGTGGTTAGGCGTTGTGTTCTGCATCTACCATCTGATGTTCTGCAGTTTCTTCCCTGGAAGTCTCTGTTTTGCATCAGATAGTGTATTTTTGGTAACTGATTTCGGGCCTGGGTGCCTGGAGTCTTATTTCAGTGTTTTTACACTCATTGTTTACATTTACAACAGCCCTCTGTGTGAGGGGGGGATTTCTTGAAAATAATATCTTGATGTTAATTTAATCATAACTAGATACATTATTATTGTTCGTAAGTGTTGCATAAATTGTTTAAAATATTTTTAAATTTTTTGTCCATACTTAGGCTTGGGATCCATTGGGGCTCAACGTTACTTTTCAGAAACTTGGGCTGTTCTGAAAAAATATTTTTTCAAAATATTTTGATTTAAATTATTTTTTCTATGTTAATGGATCATATTATTATTATGTATTTTGATTGTCAGGGGTTGGTGCGAGTACCAGGACTTTGTTTTCTTTTCACATTGAAAGGATTTTGATCAATTGTAATAAGAGGAAGTCTTCCTCTGACTTTTATAGTCATTCTATATGTGGTCAGTGTACTCGCATTTACTCCTGTTCTGTATCTGATGATTTCGATGACAACATGGGAAGCGTATGTCACGGTATGTTAGTCGGGAATTGGACATTCCGGTCCTTTCCCCGCAGGGTCACTCTACTTTATCAATTTCTATTTCAGACGATCAAGATTAGGGTGATGTATCTGTGATGTCTTCCAACAGTGTGCCTCCGTCGTCACAATTAATGAAGGGCTAGCAGAAAAGTGCTCATGTAATACTCCAATTGCCTAAGAGAACCCTAGTAGGTTCGACGGCCTTTGACGTCCGCTAGCTCGCCCGGTGTTGCGTCCATTCATCGAATGGTTCGGCAGCCGGGTTCGTCCATTGCGGTCTAGAAGGAGTTTTGGGGTGATGCGAGCACTATAAATCAACCAATGCACACCCAGTGACGGCGGATTAGAGGGAGAACGGAGGAAGCCTTTTAGTCCGGTTCATAGCTCGTTCTGGTCCATCCGGACGGAGAGCGAGAGAGGCCCCTCTCTCGTACAACAACATCTGGCCCCAGATGTTGTGGTACAAAATGTTTCGCATTCGGAGCATACGTCCGCCGCTCGGGACGCTCCGACATATAGTCAGTCCGGAGAGACTGTCAATAAGGCTTCCTCATTCTCATGGTAGCGCACACGACCTCTCTTGGCTACGTGACCTCAGATATCCAGTCAGCTTCGCCAGTCAGAGAATCATCGGCGACCAGGTCTCACCATCCGGTAGCCAGGGACACGAGGCCTGCAGACTCCGGACGTTCACATAGGAAAGTGTGCGGGAGTCAACGTACACGGAGCTTCCGGCGGCAATGCATCGTAAGACCGCTACTGCACAGGCCTCGGGGACGGACATGCTATCCTAAATAGCACAGCTTATCGCAGCATCCCAGCAACAACTGAATCTGTCGCATAATGTTTTATCCGACGATGCTGGGTCGGGACGCTCCGCGGAAGCGGGTACGGACGTCCGGAAATTTCATCCGGTCCGACGGGATACCGAAAGGGATTCGGAGGATTTCGAGCTTTCCCTTTCGGAACAACATATGCTGTTGTATATGTCATCTGACTTGATCTTCTACAGGTTCTTTCGTCGGACCAGAATGCTGCGATGCCGGATAAGAAACTGATAGCGTCGGTGGACTTAGAAATTTTTGGTTCGGTTCAGGGACTTCGTCCCTCAGTTCCGACATAGTCCAATAATGTCACACAAACTTTCGAATTATTGAACGACGCTATATATTTATTATTATATGCTTGCTATTACCAAGCATTTCTGGTTTCTTGTTCGCAAAGTTACGGAGATGTCTTTCAAAAGTGTGCCTCTGTCGTCATAGTTAATGAAGAGCTAGCGGCAATAAGTGCTCATGGAATATGTCTATCGCCTAAGAGGTCCCTTGTAGGATCGACGGAGTGACATTCGCTAGCTCACCTGGTGTAGCGTACATTGATCGAATGGTTCGGCTGCCGGGTTCGTCCGTTGCGGTCTAGGAAGGAGATTTGGGTGATGCAAGCACTATAATTACTTTAGTACTCACCCAGTGACGGCGGATTGAGGACAGATCGGAGGAAGCCTGTTAGTCCGGTTCCTGGCTTGTCCAGGTCCGTCCGGGCTGTGAGCGAGAGAGGTCCCTCTCTCGTCCAACAACATAGGGGACCGCATGTTGTGGTTCAGATATTTTACATTCGGAGCATATGTCCGTCGCTCGGGACGCTCCGGTATATATTGACAGTCCGAGAGACTGTCGATAATGCTTCCTCATCCTCACAGCAGTGCACACGACCGCACATTGGCTACGTGACCTCGAGTATCCGATCAGTTTCGTCATTCAGTGATTCCACGGCGAACAGGTCACGCCATCCGGTAGCCAAGGGACACGAGGCCTATACACTCCGTTCGCTCGCATATTAGTAGTATGCACGGGGTAACGATCACGGAGCTTCCAGCGGCAATGCATCGTAGGACCGCTTCTCCACAGGCCTCAGTGACGGACGTGCTATCCGAGTTAGCACAGTTGTTTCGCAGCATCCCAGCAATCGACAGTTTCTTGGTCGAATCAGGAATTATCTGACGGCGCTGGGTCGGTGCGGTCCGCGGTTGCATCAGGTACGGACGACCGAACACTTTATAGGGTCCGACAGGATGGCGAAAGGGATTCGAAAGATTTCGAGTTTTCCCTTTCGTAGCATCGGAAGCTGCCATACATATCTTCCGGCATTATCTTCCAATGATTGTTATTTCGGACTACATTGCTGCGATGTTGGATAAGAGACTTATAGCGTCATTGGACACGGAATTTTGGATCGGTTCAGGGACATTGTCCCTGACTTACCGACACAGTCCAATAATGTCATTAGAACATGTGTTTTATTTATCGACGCTATATATATATATAAGCCTGCTACCAAGCATGATAGTTTAGTTTCTTGTCCGCAATGCTCATTTCTGCTTTTTATCATTTATACGAATAATTTATTTTGGCAGAACAGGGCATACCGAGAGTTCATATGCGTCTAGACGACGTGGTTAAAGACTGGAAATAGTCTTTTTCGCCGTCTATGTCTTTTTCAACCACAATGTTGGAAACGACAATGATGTCTAATAGACTTAACTTAGACGCTTTATCTTACGTAATCCACCTTACTGAGGCGTTATCATTACGTCTTCAAGAGAAAGAATTCCGGGATATAATCCTCAATGTGATTTCTTTTGAGGGCAGTAGTTTGTTCACGTATAACTTCGCCCTTCAGTGGCTGCTTGGAGTTGGTTAGACGTGACGCAGCCCTAGCTACATCCACGCGCGTGGATAGTAAGGTGAAGAACTCTCTGAGTCGCTTCGTTTTCGGAGAAGCTTCTCTTCGACGGCAACTTTTCAGCAATCCATGAATTACTCGATTTACACGTTCTCTTGTCTATCTAGTGTAGCAAGAGATTCAGACTGGGGCAAACATTCGGTGGTTGACTCAGAGAGTGCCACTGCAGTTGCCGGATCCGAGTTTTATAATTATGACGGTTGCCAGTCAAACAGGTTGGGATATAATATTGATCCCAACGGATTCGAAGTGCCAGGGTCTTTGGGTTCCGCAGTCTCTAAGCAAGCACTTATCTTCCAGGGAATAATGTTTTTTAGGCTTGCTTTATGTCATTGGATGAACATTATTCAGAAACGCATGTCCAAATCCTGTCCGATAATACGACAGTAGTGGCGTATCTCCGGAACCAGGGAGGCACTTATTCGTTTCCGTTATTCAATTTAATGGAAAGAATCCTTCTGTTTGTTATAGTGCACCAAGTTCTGCTTCGGTCCGTCATATTCCGGGTCGTCTGATGGTATTACCGGACTCCCGTTCACTTATGGGTCGCTTGTTGCTGTCAGAATGGACTCTCAACAAACAGGTATTCAATCAGATTTGCTATCAATGGGAGCGCCCAATGATAATTTATTTACGACACAACTTGCTTGTCAATTGCAGACGTATGTGTTTGCTTGTCCGGATCTCTGAGCTTAGGTTGTTAACGCTCTATTGATCTAATAGGACGGAATGATAGGATATGCGTATCCTCCTGCGCTGTTGTTTCAGCAAGTATTGCTAAGATAAACAACCACAATACATTTCTGTTGATAGCATCTCTGTCTTCACAGAGACCGTGGGTAAATTTACTCTGATGTCTACTGTGGGACTTAACGCGAAATCTTCCTCCATGAGAGGATCTTTTTTCGCTGGGTAAATTGTGTCATCTTTATCACAACCTGCAAGGTCTCAACCTTCACGTATTCTGTTGTGTGGTCCTTATTGCATTGTAAGCATTGAACTGGACGAGCTTTGGACGCGATTTCTTACTATAGGAGAACCTCTTCTTCGCTATACTATGCGGCTAAAGTGGAGGCTCTTCCGTCGTTGGTGTAGGGATCACTATGTTGATATTGTTGATCCCTCCATACTAGTCATTGCAATTTTTTAGTATACTTGTTTGACAAGATCTACTGCAGCCTGTTATTATTAAGGTTATAGGTTTATGTTACCTCATACCTATGCACTCTATGATAGTTTACAATTGAGTCTTATGTCTCTTTATCTAAGTCAGTTAGTAACTTTTCGATAAATAGACGTAGAATCATTAGATTAAATTCCTATATGGAATTTAACTTCAGTTTAGCTAAGTAATCATTTGAGCCTCTGGAAACAGTAGTTTTCAGATTCTGACCTTTTAGACAGTAATTCTGTTGGCTTCTCTTTTACTGAAGAGTCAGTGAGTTTCATGCACTATCGGTGGATGATTTTCACTTTTGTAGTTTCGGAATCAATACTTCCTTTACTATTTAGGTTGGATTTTTGCATAAGAGTCAGGCTCCTAATTAATATCCGGAACCTATTGTTATTAAGGTCCTTCCGTCTTCGTTCGGGCATAGGCCTTTACTCTGTCCGATTAGAGTTTATGTATTTATAAACAGATATCTGTTTATTACTACGGGCGTAAGCTTCTTCTGTCTTTGATGCCTAATAGAAGGACGTTACGCTCCATTCTGTTGCTAATGGATTCAATTAACTATCGATACTGCTTATGGTATATCATTGACTCAGCAGTTGTGTTTGAGATTTCGGCTCATGAAGTAAGAGTTCTTCTACATCTTGGGCTTACATTAATAGTGTCGCTATTATAGATTTTTGAAGGCTGCTCATTGCGCTCAGCCATCCACATTCATGAATTTTTATCTCAGAAATATTGAGTCCATTTCTGGAGGCCTCTATTGTTAGGTCTATTATCTACTGCTCAGAATGTCATTCACTTAACAGTTGCTACTATAGCTAGGTAGGCTGTCTGTTTCGGCAGTGACTCCATTCTGCTGCCCTCTTTGCTCTGGGCTATTTGACCCAGGGCAAGAAAAGGGGGGGGGGGGGGGAGGGTGTTCCCTTGGGTCACCTGTTTTACTATGAAAACAAGGGGATACCTCCTCCGGAGTTAGTAATTCTGAGCTGTTATTGGGATGGTTGTTTAGTGAGAAGTTTATGTTTTAAAAATTCATTCAGGTCTTAGTTTTTAAAGTATAGCTTTTGAATATAGCACGTGTCAACGGACATTATTATACAATCCTCAGACACTTTTAAGGAGTATAAAGAGTCTCTATTCTCTAGACTTACTTTATTTATTGGCTTACTTTAAGATTATTAGTATAAGGATTATACTAGATATTAATAGAGTACATGGATGTATGATGCTCAATTTTGGAAGGTGTTGTATCTTTCTAATTTATCATAAATAAGAAAGATACATGTAAGGCCTAATACTTCTTTTTCCCTAGAGGGGATGACTCTATTTTATATAATTGAGCGTATTCCATCTTGCTCTATGTCCTTGGCCCTCCAGCCTTTTTACTATTCAGCTATGTCTGGGTCATTGGTACAGTATAAAAATGTTAAAAAATTTATAGTAATTTATATATTTTTTATACTTACCAATGACCCAGACGGGGATGGCCCTCCCAGGAGTTGGGAACTCTTACCTCCCCGCTGAGTACATAGCGCTTACCAGGCACTGGTTATTAGAATGATTAATGGCACCAATTTCGGAACGTCCTTGACACTGCGCATGCGCAGTAGAGGTGAAGTGTGAAGGGCCATTCAGGACATGTTTTCTTTGGTTTTAGATGCAAATTTTAGGGATTGGGGGGCAAAATTTGTGTTTGGCCCTATATTTTAAGAGTTAGCACCAGCTATGTCTGGGTCATTGGTAAGTATAAAAAATATATAAATTACTATAAATTTTTTAACTTTCCAAACCGCGAGGCTGATTTGAACCAAATTTTACGTGAGTGCTTATTGGGTCATAAGTACCTAATTTATGCAGAAATTTTTTTTCCCCATAGCCCCGTGGGAACCACAGGAGCTAAAAATAGAAAAAAATGAAAACACCCATATCTCCAAAACTACACGGCACTGAGAATTCTTATTTGTTGTGAAGCTTCCTTAGGACCAACAGAATGGAATGGTCCAAAAAAATTGCTATCGGTTTTATCATGGGGTACTTTTTGGGGACTTTGAAAAAGTGCTGAGTCAGCATTTTTTAACACTGTGGGTAATGGGAAAAACATAAGACTACTTTTCTCCCAAACCACTGCTCCAAAAGCTTTCAAATTTCACTTATAACATCTTTGGAAGATTGTTTCACATGTTTATTGAAATCAATTGCCTCGGTCGAAATTTGGGCTCTCTATGGGAGCCCAAATGTTTAAATTAGTGCAGTATGAGGAGTATTTTTTAAAAATCTTCTTCTTTAGATCTACCAATAAGAATCTTTTGATATTTGGTATGCAGCATCCTTAGGGGGGTGAGATTCAAGTTTGTTGAAGCCAAATCCCTAGGTTCATATTTAGGCTGAAAATTTGGGGTCCCGTTGGGGTCTTAGAAATTTTGGACCAAAATCTGAAGAAAAAAAATTTTGTTTTTTCTGCGTTTCAGTCAATTTTAAGGCAAAAAAACCAATTTTTTTTTCCCCTGAACATTTGGGGTCCTGGTGGGACTTAGAAATTTTGGACCAAAATCCGGAATTTTTTTTTTTTTTGGTTTTTTATGCTTTTCTGTCAATTTTAAGACAAAAAAAATTTTTTTTTTTACCCTGAAAATTTGGGGTCCGGGTGGGACATAGAAAATTTTGGAGCAAAATCCGAATTGTTATTCTTCATTTTCAAAATTTTTCTTCTCTGCCAAAACCTTCAAAATTTCACCATTTTTCGAATGTCTCAAAATTGTTTACAGTTATTTCGCTCAAATTTTCCACACAATTACAGCATAATATGATACACCACAATCACCACTCAAATCTTTTCAACATTAACCCCCACTGGCCAAAAATGACATGAATATAGATTTTTTCTTCAAAATTGACCAACTTCAAGGGCAAATTTCTCTAATAACAAGGTTGTTGTAACAATTATTTTGGTTTGGATACATGCAACAATGATTGCGGAATAAAGTTACTGTTTACTTTTTAATCTCAGATTTAACCCTCAAGCACAATGAGGGCGAGGATAAGTGTACTGTTTGAAAATGCCAAAATTAGCCAACTTTGGTTGCTTTTTCTATCATTTTGGAAAGGGTTAATTGCAAACACTTTTCATGTACGTATTCACAATTGACTACCGAGCATATTTGCTGTTGTAAGTTTGGTTGTAAAGTTTAACCCTATCCCATTCTGGTTGCATAAAAGTAGGTACCGTCCAAAAAAACTCCAATTTTTTCAGAATTTGGTAAGTTTAGATTGCGATTTACTCCATTTTTAGTTGTTTGAGCTCTGAATGTTTTCTGTAGCTGCTTGCATCAGTCAAAGTATGACAAATTTTGTTCTATATGTTATTATTAAAATTTTAACCCTTAGCAGATTTGAGACGTCCCATAAGGGTACTGTCGGAATAATTGTTATTTTCGCCCACTTCAAGGGCAAATTTCTCTAATTACAAAGTAGTTGTAACAATTATTTCGATATGGCTAGATGCAACAATGATTGTGGAAGAAAGTTACTGTTTACTTTTTAATCTCAGATTTAACCCTCAAGCACAATGAGGGCGAGAATAAGAGTACCGTTTGAAAATACCAAAATTAACCATCTTTGGTTGCTTTTTTTCTATCATTTTGGAAAGGGTTAATTTCAAAAACTTTTCATGTACGTATTCACAATTGACTACCGAGCATATTTGCTGTTGTAAGTTTGGTTGCAAAGTTTAACCCTATCCCATTCTGGTTGCATGAAAAAGTAGGTACCTTCCAAAAAAGTCCAATTTTTCAGAATTTGGTAACTTTAGGTGGCGATTTACTCCATTATTAATCGCTTGAGCTCTGAATTTTTTCTATAGCTGCTTGCAGCAGTGAAAGTATGACAAATTTTGTTCTATATGTTATTAAAAGTTTAACCCTTGGCAGATTTGAGACTTCCCATAAGGGTACTGTCAGAATAATTGTTATTTTCGCCTACATGCACTTTCTCAGCACTGGAGCCATATTGTCTCAAAACCTTTTCCATGAGAGGATTGGGCCTTCATCCAAAAACAATTTTGCTATTATATATTTTATTCAAAGATTTAACCTTTACCTAGTTTTCTGGCCTTGAATTTGAGTGCCCTATAATTCTTCATAAAATTGGCTAATTTGGAGCTCACTTTTCTTCCATTTTCGAAAGGAATATCGAAAAAATGATTTACATGTTCGTATTTACAATTGCTTACCGAGCATAATTGCTGTTTGTAAGTCTGATTGTAAAGTTTAACCCTATGCTCGTTCTGTTTGCATAAAGATAGGTGCAGTCCAAAAAAACTATCGTTTTTCAGAATTTGGTAAGTTTAAGTGACGATTTACTCCATTACTAATTGATTGAGCTCTGAACGTTTTCTAGGGCTGTATGCAGCAGTCGTAGTATGACAAGTTTTGTTTTATATGTCATTATTAAAAGTTTAACCGTTGGCAGATTCGAGACTGCCCATATGGGTACGGTCGGAATAATTGATATTTTCATAAAATCACTGAATATTGATACACGTGCAGTGGTAGTTTGGAATTGAATATCCGTAAAATGCTTTCGAAAATCGGATTCACAGTTCAATTCCAAAAATATTTTCTGTTATAAGGTTGCTGTAAAGTTTAACTCCATCCCTGTCTCAAATACATAAAAATTGGTGCCGTCGAAAAAAAACTCTCATTTTTTCAGAATTCCGTAAGTTTAAGTGACAATTTACTCCATTCCTAATTCATTGAGCGCTGAATGTTTTCTATGCCTGCATGCAGCAAGCATAGCATGACAACTTCTGTTTTATACGTTATTATCAATAGTTTAACCCTTGGCATATTTAGGAGTTCCCATGTGGATATAGTCGGAATAATTGTTATTTTCGAAAAATCAATCCCTGAATATATTGGTAACCGTGCAGTGGCCTTTCGGTGGTGCTACATGAAGCCGCAAATAGTTACGGTTGAAAAGTTCATCAAATAGACAGATATAATGCCTAACTCAGCCGGTGACAGGTAAATAATGAATAGAAAAGTCGTTGAATTGAGAATAAAGTAGGGACGAATCGTGCCCTCGGTTTCCACCTGATCCACGGTATTTCCACGCGCGGCACTTGACAAAGATACTAAACTGTCGGGCAGGGACAGTAAAAAACATTCTGAGAATTTCAAGTTGCTGCCTTGCATGGTCGGGACATATTTGGAGTATATCCGACATTGTAACTGTTCAATTTGAATGTTAAATTAGCCAGATGACAGCTTTTTCTCCACCGGATCGAGTTGTCAGTTTCTGCCGGGACGGTCTAAAATAAGCAGAAAAACTCAAAACTTTCTGTCCCGTATGAATGTGCGAATATTTAAAGCTGGACAGTTCATCAAATAGACAGAAATAATGCCAAACTCGGCCGGTTATATGTAAATAGTGAATGGAAACGGCATTGCATTGGGAATAGAGTAGGGACGAATCGTCCCCGCAGTTTCCACGCGATCTACGTTGTTCCCACGCGCTCACGCCACTCGACAAATATACTGTTCTGTCGAGCAGGGATAGTAGAACAACTTCTGAAGATTTCGTGCATCTGCCTTCACTGGTCTGGATGCCGTGTACTAAGGCATACTGCACGTTGATGGTGCGCATGTCTTCAACCAATCTAACCCTGCTTGTGCTACAGTGCGGAGGCACTATGCTGGGGAGCTGGCAGCTGCTCGTCATTGCTCGGTGGTTCTCTCTGGGTACTCCGGCTTGCGCCACCCATACAACTGTCACCGACATAATATGACCTTGGCTGTTAATGTGTCGTTAAACCCTAATAAATAAATAAATAAATAAATAAATAAATAAATAAATAAATAAATCCAGTACCAGTTTTGCTCGTACAGATATTAGTACCGTCAGACAAAATTCATTTTCTGATTAATTTCGTACTTTTCTGTACTCACCTTCCCTGAGTAAGATTGATATATCTTTTCAATCTCAGATTTAACCCTCAAGCACAGTGAGAGCGAGAATAAGAGTACCATTTGGAAATACCGAAATTATCCAACTTTGGTTACTCTCTACTATCATTTTGGAATGGGTTAATTTGAGACACTTTGCTTTGCTATATGCAGAGATGTTTAATCAATAAATCCGGCTTTAGTTATGTTCTGGGACTTAATGAAACGTGCTTTGGTCACTTAAAAATAGCACTGTCTGCAAAAAATGACTGAGTGAATACTCACTTGTCCAAAAACAAAAAGGAAAGAGCTCTTTCAGCTTTCCATAACTGCTTTCAAAAATCAATGGGGAATAAATTTTGTGTTATATGTTTTGGTGTTCCGTGTTATCCAACACCAGTTTGGCCGTACAAATGTGAATACCGCCAGGAAACAAAGCACATTTTCTCAATGATAGACTGTTTGACTTCTATGATAGAGGTCCCGAGTTTGATCCCTGTCTGGAACGACCCATGTAATGTCCTTGGGCAAGGCATTTTATCCTGGTTGCCAACACGGGGGCACAATGATGCCATGTACTAAGGCGTTCTGCATGTCAATTGTGCACATGTCTTCAACCTCTGGTACCCTGCTTCAGCAGAGCTTGAACATAATTAGAATGTTGAGCTGACAGTTGCTCGTCGATGCTCGGTGGTTCTCTCTGGGTCCCCTGACTTCCCCCACCCATAAAACTGTCACGGTCACGATTAGCCATTGTGGATAAGTATGTGACCATAAACACCAATAAATAAATATCGTCAGAGAAACCCTCTGTGAAATCCTTCTGTCAATAAATAGCGAAGTAGTAATGTAATGCAAGAAATATTAACAAGCTGTTCAACATCCCTTTAATCAACTCATTTTGACTTGAACTGTGTATACTAGCTCTCTAGATGGTTTAAACCATATCAAATAAACAACTAATTTGTGTGTGACATTAACTCATATTACATGCATTTCATTGGAGTACGAAGCTTACCCTCGTTTGTTGACAAATCCCACACATTCACAAACAGGTAGAATGATAGAGAATAAATTAATTATTGATATTTAAGGTCACTTTTAGCATCTTCAGCTATATCATGACCATAATATAAGTATTTATTCAAGTCCAGGTATTCATTGCATAGGCGTACAGGGCTATTTTTCAGGGTGGGGGGGGGGGGGGGGGGGGGGGGGTGAACCCTTTTAGCCCGAAAAAGTTTAATCTCAGGAGGAAATGCCAAATGCGGGTATGGGAGGGGGGGGGAGCTCTCTTACCCCCCCTCATTGAGTACCTGGAGAGAACCACCGAGCAATGGCAAGCGACTCAGACTCCCCGACATAATAACTCCACAAAAGGAGGGTTAGCATTGGTTAAAGACAAGTGCGCCCTCAAAGTACCCTTAGTACACATCGCCATCATACCCCCCACCGCCACCCCCACCCCCCACGTGGGAAATTAAATTGGGATGAAGTGTCTTGCTCAAGGACACAATGTGGTTGCCACAGGCAGGATTCAAACAGAGGACTTCTTGGATTGCAACAATCATCTCTACCTTCCATAATATGTAGTAATAGAACTCATTATATGCATTTGTTTGATTATAAATGAATAATATTAACGTGGATACGGTTCCACTGAATCAAATTGTACAGTATAATGGTCAGTTTACTTGCAACTTCTAAGTGATGAGATAGGAAAACAACATTTTGTGTGGAAAACCAAAATGTTTTGTGGTCATTTCTGGCAACTAAATTGTCCGAAATTTTCTGGCATAGTGGCTGAAAAATCGGCTCCATACTGACTCAGGAGTGGGTTGGGGCACAGTCCTCCATGAAACCCCAGCCCGTACGCCCATAATTCATATGTACTTATTTTTTCAAAGCAGAAAGGACATCGCTTGTTTTGCTTTCTATGAAAATATTCTGTAATTATTGAAGAGCAAATTTTGTGTTAAATGTTTTGCTTTCCTGCTTTATCTCAAATATCTGTTTTGGCTGCATAAAAACTATAGCAGCATCACAAAAACTTTGATTTCCACTAAATGTTCTGTTTTCAAAACTGATCGATAGTTTTGTGTACAATACAGTTTGCCTTTTCACATTAAAAAGTTGGGAAAGCCCGTAATTTGTCCAACAAATTACAATTCTCTAGTTTTTTTTGTTTTTTATGCGTTTTGGTCAATTTTAAGACAAAAAAAAAAAAAAATTTTCCCCTGAAAATTTGGGGTGCAGGTGGGACTTAGAAAATTTTGGACCAAAATCCGGAAATTTTTTGTTTTGTTTTTTATGATTTTCTGTCAATTCTAAGACAAAAAAAAAAAAAAAATTTTTCCCCTGAAAATTTGGGGTCCGGGTGGGACTTCAAAAATTTTGGACCAAAATCCGGAAATTTTTTGTTTTGTTTTTTATGATTTTCTGTCAATTCTAAGACAAAAAAAAAAAAAAATTTTTTCCCCTGAAAATTTGGGGTCCGGGTGGGACTTCAAAAATTTTGGACCAAAATCCGGAAATTTTTTTTTTGGTTTTTTATGATTTTCTGTCAATTCTAAGACAAAAAAAAAAAAAAATTTTTCCCCTGAAAATTTGGGGTCCGGGTGGGACTTCAAAAATTTTGGACCAAAATCCGGAAATTTTTTTTTTTTTGGTTTTTTTTTTTTTTTTTTGTTTTTTATGCATTTCTGTCAGACACTTCATCTCCATTGCCCGCGTGGGGGCACGATGACGCCGTGTACTAAGGCGTACTGCACGTCGATGGTGCGCATGTCTTCAACCAATCTAACCCTGCCTGTGCTGCAGTGCGGAGTTACGATGTTGGGGAGCTGGCAGCTGCTCGTCATTGCTCGGTGGTTCTCTCCGGGTACTCCGGCTTCCTCCACCCGTAAAACTGTCACGGTCATGATTAGCCATTGTGCATAAATATGTGACCTTAAACACCAATAAATAAATAAATAAATGCATTTCTGTCAATTTTAAGACAAAAAAATGTTTTTTTTTTTCCCCTGAAAATTTGGGGTCCGGGTGGGACTTGGAAAATTTTGGACCAAAAACCGGAAAATTTTTTTTTTGTTTTTTCTGCGTTTTGGTAAATTTTAGGACAAAAAAAAAAAAAAAATTTTTCCCCTGAAAATTTGGGGTCTGAGTAGGACTTAGAAAATTATGGACCAAAATCCGGAATTTTTTTTTTTTGTTTTTTATGCGTTTCTGTCAATTTTTAGACAAAAAAAAAAATTTTTTTTTTACCCTGAAAATTTGGGGTCCGGGTGGGACTTAGAAAATTTTGGACCAAAATCCGGAAATTTTTTTTTTTGTTTTTTATGCATTTCTGTCAATTTCAAGACAAAAAAAAAAAAAAAAAATTTTCCACTGAAAATTTGGGGTCCAGGTGGGACTTAGAAAATATTTGACCAAAATCCGGAAATTTTTTTTTTTGTTTTTTATGCATTTCTGTCAATTTTAAGACAAAATAAAAAAAAAAATTTCCCCTGAAAATTTGGGGTCCGGGTGGGACTTGGGAAAATTTTGGACCAAAATCCGGAAATTTTTTTTTTGTTTTTTTTTATGCATTTCTATCAATTTTAAGACTAAAAAAAAAATTTTTTTCCCCTGAAAATTTGGGGTCTGGGTGGGACTTCGAAAATTTTGGACCAAAATCCGGAATTTTTTTTTTGTTTTTTATGCATTTCTGTCAATTTTAAGACAAAAAAAAAAAAAATTTTTTTTACCCTGAATTATTGGGGTCCGGGTGGGACTTCGAAAATTATGGACCAAAATCCATAATTTTTTTTGTTTTTTTTGTTTTTTATGCATTTCTGTCAATTTTAAGACAAGAAAAAATTTTTTTTTTACACAGAAAATTTGGGGTCCGGGTGGGACTTGGAAAATTTTGGACCAAAATCCAGAAATTAGTTATATCGTTTTTTATGCGTTTTAAGAAGAAGAAAAAAATTTAGGCGGAAAGTATTTTGTTTGGGAAAAAAAACTGTTTTTTATGCGTTTATCTCAATTTTGGGACGTAAAAGTGCAGGAACTGAAAATAGAAGGAAAATCCTGTGTATTGTGTGGGCACAATCGTTTCATCTAGTTGGTATATGCTTTTCTTAGGAGGGGCGTATGCAGCTTATTCAAGTCAAGTCCCTGCTTTGATATTTAGACTACCATGTCAGGTGAGCGCCCTCAGGCCCCCTGGGGCCGCTTGTTTGTTTACTGATGTATGCCAACATTTTCAGCAATGTGGTTCTTATTGTGTCAGTAGGTTTTACCAGTAGAGGAAGCCAGAGTACTGGTGAGTACTGGTGAGAACTATCGAGTAGCAGCAAGTGACTGTCAGACTTTTTTTCAACAAGGCTCAGTGGAAGATCTATCTAGGTTGTGAAAGCATGTTTTCCATTAATATGCCATATACCGGAGCACACTGGATACTAGTTTCTCATCAAGGACCAGGGATTTCCTAGATACCTTGGGAATGGGCACAGAAACTTCCAAATAGGAAATTTGCCATCTTTGGGAAGACATTGGGGGGGTTTTGAAAATTTACTTGTAAACTTACTTTTTTCACTTTGCAGTTTCTTTACCTGATTATGGTCTTTTGTGGACAGCCTAATCCTCAAAGACCTAATTCCTGCTTAAGGAAACTTTGATGCCATAGAACAGGTGCTTCTACAAGTAGTGCTACAGTAAGTGCTCTTGGTAATGATAAAATTACCCTTGCACAGTTTTTACTTTGGTCTTGGCTGCCTATAGAGGTGGTCAAGACTTGGCTAAAAAAAAATCATTGCCAATAGTCTTACAAATTGTGTTGAAGTAAATTACTGGAAGATTGACATTTTAGAGTTAAGGTTTATTGATTGCTTGGGAATTGGGGACTTGTGGCCAGTGATTGAGAAAATTATGATTTCATTGAGCAAGGGTTCCATAACCAGTGCACATGATATCAAAATTTGTTATTAGCTCACCTAATTGAAAGGGTGAGCTGTAATGAGCATTCTTTGTCATCCATAACGTGGTGTTCAAGACTTTTCTTTCAAAACTGCTGAACCAATTTAAGTTGTTTGTTGTGACATTGCATTTTGATTTTGTTCAAATGAAGTTACCCCATCCCATGGGGAGGGAGAGGAAAAACTGCTCCCGAATTTTAAAAAAAATCTTCTTTTCATAAACCAGTTGGTACATTGACTTGATGTTTGGTGCTGAGCTTCTTTTTTAGGTGTCGAATAAAATTTGTTCAAACAAAATTTGTAGGGCAATATTTGCTTATGTAATGGGAAGGGCAAGATGTTTGTGTTATTGATTCATGCAAAAAAACAATTTTTGCATCCCTGTGGAAACCCCAGGAGCTAAAAATAGAAATAGTTTGAGCGTCTCATATTTCTGAAACAGCATGTAACAGAGAGCTGTAGTTTGATATGAAGTATCCTTAGAACCAGTAGAATCAAGTGTAAAAAAATGCCAACTGTTGTGTCATAGTGTACCATAGGGGAAATAAAAAAAATTCTGACTCACCATATTTTTAAAAAATCTTCTCCACAACCACTGATCAGAATTTTTGGATATTCGGTGTACAGCATTCTTAGTTGGATCAGGCTAAAGTTTGTTAAATCAGGTGCCTCAGTTTATATTTAGGCTTCATACAACTTTTTACTCCTTGGAGTATGAGGAATATTCTTTAAAAGTCTTCTCCAGAACCACCAGTCAGAATCTTTTGATATTTGGTATACAGCATCCAGAGTGTGTGTGTGTGTGTGGGGGGGGGGGGGGGGGGGGTAGGGGGGGCAGGGGGGGGGCTGGCAACTGATGAGGCAGATTCAAGTTTCCTCAAATAAAGTCCCTGGGTTCATATTTAGGCTGCCTATGGGAGCCTGAAGTTTAACTTAGTGCAGTATGAGGAATATTCTTTAAAAATCTTATCCACCAGAACCATCAATTAAAATCTTTTTAATATTTGGGGGGCGTCAGATTCAAATACAATGAGGTGTATCACATGATATGGTTTTCTTGATCTGCTCAATTTGTAAATAATGTGGATGTCCATTTCATTGGATAAAGTGTTAATGTTGCACAACAATAAATTCAGTGAATACCATTGTAACTAAAAAATGTACCATGAGTACAAAGTGTTATGTTATTTATTTCTCATCATTTCTCTTCTGATGAAATCTTTTTTTCTGTCCTGTTTGACAGTTAAAGCAATTTTGGAATAATCATCATTGATATCACAATTTCTATTTTTACTTTTGCATCAATGTCTTTTCAGTCTCTTTGTCAAGTACTAAACAGAATAACAGCAAAGAATGGAGTATTTCAAAATGTCTCCTCACTCAGTCTTCCAGGTGAGCATAATTAGGCCTAAAAAATGGAGAAAAAAATTTATGTGTTTTCCTTATAGGACTTAAATTGGATAGGGTCGGGTGGTCATTTTTTAGCTCACCTGATTAAAAGTCAGTGGGAGCTGTTTCTATATCTTGGCATCTGGCATACATCGTCCGTGGTCTGTTAACTTTTGAAACTTTTCTTCTTCTGAACCACAGAGCCAAATTGAAATATATATAGCACAGACCATCTTTGGAGTATACCCTTTCTACTTTGTTCAAATGAAGCTGCTGCCATCTTCACGCTGTGTTTAATGCCCAAACATTGCCAACTGTTGCATGTGCAGGGTGGATAACAACATGTACCAAGAGAGGGGAAGAATAAAATTTAAAAGATTTCTTTCTTACATTACAAACGACATTACGAACCTCTACTAACAAGCATGTGTACATGTGGGGGATTGTGAGCATTATATTGACAAATGCTTTGGATATGAGCGAGTATTCAAATGGATAGCTGATCCCAATTTTGCAAAGTCACTGGCCCTAAATCGACACACTTGCTAAGTCACAGCGTCTGATTCTTCACATATGCTGTCAATTCCTTTGAAAATTACATCAACTTTTTCAATTTAAAAATGTACACAATACAGTTTTGACAAACACGTGACCTATTTGGGTTAGAGATCAACTTGCACATTTGTTTCCATTGAAACCTACATGGTAAATATCAGTTTGAGATTAACCTGAACTTTGCAATGAAAAATAAACTTTGTTAGCTCGCTTTGATTATAACATTACATTCATTTTCATCTTCAGTCAGACATGAGCATCAAACATGAATCAAAGGGGCTCATTACAGATAATGATTCATGAATAAAATAATGTAAAATAAGCATAAATGGATACCACCCATATACTATTTATTTAGTATATGGGTGGTATCCACTTATGCTTATTTTATATTATTTTATTCCTGAATCATTGTTTGTAAGTAACAAGCCCCTATGCATCAATACTTATTCAGAAAGGGTGTGTGTATGAGGGGAAGGGGGGGGGGGGGAGGGAGGAGGATTTTCGAAGCCATATTGTTTGCCAAAATGAGACAAAAAAAGAAAACAATCAGTCATTGATAATTTATTTCTTCTGAAGGACATTACTAATGGATGATTGTTTTGTTTTACTGTCGTGAAGATCATTTTTCAGACTGGCTTCTATTAACCTTACCTGGTAAACAAGGTCACCCTTTTGATTTTGCAGGGCATATGTTTTAATTTCTGCAAGATTGTTTAACAGATGACTCAGAGTAAACTTTCAGAAGTGCCCACAGACTCGGAATCTTCATCACTTCCATTGTCACTTTCTAATGTCGGGTCGACTAGTGACTCCGCATTCAGAATTCTGACTTCCCAGTCATCGTTCAGTTCTTCGGGGGAAGTTTGTACATTTCTGTCTATGTTGCAATATTCTGCAAGTGTAGTGCCTTTCAACAACTTTTGTGTGTTCTCATCAATACATGTATTGTCACTTTCCACAGTTTCTGCCTCACTGCAGCTTTCACCAATCCCATACTTTGAAAAACATTTTGCAACAGTTTAAGCATTGACATCAGCCCATGCTGACTCAACTCCACATAGCATCCAGAAGTGAAATGCATTTTGCAAACTCTTGCAGTTGAACAGTCATCAAGTTTGCACAATATTTGTCACAGAAACTTTTTAGTGTAGTTCAGTTTCACTCACTGAATAATCCCAGCAGCACATGGCTGCAATTTCAACGTGGTATTAGCTGGTAGAAAGCACAGTTTGACATTGCTCAGTTCAACATCAGGGCGGTGCCACAATTATCAACCAACATTAAAATTTGTTTATTGTTTCTTTTAATTTTGTATTCACTTATCGGAGCCATTGGGGAATATTTCTCCCATCATCCATGCCTTTTTATTTGAATGGTATGAAATGCCCATGTTCGACATTTTAAATCCTTTGAAGCATCTGGGATTTTTTGATTTTCCAATGACTAAAAGTTCAAGTTTTTCTCCATTGGCACTGACTGGAAGCTAATAATATGGTTACTCTGTCCTTTGCTTTTTTAACTCCTTTTCTTTCATCATTTTTTGAGACTAAAGATCTCTCCAGCAGCCCTCTTATGTACAGGTATGTCTCATCAGCATTAAAAATGTTTTCTAATGTATATCTGTCTGTGATGGATGGCAGACGTTTTTTCCAGTCATCTACAGTAGCATCATTAACTTTGGCCGATTCACCACTGAGATTACCCGATTTAATATTGTGGCGATTTCTGAAGCATTCTAATCAGCTATTGGAGGCTGTAAAATCTACAGTATGAGACAGTTATGTCTTTCTCTTGCAGGAGCTTTCCAGTCACTGGAATGTTCTACAGGCAATACAAAACCAGTTTCACACCACTTCATTAATGTCAGCATAGACTGTCCTCAGGGCTTTTACATATTTCATGTCTCTCTGTGAACAACCTTTCCATTCCTCTTTTAAATTCTGCTTTTCCTTCACAATGGACTGTGAAATAAAGAATATTTGCAATCTTTCTTGCACTGTCACCACCTTCAAACATGTCAAGCACTTTCATTCTCTCTTCCAAAGTTAATATTTTTCATTTTTAATGGCAGGTTAAATTATTATTATTTTTCTTGGTTTACATGCGCTATGAATTAAAATTGATTTTTGTGTCCAACTACCACTAGTGTGTCTATTTATACAGTAAAAAAACTGGCTTGTATGTTAACAACAATAAAATCGCACAACTCACGCTCGCACGTCTTTCATCAGCTCCATCAAACAAAAAATCACACAACTCACAGTCGCTCTTCTTTTCATGAGCCCTATCATACAAATCTGACTTTACAAAAAAAAATTAAAAAACGCTTTCTTTCTACTGTTTATTGTTCAGTAGTTACAACAGTACAGAGACACACAGCTTTATTGTTGACATTGTGTTTGTGATGCCCTGAGTGATGAAAGCACGTGTACACACGTTTTCATAATAAAAAAAACAATGGATCATTGTTGTAATTTACGAATTAATTTTTAAACATTCTTTTGTCATTTTACTACATGAAATGGAACAAACATTTTATTTCCTCACACTACACAATACAAACAAATAACATGAAATGTAAAAAAAGAAATGGACCAAACAGGAATCGGATTGTACCGTAAAATACAGTGAAAATAGGCAATGCAAACGAACTTTGACATTTTTTTTATTCATAGGCGTTCGTCCACAGCAGGTAAATATTGCCAAATTAGGTTTACAATTGTGGTTGCTGGTCGCGTTTTGGAGGTGTCGCTCATGAAAGTACAGTTTGTGATTGATTTCATTGATGCATTCAAAACCCGGTCGTTAATGGAAGGTGGTCACTTATGAGAGGGGTTGCTCAAGACAGGTTTTACTGTATACCCTTTCTACATTGTTCAAAAAATGAAGTTACTGCCATCTTCGGGTTGGGGTTAATGCTCCAAAAGCCTAAAAATCTTTTAAAATCTTTCAAACCACCACAGAGAATGGTTTGATATTTGTTATGGACTTTCCTTTGGTGGCTGAGATTAAATTTGTTCAAGGCAAGTTGGTTGGTCAATATTTGGGTGCTCTGTGGGAACATGCCCATTTTGGGCTCCACCCAAAAGTTGTATTTCAGGAACCGATGGGCTGATTTGAACTAAATTTGGCATGTAGTATAATTGGCTCATAAGTACTTGATTGCCCACCAAAAAACTTCTCACAGCCCTGCAGGAAACCCAGGAGCTAAATATAGAAAAAAAAATCAAACATGCATATTTAAAAAACTACTCAAACCAGAATATTGTTTTCAGGTGTTCAGCTTCCTAAGGACCAATGGAATCAGTGGGACCAAAAAAAATGCTATCGATATGGTCATGGAGTGCCGTATGGCGAGGCCCCTTTAACACTGTTGGCAATTGGAAAATGCCAAATCGTCATCTATCTTTTGCTCCAACTGAGTATTCTTCTTCAGAACCTTTGGGCCAAATCTGAACTAATTTGGTACAAAACATCTTGGTGGAGTATACTCTTCTGAAATTTATCCCCAAAAGTTGCTACGCCCCTTGGGTGCTGGGGTTAATGTGTATGTCACTTTTTGGTACCATTTTTAGCTAGCTTAACTTGACAAAGTCAAGATAAGCTATTGCCATCACGCATGTGGAAATCTGTGAGTCTGTTCATGTTCTTTAGCACAGGCTACAGTTTGTAGTTCTTGTCTGATCATCACTAAATTTCATGTGCAGGTTCGAGCTCATGTCTAGATGAGAACGTCCCATTTTGGTCGTGAGTAGTCAGCTGTGATGGATGCACAGATTTGAAAGCTGAAATCTGAAAACCTTTAGCACAGTCTACAGGTCGTATTTATGAAGGGATTTCCTTGTAACTTGGTAGGATGACTGTATAATGCCTGCATGAGAACATCCTATTTTGTTTGGGATTAGTCAACCATAATGGTCACCGAGGCAGGTGACATAGTTTTCTTTAGCACAGTCTGCAGGTTGCATTTATGAAGGGATTTCATTGTAAATTTGTAAAAAGTCATTCGATTTGGTATAATGTCTAGATGAAAACATCCTATTTTGGTCATCATTTGTCAACCATGATGGTTGCACGAGCATGTGACCTAGATTTGTTAGTCCCCTACCGGCAGTGCCGGAGGGGACTATAGGTTTGCACTCCATCCATCCGTCAGTCTGTCTGTCTGTCTGTCTGTCTGTCTGTCTGTCTGTCTGTCACACTTTAGTTTTCCGGAGTTTTTTTGGAAATGCTTCAACGGAATGATTTCATTTTTGGTAAACTACTATAGAACGATGACTTACAGATCAAGTTTGAGTTTCATGCTGATTGCATTATTCTTGTGTGAGTTATGGCCCTTGGAAATATGGAAAAGCGCCAAAATATCAGTTTTCCGGTCTTTTTTTTGGAAACCCTTCAACGGAATGATTTCATTTTTGGTAACCTACTATAGAACGATAACTTACAGATCAAGTTTGAGTTTCATGCTGATTGCCTTATTCTTGTGTGAGTTATTGCCCTTGGAAATATGGAAAAGCGCCAAAATATCAGTTTTCCAGACTTTTTCTGGAAACGCTTCAACGGAATGATTTCTTTTTTGGTAACCTACTACAGAACGATGACTTACAGATCCCGTTTCATTTACACTCTGTCCATCCATCCGTCAGTCTGTCAGTCAGTCTGTCGGTCATACTTTAGTTTTCCAAACTTTTTTTGGAAACGCTTCAACGGAATGATTTCATTTTTGGTAACCTACTATAGAACGATGACTTACAGATCAAGTTTCATTTACACTCTGTCCATCCATCCATCAGTCTGTCAGTCAGTCTGTCGTCATACTTTAGTTTTCCGGACTTTTTTTTGGAAACGCTTCAACGGAATGATTTCATTTTTGATAACCTACTATAGAACGATGACTTACAGATCAAGTTTCATTTGTACTCTGTCCATCCGTCAGTCTGTCAGTCAGTCTGTCAGTCATACTTTAGTTTTCCAGACTTTTTTTGGAAATGCTTCAACCGAATGATTTCATTCTTGGTAACCTACTATAGAACGATGACTTACAGATCATGTTTGAGTTTCATGCTGATTGCATTATTCTTGTGTCAGTTATGGCCCTTGGAAATATGGAAAAGCGCCAAAATATCAGTTTTCTGGACTTTTTGTGGAAATGCTTCAACAGAATTCATGCTGATCACATCTAGGTTATTACATTTGTATAATTATTAATGCGCATTAGTCCGGTAGGGGACATTGTATTGCTTCATCGATATGTGCGCTCTTGTATAGTACAGTCTACAGTTCATATTTATGAAGCAATTTCATTGTAACTTTGTAGGATGACTCGGTTTGATGTCTAGATGGGACGGTCCCATTTTGGCCTCGATCGGTCAGCTGGTACCGCCACATGGGCACATGATCTAGAATCCTTTAGCACTGTCTACAGGTTGTATTTATGAAGGGATTTCATTGTAACTTGGTAGGATGACTCGTATGATATCTAGATGAGACTGTTGTATTTGGGTCATGACTGTCGGAAGGATATGTGACCAAGATTCTTTTAGCAAAGTTTACAAGTCTTATTAGCTCACCTGACTGAAAGTCAGGGTGAGCTTTTCTTATCACTCTTCGTCCGTCGTCCGTCTTCCTGCGTGAAGGTGGTGTTTGAGCCTCTTTCTCCTAAACCACTGGCCACATTTTAATTAAATTTCATGTATATGGTGGTTATATAGGGGCATTTTGATTTTTATCCAAATTAGGTTTCGGCTCGTATTGAGCAGAGGTGTGGGGAAGAAATGGCCAAATTTTTTGAAAATCTTCTTCTAATGAACCACCAGTAGCAGAGACTTGATATGTGGTATACGGAGTCCTTTTGAGGTTTAGAATCAAGTTTGTTCAAGAGAAGTTTGTCCGGCATTATTTGCCTTCGTTATGGGAGGGGGCAAAAATTTTGGCCACGCCTAAAATTTCTATTTTCTGAACCGTGAGGTCGATTTGAACCAAATTTGATATGAGATGATAATGGGTCATAAGTAGTTGATTGATGCAAAAAAAAATTTTCTCATTGCCCCGTGGGAACCTCGGGAGCTAAAAATAGGAAAAACCTTAAAACTGCCATATCTCCAAAACTACACGGCACAGAGAATTCTTATTTTGTATAAAGCTTTTATCCAGTAGAATAGAATGGTTAAAAAAAATCCCTATCGGTTTGATGACAAGGTACTTTTTTCAGGACTTTGAAAAAGTGCTGAGTCAGCACTTTTTAACACCGTAGGCAATGGGAAAAACATTAAAAAATCTTCTTCTCCAGATCCAGCAGGCAGAATCTTTTGATATTTGGTATGCAACATTGTAGGGTGGATCTGATTCAAGTTTGTTCAAATCGGCCCCCCTGGGTTTATATTTGGGCTCAGTATAGGAGCCCAAATTTGAACTTAGTGCATTTCAGGCAAATTTCTTAAAAAATCTTCTTCTCCAGATCCAGCAGGCAGAATCTTTTGATATTTGGTATGCAACATTGTGGGGTGGATCTGATTCAAATTTGTTCAAATTGACTCCCTAGATTCATATTTGGGTTCACTATAGAAGCTTGAATTTGAACTTAGTGCATTTCAGGCAAATTTCTTAAAAAATCTTCTTCTCCAGATCCAGCAGGCAGAATCTTTTGATATTTGGTATGCAACATTGTGGGGTGGATCTGATTCAAGTTTGTTCAAATCGGCCCCCTGGATTCATATTTGGACTCACTATAGAAGCCCGAATTCGAACTTAGTGCATTTCAGGCAAATTTCTTTGAAAATCTTCTTCTCATGATCCAGCAGAATCTTCTGATATTGGGGTGGGGGGGGGAGATTCAAGTTTGTTCAAGCCAAGTCCCTGGTTTCATGTTTGGGCTCACTGTGGTAGCCCGAATTATAACTTAGTTCAAAATGAGGAATTTTCTTTAAAAATCTCCTTCTCCAGATCCAGCAGTCGGAATGTTTTGATATTTGGTATGCAGCATCCTTAGGGGGGTGAGATTTAAGTTTGTTCAAGCCATGTCCCTAGTTCCATATTTGGACTCACTGTGGGAGCCCGAATGATAACTTAGTTCAAAATGAGGAATTTTCTTTAAAAATCTTCTTCAGATCCATCAGTCGGAATGTTTTGATATTTGGTATGCAGCATCCTTAGAGGGTGAGATTCAAGTTTGTTCAGGCCATGTCCCTAGGTCCATATTTGGACTCACTGTGGGAGCTTGAATTGTAACTTAGTTCAAAATGAGGAATTTTCTTTAAAAATCTTCTTCTTCAGATCCAGCAGTCGGAATGTTTTGATATTTGGTGTGCAGCATCCTTAGGGGGTGAGATTCAAGTTTGTTAAAGCCAAGTCCCTGGGTTCATATATGGGCAGCCTGAATTATAACTTAGTTCAATATGAGGAATATTCTTTAAAAATCTTCTTTTTTTTTTAGATCCACTGGTCAGAATCTTCGGATATTTGGTATAAGCTTTTCTTAGGAGGAGCAGATGCAACTTGTTGAAATCAATTCTCTGGGTTGATATTTAGGCTACCATGTCAGGTGAGTGCCCTCCGGCCCCTTGGGGCCTCTTGTTTATGAAGGGATTTCATTGTAACGTGGTAGGATGGCTCGTTTTGGAATAATTTTACTGTAACTTGTTAACTTTGGTTGACATATGTTAACTGTGAGAACCACATCAACCCAGGCCTCAGTTCTTAAGTACAGTCTGCACCTCAAATTATTTTTGTTGAGAACATAGCATACAGGGAACAGAACTTAACATATTTTCAATTATCACAATTCTTGTCTTATTTCATAAACCTTTCATAAACATTGAACATTATCCTTTCATCGAACATATACATACAGTCAAGTTAAGCTGCCATGTCATTGACATTTTTATTAAAAAATGACAACCACCGATCCCAAACTGAACTGATCCCAGAAATTAATAATGAATTCAAATAAACATATTATTTATATCTTAACCCTCTAAGATTTGTGTTATCCATGCATCACATTAGGTGCAGATATGCGGTATGTGCATGCACACTTTGGGGAAACAGAAATAGAGAGAAAAAGAAGCCTGCATAACAATAATCCATTCAGACATTTGTAATGACTGTGAGCATTAATAACTTAACACAAACATACCGCTGGGCATATCTATTAACGTTAAAAATTCAATAGCTCATTAAGAAGAGCCAAGCAGTGAAGAACAAAACACAGGATACAAAGTACCCACACCCCATAACAGCTGTAGTAACTAATGACTGCAATGAAGAATTGTGGCATATTGCTTTCAAAGAAAAGGTCCTGATGCTTAATTGTTTTCCCTCATGTACAAGTTGGCCATATCTTGTGATTTTAAATGAAACTAATAAAATAACACAGTGCATGTTTACAAAACAAATAAGAAAATAAAGATAGTGGTTTCAACTGAACATAAGTTAGTCAGTACCATACATTTTATTCAATTGTTAATCACCAAAAATATAACCACTTTGTCAACGGTTTACGAATTCAGCTGCCCACAGCCCAGTACATCACCCAAACTTTTCACCCCCAAAAAATTTAAATTAGCTAATCTATCCTACCAATGTATAAGAGGTGCCCTTAATTTGTTGGTAATTCTTTCAGGACAAAAGTGTGACTTATACACAACCAATATGGTATATTATTGTTCTGTTAATTGTCGATTTAGATGATTGTCCGAGAACAGTTGGCTAAATGTTTTGTTATGGTTAAGGAGCTTGAATAAATTTTGAAAATCAGGATTCTGGCACTTCCAAAATTTCAGTGCGCACTGGAGGATACCATGTTGTGGCAATGACAGGAAATGGACTGCCGTGTACAAAGGGCAACAAAGCAGACTTTGGTTTCTAAAATCAAAATATAATTGTTGTGGTCATGGTTTTCTTTATAGAGTTGGTGGGTTAGGGGAAACGCATTTCTTTTGAACCTACTCACAATTGTTTACAATTGGCTGTAACATAAGTGCAAGCCCTACTTCGGAACTAACTCAAGCTTTTAGAAACTTTTCCAAACGAGTTGGAAAAGTACTAGAGTGCAAAAGCACGAAAAAGATCGAAAAAAAGGGTCGAGCGAGACCAGCGCTCGAAATTACAGGTACTCTCTCTGCACACCTCTTGCATTTACCGAGCGCATGCGCAACAACTGTGACGTCAATTCCTTTTATTTCCGCCATTTGTACATGGTCGGAAATTTTTGTGACTTGTGCTACTTTGCTGTTTTTTCTTCATGAACAACTTATTAAATGTGTTTTCTACATTATTAGTGTGCAAGTGGATTGTATCCTTTTGTCAAGCTATCAAAATTATTATTGATTCATGTCAGTTTTTATCATTATTGCTTGTTTCTTCACTCTTCATCTTGTTTTTCCCCCACATGTGAACACGACCTTTGTGCTGTTTTCCGTCGACGGGAAGCTTGATTACATTATTTTCATTAATATAATGCCAAAGACTATTCCTTGTACCTCTTGCTTGCAAGTGAAGCATGTGGACGACTCTCATTTCACATGTGTCACTTGCAACAATTGCACTCAGGACCGACGGATTCTCAGGGTGACCTGCGTCAGGCCATTTTGGCGCTCACCCGGTTGCTTTCTGGCAACCCTCAAGTTGGCCTCCCTGTGCCTCCTAAGGCACAACCTCCTTTGGTCGGTCGCCAAGATGTCTCACCTGGCCCCTTGGATACTGCACAGTATTCATAGGAGGTTTCTGCTGGTCAGCCCGAGTTGGGCTCCGTCTCTTCTGCTACGGAGGATGACGAGTATCTTGAAGGTGATGGGCCCCCTCGTCAGTCTTGGGGCAGGCTTTGGATTTCGTTTTTGGCTTATTGCCGAACGTTCAACTTCCGACCAGCCTTCTGTGACCATCCGGCCGCGGTCCACTGTGGAGCGCCGTAACCCTGTTGAGCCTTCTAGCTCCGGGGCTTTGCGTCCTCTGCACTAGGCTCAGGTTGTTGAGTCCTTCCAGGGCTTAGATGCCAAAATGCGTTCTAAGGCCCTCAAGGGTTCCTTCTTTTCTAGAGCTGATGCCATGTTATCTCTCGCGGACCATGTCGTCGCTGCCCAGGCTGAATATTTTCCACCAGGGGAGTTTGATGACGCTCAGGCACCTTTTCGTGTTTTGTCACAGGCTCTTATGAACTTGACACACGCTCAGGCCTGTAACATGGCTAATTTGGAGCTGGCACACCGGGATACGGTGTTGGATTCTTCTTCATCCCTTCCTTCTGAGCAACAGGCTGATGTGAGGTCTGCCTCTTTGGTGGGACCTCAGTTGTTCCATGGTTCAGTGGAAGCTGTTCGTGGCGAAGTTCTTCGTCATTCGAAGGACCAGCTTTTGCTGCGACAGCTTGACCAACCTGCTGCTGCGGGTAGTGGTCGTTCTAGGCCTGCCAAGCGTGCTGCTGCGTCGGCGACGCCTTCGGCTCCGTCTGCTCCTTCTGCACATAAGAAGCGCCGACGTGGCCAGGCTCGCTGGCAGCCTCAGGCAGGAAAGTCTCAGGACTCTGTCACTTCCTGAGGTGGTTTCTACTCTTGGGGGCCTCGTCGAGGCCGCAAATGAAGGTTCTCACCTCGATTCGCCTCCAGTCGGGGGAAGGCTGTCGCTGTTTTACGACCGTTGGACAGAGATAACGTCGAATCCTTGGGTCCTCGACGTCATTCATTCCGGTCTGCGACTGTCCTTCCATCGGCACCCCAGTTTATCTCAGGTACCCCTCCCGACTCAGGTCCCTTCCGATTCTCTGCGTCGGGACCTTCTGGTGCAGATCGACAGTCTCCTCTCGAAAGGGGCGATCGAGGTGGTCAGGAACACCCTTTCACCAGGGTTTTACTCGAGACTTTTCTTGGTGCCGAAGAAAAATGGCCAATATCGTCCTGTCATCGATCTGAGTATCCTGAACGAGTACATAATTGCTCCTCGTTTCAGTATGAAGACTTTCCGGTCGGTTCGACGTTCAGTTCATCAGGGCGATTTTGCTGCCAGTATCGACCTGAAGGATGCCTACTTCCATGTACCCCTTCATCTGGCATCACGGAAATACCTTCGGTTCTCGTTTTGGGATCGAGTTTATAAATTCAGAGCTATCCTGTTCGGTTTAAACCTGGCTCCTTGGGCCTTCACCCGACTGATGTCACATGTGCTTGCTTTCCACCGCACTCAGTCGACCGTGACTTCGTCAGCCTACCAAGACGACATCCTCCAATGGCACCACGATGCTGCTGTTCTGGAGTTCGATGTCAGGCAGTTTCTTTGCCTGCTAGCATCGCTGGGTTTCAGAGTCAATCGCAAGAAGTCGGATCTCCTTCCTTCTCAGTGATTCCGTCATTTGGGGATGGATTTCGACACTCTTCACAATGTAGTGTCGGTCCCCCAGGCTCGAGCGACGATTCTTTCCACCTTGACTCGGAACCTGCTTCAATCTTCCTCGGTCTCGGCTAGGACTTTCTTTCGGATGCTGGGCCTTTGCGGTTCGGTGACAGATCTCATTCCGCTCGGTCGCTTGTTTGTCTGACCTCTCCAACACTTCCTGTTGGATCATTGGCATCCGAATGTAGATCCGCTGGACCCGGAACTCACTATTCCTCGGTCTCTGCTTTGTCACCTCCACCCTTGGGCCGATATTCCCTGGCTGACACAGGGTGTTCCGTTGGATCTTCCTTTGGCCAATCGCATCCTTACTGCGGATGCCAGCGATCGGGGCTGGGGTGTGACATTGGATCCTCTCGGTCTGTCTACTCATGGCGAGTGGGACAGCGAGCAGGTGGGCCTTCATATCAACCAGAAGGAGCTCCTTGCTCTTCTGTTGAGTTTTCGGCTTTGGATCCCTCATCTGTCGGACCATATTGTCCTACTTCTTTCGGACAATTCGACAGTAGTGGCCTACATACGGAATCAAGGAGGCACACATTCGATTCCCATGTATCGGCTGTCTCGGGATCTTCTTCTGTTGGCGCGGGATGTGAACGCTCAGGTGTCCATTCGACACATTCCCGGGCGTCTCAACGTCCTAGCAGACTCCCTGTCCCGATGCGACAGTGTCCTTCCAACTGAATGGATGCTACATCGGTCGGTGTTTCAGGCGATTTGCAAGCAGTGGGGCCGTCCTCAGGTCGACCTTTTCGCTACTCACTGGAATCATCAGGTAGAGACCTTTGTCTCCCCTTGTCCAGATCCTCTGGCATTTGCAGTAGACGCTCTGTCTCTGGACTGGACAGGTTGGATCGGCTATGCCTTTCCTCCTGCACCGATTCTTCCTCAAGTATTAGCGAAGATTCGTGCTTGCAGTCGCAGGATCATTCTGATCGCACCCCTGTCTCCACAGAGGGTGTGGATCAATCTGCTGCGGCTTCTATTGGCCGATCGACTGATTCGACTACCTCTACGTCGCGATCTTCTTTCCTAGTGTCGTCCCAGGAAGTATCACAACAACCTGGCGAGCCTGTCCCTTCACGCCTGTCTTTTATCAGGTCCAGTCTCTGACATAGAGGTTTTTCGAGACGATCAGTGGAGTGCATTTCTGCATCGCGGCGACATTCCACTGGCATGACTTTTGCTGCCAAGTGGAAGGTTTTCTGCCGCTGGTGTGCAGTTCACAGTGTGAATTACCGTGATCCGTCAATCGCTCAAATTGCGGATTTTCTGGTATATCTTTTTGACTCCAAGGGCCTCCAGCCTATTACGATTAAGGGCTATCGGTCTATGCTGTCTGATACTTTCTCTTATGTGGGAAAGCGGTGCACCAAACTCATTCGGCACTTTTCTTTGAAGAGGCCTCGAGTTTTGCATCTTACACCCAAGTGAAACTTGGCATGGGTGTTGCACTGTTTGGAGGGGGCACCATTCGAGCCTTTATCTGAGACCGATATGCGTTTTCTCACCTAAAAGACGGCTTTTCGTCTAGCATTTGCTTCTGCTCGACGAGTCAGTGAGCTTCATGCGCTATCTGTTGATTCTGCCTTCTTCCAAAATGAGGCTAACAGTGTCACCTTCACTACTGATTGCTCTTTTCTGGCTAAGAATCAACTTCCTGATTTGGTACCTCCTCCCATCTGCATTCGGGCTCTCCCGGCTGTCGATGGCCGGAGGCCTCTTCTTTGTCCTGTTCGTGCGATCAAGACTTACATTACTCGCACTCAGTTCATTAGGAGGGGTCAGAAGAGATTCTTTCTGTCTCTCATTCCTAAGAGGCAGTCTATCTCTTCCCATTCTATTTCCAGGTGGATCTGTCTTGCAATCAAGCTGGCTTATTCCCGCTTGTCTGCGTCGGATCTTGTTTCAAACCGGTTTAATGCTCATGAGGTTCATGCCATTTCTACATCCTGGGCGTTCTCCAATTCTGTTTTGCTCTGGGATGTTATGAATGCGGCTTACTGGAGGAATGCTTCTACCTTCTCCTCCTTTTATCTCCGCCACCTTCAGCAGCAATTTGAGGACCTTTATTCTTTAGGCCCTCTCGTTGCTGCTCAAGCTGTTGTGCACCCTCGTTAAAATTGTTTTTATCGAGGTTGTGCTTCGCTCAGCCTTGTTCTTTCCAGGTGCCTTCTATCTATCTTCATTACAGGTTTCGCTATTGTTCTGTGCCCTCTTTGCTTTTCTTTCTGCTACTCTTGTTGGTATTGGTTATGATATTCACCTCCTCCTATTGTTTATTCAGCCAATTGTAAACAATTGTGAGTAGGTTGAAAAGAAATTAAAATTTTTTAGTAAATTTTGTTTCTTAACACACCTACCACAATTGTTTACCGGAGGCCCACCCTCCTTGGGGATATCTTTGATATCGATGCCTCCCCGCTAAAACACAAACTTCTCATTGGCAGAAATACGGAATTGACGTCACGGTTGTTGCGCATGCGCTCGGTAAACGCAAGAGGTGTGCAGAGAGAGTACCTGTAATTTTGAGCGCTGGTCTCGCTCGACCCTTTTTTTTCGATCTTTTTCGTGCTTTTGCACTCTAGTACTTTTCCAACTCGTTTGGAAAAGTTTCTAAAAGCTTGAGTTCGTTCCGAAGTAGGGCTTGCACATATGTTACAGCCAATTGTAAACAATTGTGGTAGGTATGTTAAGAAACAAAATTTACTGAAAAAGTTTAATATTTTTTTATGCCTTTTAACATTATGCTATGGCACGTTAGCACTGAAACAGTGCATAAATCTTCTAAATTGAATAATGTTTAGTTAAACTCAACAGAATACTTATAGAATCCTGTGTCATATGAAAGGGTGGCTTAAGAGGAGATTGAAATGTATGAAAGATTTTTGATACCTCAAAGAAAGACTTCATGATAAAGCTTGATCCAGACCTAATTTACCATACAATTATTATATAACTGCATTGTTTGCCTGCAGTGTCTGTGTCAAGAAATAGTCCCCAACTATTGCCTGTGGATCATATATCGATTTATCTTAATGGACTTGTCATTATATTTCCAGAGAGGAGGTTTCAACTTCAATACACCATATTGGAATCCCTCGTTGATAACCAATATAGATTTTCTTTATTTTTGGAGACTGCATATCCTATCCATAGTTTTGCTGATACATATTCCACATGTGAAGTTGCTCTTGTTCACAATATTTCTCTCAAATTAACTGCAGTGAAAAGTCGATGAAGGAGAATTATCAAATATTCTTTCTTGTATCAGATATTGCAGTGAATGGTTTATTTTGAGGGATCAACTCTTCTGCACTTATTGTGTATTAATAACATAAATTAATAATAATAATCAATAAAGCAAATATTTAATTTTTGTATTTTTGTTCAAGGTTTGGAAAGTGTCACATATTATCCAATATTAGCTGTTGCAACTGGTATACTCCTGCAGCTGGTGATAAACACAAAGGGACAAAGGTAATGTTATTGGTATTTTATATCAAGACATATGAAACATAAACATTAATTTTTAGCTCATCTTCATGAAGTCAAGCTGAGCTAATCTCATTGCTCTCCTTTCGTCATCCATCAACACCATGTTTTGGTCTTCTCCAAAACCACTGGGTCAGTTCAAGTGAAAGATTGTGTAAGTGATGGTCCTGAAGGGGCATTGCATTTTTGTTCAGCTCATCATGCCCAGCCCCACAGGGAGGGAGTGGGGAAAATGCTCCAAAATATTTTTAAAATCTTCTTCTCATAAACCAGTAGGTACAATGACCTGTTATTTGTTATGGAGCTTCCTTTTAAGGCGTAGAATCAAGTTTGTTCGAACGAAGTTCGTGAAGCAATATTTGGCATTGTAATTGGAGGGGTAAGATTTTTACCTCTGCCCAAAAATTTCTATTTTTTGAAACAATGGTCCGATTTAAACCAAATTTGGTATGTGATATTATTGGGTCATAAGTACTTGTTTCATGCAAAAAAAATATTCCCACATCCCCATGGGGACCACAGGAGCAAAAAATAGAAATATTTTTAAACACCCATATTTCCCAAACCACATGGAACAGAGGGCTGTTATTTGGTATGCAGTATTCTTAGGACTAGTAGAATTGAATGGTAAAAACATTTTGCCAACTGTTATGTTAGGGTGTTCTGTAGAGGGCAAAAAAATGTGGAGTCTGGATATTTGCAAAAATTGAAAAAAATTCTTTTCTCCAAAACCAATGGTCAGAATCTTTTTATATTCGGTACACAGCGTTCATAGGAGGGTCAGATACAAATTTGTTAAAATAAAGACCATTGGTTAATATATTTGGGCTCAATACAGGTGCTCGATTTTTTAACTTTGGGCAATATGGGGAATATTCCTTTAAAAATCTTCTCCTTCAAAACCACCAGTCAGAATCTTTTAATGTTTGGTATACATCATTGTTATGAGGATCAGATTCAAGATTGTTCAAACCAAGTCCCTAGATTAATATTTGGGCTTCCTATGGGGGATAATTTTTAAAAATCTTCTTTAGATCCACCAGTTAAAATGCTTTCATATTTGGTATACAACATCTCTGGGGAAACAGATTCAAGTTTGTTCAATTCGAGTGTCCAGGTTAATATTTGGGCTCCATATGGGAACCTGAAATTTAACTTAGTACAATATGAGGAAATTTCTTTAAAAATCTTCTTCAGATTCAACAGTCAGAATCCTTTCATATTTGGTTTACAACATCTCTTTGGGAGTCAGATTCAAGTTTGTTCAAATTGGTTCCCTGGGTTAATATTTTGGCTCTCTATGGTAGCCCGAATTTTAACTTAGTGCAATATGAGGAAATTCTTTTTAAAATCTTCTTCAGATCCACTAGTAAGAATGCTTTCATATTTGGTATACAACCTCTCTCTTGGGTCAGATTCAACTTTGTTCAAATAGGGTCTTGTAGGTGAATATTTGGGTTCGCTATAGTAGCCCAAATTTTAACTTAGTAAAATATGAAGAAATTTATTTAAAAGTTTTCTTTTTCAGATCCAACAGTCAGAATGCTTTCATATTTGGTATACAATATCTCTAGGGAGGTCAGATTCAACTTTATTCAAATCGAGAGCTTGACTTAATATTTGGGCTCCCTATGGGAGCCGGAATTGGCCAAGTAGTTGAAAAATTAAAAATTATTTTGTATTCACTACCCTCTAGAGGTGTATAACTAAGATTAATCCACGTGGGTTGTATCAAGGGGCTTCATAGGGGAGATCTACATTTTACATTATGATCAACTGAAGAAAAGGCATGATGCTCGGACTATTTTTGTCACTCCTGAGGGGCTCAAGGATTGACAATGTATCCTATTGAGATGGATTGCTTTTTGTAGACTCATTCTTGGACTCTGTTTATATCATGTTCTGTTCAAGGTGAGTGCTTCAGGTTCTTGTTTATTTAACACAGCACAGCAGAAAGTGGAAAATACTTCATAAACATTTTAAAAGCAGCTAAAACTCTGGTTGGTTTTCTTCCTGTCTAAACTGTCACTTTTTTATGGAATAAAATTTAGTTGATTAGGCTTACTAGGCTACCAGGTGTCCAAATAGCAATTCTTCTCTTTTTAACCAATTCACATTGAAGATGATAAAGTATTTATTCCAAAATTACCACAGAACTGAAGAGTTTTTTTTTTAAAAAACATGTATTATAATCCCTCATATGAATGAACTCATTAACCTTTTACCCAAAACTGGCCAACGCTGTTCACAAAAATCGCCAATTACTTTTCATTATTTTTTTCATTTTTGTGTCTCAAAAACATAGGTTATGACCCCTCTTTGGAACAAGCTCGAGCTCATTCCAATGAGGGGTCATAACCTATGTTTTTGAGACAAAAAATGAAAAAATGAAAAAAAATTAGTTATTCAAGAATGTTGTTTTCAAGTGTTGTCTGCCTTCCATGTTAGGTAAAGGGCTAATGTGAAGGTAAAATTGATGTATTGCATTTTTGTTCCTGTTAAACAGTTTTTTTTGTCCACTTTGATGTCAAAGGCTGAAACAGAACTTCAGAAAGCTCACAATATCATTTTATATGGGGTAAATTGTAGGGGACTGCATTATTGAGTGAATATATGTTCATGAAAATATACAAAAAAAATCACATTCTGCTAGTTGTCCAGTACTGTATCCCTTATTGCCTCTAATGTTATTTTTTCAACACAGCACATTAAGGATAATGGCATCACTATCTTCTGGAAGAGCCCTTATTGAGCCTACCACAATGAGCCCTGAAAAATAAAAGTTACACATTTTTAACATTATGGGAAGTCTTAATGCTATGCTGCTAAAGCGGAAATGTTTTCAAGAACAAATTTAAAACTTTGATGTAGAGCTAGAGTTTGTTTGAACTCTCAACAAATTATTTTTGGATGTCCAGGGTTTCCGCAGGACCTTGGATTCAAGAAACAACATTGAATTTGTCAGAGGGTCAATCAAAGCCTTGAAATCGTGAAAAATGTGTCAGTAGGCCTTGAAAAGCCTTGAATATTTAAGAAATAAAGTGCTGACAAAGCATGCAATCATTACTGTATAGTTTTATATGCCAGAGTATGCCAAGGCATAGTCCTTCCGGTCAGTACCTCTCCTCCCACTCCCCCTGAAGGAAAGTGAGAGGAGGGAGTGATGACCACACTATTGAAGGCAGGCCTTGAAAATTCTTGAATTTGGCTATTGCAGGACCTTAAAAAATGCTGAATGTCTTGAGAAATGACCTTGAATAGCCTTGAACTGTATCAATCCTTGCCTGCAGGAACCCTGTTTTAATGTTATGAAGAAATTTATAACTTTGACTGATGTAGACACAGAGTTTGAATTTTCAACAGATTATTCTTGGATGCCCATTACACGTACATTGTATATTCTTATTTTTTAGCCAAGAAAAAGCAACACAAGTTTTGATTTCAGAACCAAGTTTTCAGTTAGGCAGCTTAGAGTTCTTGTTAGGTGAAAGCAGTGATGGGGAAAGTGAAAAAGCTTTCAATCTAAACAATTGTGAGTATCAAATGCCAAATGAGTTGATATTGTTCTGTAGATGTAATGGAACAAATAAGGTTTATGTAGGTTTTCGAAAGTGCTAAAAAGTGCTTGTATTTAAAAATAAGCCTTTCTAAGAAAGGTCACAGAAAAAACTTTAAAAATAATTATGTTTAGATTATTTATTAGATATGATTCAGTCAAGAAAATTGGCATTACCAGGCATGATAGAGTTGTCTGAAGGCAAGTTTTTGTATGATGATGAATTAATGGTGACAGTTAGTAAGCATTGGGTGGATCAAGGGAAGAAAGAAAACAGTTGTGAAGAAATTTCAGTGCAAACTGAGATTCAGAGTCATTAGCAGAGATTTATTGGAAGTGGGAGAAGAGGAAACTTCAGACTTTGTGAATAGAATTAGAAACAATAACACTGTATGAAAACTGTTACAAATCTGATAACATTTTGTAATTAATTTGTTTGGGTTTAATAAATAAAGAGGTTATTATTTGGTTAGTCTCATATCAGCCAAGACATCAGCCCTTGGTAACTGCACATCAGTGTTCGATCTTCAGTCTCAGGCTAATATGAAGTTACCAAAGGATGCTGTGAAACTAACCAAGTAATAACCTCTAATAATTGCTTGGCACATTTTGGTAAAAATCTGTACTGATATTAACCCTTTACCTAACATGAAAAGCAGATGACACTTGCAAATAAAATTCTTGAATAACTAATTTTTTTCATTTTTAGCTCAACTTTGACGTAAGTCAAATTTGAGCTTATGCCATGGCCAGTCGTCCGTCCGACTGTCTGTCTGGCAGCCATTTTGTACAAAATTAGGTGCAATCAGATTTTTGTGCAGAACTTCCATATGAAAGCTGTGATTTGAATAGTTTTTTGTATGAATGTTTAGTACCATGGGATATATCTCATATAATACGGGTTTTTTCTCATGCGTAAATTATGCAAATTAGACTAACTTTGATCTATTTAGTGTTACTTTCAGCACTGTGACTGCAAATGCCACTATGGCTTGGGCTAGAGGCCATATTTATGAACTGATCTTTACAAAACGTCTTCAGTACCTTTGTTATCACCGTTGGACAAGAACGAGTGGTTTTGGGTGCGGTCCGAAATTCAAGGTGGCCACCAGCAGCTATTTTGTACTTTAGTTACTGCAATCAGTTTTTTGTACAGAACTTCTGTATGAAAGTTCTGATTTGAATATATTTTTGTATCAATGTTTAGTAACATGGAATACATCACATATAACAAAGGTTTCTTTCTCGTGCAGAAATTATGCAAATTTGATGAACTTTGATTCATTCAGTGCTACTAATACACAGTAAGTGCACCTATCAATACGGCTCGGGCTAGAGTCTGTATTTATGAACCGATCTTCACGAAACTTCTTGGGGTATTTTTGTTATGACCTTGTGACAGGAACAAGTGTTTTGGGGTGCCTTTGTTGTCACTGTGCTATATTTTTGGGTTCAGTCAGACCCACTCAAAGATTTCTTTTCTGGTTTAGCATCTAATTGTCACCCCACCTTTACATTACTTTACCTATATATTTGTTACAGGCTACGGTCAGCATTTATGTTCAGACCGTTACAATACTTTACATGTATCTTTGTTATGAGGTCATTACCTAGATGTTTGTCATTGCTGTGTCATATACTGTATATGTACATGTCTTAAACAAGTTGAGCTACAGTGTCATTGACACTTTCATTTTGTCTCAAAAGCATAGGTTATGACCTCTCATTGGAATGAGCTCGTTCCAAATAGGGATCATGACCTATGTTTTTGAGACAAAAATAATGAAAATTAATTGGTGATTTTTGTGAATAGCGCTGGCCGGTTTTGGCCGTTATGTTGTGTAAAGGGTTAATTGGTAGTATTAGTGTTTTAATTGTGTAAATTGCATTTTTCTCTACTGAAATAAGGCCTGCTCCAGATACTAATCATTGGTAAGCTCTCAAAGAGAGCTTCTCAAGGTCCAGTATCAGGTACAGGAATTATAGATTTAGAATATATGCAGGGTTCACACCCTAAATTTAGTTTGAAATTCCAGGGCATTCAAGGACCTGAGTCACAGATTTCCAGGACCGTGATTTGCCTGTGTAAAGCTCAAGACATGTGGTTATGCATGTTCTTTTTTAATATTTTGTCATTTTTTTCATTGAAAGGTAAGTGTCGTGAGTTGTTACAGTATTTGGAGTACAAATTATTTCTAATTATTAATCAATTATTTCTGTTCAAGTTGACAGTTGGCATTCCCGTTGGGGTAACACAAAGTTGAAATAATGTCACTGGTATCAGAATTAGCTTGAACTGTTGTTACTTTCAAACTGAGTGAACAATTTATTAAGCAAATCTTTGTTGACTTTTTACACACACATAAAAAGTTTCTTGTAATACTTAATAGTATAAATTCCCCCATATTTTCAACTTGACATATTAACAACTTGACGCATGGTACACAGTTTGCACAATGTATCTACCATGTCACTTTCTAGCCACTCTTTTTTTCTCCAGCCATTTGTCTTAAAAGACACACTTATCTAGCATTTGTATATGCTATTCATGTAAAATAATAATTGAGACATAAGTACACTGTCAGTTGAGAAAATTCAACAGTGTCAAACAAAATACACAACCAGAAATAAACAAAGCCTGTTGTAAACTTTGACTGGTATGCAACGAAGCCCCTAGGGGGTGCGGTAGCCAGTTCTCGTCAGATCACCGAAGTTAAGCAACATCTAGCCCGGTAAGTCCTCAGATGGGTGACTTTCTGAGCGATCGATTCGGACTCCCGCGTTGTGTCCTTGGGCAAGGCACTTAACCCTGATTGTTCACAAGGGAGCACGATGACGCCGTGTACTCAGGTGTACTGCACATTGATGGTGCGCATGTCTTCAACCAATCTAGCCCTGCCTGTGCTGCAGTATGGGGTTACGATGTTGGGGAGCTGGCAGCCGCTTGTCATTGCTCTGTGGTTCTCTCTGGGTACTCCGGCTTCCTCCACCCGTACAACTGTCACGGTCATGATTAGCCATTGTGCATAAGTATGTGATCTTAAATACCAATAAATAAATAAATAACGAAGCCCCCAAAGTTTTGACCTGACTTCCAGAATGTAAGGACTGATCTAAAATACATCTGTTTATCCAAGACCTTTGGTAAAGAAAGTATGTGTGTTCGATTCTAATCCATGTCATTCGTATTGCACGCCTGAGTAAGATATATCACGTTCTGTAGTCTTGTCCATCATTCTCTATAAATGGACAGTGGTGTGGGATAGGACATTGATCTCTTATAAATTGGTGTTCTGACAAGGGACAGTACTACTTCCATAAGGGAAAACAAGTAATGGCCTATCAGCTCGAAAATGCTCTTGAGGTAAGTTTTACCTGTGGAAAAAACATTCTAGAAATGCATGAATGTTTGTGGCTATTGGTTTTGTGTGCAGATACTAATCCAAATTTATTTTTAAGCAAATTGTAAGGTTCCCATTTTACTATACTGTGAGACACAGGATCATGCTTCAGATTCTTTCTGTGACGGAACTGATTTCTCCAGTATCCTTTGTATGTACAAAGGAGTTCGCTGAATTTGATATTTCTTGATTGAAATCAATTTCTTGATCTTAATAGGGATCAGTGGTAGACTGTAGGACTTCTATGCTAGAGGTCCCGAGTTCGATCCCCAACTGGGACAACCTGCATTGTGTCCTTGGGCAAGGCACTTTATCCTGATTGTCTACATGGGGGCACGATGATGCCATGCACAAAGGTGTTACGCACGTCGATGGTGCACTTGTCTTCAACCGCCGTAACTCTGCTTGAGTGGAGCTTGAACAGAGTTAGAATGTTGAGGACCTGACAGTTGCTCGTCGATGCTAAGTGGTTCTCTCCGGGTACTCTCGTTTCCTCCACTCGTAAAACTGTCAGTGTCACGATTATCCATTGTGCATAAGTATGTGACCTGAAACGCCAATAAATAAATGATCTTAATAATTGCATGCAAACTCCATATCATTTATCATACTTTTGTTGCAAATTTGACTTGTTAATTACATGTTGGTTATAGAGTAAGGTTCTTAAAATAAAAAATCCTGTCAGAGGTTGATGAATTACACAACCACTTCAAGTCCGCCTCATTATATCTAATATAAACATGTAATCGATTATATCTTGTTTGGCAGAGCTCTGTGAGATCTGTCAAACAAGGTATAGTAGATTTTTGGTCATCAAAAAGTGCTAAAATGTCTTTGACTTGAAAAAATTTGTGGGAAAGTGCCTTTGGCGTCCATTAACTTTTGCAAACTTGCCTTCTTCTTTGCAACCACTATGCCAAATTCAAACATATATTGCACATACCACCTATGGAGATACCCTTTCTATTTTGTTCAGATGGAACAACTGCCATCTTCGAGCTCTTGTTAATGCCCCTGAAGCTTAAAAATCTTCTCATGAACCACCAGAGAGAATGCCTTGATATTTGGTATGGAACAACCTTTGGTGTTGAAGATTCAAGTTTGTTCAAGGGAAGTTGGTAGGTTAATATTGGGGCTCTGTGGGGGCATAATCATTTTGGGTTGTGCCCAAAATTTCTATTTCAAGAACCGGTGGGCCAATTTCAACCAAATTTGGCATGTGGTATTAGTGGGTTCTAAGTAATTGATTGATGCCTGGAAAAAAAAATTTCACAGCCCTGTGGCAACCTCAGGGGCTAAAAACAGAAAAAATTCAAATGCCCATATTTCCCAAACCACACCGAACAGAGAACTGCTATTTGGGACGAAGCATCCTTAGGACCAGTAGAATGGATTGGTTAAAAAAATCGCCCTGGTTCATTCAGGGTGCACTGTAGAGAGTATTGAAAAAATGATGAGTTTACATTTTTGCAGTAAGATTTCCCTATACAAATTGTTAGAGTTTCCAGTTCCATCAATTTCTGTCAACATCTACCTGTCAAACACACGTTATTTTGTTATTTTAAGCCAAAGGGAATGAAAATAATTCTGAAATGCTTTTAACCTTCTCAAGCCTTCCATAAGTGACAGAGAAAAATTTGATCTGATTCCTGTTTGATTAACTTTAATTTAACCCTCTCAAGACTTAAAAGTGTTTTCCAAATATTTTATTTCATGTTGAACCCTTTCAGTTCTGTGCACATTTATGTATTTTCTGGTTCCTTGGAGTAAAAATTGATCTGATTCCTGTATGAATATCTTTAATTTAACCCTCTCATGACTTCAGTGTGTTTTCCAAAGATTTTGTTTCCTGTTGAACCCTTTCAGTGCTGTGCACAAATGTTTTTTTTCAGGTTTTTTGGAAATATTTATCTGATTCCTGTATTAATGTCTTTAATTTAACCCTCTCAAGACTTCAATGCAGGTTTCAAAGATTGTATTGATGCCTTCATCAAACCTTTTCAATGCTGTGCATATATATGTTTTTTCTGGTTTCTTGGAAAACTTTTTTTCTGATTTCTGCCTGATTCCTGAATGAATATCTTTAATTTAACTCTCTCAAGACTTCAATGTGGGTTCCAAAGATTTCATGTAATACAGTTAATTAAAACCTTTTTCTGATTTCTTTACAAATATTTTACCCCCCCCCCCCCCAAAATAAGCCTCCATAAATTCTCTTTCTGTATTGTTTATTTTTGATGCTTTAACCATTTTCATACATACTTGAATTTACTGGTGACAGGAAAATTCTTTGGAGTAAACCTTTTCTCCTTTGATCACATGAAGCAGCTTCCATCTTCAGACTGGTGGAATTTATTCTTTTGATTCCCCCCCCCCCCCCCCCCCCCCAAATTACTATATCCCTTGTGGTGGGATTAATGTTCCATAAGCCTAAAATGCTTTACAAATCCTCTTTTTATAAGCCACTTGCAATAATGCTTAGATTTCTTGTTTGGAACATACTTTAGTAATGCAGTTCACATTTTTCCCAAGAAACTCATAAGTCCAAATTTGGTCTACACTAAAAATTTCTATTTTCAGATCCAATGGGCAGATGTGAACCAGATTTGTCATGTAGTATATAACTGGGTCATAAGTATTTCATTTATGTCAGAATTTTGTTTTGTTTGTTTGTTTGGTGGGGGGGGGGGGGGGGGGGGGAGGGTGGGAAGCAAAAGTTTTGTTCAGTTGTTTTTTAATACTTCACAGAATAAAGCTTGCTAGGTCGCTTTCTTAGGACTAGCAGAAATGAATGGCCAAAAAAAGTTTCCATTGGTTGTGTCATAGCAAATCAAAAAATTTCTTTTGCTACTGATCACTTACTGATACACTCATCTCTTTTGATAACTTGAGCCAGGTGAGCATTTTAGGCTTACTTGTGCCTCTGGTTTCGTTTTGTCACATGTAACCAGAATTCCGAATTTCGTATGCTGACATCCTTGATTTGACATCATACCAACGCTTTTGATATAATCACTGACCTCGAGCATTTTCTCTCTAACTGCTTCATGTATGCACCACATGGATTCTTCTAAAGCTTCTGCATAAGCTACTGCCACAGACTCCTGAATCTCTGGTGGTCTTCCATATAATAAGTCTATCGGAAATTCTACTTCTCGATCAAGTATCATTTTGCTTGTGGATTCATCCAGGCTTTCTTAGATTGACAACCTGTAAGCATACATGACGATGGGCAACTTTTGGTCCCAGTCCTTTTGTGATTTTGTGATGATCTTACTGAGTATATCTTCAATCGTGTGATTTCTCAGCCTTTCAATAAGGCCATCACTTTGAGGATGGTATGCAGTTGCCCTTGTCTTATCTATCCTCAAAAACTTGACACAGATTTTGAAATAATATTGATTCGAATTGCCTTTCCTGGGCTGTATTTACTTGCTTTGGTATACCAAATCGGCAAACAAAATTTTTCAGAAATTTGTGAGCTACCATCTCAGCTTCTTGATCTGGCATTGGGTAAGTCTCTGCCCAGCAGGTAAAGTAATCTGTTATCACTAAAATGTATTTGTTTCCACAGTCTGTCGGTGTCAGTGGTCCCATTATGTCCATGGCAACTCGTTCTGAGGGCTCCTACATTGTCTTTCTTCATTCCCCCTCCTTCAATACTTAAGGTTTCCAACATTTGGTCAGAATTACCTGCCAGTGACGTCATTGGTCTTGTCATCAAACCATTTTCTACTGAGTACATCGCCTCTAAGTTCTGTACGATCGCATTGGGTCCAGTAAGTCTTGGTCGCTGATGGCAACTCAGAAATGTCCTTTCAATCAGGATGTTTGTTACTACGCTTCCATTTTATTACAGGCACAAGAATGGCGTCTGTCTCCTGAGCCCCACGTGTTGTCTGTCTTGGATTTTGCTTTAATCCAGTTCTGGGACTGTTCATTCGCTTTGGTCATTCCTTCTGTCTTATCTGTCACTATTTTGCCTTTATCTCTTTGGATGGAGAAAACTGTTTTAGTTTTACCGTCTCCATCTTTGTCTTGGACTGCCTCATTGGACTCTTTCTGAGAACAGTAATTACATGATCCGCATGGTCTCTGTGACAGACCATCGGCATTTGCATGTAATCGACCAGCTCTGTACTCGATTTTAAAATTGTAAGTTTCCAGAACTTGAATCAATCTCACCAGCTGACCTCTGGGGTTTCTGAATTGTTGAATCCAGTTCAAAGCTTCATGATTAGTTCTGATCAGGAAATTAGTCCCAAAGAGGTAATGATGAAAATGTTTCACAGATTCAACTACAGCTAAAAGCTCTCGTCGGGTTATGCAATACTGCCTCTCTAATTTGGTCAGTGTTCTGCCGTAGTATGCGATAACATGCTCTCCACCATCGTACTTCTGTGATAGAACTGCACTAATTCCAACATTTCCCATCATCGTACTTCTGTGATAGAACTGCACTAATTCCAACATCACTCTCATTAGAGTCCAAAATGAAAGGTCGTGTCATATCTGGATATGCATGTAATGGTTGAGAAGTCAACGTTGGCTTCAGCTGTTCAAAAGCTTTTGCACATTCTGCGGTCCACTCAAATTTGGACTGCTTCTCAGTCAGTTTGTGAAGTGGTTTCACTATTTTTGCAAAATCTCATATAAATCTCTGATAGTATGAGGCAGTCCCAACAAATTTCCTCACATCCTTAACATATTTAGGCTGAGGCCATGTTTTCATGGGTGTACACTGTTCCTGGGTCAGGCTGTATGCCTCCTTCAGACACCAAGTGTCTAAGAAATATGACTTTATTCTGAAACAAACTGCATTTCCTTGGGCGAAATTTAAGATTAGCTTTTGCCAGCCTAGTCAATATGCTGCTCAAATGTTCTAAAGAAGCATATTACATTGTCTATATACAAGAGGCAGGTTTGCCACTGGAGGTCTGATAGAACAGTTTTCATCAGCCTTTCGAACGTCGCATTACAGGGACCGAAAGGCATGTTTTTGAACTGGAACAGTCCATTTGTGGTACTAAACGTGGTTTTAGGCTGGTCAGCCTCTTTCACTGGGACTTGACAGTAACCACAGCATAATCTAGGATTGAAAACAGGGTTGAACCTCGCAGTGCATCCAAAGAATCATTGATCCTTGGGACGGGGGTACGGATTCTTGATTGTGACACTGTTAAGCTCTCTGTAATCTATACAGAAGCAGACTGATCCATCCTTCTTCCGAACAAGCACTACTAGCGCAGCCCATGGTGACTTGGAAAGTTGGATCACCCCTGCAGATAACATCCATTTAACATCTAAGCCAGCTTCTTCTTGTAGTGTTATTGATATCCTGTGAGGTGGCTGCTTGCTTGGTCAGGCATTCCCAGTATCAATATGGTGCTCAGTAATGTGAGTGAGTCCCTAATCATCTTTGGATTTGGCGAATATAGACTTGCGCTTTGTCAGTAGTGCTTCAATGCTCTTAGTATGATTGGTGGTTAACCTAGCACAACAGGATTCCAGTGGCTCCTTCATGTGCTATGGAAGAACTACAGGAGATTCATGGGTGGTTGTACCCATTTCAAAAAGCTGCATCCATTTTTCTACCATTGCTTTACATCGGGTTAGTTTCTATTTCTGCTGGAGAGACTGTTTAAATTCTGCAACATGACTTTCTTTATAAAACATTTGTGATTTATCCAGTAGGTTAATTATTCATAATGGTAAAACTGCCTGATCTGTATTTATTAACTAAGCACTTGGCCACCAATACTCCTCTCTTATCCATGCCAGAGTTTCATTAGGTCTGTCAGCCATAACATCTGTATTTTGTGGCAGATTACCATAAACTTGAGTAGGGATTATCATCTCACTGCATGGAGAAACAACTATGTTCTCAGAGATTCTGAAGATCGAGGCTTCCTGACTCTCCAGTTTGATTTATACAATTTTCCTTTTAAAAGTAAGACTGTTCCTTTTAACATTTATTTCACACTCGTACTCATGTAGGAAATCATATCCTAAAATAGAATGTGCTTCGATATCTGCGACTATCCACCTGTGTTCAATGGTATGTCCCTCTATTTCGAGGTAACCTTGCTATACCATCAGGTTTCATGATATCACCATTAGCAAGGCGTAATTCCCCACAAGCATCATTCAAGGGTGGCCTCCGTTCTGCCAGTACAGCCCAATATTTCTGAGTGTGTAAAACAGATACAGTTGACCCTGTATCAACTAAACAATTAATGGTTTCTCCATATAATTCTGCCTTGACAATTATGCTATCATTTGAAAATTTCCTAATATCAAAAATGTGTTTGGGTCTTTTTGAAATATGTGCCCAGTCTTAACCCTCAGCCTTGGCATCTAACAGTTTTCCGACATGGTTTGAGTTTTGGCATTCCTTCTAGTGTGGACAGGGCTGTTTTCACTTTGCTTGCCATTGTGTTGCCTTAGGTCCCATTGATGTTTCCTACAATCTTTGATATAATGACCTGGTTTATCGCAATAATGGCATCTAGATACTTTACACTTAGATGCCTCCTCATTTTGGTCATCAGAAATGTTCCTCACCAACTGTGCCAAGTCATTTTGGAAAATCCGCACAACTCCAGGGTTTGGTTATCGGTCATCATTGAGCACTTCGGCCTATGCCCTCATGCTGAATCTATTCTGATTTGACAAAATGCCTCATACTTTAGAGCTAGGTTCAAGGCTTCATCAATATTTTCTGAGTTTCCCTGGCATATAGCCCATTCCATTTCTGTATCGTTCAGTACTAAACAGTCCCTCAGCTCACTGCTTGCAGAAGGTTATGCCATTTTGGCCAATCTCTTAATATCTTGGACAAACTTAATATCTTGGACAAGCTTAGAGAGCATTAAACTGCTCTCTGTACATCTCGCTTGTTCTGTGGTTCAAAGCGTGAACCCAAGATCTTCACGGGGTGAGGGTAGTTACTCAACTGGTTCTGGTTTATATCTGATTGCATGCTTTGAGCTGAGCCTCTCATACACACTATTAACTGCATGGCCTTTATCCTGTTGTCCCATCCATTAAGTTTACTAACCATCTTGAAATGTGTTAGGTAATCCGTCCAAGTGGATTTGCCATCATATGTGTCGGGTCTGGAGAACCCTACACTTGAAATCATGTTTTTCTTCTGACTAGACTAGCTGATGCTAACTCAAAAATATCTAGGGCCAAACACAAATTTTGCCCCCCAATCCCCAAAGTTTGCATGCAAAACCGAAAATTTGAAGCCCTATCTGGCCCTCCATACATTTACTCTCAGCGCATGCGCATACACCAGGAAGTCACCGAAACTGGCGACAACATTATTCTTTGTTTAGCCCTTCAGTCAGATAACAACAAACTGACATCTGTGCTTTTAAATCTCAATTTTAATGATGCCAGACACAAATCAATGGTTATTTTGGTGGATCCAATTACACAACTGGATGAAGGAAGAAAGAAACGGTGGTTTGAAATGTTCAGGGCTGTAATTTTATAATAATTATAAAAATTAGTTCATGTTCCCCAATTTTAGGACATGGGCCTGATGTCATCATTGATTGATAATGATCTCTCCACTGTTTGTTTAGTATTCCTTCCCTACCTTCTCTTGATCCCCCCAGTTAAACTCCCAAGCTTTTTGGCTTGTTCTATTGAAATTTTTTTATAAAATTTCTTGGGAGTTTAACGTTTTATACAGAAGATATTTGTACATCCCCATGGTTACGTCTTCACCCTTTGGGTGTTTAGGAATTTTGGTCATGCATCATACATCTGATTATAATTTTTTCTTCTGATGAAGATCTTACTTTACATCGGATAGTCTTGTTTCTGTTACTGACTTCGGGCCATGTTGCCTGGGGTCTTGTTTTCAGTTTGAAGTTGTTTACTTTGACAATGCTATAGGTTGTTTCCTATTATTTAAGGAACGACGGTGAAAGTAACATTAAATATTCTGATAGTGTGGTAGTTAATTTTATGGCATATTATTATAATTTTGTCCACACTTAGGCTCTCTTGGACTCATCTTTCCCTTTGGGAACTTGGACTTTTACATAAGAAAAAAATTTTCAAAATTTTTTTTTATTTTTTGAAGTTATTTTTCTTTTGAATGTATTTATTTCATCGATCATATTTTAATGTTATCTTATATTTATGTGGATTTGGTGGCGGTACAATTGACCTATGTTAGATTTTAGGTAATAATATTTCTCTAATAGCAGGGCAAATAAGAGGAAGCCTCTCCTCTATTTACATGGTCATGTCTTCCTTCAGTCAATGTACTACCACTAATTCTTGCACCATGTGTCAGATTTTGACAGTGTTGATGACTGGTGTCATGGTTTGTGGTTAGGCGAGTGGACACTACCGGTCCTCTCGCGTCGAGGGGACACTGCTGGTCCTCTCTCCAAAATGTCACTATAGTTTTTAGCTCACCTACTTCTGAAAGAAGTGGTGAGCTATTGTCGTGACCTCGGGCGTCAGCATCCGGCGTGTCCAATATTGTAAGATTTAATGTTAAGGTTAATTTCTCAAAGATCAGTGGGCTCAGGCCTTTGATATTGCATATGTAGAGTGTAGGGGACTATCAGAACAGTATTTAACCCTGATACTACGACTTTTTTCCAAATTTCACCTAATATTTTCTGCCAAAACTTGTAAGAATTTGCGTTTAGGTGTTGTAAGAATTTGCGTTAAAGTCAGCTTTTGTGCAGATTGTGCTGCTTTAACTTCTCATTACTGTTGATTTTCATATTTCAATAACAACTGTAGGTATTAAACCCTACTGCATGCAGAAATTTAACGGAAATTTTCTTTTTTTTCAGTCAAAATTTTAATGTTTTTCTCGGACTTAGTAAATTTTAAGTTGTAAAACTTTGTGTTTAGGTGAGTTGTGTTTCTATGTGTCTTTCCAAGCGATTAATATTCTACACTTGGGTTACTGAACTCAATTGCAGTAATATTTAACCCTCATTACATGCATATTTGAGGAATTTGAGGCTGATTTTCTGCCAAAACTTGTTGTAAGAATTAGCGTTTAGGTGTTGTAAGAATTTGTGTTAAAGTCAGCTTTTGTGCAGGTTGTGCTGCTTTAACTTCTCATTACTCTTGATTTTCATATTTCAATAACAACTGTAGGTATTAACCCGACTGTATGCAGAAATTTAACGGAAATTTTATTTTTTTTCAGTCAAAATTTCCATGTTTTTCTCGGACTTAGTAAATTTTAAGTTCTAAAAGTTTGTGTTAAGGTGAGGTGTTAAGGTGAGTTCTCAAAGATCAGTGGGCTCAGGCCTTTGATATTGCATATGTAGGTTGTAGGGGACTATCAGAACAGTATTTAACCCTGATACTACGACTTTTTTCCAAATTTCACCTAAACTTTTCTGCCAAAAGTTGTTGTAAGAATTTGCGTTTAGGTGTTGTAAGAATTTGCGTTAAAGTCAGCTTTTGTGCAGGTTGTGCTGCTTTAACTTCTCATTACTGTGGATTTTCATATTTCAATAACAACTGTAGGTATTAACCCTACTGTATGCAGAAATTTAACGGAAATTTTTCTTTTTTTTCAGTCAAAATTTTCATGTTTTCCTCGGACTTAGTAAATTTTAAGTTGTAAAACTTTGTAAACTTTGTGTTTAGATGAGTTGTGTTTCTGTGTGTCTTTCCAGGCGATTAATATTCTACACTTGGGTTACTGAACTCCATTGCAGTAATATTTAACCCTCATTACATGCATATTTGAGGAATTTGAGGCTGATTTTCTGCCAAAACTTGTTGTAAGAATTAGCGTTTAGGTGTTGTAAGAATTTGCGTTAAAGTCAGCTTTTGTGCAGATTGTGGTGCCTTCACCTCTCATTACTGTTTATTTTCTCATTTCAATAACAACTGTAGGTATTAACCCTACTGTATGCAGAAATTTAACTGATTTCTTTTCTTTTTTTTCAGTCACAGTGTTCATGTTTTTCTCTGACTTACTCAATTTTAAGTTCTAAAAGTTTGTGTTAAGGTGAGGTGTTAAGGTGAGTTCTGTTTCTATGTGTCTTTCCAGGCAATTGATATTGTATGCATGGGTTACTAAACTACATTGCGGTAACGTTGCGCCCTTATTATATGCATATTTGAGGAATTTGAGGGGGATCTTTTTGGGACTTATATTCACTTTCTTTAAAAAAAAATTTTTTTTAACTTTTTTTTTTTATTTAATACTTTCTCATACTTGTTACTAGTAACATTAAGGCTTATTTTAGTTGTTGATGTGATGTATTTTTGTTCGGACTTATAGTCACTTTCTTGAACAAATGTTTTTCCGCAACTCCTCTTTAACCAATGAATGTACTTCAATTACAATTTCAGTGATTTATGAAAGCCTTTCCTAATTCTTATTTATGATTTAATATCTGGCCTCGCGATTCATATTCTTAATCATAAACATTTCTAAAAGAAAAAAATGCTTTTATATCCAATGATTCTATGTTGAATTGATATATAATAAATGCAGAAATATAGACTTTCCAAAGCCATCACATAAACCACATTAATCATTTGATGTCTAGTTAATGATTTATATTAACTAAATATTAGGCATGTTACATTGGAACGACATTATCAACCGTGAATGTAGGTGAGCGTTGGGATGTAACATCCCTCTTGTTTAGTTTCTATTTACAGAGGAACAAGAACATGGTGTGTTTCATGATGCTGTCAAAGAGTGTGCTTCAGTCGTCGTATTATACTATTAGAGCTAGCAGAAATGTGCTCAATGATATAAGACAAGGGCCTAGGCCTTAGAATATAGGATTTATGTCTATAACTAGCTCAACCAGCAGATCTATCGTGCAGAATATGGGTGGTGTGACGCCGGGTATGCCCGTAGTGGTCGAGAAAAGGAACAAGGGTGTAGCGAGCACTATAAAAATCTGAACATGCTCACCCTGCGACGACGGAAAGGAGGAAGCAGACAAGTTCTGAGGTATGCTCATCCAAGTCTGCCATGATTGCGAGCAAGGGAGAGGCCTCTCTCTCTTTCTTATAACAACATCTTGGGTCAGAGATTGTTGGTAGGAACTTGTGTCAGTTGGAGCTTACGTCCATGCCTTCCTGTCCGGGACGCCCCTTCTAATAGGCTGCCGGGGTCGGCTAGTCTTATAGCTTCCTCTACGTTTGAAAAGCCCACACAACCGCACAAAGTCCGTTGTCACATTTAGACAGGGCTAAAAACCATGGTGCATGGTTTTAGTTCCCTGTCGCCAGCTAGCTTGACCGGGGAAGCGGTTACTCAGGCCTCTGAGAAATGTGACGCCGGGGGTGTTTGCTACGGGCTAGGAGATGATATAGGGTGGAGCGAGCACTATAATATACTAACATGCTCACCCAGCGATGACGGAGGGAGGAAGCCGGCAAGTTCTGAGGTATGCTCTTCCAGGTCAGCCAGGCCTGTGAGCAAGGGAGAGGTCTCTCTCTCTTACAGCATCATCTGGGGACAGATGTTATTAGTAGGAACTTGTGTCAGTCGGACTTTACGTCCATGCCTTCTGTCTGGGACATACCGACTAATAGGCAGCCAGGGTCGTCTAGTCTTATGGCTTCCTCTACATAACGGCAAAAGTGCTCTTAATATTGCACAGGGCTATAAACCGTGGTGAGTGGTTTCAGTTCCCTGTCGCTGGTGAAGCGGTTAATATTGAATATATTATTGACCGTGACACAGGATGTGTCGCATGTGCATTCTATTCAGAGCTAGCTGCATAAGTCCTCAATGATATAAGACAAGTTCCTAGACCCTTATAATATAGGGTTTACGACCTTGTCTCCAGCTTGCTCAACCGGATCGTTACTCAGAATATGGGTAGTGTGACGCCAGGTTTGTCCGTAGTGGTCGAGAGAGGGTGTAGCGAGCACTATAAAATCCAATCATGCTCACCCTGCGTTGATGGAAGGAAGAAGCCGGCAAGTTCTGAGGTACGCTCGGCTAGGTCTCCCAGGACCGCAAGCAAGAGAGAGACCCCCTCTCTCAATTTTAACATCTGGGGTCGGGTGTTGTTGGTAGAACCTTGCATCAGTCGGAGCTTACGTACATACCTATTATCCGGTATTCTCAGTTCAATTCTTAGCTGGGGTGGCTACAGTTTGGCTTCTTCATCGTCTACCAAGCACTCCTGACCGCACCTTGGCTAAGTGACTTACGATATCTAGTCTGCATCGTCAAGAGGTCCACTTTTTGTGAAGAAAGTAGCACCATCTAGTAGCCAAGAAGATGAGGTCTCATTCATCGAGACATTCGCAGTAAAGAGCCATCTCGGACACACTGTCCCAGGAACAGCTGGTGGAACAGCTGGCAGACAAGCAATACATGACCGCTGCTCCTCAAGCCTCCGTAACGGACTTGCTGTTGCAAATTGTGCAGCTCATTGCAGTATTCCTGCTAAGGCAGAAGCACTCAACGTCAATCTCCAAACTTGGATTGTTGAATGATGCTTGATCGGACCAGTCATCTGCTTGTTCAGATGCTGGTGACCGTGATTCTAAACTCATTTAGACGAATGATGAAAGGGATACAGATGAGAATAACCTTCCCTTTCGGAACAACTCATGGATGAGATGGATACTATGCATTATCATTTCCTTGAACTTGTTCCGGTTAATCACAATAAGTTAAGTCTACACGGGTGTCACAGGTCTTCGATTATGTAGACGACGCCAAATTTAACTTCCTGTGGGAAGAAGTAATACGGTTTCTTATCATCTTCTGTATTTTTAACCGTTTTTTTTTATCACATTAAAAAATGACTGGGGAAGATGTGTTGAGAGTTACTCTGCATTGAATGAGCAGGCTAAGCCTTACCTTCATCATTTCGCTGTTTCTCTCGGACACAATTGAGAAGATAATTTCTTATTCAGAGCGAATTTAGACTCACAGTCTTATGTACTTCAATTTTAAGTATTATGATGCAACGTCTATATGGAAAGGAATTTTGTGGACGTTTGTACCTTTTAAAAAATTCTTTCCAGGCCTATTTATCATATATATCTCTGTCTTAACAGATGTTAAGTGGGAGCTATTCTGATGTGACGAAGCCTTGCGTTGTCATCTTTAACATTTGACTAGGTGGAAAACTTGCAACAGGTCACTTTAGTTTTCCAGACACTTAAGTCTTTGATGGTAAGCTTTCATTAATGTAGGATTAAGCTACAAGAAAGCATCAATACTCGGCTCTTTAAGTTGGGGTCTAATCGACCAACACCAGCAGAAAGAGTAAGAGAGTTTGTCCTAGACTCGGATCGTCTATAAGGACTCATAGCAAAGGTATAGGTATCCCTCCTATATATTACTTTAGGGATTGACTATACAGTCACTTGGATAGGGGGTTTAGGTCTGTTTGAGTGTACTGATCGGACACACCTGAGCTGGTGGCTTGAGGCTCTTATAGAGCTCTGTCCGACCGATTTTGACTGGAACTGGATAAATAGGTGATAATGTTTCAGTCGAAAAGCAAGCGTTCGGCGATTCAGCGAGTATAGTTCTTTAGATCACTTGAATAATGAACTAGATAATGTTTCATGGGATAAATGATAGGATACGCATATTCTACAATGCATTTTCAACAGGCTGGTTTGTCTGTTGTTTCACAGAGCGAATTAGCCTGTTGTTTGGCTCGCTTTTATCTTTTATCCTCCGCATTAACTGCGAAAAATTTTATGTGTCGGATTGGGGTTGTGCAGAGTGGCTATGAATGTTATTTCGATGGGTCACTTACGCACACGTCCCCTCCAGTTATTCTTAACTGGAGTGGTAGACGTTTTTCACTCTTGACCTGTTTTGTTTTAGCAAATCTTTTAACATAAGGGGGGGGGGAGGCACGGTGACGTTGTGGACTAAGGCGTACTGTATGTCGATGGTGCACCTGTCTTCAACCAATGCTAACCCTGCTTGTGTGGATTTCGTATGTTGGGGAGCTGACAGTTGCTCGCCGTTGCACGGTGGTTCTCTCTGGGTACTCCGGCTTCCTCCACCCATAAAACTGTCACGGTCATGATTAGGCAATGTGCAGAAATATGTGACCTTAAACACCAATAAATAAATAAATAATTTAACATAAGGTCAAGTTTGGGCATATATTTAACGGTTTTCTCAATTATGATGGACATGAGTTCATATATGGGGTTACAATCCTGAGTCCGATAGTCTCTCTGTGCAGGGATCTTAAGACCCTCGGTTCTTGGAGACCACATATTCAGAAATGATGTCTTATTGTTTACACTACATCATTGAATTTATATTAAGAGTTTATCATAAGAGAAGAAACACTTCTTTTGTCATTAATTTCAAATAAAAGGGACATTTCGGTTCATTCTATTGCTAGATGGATTCAATTAGCTATTCGTACTGCTTAGGAAAATTTATCTTCCAATCAGCATTCAGTGCTTAAGATTTCAGCGTGTGAAGTAAAAGTGCTGGCAGCATCTTAGGCTTATTCTAACTGTATGGCCATTACATGATCTTATGTAGGATCGCTCCAGGATAGTTAAGTTTAAGGCGCACAGGAATTATAGTTTCCATCATTTGTGTCGCCAGTATTAGGCATTCGAGCACATACAATTGATGCTCAGTCGTATATATGGGAATGAATCATAGGATATGTGTATCCTTCAATTCATTTGTTTCTGTTGAATACATTGAGGTTAAGTGTCTGTTATTGAACATTCGCCAGAAGGTTCCCCCACGAGAGGGTTTTCTTCTTCAAGGGAAATTTTGTTCTTCACGTCATGCTCCGCTCTCAGCGGCATAGGGAGTATGTCAGACATGAGGGAGCTTTGCGGTTACTATATTTTTGCTGTCTGGACCAGCAATGATTAAGTAATGTGGGTGAGGAGGTTTTGACATGAATTCGAATTCCCCCCCCCCCCCCCCCCACATGTACTCACACACTGTCACATATATCTATCTTAATACATACATACTATGCGTTTGGGTCGTGTTGCATGGCACCCTCATAGGCATATACGCAGTTTTGTTGCATTAGTTTCCGGTGTTTATTTTCTGATTTCTAATATACAAGCACTTATGAAATCATCAAAATTGCTGCTATTTGAGTTCATAGGTGACTGCATAACCACTTAGTGTTTTTTTCAGATGATTACAGGCTGGATTTTAATGCAATTTTTTATTACGCTATCGCTTTGGTGAATCTTGAAATTATTATATATTTCGGGGGCGGTCTGTGTTGGAGCCAGTTAATCATACCTACCTCCATTTCTAGATCCTGGTCTCTATTTTGTCGGTTCTCAAATCGCATATTCTCACATGTTTATAGTTGTAGATACCAAATAGTACATGTTGGAGAGTGTTCTTACCGGATTTAATTGTACAGAGGCCGCCTGCGAATGATCTTTGAAGCATGTTTTCTCTGCAGAGATTGTTTATCGTATCTCGCTTTAATATGTGTATGTTATATTTTTATTTCACTGATTTCGTCGTACCTGTATGCGGCGTCTGCAGTGCATATTTTGTAGCGGATAATGTTTTTTTACCAAAATCGTCGCTATAGCCTTGGCTTGTGAAGTGGCATTAAGCACCATTTATTAGTCAGGAATTAATTCCTGAATGCCTGATTGATATTTATTTATATTGTTTCCTGGTACCCGCTTTTTGAGTCCACAGCTCTCCCCTCTTTCCTTTGAAGATATGTTCAAAAAAGTGTGTGGGGGGTGGGGGGAGTAATTTTCTCCACTTCTCTGGCTTATTGGGTTATTATTATTGTAACTATATTATCAAAGTTTTGGCTTTGCTCTATCAATCCAGGAAGACACCAAAATTGGCACCAACCATCATTCTTTCTTTCTTTGGCCCTGAAGACATCTACAATGAACTGACATCTGTGCTTTTAAATCTCATTTTTGAGGATGCCAGACACAAATCAATGGTGAAATTGGTGGATCCAAGGACATAATTGGATGATGAAAGTGAACAACAGTGGTCAGGAACATTCAGGGCTGTAACTTTATAATTTTTAGCTCAACTTTTGCGAAACCAAATTTGAGGTATTGCCATGGCCCGTTGTCCATCTGTCCGCAGTCACGCCGTACACACGGCTTGGGCTAGAAGCCGTATTTATGAACCGAAACTTCTTGGGTACCTTTGTTATCACCGTGAGACGAGAGCGAGTGTTTTTTAAGACAGCCGCTGGCAGCTATTTTGTACCAAAATTAGGTGCAATCAGATTTTTGCACAGAACTTCCATATGAAAGCTCCGATTTCAATAATTTTTTTGTATGAATGTTTAGTACCATGGGATAATCACATATAATACGGGTTTTTTTTCTTGCGTAAATTATGCAAATTTGACTAACTGTGATTTATTTAGAGTTACTTTCAGAACTGTAAGTGCAAATGCCAATACGGCTCGGGCTAGATGCCGTATTTATGAACCGATATTTACGAAACTTCTTGGGTACCTTAGTTATCACTGTGAGACGTGAATGAGTGTTTTGGGGTCCGGTCCGAAATTTAAGAAGCCGCTGGCAGCCATTTTGTACCAAAAGTAGGTGCAATCAGATTTTTGTGCAGAACTTCCATATGAAAGCGCTGATTTGAAGAATTTTGTGTGTGAATGTTTAGTACCATGGGATACATCACATATAATACGGGTTTGTTTCTCGTGCATAAATTATGCAAATTACACTAACTTTGATCTATTTAATGTTACTTTCAGCACTGTAACTGCAAATGCCAATATGGCTCGGACTAGAGGCCGTATTTATGAACCGATTTTTACGAAACTTCTTGGGCACCTTTGTTATCACCTTGGGACGAGAACGAGTGTTTTCGGGTGCAGTCCAAAAAAGATGGCTGCCGGTGGCCATTTTGTACCAAAATTGGTGCAATCAGTTTTTGGTACAGAACTTTTGTATGAAAGTTCTGATTTGAATAAATTTCTGTTTGAATGTTTAGTAACATGAAATACATCACATATAGTACAGGTATTTTTCTCGTGCAAAAATTATGCAAATTAGATGAACTTTGATTTATTCAGTGCTACTTATACACAGTAAGTGCACATGTCAATATGGCTGGGGCTAGCGTCTGTATTTATGAACCGATCTTCTCGAAACTTCTTGGGTACCTTTGTTATCACCTTGGGATGAGAACAAGTGTATCTGGGTGCGGTCCAAAATTCAAGATGGCTGCCAGTGGCATTTTGTACCGAAATTAGGTCAAATCAGTTTTTTGTACACAACTTCTATACGGCTCAGGCTAGAGGCCATATTTATGAACCGATCTTTGCGAAACTTCTTGGGTACCTTTGTTATCACCGTGGGACGAGAAGGATTGTTTTTGGGGGCGGTCCAAAATTCAAGATGGCCACCAGCAACCTTTATGTACCAAAATTAGTGCAATCAGTTTTTTGTAAAGAACTTCTGTATGAAAGTTCTGATTTGAATAAATTTTTGTAGGAATGTTTAGTAACATGGAATACATCACATATAATGCAGGGGTTTTTTTCGTGCAGAAATTATGTAAATTAGGTGAACTTTGATTTGTTCAGTGCTACAAATACACAGTAAGTGCACATGTCAATATGGCTCGGGCTAGAGTCTGTATTTATGAACTGATCTTCATGAAACTTCTTGGGGTACCTTTGTTATCACCTCATGACAGGAACGAGTGTTTTTGGGTGCCTTTGTTATCACTGTGCTATGAGAACAAATATTTTCGGGTTCAGCCAGACCCACTCTGGTACTCAAAGATTTCTTTTCTAGTTTAGCATCTAACTGTCGCCCACCTTTACAATACTTTACCTACTCATTTGTTACAGGCTACAGTCAGCATTTATGTACAGACCGTTACAATACTTCACATGTACCTTTGTTATCATTACCTAGATGTTTGTCATTGCTGTGTCACATACTATACATGTACATGTCTTAAACAAGTTGAGCTACAGTGTCATTGACACTTTCATTATCAAAATTATTTCATGTCTCCCAATTTTGGGACATGGGCCTGACGTCATCATTCTTGCTAATGATTTTTCCACTGTTTGTTATGTGTTCCTTCCCTATCCTTCCTTGAAGCCCTCCAGTTAAACTCCCAAGCTTTTTGGCTTATTTTTATTGAAATTTTTTATAAAATTTCTTGGGCGTTTGATGTGTATTACAGAATGTTTATTCTGTATTTTCCCAGGGTTACGTCCTCACCATAGGGGTGTTTGGGCATTTGGGTCATGTATATTCTGTCTGATGTATCGTTTTTTCTTCATCTGAAGCTCTTGCTTTACATCGGGTAGCCTTAAAATCTGTTACTGACTTCGGGCCTTTTTTATTCAGTGCGGGGCGCGGTGGCTCAGTTGGTAGAGGTGCAGACTGCAAGCCGAGAGGTCCTCGGTTCGAATCCCACCTGCGGCAACCGCGTTGTGTCCTTGGGGAAGACACTTCACCCCCATTGCCCATGGGGGGGGGGGGGGGCACGGTGACGCTGTGTACTAAGGCGTACTGCACGTCGATGGTGCACCTGTCTTCAACTAGTGCTAACCCTGCTTGTGTGGAGTTGGTATGTTGGGGAGCTGACAGCTGCTCGCCGTTGCTCGGTGGTTCTCTCCGGGCTTCCTCCACCCGTAAAACTGTCACGGTCATGGTTAGCCATTGTGCAGAAATATGTGACCTTAAACACCAATAAATAAATAAATATTTATTCAGTGCCTGGGGTCTTGTTTTCGTTTTTTTCCTCTGATGTTCTTTACATTAGCAATGTTCTATAAATATATGTAGTTTCAACTTATTATTACTGTAGGATTGTTATAGATACATGTTACAATATTCCAGTAGTGTAGCAATAATTTTTAGCTCACCTACATCTGTAAGATGTGGTGAGCTATTGTGATAACCTCGGGCGTCAGCGCCGGCGTCCGGCGTGTCCAATATTGTAAGATTTAATGTTAAGGTGAATTTCTCAAGCATCAGTGGGCTCAGGCCTTTGATATAGCATATGTAGGTTGTAGGGGACTATTAGAACAGTATTTAACCCTGAAACTACGACTTTTTTCCAAATTTCAGCTAAAATTTTCTGCCAAAAGTTGTAAGAATTTGCGTTTAGGTGTTGTAAGAATTTGCGTTAAAGTCAGCTTTTGTGCAGATTGTGCTGGTTTAACTTCTCATTACTGTTGATTTTCATATTTCAATAACAACTGCAGGTATTAACCCTACTGTATGCAGAAATTTAACGAAAATTTTCTTTTTTTTCACTCAAAATTTTCATGTTTTTCTCCGACTTAGTAAATTTTAAGTTGTAAATTTTTGTAAACTTTGTGTTTAGGTGAGTTGTGTTTCTATGTGTCTTTCCAAGCGATTAATATTCTACACTTGGGTTACTGAACTCCATTGCAGTAATATTTAACCCTCATTACATGCATATTTGAGGGATTTGAGGCTGATTTTCTGCCAAAACTTGTAAGAATTAGCGTTTAGGTGTTGTAAGAATTTGTGTTAAAGTCAGCTTTTGTGCAGGTTGTGCTGCTTTAACTTCTCATTACTCTTGATTTTCATATTTCAATAACAACTGTAGGTATTAACCCGACTGTATGCAGAAATTTAACGGAAATTTTATTTTTTTTCAGTCAAAATTTCCATGTTTTTCTCGGACTTAGTAAATTTTAAGTTCTAAAAGTTTGTGTTAAGGTGAGGTGTTAAGGTGAGTTCTCAAAGATCAGTGGGCTCAGGCCTTTGATATTGCATATGTAGGTTGTAGGGGACTATCAGAACAGTATTTAACCCTGATACTATGATCTTTTTTCAAATTTCACCTAAAATTTTCTGCCAAAAGTTGTAAGAATTTGCGTTTAGGTGTTGTAAGAATTTGCGTTAAAGTCAGCTTTTGTGCAGATTGTGCTGCTTTAACTTCTCATTACTGTTGATTTTCATATTTCAATAACAACTGTAGGTATTAACCCTACTGTCTGCAGAAATTTAACGGAAATTTTCCTTTTTTTTTCAGTCAAAATTTTCATGTTTTTCTCGGACTTAGTAAATTTTAAGTTGTAAAACTTTGTAAACTTTGTGTTTAGGTGAGTTGTGTTTCTATGTGTCTTTCCAGGCGATTAATATTCTGCACTTGGGTTACTGAACTCCATTGCAGTAATATTTAACCCTCATTACATGCATATTTGAGGAATTTGAGGCTGATTTTCTGCCAAAACTTGTTGTAAGAATTAGCGTTTAGGTGTTGTAAGAATTTGCGTTAAAGTCAGCTTTTGTGCAGATTGTGGTGCCTTCACCTCTCATTACTGTTTATTTTCTCATTTCAATAACAACTGTAAGTATTAACCCTACTGTATGCAGAAATTTAACTGATTTCTTTTCTTTTTTTCAGTCACAATGTTCACGTTTTTGTCTGACTTACTCAATTTTAAGTTCTAAAAGTTTGTGTTAAGGTGAGTTCTGTTTCTATGTGTCTTTCCAGGCAATTGATATTGTACGCATGGGTTACTGAACTACATTGCGGTAACGTTGCACCCTTATTACATGCATATTTGAGGAATTTGACAGGGATTTTTGGGACTTATATTCACTTTCTTTAAAAAAAATTTTTTTTAACTTTTTTTTTTTATTATTTAATACTTTTTCATACTTGTTACTAGTAACATTAAGGCTTATTTTAGTTGTTGATGTGATGTATTTTTGTTGGGACTTATAGTCACTTTCTTGAACGAATGTTTTTCCGCAACTCCTCTTTAACCAATGAATGTACTTCAATTAAAATTTCAGTGATTTATGAAAGCCTTTCCTAATTCTTATTTATGATTTAATATCTGGCCTCACGATTCATATTCTTAATCATAAACATTTCTAAAAGATGTATCCAATGATTCTATGTTGAATTGATATATAATAAATGCAGAAATATAGACTTTCCAAAGCCATCACATAAACCACATTAATAATTTGATGCCTAGTTAATGATTTATATTAACTAAATATTAGGCATGTTACATTGGAACGACATTATCAAGTGCAAATGTAGGTGAGCGTTGGGATGTAACATCCCTCATGTTGGAATTTTATCCACACTTAGGCTCTCTTGGGATACTTTTGGGCTTGCCGTGTTCCCTTTGGGAACTTGGGCTTTTGTCAAAATTTTTTCGAAAGATTTTTTTTTTTAATTAATTTTTCCATTTGCATTTTGAATGTTGATTATTATGTATCTTTATCATATTTTTATTGTGGAGTTGGTGGGAGTACTAACGACTTTGTTTGATTAAAGCTTATTGTTCACAATGCAAGGCAAGGAAGTCTTCTTCAGATTTACATGCTTGTTGCCTTGCTTGTAGTCGATGTATTCCCGTGAATTCTTGTCCGACATGTGTTGATTGAGATGACAAACATTGGACACGGGTGTCACGATGTGTTGTTAGCAGTGAGAGGCCAATGCCGGTCCTCTCACCGCAAAGTCAATCAAGTTTCTCAGTTTCTTTTTCAGAGGAACAAGAACATGGTGATGGTTATGTAACACCTTCAAGAAGTGTGCTACTGCCAAAGTGCTCATGAATATTAGGCAGGGGATAAAGCAACTAACTAGCCGGTGGTTTTAGTCCCTTGTCTGCAGCTAGCTTGACTGGCGAAGCAGTTACTCCGTCCGTGGGTACCGTGACACTGACTATGTCCGTTGCGGTCCTAAGAAGTGGATTGGGTAGAGCGAGCACTTTAAAACAAAAACAAGCTCCCCCAGCAACAACTGAACACGAGAAGAAGCCAGCAAGTGTTGTGTAAAGCTTGGCGCAGTCTGAAAGGACCGCGAGCAAGAGAGGTCCTTCTCTATCACAGCAACATCTGGGGCCAAATGTTGTGATAAGAAACCTGCTTTTGTCAGAGCATATGTCAACACCTGCCATTTGGGATGCTCCATATAGATCGCAGCCGGCCTTGGCTACAGTTACAGCTTCTTCCACTTCATCTACTAAGCACACACGACCGCATTCTAGCTACCCGACTTCGGATATCCAGTCTGCTACCCGAAGTAGGGACCACTGTTCACTGGTGAAGTCGGGGACCATCCTAGGGAGTCGAGGCCTCAATCATCTTGACGTACGGAGAAAAGAGCCCTCTCCACACATATCGTCCCAGGAGCAGCAAGCGGCGAAGAAACAGAAAACCGCTGCTCCTCAGGCCTCGGTGACGGACTTGCTGTCGCAGATTGCGCAGCTGATTGCAGCATCCCAGAAAGTGCAAGAGCAGCCTCCACCAGACTCAGAACATGAGCTGTCGGATGGTGCTGGGTCGGTCCAGTCGTCTGCTCATGCAGATGCAAGGGACCAAGATTCACAACTGATTCTCTCGGATGGTGAAAGGGATATGGAAGAACATTACCTTTCCCTTTCGGAACAGCACATGGTTGCGATGGATTTCATCCATCAATACTACCCTGCATTTGTTCTGTCGAATCAGAATGCTGCGGCGACAAAAAAGAAACCGCTGGCATAATTGGACGCAGACTTTATCTGGACAAAAGAGGAGGTCTTTTCTTTTCTAGTTCAGTCTAGACAGGTGTTGCAGGCCTTCGGCCACAAAGACGACGCCATATTTAATATCTCAAGTTCAAGGAAGAAAGGTGGCTTCTTATCTTCATCTTCTATAAACATACCGTTTCTTGGACCACGTTCATTTAAAACGGTCAGAGAAGATGTTCAGAGAGTTCCTCTGTGTTTGGATGAGCAGGCCGAGGATCTAGAGGATCCTTACCTGGATCATTCACAATTCGCTCAGACACAATTGAGATGGCAATTTCTTCAAATAGAGCGAATTTGGACTCTATGTCTTCCGCAGATCACCTTACAAGTGCTATGGTGCAACATCTCAATGGAAAGGATTATGAGGATGTTTGTACCTCTCTAAGAGTTCTTTCCAGGGCAATTATGTATACCACGTATAACTCCGCCCAAACAGTGGCTAATTTGGAGTTAATCAAACGTGATGGTGCCCTTGCGTCGTCATCACTGATAGATGACAAGGTGAAAAACTCTCTCTGAGTCGCTCCGGTCTCTGGACATACGATATTCGACAACAAGCTTTCATTAATCTATGACCAGGCTACTAAGAAAGCATCTAATGCTCTGCTTTTAAAGTCAGCGTCTAATCGACCTGCTGCAGCAGACAAGAGTAAGGGAGGACGTTCCAGACAGAAATTGTCAAAAGGGGACACCTCTCAAAGGTATAGGAAACCCTCTTATTCTTACTCTGGAGGTCGTCAGTATAGCAACTCGGGAAAGGGGCGTAGGTCTGATCAGGACTATCGGCCGACAGGACGAGGTTCTTCGCGGGAAGGATATGGTTTCTCCTTCCGTAAGCCTTGCAAGTCATACAGGTGATGGTCAAGACCTCTATTGCTTGCCATTTGGCGGAAGGTTATCAAGCTTTGCAAAAAACTGGATAACAATCACAGAAGACTAGTGGTGAGATGTGTAGTCTCGGACGGCCTATTGCTATCATTCTGAGCGAAACCCCCGCTAACAAGATGTCGGTGTTGGACAAATCTTCCGTCAAATCCTTGCAAAAGAGAGTCTCTCACAGCGGAGATACACGCTCTCTTTTACAAAGGAAGCAATAGAGGTTGTCAAGAATCAACATTCTCAAGGTTTGTACAGTTACCTGTTCCTCGTACCGAAGCCAGACGGCTCGTTCCGACTGGTTATAGTCCCAAGCTGGATAAACAGGCTCATTCTGGCAACATTCTGTAAATAAGATATCAGCGCATACAGTTAGAGTGCTGTCCACTTCTTGGGCTTATTCTAACAGTATAGCCATTACTGATCTCATGAAGGCTGCATACTGGACACAGCCCTCTACATTTACCAAGTTTTACCTTAGAAATTTAGAGTCTATCTCCGGTGACCTTAGATCTTTGGGTCCTCTTTCTGTTGCTCAGAATGTCGTCCGTTAATGGTTACATCTATAGTTATTTAGGCAACCCGTTCCAGCAGTAACATTGTTCCGCTGCCCTTTTCGTTCTGCGGGCTCATACCTCAGAACAAGGGTGGTTGGGGGGGGGGGACGTTTTTTCCCCTTATGATCATCTGGCTTTATTGTGAAAAGCAAGGGAAGACCTCCTCTGGTGTCAGTAGTCCTGAGTCGCAGTTGGGATGATTGTAATGTGTAGCTCGGTGTGAAGCAATAACTATCTCATTTATGTACTGTTTTTAAAGTGTAGCTCACTGTGAAGCATTTGTATATGTCACGTGTCAAAAGGGCACTAATATACAATCCTCTGACACTTTTAAATGAGTATAAAGAGTCTCATTCTCTGGACTATCTTCATATGTTGGTTTTCCTTCACCAAATTAGCATATTGGATGCTGGCATTAAATGGAGAATTACATTAAATGTAATGCTCAATTACATTGTTGGTGTTATGTCTTTCTCGTTTCTCATAAAGGAGAAAGACATATATAATTCCTTTTTTCTCCTATTCTCCTGTAGGAGATATTCTTTACTGAAGTGATTGAGTGATTGGATTTTCCTTTATGTCCTAGGCCCTCCAACCTTTTTAGAATTCAGCCAGTCTGGGCTATTGGTTGTTGTATAAAAATATTATAAATTCTAAGTAATTTGTATATTTTTTATACTTACCAATGGCCCAGACGGGTATGGCCCTCCCATGAGTGGGCACTCTTACCTCCCTGTTGTTTACAACATTTAACAGGCAATAATGGAAAGAATGATGGTTGTCAACCAATTTTGATGTCTTCCTGGATACTGCGTATGCTCAGATCTAAAAAATATGGAGGACCAGATAGGACATTGAATATTCGGTTTTGCATGCAAATTTGGGGATTGGGGGACAAAATTTGTGTTTGGCCCTGGATTAATTTTTGAGTTAGCACCAGCTAGTCTGGGCCATTGTTAAATATAAAAAATATAAAAATTACTTAGAATTTATAATATTTTTATACTGTACCAATGACCCAGACTTAGCTGGTGCTAACTCTAAAATATTTAGGGCCAAACGCAAATTTTACCCCCAAATCCCCAAAATTTGCATCTAAAACCGAAAATTACATGTCCTATATGGTCCTCCATACTTTTACTCCACTGCGCATGCACAGTGCCAAGGAGGTCTCGAAACTGCTGCCAAAAGTCATTCTTTGTTTGGCCCTCAATACATTTACACTTCACTGTTATTTGTGCTTGTAAATCTCAGTTTTAAGATGCCAGATGCATATTTAGATATATGGTGGAAATAGAAGGTGGAGAGGAGAAAACAGTGGAAACGAATGTTCAGGGCTGTAACTTATAATTATTTTATGAAATTGTTACATGTTACCTATTTTCGTGGCATGACCTTATTGTGGTCATTCTTGCTATGAATGTTCCATTGTTTAATCAGTGTTTCCTTTCTCCCTTTCCTTTATTCTCCCATTCTTTTGGCTTATTTTTATACACCCGTTTGAAAAACGGGACGTATTATAGTATGGCGTTGTCCGTCTGTCCGTCCGTCCGTCCGTCCGTTTGGTTTCCGAACAATAACTTTAGTATTTGTTTTCCGATCGGCTCCAAATGTGGTATGTGGTTTAATCACAACAAAATACAGGTCAAGTTCGAATATGGGGTCGGTCCGATCATTTTTTGCCTGAATTATGGCCCCAGTTGGACTTAGAATTCGTCAAATATTTGGTTTCCGGATGATTACTTTAGTATTTGTTTTCCGATCGGCTCCAAATGTGGTATGTGGTTTAATCACAACAAAATACAGGTCAAGTTCGAATATGGGGTCGGTCTGAACATTTTTCGCCTGAATTATGGCCCCAGTTGGACTTAGAATTCGTCAAATATTTGGTTTCCGGATGATAACTTTAGTATTTGTTTTCCGATCGGCTCCAAATTTGGTATGTGGTTTAATCACAACAAAATACAGGTCAGGTTCGAATATGGGGTCGGTCTGAACAATTTTTGCCTGAATTATGGCCCCTGTTGGACTTAGAATTCGTCAAATATTTGGTTTCCGGATGATAACTTTAGTATTTGTTTTCCGATCGGCTCCAAACTTGGTATGTGGTTTAATCACAACAAAATACAGGTCAAGTTCGAATATGGGGTCGGTCTGAACAATTTTTGCCTGAATTATGGCCCCTGTTGGACTTAGAATTCTTCGTCAAATATTTGGTTTCCAGATGATAACTTTAGTATTTGTTTTTTGATTGGCTTCAAACTTGTTAGTCTTTTTCTCAAATGACTGAAAAATTTAGTCATTTCACAAAATCACTGATTTCAAAGTCTTACCGTAACATATACATATATGCCAGTATAAATTTCTCGCACTCTAAAAAAATTGCAAATGTGTTAAAATGGTACAATTTGAACAGTTCACGGGCATATGATGCAATGCCCAGCGGTGCTCTTGTTTGTAATGTTTATTACTAAAATTTCTTGGGAGTTTTGGCTTGGAAACAGAATTATTTTCTGTTTTTTCCCCATGTTTACGTCCTCGCCCTAGGGGTGTTTAGGCGTTTTGGTCTGCATCTACCATCTGATGTTCTACAGTTTCTTCTCTGGAAGCCTCTGTTTTGCATCAGATAGTGTTTAAATTGGTAACTGATTTCGGGCCATGTTTGTTTCAGTGCCTGGAGTCATGTTTCCGGTTTGTTGACACTTTTGCTTATGTTGACAACTATTACTTCTGACAATGATTACTTGTCTTCTTCTTAATTTAGTTCATAGCAAGATACATTAATATTGTCCATAAGTGTTACATTAATTTTTTCAAAATGATTAAAATTTGTGTCCACACTTAGGCTTTTGTGGGCTCAGGGTTCCCATTGGAATTTTTTTTTTTGAAAATTATTTTCTTTTGAAATGTTAAAGTGAATTATAATATATTATGTATATTTATTTCAAGAGTTAGTGCGAGTAATATTACGGTGTATATTTTTTCTGGTTGAAAAAATATTCTTCAGTCGTAATGTGAGGATATCTTCCTCTAATTCACAAGTTCATTGTGTTTCTTATAGTCAATGTAGTCGCATTAATTCTTGCTCTGTGTGTGTTGGTTGATATGACAACGTTGGAGACGTATGTCACGGTATTTTGTTGCGGTGAGAGGTCCATTACGGTCTTCTCTTCGTAGGGTCACTATATATTATCAGTTTCTTTTTCAGAACTCAGAGTGATGTTTCCATGATGTCTTCAATTACTGTGTCTCCGTCGTTGCAATATTAGGGCTAGCGGGAAGTGCTCAAGGTATTACGACAATTGCTGGGAGTTAGCTAGTTCTATCGAAGGCGTTGTCACTCGCTAGTCCACCCGGTGTTGTGTCCATTCCCCAGGAAAGAATGGTACAGCACCCGGGTTAGTCCGTTGCGGTCCAGGGAAGCAGATTGGGTGATGCAAGCTCTATAAAACTTCAGATGTGCACACCCAGCAACGACTGATCCGAGGATAGTACGGAGGAAGCCTGTCAGTCCGATAGCTAGCTCGTCCAGGTCCCCCGGACAGCGAGTGAGAGAGGCCCCCTCTCTCTTGCATCGACATCTGCGCTGCGATGTTGTTGTATGTTGTTCGCTTAGTCGGAGCTTACGTCCACTCCTCCTGTTCGGGATGCTCCGTCGCATGACAGTCCCACGCGGCTGTTATATTGGCTTCCTCATCCTCGTCATCACGCACGACCACACCTTGGCTATGTGACCACAGATTTCTAGAGGACGTTCGCATATTATATAAATGCAGAACGTCTCTGGTGCTCTTGCTTCGCCGACCAAGGAATACACATCGACCAGGTCACTTTATCTGCTAGCCAAGGATACGAGACCTTTCCAGTTGGGACGTTCGCATAGTATATAAATGCTGGAATGAACGTCCCGGGAGCTTCCAGTGGATATTTCACGTAGGACCGGGGCTCCACAGGTCTCATAGGGTAACATGAACTAGATATTGTTACCGTGATGTCTTCGTAAAGTGCGCTTCCGTTGTCACAGTCAAATGAAGAGTTAGCGGCAAAAGTGCTCATGTAGATACGTCAATTGCCTGGAGTTCCCTAGTACGATAGATGGTGTTGGCATCCGCTAGCTCGCCCTGTGTCGTGACCATTCACCGAATAGCTCAACACTCGGGTTCGTCTGTTGCAGTCCAGGAAGGAGATTTGGGTGATGCGAGCACTATAAAATACAATGTGCACACCCAGTGACGACGGATGCGAGGATGGTACGGAGGAAGCCTATTAGTCCGGTTCCTAGCTCGTCCAGGTCCATCCGGGCTGCGAGCGAGAGAGGTCCCTCTCTCGTATACAACATCTGGGCTCAGATGTTGTGGTACAAAACGTTCCTCAGTCGGAGTATATGTCTACCGGTCGGGACACTCCGTTATATAGACAGTCCGGAGAGCTTGCTCTTTCGGCTTCCTCATCCTCATGACAGCACACGCGACCGCACCTTGGCTATGTGACCTGTGATATTCAATCAACATTGCCGATCAGGGATTTTATGGCGACCAGGTCACGCCATCCGGTAGCCAAGGATACAAGGCCTTCATTCTCCGGATGTTCGCATATTAGAGGTATGCAGGAGTGAACGTCCAAGGAGCTTCCAGCGGCTATATCCTATAAGACCGCAGCTCCACAGGCCTCTGTTGCGGATATGCTATCGCAGATAGCACAAATTATCACAGCATCCCAGCAACTGACAGTAACTCTGTCAGATCAGGAATTATCCGACGATGCTGGGTTGGTACGTTCCGCTGCAGGTTCAGGCACGGACAACCAAGAATTTCAAGTTGTCCGACAGGATGGTGAAAGGGATACGGATGAGTTGTATTTTCCCTTTTTGGAACAACATTATTGCCGTAGAGTGCATCCGGCATTATCATCGGACGTTGTTCCTCCGGACCAAAATGCTGTGTTGCCAGATAAGAAATGGATAGCGCCACTGGATATAGAATTCTTAATCGGTTTAGGGACATCATCCCTCAGTTTCCGACATACTCCAGATATGTTTCACGGACATTTGATCTGTTGAATGACGCTATATTTATATAACTTGCTACCTAAATGGGCAGGTCAGGTTTCTTATCGGCAATATGCTCTACATCTGCCTTTCATCATTTCATTGAATATTTTGAAACGGCAGGACAGAGCATTCTGAGAGTTCTCTGCGTCTAGATGACTAGGTCAGGAACTAGTATTGTTTTACAGTCGTCTATGTCAATTCCAACCACGATGTTGGAAATAACAATATCGTCTAGCAGGAACAGCTTAGATGCATCATCGTACGCAGATCACCTTACCAGAACGTTATCATTACGTCTCAAAGGGAAAAGAATTCTAGGATGATAATATCCTTAAGAGTTCTTTCAAGGGTCTCACGTAAAACTCCGTCCTTCAGTGGCAATATGGAGTTGGTTAGACGTGACGCGGCCCTGGCTACATCCACGCGTGCAGATAGTAAGGTGAAAAACTCTCTCAGAGTCGCTCCGGTCTCCGGAGAGTTTTCTTCGACGGCAAGCTTTCTGCAGTTTATGATCAGTTAACTAAGAAAGCTTTAGACTCTCTGCTATTAAAATTCGCTTCCATATAGTCGGATTCAGCAGAGAAGAGTAGGACAGGCACTTCTGGGACGAATACGTCCAAAGGAAGTTCCTATAGAGGTTCATCCTCTAGGTCTTATTCTAGAGACCGTCAAGGTAGCGACTCAGATAGGGGCCGTAATTCTGACCGACACATCTGGTCAGACACCCCTAGGTCGACGAGGCAAGGTGCGGGCAGTGGAGGACATGGCTTCTCCTTCCGCAAGCCTCGCAGGACCAGGATGTAATGGTTTTAACCTCTATCGTGTACTAGTGAGCGGAAGACTGTCGAGTTTCTCAATGATTTGGGATTAGATTATAGACGTACCTTGGATTCAAGGGGTGATTTCGGAAGGATTATATTGTTCCTCGAACGAGATCCTCTGTTAACTCGGAGTCCAAGTTGTACTCAGCTTCCGTCAGTCAGTACGATAGACGCTCTCTTCCATCAGAAGTCCAGTCTCATCTGGAATGATCGCGATAGAGATCATAGAAATCCAGGAATTTCCAGGCTTCTACAACCATCCTTTTCTGGTTCCTAAACCAGACGGCTCGTTCCATCTACTCATATTCTGAGCTGGATAACAATCTGATCGTGGCTCCAAGTTTCTATATGGAGTCCATCTGATCGATCGGAGCGAGTATTCGGGTGTACGACTATGCTACATGCATAGATTTCTAGTTGCATACTTTCACGTCAGGGTACATCAGGCATTCAGAAAGTATCTTTGCTTCTTTATCATAGGAATTGTGTTTTAGCACCGACCAATGTGTTTCGGTCTGAATCTAGTTCCTGGGCTTTCACTCGAATAACGAACTCGGTAATGACTCATTTCCGAGCTCATTCTTCTGTGGTAACGTCGGCCTACCTGGATGACATTCTTCACAACGAGTTAACGCTTCAGAACGATGTGTAGATTCTGCTTCTATTGATCCGACGTCTCGGTTTCATAAGTAAACGAGGAGAAGTCGGATCTGGTTTCGTCAAAGTCACTTACCCACCAGGGGATGAGCTTCAAGACGCATAACATTCTCGTTCGTCTGCCGTTAACCAGAGCGCAGAACGATGTGCAGATTCTGCTTCTATTGATCCGACGTCTCGGTTTCATAAGTAAGCGAGGAGAAGTCGGATCTGGTTTCGTCCAAGTCATTTACCCACCGGGGGATGAGCTTCGAGACGCATAACATTCTCGTTCATCTGCCGTTAACCAGAGCGAAATTAATCAGTTGTTATGCTCGCTATTGTCTTCGTTCAGACAAGATCTCAGCGGGAGATCTCATGTGAATGATACGTTGTGCGGAACTGCCGTGATTTTATTCCAATGGGGCGGTTACGCATTTGTCATCTCCAATTTTCTTTTAATTCAGAATTGGAGGGTGAAGATTATTTCGCTCGATACGGACATCTTCTTGTCAAATCAAGTGAATAGGAGATTCAGACTTGGGCAAGATGTCAGTGCTTAACTCAAGTAGTTCCACTGCAAATTGCCGGATCCGAGTTTTACAGTTTTGACGGATGTCAGTCAAGCAGTTTGGGTTGTTTCATTAAACCCAACGGATTTGAAGTGCCAGGGTCTTTTGTTTCCGTAGTTCCTTATCAAGCACACAAACATCAAGAATGATGTCATTTTGGCTTGCACTACATTATTGATGAACGTTATTCAGAATGCTCATATGCTAATTCTGTCCGACAACTCGACGGTATTAGCGTATTTTCAGAATTATAGAGGCACTCATTCCATCCTGGTATTCATCTTAACGGAAGGAATCTTTCGGTTGGTACTAGAACATCAAGTTCTTCTATTGGTCCGTCATATTCCGGGTAGTCTGAATGTATTAGCGGACTCCCTTTACGGAGGGGCCGTTTGTTGCCACCAGAATGGACTTTCAACAAACCAGTATTCAGTCAGATTGCTACCAAGAGCGGCCAATGATCGACTTTTTTGCAACGCATCTCAACAATTAGTTGCAGATGTATGTGTCACAATGTTTGGATCTTCGAGCATTTGCAGTAAACGCTCTATCGATCTTGTGAATGGATAATAAGATATACGTATCTTCCAGTGCCGTTGATTTAACAGATATTGCTCAATGTATTTATTTCAATGCAATTCTGTTGGTAGCTTCTCTAGATCCACAAAGACTGAGGATTAAATTACTCAGGCGCCTGTTGTGGGACATGCTGTGGCAGCTTCCTCCACGTTTCGGTCCAATCTATGGTCCGATGGATTCAATCTACTATGAGTTCTGCTAATGATTATATCTTCATTCAGCAGTCTGTGCGTTAGTTTTAAGCTCATGAAGTAAGAGTTCTTCTACATCATAGGCTTAAGCTAATTATGTTGATATTACAGATCTAATGAGGGCTGCATATTGGTCTCAGCCCTCCATTTTCACGATTTTGTATCTGAGAATATTTGTATTCTGAGTCCTTTCTGCAGATCTACATTGTTTAGGTCCGTTATTTTTTACTGAGAATGTCGTCTACTAAACTGTGGCAACTATATGTGTATAGGCTTTCGTTTCCAGCAGTGACTCTGTCCTGCTGCCCTCTTTACTCTTGGAGTATTTGATCCAGGGCAAGAGGAATGGGGGGGGGGGGGGGGGGGTTCCCTTGGGTCACCTGCTTTATTGTGTAAAGCAAGGGAATACCCCCCCTTGGAGTCAGTAATTCCAAGTCGGTTCCGAGATGTTTTTAAAGGGTAAAGCCTATGTTTACTCATCTGTGTAATATTTTTTAAGTGTTGATTGGTGTGAAGTATCTGTATATATCACGTGATTAATTGGGCGTTACATTCTTCGAACACTTTTAAATGAGTATATAGAGTCTCATTTCGTTAGACTCCCGTATTTATTGGCTTTCCTTTAAAAAATATTGGATTTTCTTTATGTCCTAGTCCCTCCAACCTTTTTACTATTCAGCTAAGTCTGGGTCATTGGTACAGTATAAAAATGTTAAAAAAATTTATAGTAATTTATATATTTTTTATACTTATCAATGACCCAGATGGGGATGGCCCTCCCAGGAGTTGGGAACTCTTGCCTCCCCGCTGCGTACATAACGCTTACCAGGCACTGGTTGTAAGAATGACTTTTGCGCAGTGGAGTAAAAGTATGGAGGACCATATAGGACATGTAATTTTCGGTTTTAGATGCAAGTTTGGGGGATTGGGGGGTAAAATTTGCATTTGGCCCTAAATATTTTGGAGTTAGTACCAGCTAAGTCTGGGTCATTGGTAAGTATAAAAAATATATACAGTACTGTGATCACAAAAGTGGTCTTTTAGTCGATCAGCTCTCGATCCGGCTTCGGTTCCGTCGCGATTGAGAATCGCGGTTTTGTCGATAAAATGCGGCAGAATGGAGAAAGAATCGAGACAAAATTTAGGTAGAATCGAGAGAAAATCGCAACGGAACACCAATACATTGTGAGATGATTTGTTACATGTATTCCTTGATGGTGAAAACTTCAAAGTTCAGCGTGAATGGATCGTAGTACATTCTAAGATTCGTTCGATGTATTCGTATGTCGCAATTAAAAAAAAACAACAAAATCCAGTCGAGTTACAAACCTGAAGTTCTTTTCCGACTCGCTCCCTTTTCAAATCGACAAAAGTAAAAATTTTGAAAGAAAAGTGTGCGGAGATGTAAATAGATGTGAACAAGTGAACGCTATCATAAGAATTGACCTGGTCTGTGCGGGTAAATCCTCATCGCATCAAACTGAGAACGAAAAGTATTAAGCCTGCAGTCTTAACTTCACCCGTCTTTTATTTTATGGAAATACAGTCAATATGGACCTTGCGAAATCCCTGGTAGCTAAGAGAAACAGAGTATTTCGAGGTCCATCAATGAATGTCATGAAGGATTCAGCAGGATAAGTCCTCCCCCAACAAAACGTCCTCCAATATAGTTTGGTGTAGCCAAACAGGCCAACTTTGCCCCGAGTTTCGATTAAAATGAAAATGAAATCATATAGGCTTACTTTTTTTTTGAATTCAGAAAGTGATGGCCCGATCCCTAGGCAGATTCAATTATTTTTTTTAAAAAATGATTTCCTGAAAAAAAACATGTCTCTAGCCTCCTAACTGGAATGCGCTCGGTCAAATGAGAGCTCACGACCTGAGCTATAATTAAGTTGATGCAAAAAAAAGAGGATTTTTTTCAGTTAGACTTTGCTGAGCTTTTTACAGAACTATTTGTTTAACCTACCATTGGATGCAGCCAAAGGTTAACAAATAATTAAATGATTAAAACTACTTCCATTTTCAAAAATTGCCCCCCCCCCCCCCCCCCCCCATGCCACCGTCTGGGTGTCGATAGAAACATTACTCTCAATTGGTGAAATTATTATAAACAAATAAACAAATAAAAAGGAAAAAGGCGGCCATATCCATCGGCGATATCCAAATTACTTCAAACAGAAGTTCTTCACCCAACATCAGAAATCAGTCAAAAGCCAATTTTACGGTTGGACTTTCTCTCACCACAAAGTCGGCTGTTTTGGGGTGAATCGATATTCTGATCGGACATGCATTTCCGAGATAAATGGTTAAAGAAAAACGCATTCAAATGAAAGAAAAACAGTGATTGTACATTTTTACTATTTATTCATGAATATCATATGAAAGAACACGCCAGAAAGTGTATTTTTTATATACAAGGGCATTATTTTTTCACAACTTTCAAACAACACGTGTTTGAGGAGCCCGACATTTTATCGTTTGAATGTTTTTCGCTCCTTACAGTTCGCCCCGACGGGTTAAATTAAAGTAACATAACTTAGTATTTTGGTCTAGAGGCTTTGAAACAAATTTGTTGAAGTATGTCTCCAGTGTGCTGTAAGTTTTTTTTCACAGAACCTGAACACACTGTGTGAGTGGAAACTCCACTACATGAATGTTTTTGTCGTAATCAGCCAATTTATTTATTGGTGTTTAAGGTCACATATTTCTGCACAATGGCTAATCATGACCATGACAGTTTTACGGGTGGAGGAAGCCGGAGTACCCAGAGAGAACCACCGAGCAATGGCGAGCAACTGTCAGCTCCACACAAGCAGGGTTAGCATTGGTTGAAGACAGATGCACCATCGACGTGCAGTACGCCTCAGTACACAATGCCACTGTGCCCCCACGTGGGCAATGGGGGTGAAGTGTCTTGCCCAAGGACACAACGCGGTTGCCGCAGGTGTGATTTGAACTGAGGACCTCTCGGCCTGCAGCCTGCACCTCTACCTACTGAGCCACCGCGCCCCCCAATCATCCAGTACTTATCCCTCTTCTAATCCCAGCCATTCAGTGAGTACTGTAGGCAAATTATGGCAATTATGAATAATGAACATGCACACTCGAGCACTGCATCAACAATGCTAATGTTGGTGGTTAACGTCACGGTCCTGGTCCAAATCCGAAGTCTTTTTCAGGCACGTAGCCTAGAGTCTACAATATCATGTGTAGAAGACCGGCGGAGGTGGGGAAGGGGGGGGGGGGGGGTTGGGGGGTAACCAGTAAAATTCAGTGTTGTTGTTCCCCACCAAAAAACATTGACTCTATGCAAGACCCCCCCCCCCCCCCCCCCCCCCCGCACTCCCGTCCCATCCCCTGACTGTGCACCTGGTATATTTACATGTACATCCCCTGCAGTTAAATAAATAAAATTTCCGTCAGAGACTTCGCACTTTCAAAAACAGTGAAGTAGGACTGATCTACAATTCCATCGAAGCTCCACCAGCGGGAAGGCCACGCCCACCTCAGGGCTATGACCATTGGATATGCATGTGGCATATATCGAGCTGGCTTACCCCCCCCCCCCCCCCCCCCCACCCCCACACACACACACACCGTAAAAACAGGTTTAATCAGAACCACGGAATACAAAAAGCTTGTTTATGATGGTTGGGGTGGTGTCAATTTTTTTTTTCAAGAAGCATAGGCACATGAGGCCGGGACAACTACAGCCCTCCGTTGCCAGAGAATCGACATGGCGAGGGTGGGGGGTTGGGGCAAGGGTAATGCATCACTCGGGAGGGAGGTGTATGTACTGGGGGTGGGGGGGCTTAAAAGGATTGAATTGACCTGGATGAATATTTTGCTGTTCAATATCCATAACCAAACTGACTACGAGTTGACTTGATAACGAATTGGTACTTTCGCCATTAAAAACCGCCATGTACCCAAAAGTCCGAACGCTTCACATGCTTCTTAAAATACAAATGTGTTCATGTGATGTCAGTCATTTTGATAATTGAAGGGATAAAATACCGTTTTTTTTTTATTTTTTAAGATCCCAACAACCAACAAAACTCTTGAATTTCTAGCGGAGAGAATAGTTGGACACGACGATATTGTATTCACCCCAAACGACAGATAGTGGTGATATGCATGAAACTGAAACGGAAAGTACAAATTAAGTTGAGATTGGAGGGTGCTGCCTAAACAATGTCAGATTGGGGGGACAACAAAAAGAGAGGGAGTGGTGAAAGACATAGTGGGTGGAGCGGGGGTGTCTGCCTCAAGTCCATGTTTATCACGATTTTCAAATTCAGATGAATACGATTATGAATTTATGTTATGATTAATGTTGGGGTGTGGGCAATCGCGACATCTGGGAAGTGTTGAATTTGACCCTTTTTTAGAATATATAACAACTCGATACATTGGTTAGGTCTACATGTACATTAACATTGCAAACCGGTTACATTTGTGCACATGCAGTTCGGACTGTTCCCTCCGACAAAATCGCGGCGCTGTTGACGTTCGCGAAAAATCTCCGCAAAAATCCAATCAGCGGAATGGAGATTGTGTTTCGCTTTAGCCGCGCTTCTGTCGATAAGGTTTTTTTCTTGTCTGTCACCTCGATCGCGACCGCGTCGAGAATGCACCGCGATTTGGTGTCCGCTTTTGTGATCACAGTACTGTAAATTACTATAAATTTTTTAACTTTCCAAGCATCGACCCCTTTTATTTTTAGGTATTTTTATTTTTATTTAGTAATTGTATTAATTTTAGTTATTCATTAAAAGTATTGATTTGTTGTTTTCCACAAAATATCCAGATTAATGTAACCTTAAAATTTCAGGAGAAATCTAATTTATTTCCATTATTAGACAGTTAATTTTATACTTTCCTGTTTTATTCTATGCGAGCACCGTGGCTCAGTGGTAGACTATTGGTCTTCTGTGCTAGAGGTCCAGAGTTCGATCCCTGTCTGGGACGACCCGCATTGTGTCCTTGGTCAGGTCACTTTATCCCAGTTGTCTACATGGAGGAATGATCACACTGTGTACTAAGGCGCACTGCATGTCAATGGTGCACATGTTCAACCGCTGTAACACTGCTTGAACAGAGTTAGAATGTTGAGGAGCTGACAGTTGCACATTGATGCTTGGTGGTTTTCTCCGGGTACTCCAGCTTCCTCCACTCGTAAAACTGTCACAGTCGCAATTAGCCATTGTGCATAAATATGTGACCTTAAACACCAATAAATAAATTTTATTCCATTTTTCCTACACTGGTTTGTCACTCTGATCCCACCCGATTGTCACCACAAATGTGTAGCATGGCCGAGCTCTTCTCTGAATGGAATAGGAAGCAACCCCACCCCCACAAGTGGATGACTAGAAATGGTAGAGTGGATTGGATTTGTAGGAGGGGTTAATACCTGTGTCTCTCTGTTTCCTGATTCACTTCAGCCTGGTTAATGGCTAACTGGCATGGAAGGAGTCGTTCTTTCATCTAACTTGGTTACACATACTCTGCTCAATAGTTATGCCTGATATTGGTATCACAATGCCCTGGTCATCTATTCTGCCAATACTGAAAGATGAAACTTGGGCAGGTATTACAGATGGGTCGCCTTGGGGTCACTGTGTTACACTGAGTTATGCTGGGTTACACTGGGTCACTGTCCACAATGTTTCTCACAGGGTAAATGGATGAGAACAGATGTTAATTAAACAAAGGTATTTATTGCTAGAGGTGAGAAGTGCTCTTCATATTCAATTTACAAGTAATATCTTAATCTATGTGCAATTAAACTCTTTCAACTGACCGACACTGCGATTATGACAAAGCCAGATAATGAAATGGATTTTGGAATGTGATTAAGATTGGGCTAGTTCAGGTACATGTACCTAGTTCTGTCAACTTCGATAAATTACTAATAGCAATTTACATGCAGACGGTTTTAAAAACAACAACAACAACGTGATGGCTGATGCTGGATGGTAAAATATTAGGATGAAAAGACATGCACATTCCTTCTAATCCTCCAGTAAATTGCGAAACACAGAGTTAAAGCCATCTTCTAATCGACAACCTGAGAGCCCTTCAATTTTCCTACATAAACACTTAATTAGCCATGCTGCGTTGGTTATAAATAATCGCCTATAAATAGGTGATTACGTTCTCAACTAGTCTTCGGTCGAATTTATTAGATTCTAAATGTCAAGGTACCTTCAATGAAATATTACTTGTTGTTGTTTTTATATTGCTGCTTATTGAGCTGTTTGTCTTCTGCTCCTTAGGTCACCCAGGTTTCTTTATTCGGATGGTACAGCTTTTTATACCCCAGTACTGGTCTCGAAGCAAGCGACCCGTTTTTAAGTGGGTCAGCTCATGGAAATTGGTCACCTTCCATATAAGGATTTTCCATGCTCACACTTTTGTACTTTCCACTGTAAATATGAAGTACAGTGAAATGCTATGGATTGGGAATAGTTTAATTGCACAACAAATCACTCGATTTTAGTCACTAAATGAATGGAATTGTAAGCCCCAGAAAATAAATTATAACATAGCATTAGCAAAGGTGTGGACGTAATTCTGCAGGGAAAGTAAAAGTATAGCTACAGACAGATTAAATTGACCAAAACTGATGCAGTGAAAAAAGAATGATGATCAGGAAAGGGGTGGGGGATGAAAAAAAGAGGGAGATGAAGTATTTGAACCAATGATTTTTTAACATGGCATTAAGGGCATCAGCAAATTTTTAGGCTATGAACTACTGGGTGAAACCTGGTGCCAGTGGTGGTCTAAGAGCTGAAATACTTCAGTTCTTATGTATATTGTTCGCGCACATACGTTTCCCCGAAACTCTTCCACTTCCCTGAAAATTACTCTCAGGTTCCCTGAAAAAAATTTTCTGAGGTTGACATGTCTGTATATAACATCTCTAGGGGGATCAGATTCAAGTTTGTTCAATTCAAGTCCCTGGCTCATTTTTTTTTTTTTTTTGCTCTCTATGGGGGATGGGGGTGTGATGGTAAGGGGAGGGGGCAGGTTAGGTTCAAGTGCGTTTAAATCCATTCCTTAATGTTTTTCAATAAAATTTGCTTTCAAACTGAAGTGGCATAACAACCTTGGGAAGTTTGGAAGTGCTTGTCTGCTGCTGATAGAAATGGAAGCAATCAGGAAGACCTATAATTGTAATCATCTGACATGGACACTAGAGTTATGAATAATTTCATGACTTCATTTCTCTATAGTGTTGATGACCCAAAATTGAACCACTTTGTCAGGTGAGCGATTAAGGTCTCGTCGAGCCTCTTGTTTAAAAATCTTCTTCTTCAGACCCGTCTATCAGAATCTTTTGATATTTGATATGTAGCATCCTGAATGGGTTGAGATTTAAGTTTGTTCAAACTATGTCCCTGTGTTCATATTTGGGCTCCCTATGGGGATCTGAATTTTAACTTGGTTCTGTATGAGGAAACATTTTTTTTAAACCTTCTTCAGATCCACCTGTCAGAATCTTTTGATGATTGGTATAGAGTTGCCTATGGGTGGGTCAGAGACAAGTTTGTAGAAATAAAGGCCCTGGGGTCAGATTTGGGGCTCTCGGTGGGAAGTTGAACTTTAATTTAGTGCAATATTAGGAATATTCTTTAAAAATCTTTCAGCTATACCAGTCAGGATCTTCTGATATTTCATATGCAGTATCCTTAGAAGGTTTAGATTCAAGTTTGTATAGATCAGGTCTTATGGTCATATTTGAGCTCTCCATGAGAGCCCGAATTTTAACTTGGTGCAATATGAGGAACATTCTTTGAAAATTCTCTTCTTCAGATCCATCAGTCAGAATCTTTTGATATTTGGTTTGCAGGAAATCCCTTTAAAAATCTTCTTCAGATCCACCAATCAGAATCTTTTGATATTTGCTATCCAACGACATTAGGAGGTTCAGATTCCAGTTTGTTCAGATCAAATGACCAGTTCATATTTGGACTCCCTGTTCAATCTCAGATTTTAACTTAGAGCAGTATAAAGACTATTCTTTAAATAATCATCTTCTTTACATCCACGAGTCAGATTCTGACAGAGCTGATGGTTGTAAATTTTAGTTACATAAAATTAACATTTGCTCAAATTTGAGGGGTGGGGGGTGGGGGGGTGGGGGGGGGGGGGGTCAGAGGGTCCATTGGACATACCTGTTTTGCTTGAGAAGAAGATTTGGAGGGTTATGAAATTCAGACTGTGTGTTGGTTGGGGGAGAGGAGGAAGTGCACTGTAGATTTTTTTTCTCTTTGCTTCAAAGTATGTTTTGAAGGTGTTTGAGTGATTTTTACGCAAAAAAAAAATCACCCCACAGACCCTAGCTAAAATAGAAGTATATTAACATGTAGATGCTGAATGTGACCTTAAATCCTTCTTTAAACAATTTTATCAGGTGATTAAGGCCCATTGGAGCCCCTTGTTGTTAGAAAGGCCTTGGGTTATGTTTCCACAGGAAATAATGAAAGAAAAGTTAATATTTTGGGATAAGAATTTATTTCAAATGATAATTAGGTTAGATTCTTAATAAGGCATACATAATCAATTGGTTAATCATCTTTATAACATAACATTTTTACAGTTAAAGAAGTCAGCCAAGAAGAAGTACGATCTGTTGAAGTTGCCATATCCTTCTTGAAAAAAGAACAACAGAAAAATTCTGCTGAAACTGAGGTAATATGTCTGATGTACTAAAGCTTTTTTGCCTATTCAAGTAATGTTATGTAAATATTCTTTTTCAAATTGCAAACACTTTCCATCCTGTCAGGTAGCAAGGCTTCAGCAGAGCACAGTGTGCCTGGGCTTTCGTCCAAGTGAACAGGAGAGCCCTCTCCTCCATGACACCTGCCAGGGCCGGCTGTTAGTTCCACTTCCATTGTAAGGACTATGCAAAGTCGACCGCATGCTAGCTTCAGACTTCACTTGTTTCTGCAGTTCTGTGTATCCAGTTCCATTCATAGCTACTGAAGTCGGGTAACCAATTGCTACCTTATCAAGGCATATTCAGTTGGGAGATGCTCCGATATGACCTGGGATCAGGTCATTGTTCTGTCTACAGCAGATAGCGAAGCTACTGTAGTTTACTCCAATATTTTGCCTCGAGGATGTACATGCTGCTGTAATTGTACAGCTTATTGCTTTTTCACATCAGTCATAGAGGCTATAGTCATAAGTCTCCATTGGTGAGCTTTCCGAGGCCGCAGATTACACTCAGATTCGGTCTTCACAAATAGAAGATTTTTAGCTCACCTACATCTGTAAGATGTGGTGAGCTATTGTGATAACCTTGGGCGTCGGCGTCCGGCGGGTCCAATATTGTAAGAGTTAATGTTAAGGTGAATTTCTCAAGCATCAGTGGGCTCAGGCCTTTGATATTGCATATGTAGGTTCTAGGGGACTATTAGAACAGTATTTAACCCTGAAACTACGACTTTTTTCCAAATTTCAGTTAAAATTTTCTGCCAAAAGTTGTTGTAAGAATTTGCGTTTAGGTGTTGTAAGAATTTGTGTTAAAGTCAGCTTTTGTGCAGATTGTGCTGGTTTAACTTCTCATTACTGTTGATTTTCATATTTCAATAACAACTGTAGGTATTAACCCTACTGTATGCAGAAATTTAACGAAAATTTTCTTTTTTTTCACTCAAAATTTTCATGTTTTTCTCGGACTTAGTAAATTTTAAGTTGTAAAACTTTGTGTTTAAGTGAGTTGTGTTTCTATGTGTCTTTCCAGGTGATTAATATTCTACACTTGGGTTACTGAACTCCATTGCAGTAATATTTAACCCTCATTACATGCATATTTGAGGAATTTGAGGCTGATTTTCCGCCAAAACTTGTTGTACGAATTAGCGTTTCGGTGTTGTAAGAATTTGTGTTAAAGTCAGCTTTTGTGCAAATTGTGGTGCTTTAACTTCTCATTACTGTTGATTTTCATATTTCAATAACAACTGTAGGTATTAACCCGACTGTATGCAGAAATTTAACGGAATTTTTTTTTTTTTTCAGTCAAAATTTTCATGTTTTTCTCGGACTTAGTAAATTTTAAGTTCTAAAAGTTTGTGTTAAGGTGAGGTGTTAAGCTGAGTTCTCAAAGATCAGTGGGCTCAGGCCTTTGATATTGCATATGTAGGTTGTAGGGGACTATCAGAACAGTATTTAACCCTGATACTACAACTTTTTTCCAAATTTCACCTAAAATTTTATGCCAAAAGTTGTTGTAAGAATTTGCGTTTAGGTGTTGTAAGAATTTGCGTTAAAGTCAGCTTTTGTGCAGCTTGTGCTACTTTAATTTCTCATTACTGTTGATTTTCATATTTCATTAACAACTGTAGGTATTAACCCTACTGTATGCAAAAATTTAATGGAAATTTTCTTTTTTTTCAGTCAAAATTTTCATGTTTTTCTCGGACTTAGTCAATTTTAAGTTGTAAAACTTTGTAAACTTTGTGTTTAGGTGAGTTGTGTTTCTATGTTTGTTTCCAGGCGATTAATATTCTACGCTTGGGTTACTGAACTCCATTGCAGTAATATTTAACCCTCATTACATGCATATTTGAGGAATTTGAGGCTGATTTTCTGCCAAAACTTGTTGTAAGAATTAGCGTTTAGGTGTTGTAAGAATTTGTGTTAAAGTCAGCTTTTGTGCAGATTGTGGTGCCTTCATCTCTCATTACTGTTTATTTTCTCATTTCAATAACAACTGTAGGTATTAACCCTACTGTATGCAGAAATTTAACTGATTTCTTTTCTTTTTTTCAGTTTACAATGTTCACGTTTTTGTCTGACTTACTCAATTTTAAGTTCTAAAAGTTTGTGTTAAGGTGAGGGGGATTTTTGGGACTTATATTCACTTTCTTTAAAAAAATTTTTTTTAACTTTTTTTTTTTTAATACTTTCTCATACTTGTTACTAGTAACATTAAGGCTTATTTTAGTTGTTGATGTGATGTATTTTTGTTGGGACTTATAGTCACTTTCTTGAATGAATGTTTTTCCGCAACTCCTCTTTAACCAATGAATGTACTTCCAATTTCAGTGATTTATGAAAGCCTTGAATGAATGTTTTTCCGCAACTCCTCTTTAACCAATGAATGTACTTACAATTTCAGTGATTTATGAAAGCCTTTCCTAATTCTTATTTATGATTTAATATCTGGCCTCACGATTCATATTCTTAATCATAAACATTTCTAAAAGAAAAAAATGCTTTTATATCCAATGATTTTATGTTGAATTGATATATAATAAGTGCAGAAATATAGACTTTCCAAAGCCATCACATAAACCACATTAATCATTTGATGCCTAGTTAATGATTTATATTAACTAAATATTAGGCATGTTACATTGGAACGACATTATCAAGCGCGAATGTAGGTGAGCGTTGGGATGTAACATCCCTCTTGTTATACTGTATACCAATGGCCAAGACTAGATGGTGCAAACTCAAAAATATTTAGGGCCAAACACAAATTTTGCCCCCCAATCCCCAAAATTTGCCTGCAAAACCGAAAATTATAAGTCCTATCTGACACTCCATACATTTACCCTCTGCGCATCGCATGTGCAGACACCAGGATGTCACCGAAACTGACGCCAACATCATTTGTTGTTTGGCTCTTGTCAGATAACAACAAACTGACTTTTGTGCTTTTTAAGTTTCAATTAATAATGATGCCAGACACAAATCAATAGTTAAATTGGTGGATCCAAGGACACAATTGAATGAAGGAAGGAAGAAACATTGGTTTGAAACATTCAGGGCTGTAATTTTATAATATTTCTAAAAATTAGTTCATGTTCCCCAATTTCGGGACATGGGCCTGACGTCATCATTAATTGATAATGATCTGTCCACTGTTTGTTTAGTATTCCTTCCCTTGATCCCCCCCAGTTCAGCTCCCAAGCTTTTTGGCTTGTTTTATTGAAATTTTTTTTTATAAAATTTGTTGGGAGTTTAACGTTTTATACAGAAGATTATTCTGTGCATCCCCATGGTTACGTCTTCACCCTTGGAGTGTTTAGGCATTTTGGTCATGCATCATATATCCGATGTATCATTTTCTCTTCTGATGAAGATCTTGCTTTACATCGGATAGTCTTGTTTCTGTTACTGACTTTGGGCTGTGTTGCCTGGGGTTTTGTTTTTGGTTTCTTTTTTGTTTTGAAGTTGTCTACATTGACAATGCTCTAAGTAGTTTCCTACTATTTTACAGTTGTAAGTAACATTAAATATTCTGATAGTGTGGTAATTAATTTTATGGCATATTATTATAATTTTGTCCACACTTAGGCTTTTTTGGGCTCATCGTTCCCTTTGGGAACTTGGGCTCTCATATAAGAAAAAAATTTTCAAAAATTTTAGTTTTTTTATTTTTTGAAGGAATTTTTCTTTTGGATGTATTTATTTCATCGATTGTATTTTAATGTTATCTTATATTTATGTAGATTTGGTGGTGGTACAATTGACCTATGTTAAATTTTAGATAATAATATTTATCTAATAGTAGGGCAAATAAGAGGAAGCCTTTCCTCTATTTACATGGTCATTGTCTTGCTTATAGTCGATGTACTACCACTAATTCTTGCTCCATGTGACAGATTTTGACAATGATGATGACCGGTGTCATGGTTTGTGTTAGGCGAGTGGACACTATCGGTCCTCTCGCTGCGAGGGGACACTGCTGATCTTCTCGCCAAAATGTCATTCTAGTTTTTAGCTCATCTTGACAAAGTCAAGCTGAGCTAATCTCATCGCTTCCCGTCCATCGTCTGTCGTCCGTTGTCCGTCGTCCGTCAACACCATGTTTTGGTCTTCTCCTCCAAAGCCACTGAGCCAGTTCAAGTGAAAGTTTGTGTGAGTGATGGTCCCAAAGGGGCATTTCATTTTTGTTCAACTCCGCATGCCCAGCCCCATAGAGAGGGAGTGGGGGAAAATGCTCCAAAATATTTTAAAAATCTTCTTCTCAAGAACCAGTGTGTACAATGACTTGATATTTGCTATGGAGCTTCCATATGAGGTGTAGAATCAAGTTTGTTCAAACGAAGTTCGTAAAGTAATATTTGGCTTTGTAATAGGAGGGGTAAGATTTTTGGCCCCGCCCAAAATTTCTATTTTCTGAACCGATGGTCCGGTATGAACCAAATTTGGTTTGTGGTAGTATTGGGTCATAAGTACTTGACCCATGCAAAAAAAAAAATTCCTGCATCCCCATGGGAACCCTGAGAGCTAAAAATAGAAATATTTTCAAACGCCCATATTTCCCAAACCCCACGGAACAGAGAGCTTTTATTTGGTATGAAGTATCCTTATGACCAGTAGAATTGAATGGTAAAAAAAAATTGCCATCGGTTATGTTAGGGTGTTCTGTAATGGGCATCTAAAAAATGCTGAGTCAGCATATTTGCAAAAATTTAAAAAAATCTTTTCTCCAGAACCAATCATCAGAATCTTTTGATATTTGGTATACAGCATTCATGGGGGGTCAGATAAAAGTTTGTTGAAATAAAGCTCATTGGTTCATATTTGGGCTCTCTACAGGAGCCCGAAGTTTTAACATAGGGTAATATGGGGAATATTCTTTAAAAATCTTCTTCTTCAGAACCACCAGTCAGAATCTTTTAATATTTGGTATACATCATTGTTATGAGGGTCAGATTCTAGATTGTTCAAACCAAGTCCCTAGGTTAATATTTGGGCTTCCTATGGAAGCCCAAATTTTATCTTTGTTCAATATGGAGGGTAATTTAAAAAAATCTTCTTCTTCAGATCCATCAGTCAGAATGCTTTGATATTTGATATTTGGTATGCAACATCTCTATGGGGGACAGATTCAAGTTTGTTCAAATCAAATCCCTAGGTATATATTTGGGCTCACTATGGTAGCCCAAATTTTTACTTAGTGCAATATGAGAAAATTTCTTTAAAAATCTTCTTCTTCAGATCCACCAGTCGGAATGCTTTTATATTTGGTATACAACATCTCTAGGGGGGGCAGATTCCAGGTTGTTCAATTCGAGTGCCTAGGTTAATATTTGGGCTCCATATGGGAACATGAAATTTAACTTAGTACAATATGAGGGAATTTCTTCAAAAATCTTCTTCTTCAGATTCACTTGTCAGAATGCTTTCACATTTGGTATACAACATCTCTAGTTCACATTGGATCCATAGGTCAATATTTGGGCTCACTATGGTAGCCCACATTTGAACTTAGTGCAATTCAAAGAAATTTCTTTACAATTTCTCTTCTTCAGATCCAACAGTCAGAATGCTTTCATATTCGGTACACAACATCTCTAGGGAAGTCAGATTTAACTGTGTTCAAATCAAGAGTCTGGGTTAATATTTGGGCTCTCTATGGGAGCCGGAATTGGCCATTTTGCTGAAGAATTAAAAATTTTGTATTCAATACCCTCTAGAGGTACTAAGATTAATCCACATAGGTTGTATCAAGGGGCTTCATAGGGGAGCTCTACATTTTACTTTTGATCAACTGAAGAAAAGGCATGATGCCCAGATTATTTTTGTCACTCCTGAGGGACTCAAGGATTGACAGTGTAGCCTATGGAGATGGCTTGCTTAATGTAGACTCATTCTTGGACTCTGTTTAAATTGTGTTCTGTACAAGATGAGCGCTTCAGGCCCCGTGGGGCCTCTTGTTTATTTTACATTTTTCTATTTACAGAGGAACAAGAACATGGTGTGGTTTTGTGATGCCCTCAGAAAGTGTGCTTCCGTCGTCGCATTATACTATTAGAGCTAGCAGAAAAGTGCTCAGTGGTATAAGACCAGGGCCTAGGCCTTAGAATATAGGGTTTACGTCCATTGTCTCCAGCTAGCTCAACCGGCAGATCTATCACGCAGATTATGCGTGGTTTCACGCCGGGTATATCCATAGCTGTAGAGAAGAGGAACAAGTGTGTAGAGAGCACTATAAAAATTTGAACATGCTCACCCTGCGATGACGGAAAGGAGGAAGCAGACAAGTTTCAAGGTATGCTCGTCCAGGTCTACCATGATTGTGAGCAAGAGAGAGGCCCCTCTCTCTTATATCAACATCTGGGGTCAGAATGTTGGTAGGAACTTGTGTCAGTTGAAGCTTACGTCTATGCCTTCCTGTCCAGGACGCTCTTTCTGATAGGCTGCTGGGGTCTTATAGCTTCTTCTGCGTTCGAAAAGCACACACGACCGCACAAAGTCCATTGTCGCCAGCTAGCTCGACCGGTGGAACGGTTACTCAAGCCTCTGAGAACTGTGACGCCGGGTGTGTCAGCTCCAGGCTAGTAGATGACATAAGCTGGAGCGAGCACTATAATATACAACCATGCTCACCCATCGACGACGGAAGGAGGAAGCTGGCTAGTTCTGAGGTATGCTCGTCTAGGTCAGCCAGGACTGCGAGCAAGAGAGAGGCCTCTCTCTTGCAGCATCCTCTGGGGGCAGATGTTGTTGGTAGGAACTTGCGTCAGTCGGAATTTACGTCCATGCCTCCTGTCTGGGACGTCCCATCTAATAGGCATCCGGGGTCGGCTAGTCTTACGTCTTCCTGTACATAACGGATAAAATGCTCTTTATATTGCACAGAGCTTTAAACAGCGATGAGTGGTTTCAGTTCCCTGTCGACGGTGAAATGGTTAAGATTGAATATGATGATCGTGACACCGGATGTGTCGCATGTGAATTGTATTCAGAGCTAGCAGCATAAGTGATATAAGACAAGTTCCTAGACCTTAGAATATAAGGTTTATGATCTTGTCTCCAGCTAGCTCAACTGGAGGATTGTTACTCAGAATATGGGTAGTGTGACACCGGGTATGTCTGTAGCGGTCGAGAGAGAAACAAGGGTGCAGCGAGCACTATAAAATCCAATCAAGCTCACCCTGTGTCGATGGAAGTTAGAAGCCGGCAAGTTCTGAGGTACACTTGGCTAGGTCTCCCAGGACCCTGAGCAAAAGAGAGACCCCTCTGTCTCTTTTAACAACATCTGGGGCCGCTCTTAGTAGCCTAACGGAGCGGCTGTTGTTGGTAGGAACTTGCGTCAGTCAGCGCTTGCATACATACCTATTGTCCGGTACGCTCAGTTCAATTCTTAGCCGTGGACGGCTACAGTTTAGCTTCTACAGTGTCTTCCAAGCACTCCCGACCGCACCTTGGCTAAGTGACTTAGGATATCTAGACTGCATAATCAAGAGGTCCATCTTTTGTGGAGAAAGTCGCACCATCTAGTAGCCAAGGAGATGAGGCTTCATTCATTGGGACGTCCGCAGTAAGAGCCATCTCGGACACACTGCCCCAGGAGCAGCTGGCGGACAAGCAGTTCATGACCGCTGCTCCTCAGGCCTCCATAACGGACTTGCTGTCGCATATTGCCTAGCTCATCACAGTATTCCTGCTAAGGCAGAAGCACTCAACGTCAGACTCAAAACTTGATCTGTTGAATGGTACTCGATCGGTCCAGTCATCTGCGTGTTCAGATGCCGGTGACCTTGATTCTAACTAATTTAGATGAATGATGAAAGGGATACGAAGGAGGATAACTTTCCCTTTTGGAACAACTCATGGATGTAAAGGATACTACACATTATTGTTTTCTTGAACTTGTTTCAGTGAATCACAATGCTGCGAGTAATTGTGAGAAACCGCTGGCATTGTTAGACGCTGACTTCATCCAGACAAAGAGCAGGATAATAAGATCTCTTTCCAGTTAAGTCTACACGGGTGTCACAGGTCTTCAATTATGTAGACAACGCCATATTTAACTTCCTGTGGGAAGAAGTAATACGGTTTCTTATCATCTTCTGTACTTTTAACCTTTTTTTCATCACATACATTTAAAAAAAAACGTCTGGGGAAGATGTGTTGAGAGTTTCTCTACGTTGAATGTGTAGGCTAAGATCTTAGTTGTAGCCTTACCTTCATCATTTCGCTGTTCGCTCGGACACAGTTGAGAAGATAATTTCTTATTCAGAGTAAATTTAGACTCACGGTCTTATGTACTTCAATTTTAAGTACTGTGGCGCAACACCTGTACCTTTTAAAAAAAAAAAATTTTTCGGCCTATTTATCATATATATCTCTGTCTTAACAGATGTTAAGTGGGAGCTATTCTGATGTGACGAAGCCTTGCGTCGTTATCCTTAACATTTGACTAGGTGCAAAACTTGCTACAGGTCGCTTTAGTTTTCCAGACACTACGTCTTTGATGATAAGCTTTCATTAATGTAGGATTAAGCTACAAGAAAGCATCAATACATGGCTCTTTAAGTTGGGGTCAAGGACTCATAGCGAAGGTATAGGTATCTTTCCTATATATTACTTTAGGGATTGACTATACAGCCGCTTGGATAGGGGTTTAGGTCTGTTTGAGTTTACTGATCGGACACCCCTGAGGGGCTCTAGGCTCTTATAGAGCTCGGTCCAACCGATGTTCACTGGAACTGGATAATTAGGTTATTTATGATAATCTTTCAGTCGAAAAGCGAGAGTTCGGCGATGCAGCGAGTATAGTTCTTTAGATCACTTGAATAATGAACTAGATAATGTCTCATGGATGAATGATAGGATACACGTATTCAACAGGCTGGTTCGTCTGTTGTTTCGCAGACCGAATTAACCAGCTGTTTGGCTCGCTTTTATATTTTATCTGATGCATTAACAGCGGAAAATTTTGTGTCGGATGGGGTTGTGCGGAGCAGCAATGAATGTTATTTTGATGGGTCACTTACGCACATGTCTCCTGCAGTTATTCTTCACTGGAGTGGTAGACATTTTTTCTCTAGACCTGTTTTGTTTTAGCAAATCTTTTAACATAAGGTCAAGTTTGGGCATATATTTAACGGTTTTCTCAATTATGATGGCCGTGAGTTCATATATTGGGTTACAATCCTGAGTCCGATGGTCTCTCTATGCAGTGATCTTAGGACCCTCGTTTCTTGGAGACCACATATTCAGAAATGATGTCTTATTGTTTATGCAACATCTTTGAATTTATATTATTAGCGATCATGTATTTATAGACGCAGATCAGAGTTCAGAAGAGAAGAGCACTTCTTTTGTCATTAATTTCCAATAGAAGGGACATTTCGGTTCATTCTATTGCTAGATGCATTCAATTTGCTATTTGTACTGCCATTGGTAAGTATAAAAAATGTATAAATTACTTTAAATTTTTTCATATCATTAGCTGCATTAGAAGGAAAAAGTATGTTTTTTTCTTGTCAGCATGTATTCTCAGGCATCAGAGGCATTTGGTACTATTGTTCATGCCAAACATGTTAACCTCCAGAATAATTTTTCAGGGAACCTGAGGATTATTTTCAGGGAAATGGGATGGATTTCAGGGAAAAGTTCGCACGGGGGACAAAATAAAAGAAAAAACTTGTGAATTTTCAGCTCATGGACCACTATTAACACCAGGTTATATCCAGAACTAGTTGTCAACTATGCTGATGCATTTATGCTATGTTAAAAAATCATAAAATAACTGCTGATTTGACCCCCTTCCCCCAGGATCCTCTTCTTCATGACCCCCCCCCCCCTTCCCCCCACCCACACTGTCCCACAGAGCACCTATACCTGTGGTTTGCTCTTATCAAAGTCTACTTAGCTAATAATTTCCCAAGTCTGGGAATGTTAATAGGAAAAGATGTCCCTCAGTTCAGTTACTTCAAGAACATTAGTAGAAAGTATCTTTATCAAACTTCATGCATGTGGGACATTTGTGCCCTACACAAAACTTTTCTTTTCATCATTGAAGTATTTTTTTTTTAATTCCATTCGTAATTTTCTGGGTACAGATGGCAAACAGTTTACAGTTCTGTAGTCAGCACAACAGAATAAATGTAGTGTTACAAAATAATTCCATTGTGTTTAAATATGCAGTCATAATTTTTCGGCATCCTAAGTTACTTTAACCTACTTTTAAACTGTGCTAATTAGTTGTTGTTTACGATTTGATTTTGGAAAAGGGATGAGAATTAAAGCTATTCTATGAAGGAATAAATAAATATATATTATTAAATTTCTTTTCATATATTTTAATTTCCAAAAACTGCATTTAAATGAAGGTGGAGTTTTCAGTTTTTTTAAAGTAAGTCACCTATTTTTACTTCGACACTCGCACATTGATCACGAATCCCTAATGAAAAACCCAGAAATAAACATGAACACAGTTGAAATATATATCATAAAATACCCGTTTCTTAAATAAATTTAACTTAAATCCATATTTTACTGCTTCGTGAGTTTTTACAAGAGTTTGAAATGCATGTGATTTGACTCTGAACATTTTTCATAAGTTACAACGGGAACGAAATATTTGACTGTTGTTTTCCGAGATCTTTGGTCCAAAACTGATTCCCGACCAGGAGGCCAGGAACTACACTGAAATCCCGGGATTTTCACGGGTATTCCGGGAGAGTTAACAAAGTCTGGTTCATGCCATAGTAGCCTTAATTAAATTTAGAGCGATATTTTTCTATAACATTAGCGGCTAACGTCACAAGTCTCTGTTTATTGAGCTTTCCAAGGCCGCAGGTAACACCCAGATATCTGTCTTCACGGATATGAAGACTTTTAGACTGAGTTAGCTAGGCTGAGACCGCTATCTTTTTTGGAATAGGGCCGTCAGAAGGAAAGAGTACATTTTTAGCTTAACTTAACATAGTCAAGAAGATAAGCTATTGCCATCATGCGTGCGGAAGTCTGTTAGTCTGTGTGAGTCTGTTCACATTTTCCTTTAGCACGGGCTACACGCCGCAGTTCTTGTCTGATCGTCACGAAATTTCATATGCAGGTTTGGGGTCATGTGTAGATGAGAACGTCCCCTTTTGGTCGCGATCGGGCAAGTGGTATGGCTGCCCGAGCCCAAAACCTGAAAACCATTAGCACAGTCTACAGGTCATATTTATGAGGGGATTTCATTGTAACTTGGTAGGCTGCCTCTGTATAATGCCTAGATGAGAACGTCCCCTTTTGGGCATGATCCATCAACCGTGATGGCTGCCCAAGCCCAAAACCCCAAAACTTTTAGCACAGTCTGCAGGTCATGTTTAATATGGTGGGATTTCATTGTAACTTGGTAGGATGACTCCTTATGATGTCTAGATGAGAATTTCCCCATTTGGGCATAATCTGCCAACTGTGACGACTGCCCGAGCCCAAAACCCGAAAACCTTTAGCACAGTCTACAGGTCATATTTATTGAGGAATTTCATTGTAATTTGGTGGGTTGACTTCATATATTGTCTGGATGAGAAGGTCCCCTTTTGGACGTGATTGGGCAACTGTGATGGCTACAGGGGCCCGAAGCCCGAAAACCTTTAGCACAGTCTACAGGTCATATTTATGAAGGGATTTCATTGTAACTTGGTAGGATGACTCCAAATAATGTTTAGATGAGAACGTCCCATTTTGATTGTGATCATTCAGCCTTGATGGGTGCCCGAGCCCAAAAACCTTTAGCATAGGCAAAAGGTCATATTTATGGAAGGATTTTATTGTAACCTGTTAGGTTGACTCCATATAATGCCTAGATGATGACATCCCCTTTTGGTCATGATTGGTCAGCTGTGATGGCTACAGGTGCCCAAAGCCTGAAAACCTTGAGCACAGTCCACAGGTCATATTTATGAAGGGATTTCATTGTAACTTCGTAGGGTCACTCCAGATGATGCCCAGATGAGATTGTCCCCTTTGGTTGCGATCATTCAGTCAGGAGGGCTGCCCGAGCCCAAAGCCCAAAAACCTTTAGCACAGTCTACAGGTCATATAATTGAAGGGATTTCATTGTAACTTGGTAGGATGACTCTAAATAATGTCTAGATGAGAACGTCGCATTTTGATCGCGATCATTCAACCTTGATGGGTGCCCGAGCCCAAAAACCTTTAGCATAGGCAAAAGGTCATATTTATGGAAGGATTTCATTGTATCCTGTTAGGTTGACTCCATATAATGCCTGGATGATGACATCCCCTTTTGGTCGCGATTGATCAACTGTGATGGCTACAGGTGCCGGAAGCCTGAAAACCTTGAGCACAGTCCACAGGTCATATTTATGAAGGGATTTCATTGTAGCTTTGTAGGATCACTTCAGATGATGCCCAGATGAGATTTTCCCCTTTCATTGTGATCATTCAACCAGGAGTGCTGCCCGAGCCCGAAGCCTGAAAACCTTTAGCACAGTCTACAGGTCATATTTATGAAGGGATTTCATTGTAACTTGGTAGTTTGACTTCATATAATGTCTAGATGAGAACGTCCTCTTTTGGACACGATTGGACAACTGTGACGGCTACAGGGGCCCGAAGCCCGAAAACCTTTAGAACATTCTACAAGTCATAATTATGAAGGGATTTCATTGTAGCTTGGTAGGATGACTCCAAATAATGTCTAGATGAGAACGTCCCCTTTTGGTCGTGATCATTCAGCCTTTATGGCTGCCCGAGCCCAAAGACCTTTAGCATAGTCTATAGGTCACATTTATGGAAGGATTTCATTGTAACCTGTTAGGTTGACTCCATAGAATGCCTAGATGACATCCCCTTTTGGTCGTGATTGGCCAACTGTGATGGCTACAGGTGCCTGAAGCCCGAAAATCTTGAGCACCGTCTACAGGTCATATTTATGAAGGGATTTCATTGTAACTTTGTAGGATCACTCCAGATGATAATGTCCCCTTTTGGTTGCGATCATTCAACCATTATTGCTGCCTGAGCCCAAAGTCTGAATACCTTTAGCACAGTCTACAGGTCATATTTATGAAAGGATTTCATTGTAACTCGGTAGGTTGACTTCATATAATGTCTAGATGAGAACATCCCCTTTTGGACACGATTGGGCAACTGTGACGGCTACAGGGGCCCGAAGCCTGAAAACCTTTAGAACAGTCTACTGGTCATAATTATGAAGGGATTTCATTGTAGCTTGGTAGGATGACTCCGAATAATGTCTAGATGAGAACGTCCCCTTTTGGTCGCGATCATTCAGCCTTGATGGCTGCCCGAGCCCAAGACCCCAAAACCTTTAGCATAGTCTATAGGTCATATTTATGGAAGGATTTCATTGTAACCTGTTAGTTTGACTCCATATAATGCCTAGATGATGTCATCCCCTTTTGGTCGTGATTGGTCAAATGTGACGGCTTCAGGGGGCCGAAGCCCAAAAACCTTGAGCACAGTCTACAGGTCATATTATGAAGGAATTTCATTGTAACTTCATAGGATCACTCCAGATGATGCCCAGCTGAGAATGTCCCGTTTTGGCTTCGATCATTCAACCATGATGGCTGCCCGAGCCCAAAGCCCAAAAACCTTTAGCACAGTCTACAGGTCATATTTATCGAGGGATTTCATTGTAACTTGGTAGGTTGACTTCATATAATGTCTAGATGAGAACGTCCCCTTTGGATGCAATTGGGAAACTGACGGCTACAGGGGCCTGAAGCCCAAAAACCTTTAGCACAGTCTACAGGCCATATTTATGAAGGAATTTCAATGTAACTTGATAGGATGACTCATTTTGGAATAATTTCACTGTAACTTGGTAACTTTCGTTAATATACGTTAACTGTGAGGGCCACATACATTAACTGTGAGGTCATATTAACCCACCCATCAGCTCTTTAGCACAGTGTACACCTCATATTATTTTTATCAAAAACATAGCATACAGGGACCAAAAATGAACATATTCCCAATTATCACAATTCTTGTCTTATTTCATAATCCTTTCATAAACATTGAACATTATCCTTTTCATCAAATACAACACACAAGTTAAGCTACAGTGTCATTGAGACTTTCATTTCCTTCTCGGTGTTGTATTTTTAGGTGTCACAGGCATTTAGTCCTATTGTTGATGCCATAGTAGTCTTATGTGAATTAAGAGCGGTCTGTTTCTATAATATTAGCGGCTAACGTCATAAGTCTCCATTAGTGAGCTTTCCAAGGCCGCAGGTTACACCCAGATATCTGTCTTCATGGAGGTGAAGACTTCTAAGCTGTGTTAGGTAGGCTGAGACTGCTGTCTATTTGTAATATGGGTCGTTAGAAGGAAAGAGTATGTTTTTCCTTCTCGGAGTTGTATTCTTAGGTGTCTGAGGCATTTAGTCCTATTGTTGACGCCATATTAGTCTAATTAGTATTGACAGATGCCTTTTCTCCTTGACTTGAGCGACTAACTTCGTAAGTGAGCTTTCAAAGGTCGCAGGTTACACCCAGATATCTGTCTTCACAGAGATGAAGACTTCTAAGCTGTGTTAGCTAGGCTGAAACCACTCTTTTGGGGAATAGGACCGTTAGAAGGAAAGAGTATGTTTTTTCCTTCTTTGGTGTTGTATTCTTAGGTGTCACAGACATTAGTCTTATTGTTGACAGCATAGTAGCCTGGTGAGAATTTTGAGCGGTGTTTTTAGCTCACCTGACTGAAAAACAGGGTGAGCTATTCTGATCACTTTTCGGCTGGCGTCCGGCTTGAAGGTGGTGTTTGGGCCTTTTTCTCCCAAACCACTGGCCGCATATTAATGAAATTTCATGTGAGTAGGGGTTATATAAGGGCATTTTGATTTTTTGTCAAATTAGGTTTAGCCTTATATTGAGCAGAGGGATGGGACAAAAATGCTCCAATTCTTAAAAAATCTTCTTCTCAAGAACCAGCAATAGCAGAGACTTGATATTTGGTATGCAGCTTCCTTTTGAGGAGTAGACTCAAGTTTGTTCAACAGAAGTTCGAGGGGCTATATTTGACGATGTTAAAGGAAGGGCAAAAATTTTGGCACCGCCCCAAATTTCTATTTTCCAAACCGCTAGGCTGATTTGAACCAAGTTTTACGTGAGTGCTTATTGGGTCATAAGTACCTAATGTATGCAGAAATTTTTTTTCCCATAGACCCGTGGGAACCACAGGAGCTAAAAATAGAAAAAAAATGAAAACGCCCATATCTCCAAAACTACACGGCACTGAGAATTCTTATTTGTTTTGAAGATTCCTTAGGACCAACAGAATGGAATGGTCCAAAAAAATTGCCATCGGTTTTATCATGGGGTACTTTTTGGGGGACTTTGAAAAAGTGCTGAGTCAGCATTTTTTAACACTGTGGGTAATGGGAAAAACATAAGACTACTTTTCTCCCAAACCACTACTCCAAAAGCTTTGAAATTTCACATATAACATCTTTGGAAGATTGTTTCACATATTTATTGAAATCAATTGCCTGGGTCCATATTTGGGCTCTCTATGGGAGCTCAAATGTTTAAATTAGTGCAGTATGAGGAGGATTTTTTAAAAATCTTCTTCTTCAGATCTACCAATAAGAATCTTTTGATATTTGGTATGCAGCATCCTTGGGGGGAGGGGGGGGGGGGGGGGGGGATTCAAGTTTGTTGAAGCCAAGTCCCTGGGTTCATATTTAGGCTGAAAATTTGGGGTCCCGTTGCGGACTTAGAAATTTTGGATCAAAATCCGGAAATCTTTTTTTTTTTTGTTTTTTATGCGTTTCTGTCAATTTTAAGACAAAAAAAAATTATTTTTTTTACACTGAAAATTTGGGGTCTGGGTGGGACTTTGAAAATTTTTTTTTTTTTTTTTTTACCTGAAAATTTGGGGTCTGGACGAAAAAAAAAATTTTTTTCCCCTGAAAATTTGGGGTCCGGGTGGGACAAAGAAAATTTTGGACCAAAATCCGGAATTTTTTTTTTGTTTTTTTATGCGTTTCAGTCAATTTTAAGACAAAAAAAAAAAAAAAATTTTCACACTGAAAATTTGGGGTTCGGGTGGGACTTGGAAAATTTTGGACCAAAATCCGGAAATTTTTTTTGTTGGTTTTTTCTGCGTTTCGGTCAATTTTAAGACAAAAAAAAAAAACATTTTTTCCTCTGAAAATTTGGGGTCCGGGTGGAACTTAAAAAATTTTGGACTAAAATCCGGAAATTTTGTTTGTTTGTTTTTTTATGCATTTCTGTCAATTTTAAGACAAAAAAAATTTTTTTTTTTCCCCCTGAACATTTGGGGCCCGGGTGGGACTAAGAAAATTTTGGACCAAAATCCGGAATTTTTTGTTGTTGTTTTTTATGCATTTCTGTCAATTTTAAGACAAAAAAATTTATTTTTTTTTACCCTGAAAATTTGGGGTCTGGACGGGACTTAGAAAATTTTGGACCAAAATCCGGACATTTTTTTTTGTTTGTTTCTTATGCATTTCTGTCAATTTTAAGACAAAAAAAACAAATTTTTTTACCCTGAAAATTTGGGGTCCGGGTGGGACTTCGAAAATTTTAGACCAAAATCCGGAAATTTTTGTTTTTGTTTTTTATGCATTTCAGTCAGTTTTAAGACAAAAAAAATTTTTTTTTTTTACCCTGAATATTTGGGGTCCGGGTGGGACTTCGAAAATTTTGGACCAAAATCCGTAATTTTTTTGTTGTTGTTTTTTTATGCGTTTCTGTCAATTTTAAGACAAAAAAAATGTTTTTTTTTTTACACCGAAAATTTGGTGTCCGGGTGGGACTTAGAAAATTTTGGACCAAAATCCGGAAATTAGTTTTATCGTTTTTTATGCATTTTAAGAAGAAAAAATTTAGGCTGAAAGTATTTTGTTTGGGGAAAAAAATCTGTTTTTTATGCGTTTATCTCAATTTTGGGACGTAAAAGTGCAGGAACTGAAAATAGAAGGAAAATCCTGTGTATTGTGTGGGCACAATCGCTTCATCTAGTTGGTATATGCTTTTCTTAGGAGGGGTGTATGCAGCTTATTCAAGTCAAGTCCCTGGTTTGATATTTAGAGTACCATGTCAGTTGAGCACCCTCAGGCCCCCTGGGGCCTCTTGTTTCTCTATCATTAGCAGTTAGCATTGTAAGTCTCAATTTATTGAGCTTTCGTGGCCGCAGTTTACACCCAGATAATTGTCTTCACGGATAGGATGACCTTAAGTGCATCAGCTAGACTGAGACCACTGTCCTCTTGGACAAGGTACCGTTACAAGGAAAGACCTTGTTCTTTCCTTAACGGTGTTTTTTTGCGTTAGTTATCTGAGGCATTTAGCCCTATTGATGACGCCATATTAGCCTAGTGAGAAATTATGAGCGTTCTTTCTTGTGCCAGTCATTCGTTCCTCTTTTCAGGAATATGTTTCCTGCAAATTACCGGAATGAGGTACAAGGAGTTCATCTAGGTTTTTATTATCGGGTGCCCGAACTCAATATTTTTATACTGTACCAATGACCCAGACTTAGCAGGTGCTAACTCTTGAAAATTCAGACCAAACACAAATTTTGCCCCCAATCCCAAAATTTGCATCCAAACCAAAAATCAATGTCCTATATGGTTCTCCATATTTTTTGTCCACTGCACATGCGCAATGTCAAGGAAGTACTGAAATTGGCGCCAAATTTTCATTCTTTGTTTGACCCTTCAATCAGTAACATCTCACTGATATCTGTGCTTATAATCTCAGTTAAAATGATGCCAGACACAAAATCATGAAGGAAATGGTGGATCCAAGGATGAAATAAGAGGATGAGAGGAAGAAACAGTGGAGGATGTGTTCAGGGCTGTAACTTATAATTTTTATGTAAAATTTTTTCATGTTCCCTAATTTCGGGGCATGGGCCTGATGTTTTCATTCTTGCTTTGAAATCTCTACTGTTTGTTCAGTGTTTCCTCTCTCCCTTTCCTTGATACTCCCTTTGCTAATCTCCAATGCTTTTGGTATAATTTTTAGCTCAACTTGACAAAGTCAAGCTGAGCTATTGCCATCACTTCTCGTCCGTCGGCGTACGTACGTACGTTAGTACGTATGTCCACAATTTCCTTTGGCACACCTCACAGGTCGCATTTATGATCAGATCACTTTGAAACTTGGTACGCTTGTTTGGGGTGACCTCTAGATGGGAACTATCAATTTTCTTCAGTTTCCGACAAAAATTGTTGCCACGGCCAACGTTCTTAAAACTTAGTTTAGTCAAACCTCAATATTTCCACTTGGCACACCCTACAGGGCACATTTATGATTGGATCGCTTTGAAACTTGGTATGCTTGTTTGGGGTGACCTCTAGATGGGAGCTATCGATTTTCTCCAATTTCCGTCAAAAAATGTTGCCGCGGCCAACGTTCTTAGAACTTAGTTTAGTCAAACCTCAATATTTCCCTTTGGCACACCCTACAGGGCACATTTATGATTGGATCACTTTGAAACTTGGTATGCTTGTTTAGGGTGACCTCTAGATGGGATCTATCGATTTTCTTCAATTTCTGTCAAAAAATATTGCTGTGGCAAACGTTCTTAGAACTTAGTTTAGTCAGATCACAATATTTCCCTTTGGCACACCCTACAGGGCACATTTATGATTGGATTGCTTTGAAACCTGGTTATCTTGTTTAGGGTGACCTCTAGATGGGAGCTATCGATTTTCTTCAATTTCCGTCAAAAAATGTTGCTGCGGCCAATGTTCTTAGAACTTAGTTTAGTCAGAAGACCTCAATATTTCCCTTTGGCACACCCTACAGGGCACATTTATGATCGGACTGCTTTGAAACCTGGTATGCTTGTTTAGGGTGACCTCTAGATGGGAGATATTGATTTTGTTTCATTTCCGTCAAAAAATGTTACCACGACCAACATTCTTGGAACTTAGTTTAGTTAGACCTCAATATTTCCCTTTGGCTCACCCTACAGGGCACATTTATGATTGGATTGCTTTGAAACCTGGCATGCTTGTTTTGGGTGACCTCTAGATGGGAGCTATCGATTTTCTTCCATTTCCGTCAAAAAATGTTGCCGCGGCCAATGTTCTTAGAACTTAGTTTAGTCAGACCTCAATATTTCCATTTGGCACACCCTACAGGGCACATTTATGATCGGATTGCTTTGAAACCTGGCATGCTTCTTTGGGGTGACCTCTGGATGGGAGCTATCGATTTTCTTCCATTTCCGTCCGTCAAAATATGTTGCCACTGGCAACGATCTTTGAACTTAGTTTAGTCAGGCATAAATATATTCCTTTGGCATGCTATAAAGGGCACATTTATGATCAGATCGGTTTGAAACTTTGTATGCTTGTTTGGGGTTACCTCCAGATGGGAGCTATCGATTTTGGTAAAAAAAATGTTGCCACTGGCAATGACCTTCGATGAACTTAGAAAAAACTTAGGGCACATTTATGATTGGATCACTTGCAAACTTGGTGTGCTTGTGTGGGGTGACATCTATATGGGAGCTGTCGATTTTCTTCCATTTCTGTCAAAAAATGTTGCCTCTGACCTTTGAACTTAGTCAGACCTCAATATTTCCCTTTAACACACCCTTTAGGGCACATTTATGATCGGATCACTTTGAAACTTGGGATGTGTGTTCGGGGTGACTTCTATATGTGAGCTAGTGCTCTTTTTGCATTTCCATAAGAAGTTATTATTGTTGTTATCACTAGCCTTTGAACTAACTGGATTTGTGCATCAACTTATCCCTTTTGCACTCTCTGCAGGGTATATTTATGAATTTTCCATAACCACCCCCCCCCCCCCCAAAAAAAAAAAAACAAAACAAAAAAAAAAAAAAAAAAACATTGCCACAAGCAATGACCTTCTACTTAGTGCATTTGTGCATAAACATCTTTCTTTGGCATGCCTCCGAGGACACATTCATTATCAGGTTGTTTTGAAACTTTGTAAGCTTGTGCAGGGTGACAAAGATAGGAGCTATTGATTTTCTTTTCATTTCCATCAAAAACTGTTGCTGTTAGCAACAATCTTTGAATTTATTGCATTTGTGCATCAACATTGACATGGCCTGCAGGTCATATTTATCATTTATCATAGGATTGTTTTTGAACTTGGTGTGCTCATTAGGCAAGACCTTTAGATAAGAGCATTTGAAAATCATTCATTTCTGTGAAAAAAGTTGCCATTTACAATAACCTCTGAACATACTGCATTTGTGTATCAACATTCTTCCTTTAGCCAGTCTTACAGTTTACATTTAAAAATGCATGGATTACTCTGACGTTGTGCACACACAATGTTGTTATGTTGAAATTTCACCAAATAACATTGGTACCAATGATCTTCAATTTTGCCATTTCATTTATAACTTAACAAGTTCAAGTTTGTCACGTTGAGCTACAGTGTCAATGACACTTTCATTGAAATTTTTTTATGGAAATTTCTTGTGAGTTTTAGCATAGTTACAGAATGTTTATTCTGTTATCCCCATTGTTATGTCCTCACCCTAGGGATGTTTTGGTCATGCATCTACCCTTCGATGTACTGCAGCTTTTTCTTTGGAAGATTCTGTTTTACTCAGATATTTTTTTAAATTGGTTACTGATTTCGGGTTGTGTTTTTCAGTGCCTGGAGTCTTGTTTCCGGTTTTTATTCACTTTTGTTTACGTTGACAATGGTTACTTCTGATAGTGATTCCTAGTCTTCTGTTTAGTTCTGCTCATAGCCAGATACATTAATATTGTCCGTAAGTGTAACATTAATTTTTAGAAATGTTTTAAAATTTTTGTCCACACTTAGACTTTTTGGGGATCTATTTGGGCTCATCGTTCCCTTTGGGAACTTGGGCTCATGTCAAAATATTTTCTTTTGAATTATTTTTCGAAATTTTTGTAATGGATTTTATTGTTATTATTATGTATCTTTGCATTTTCAAGGGTTAGTACGAGTACTTTTTAAATATGAAAGAATATTGTTCAAATTGTAAATTGAGGAAGTCTTCCTCTGATTCTCATGCTCATTGTATTTGCTGTAGTCACTGTACTCGCACTAATTCTTGCTCAGTGTGTGCCAATTGGGATGGCAAACACTGGAGACATGTGTCACTGTATATTGTTAGTGGTGAGAGGTCCATGCCGGTCCTCTCGCCACAGGGTCACTCTAGTTTTTCGGTCTCTTTTTCAGAGGAACAAGAACAGGGTGATGTTTCCGTGATGTCTTCAGGAAGTGTGCTGCTGTTGTCGCAATCAAATGAAGAGCTAGCGGAGAAAGTGCTCAAGGAAATTCGACAAGTGCCTAGATCCTTAGTAGGATTGATGACCTTGTTGCCAGCTAGCTCGCCTGGTGAAGCTATCACCCGTAGAGTGGGTGATGTGACGCTGGGTTCGTCTGTTGTGGTCCAGGAGAGGAGAAGGGGTGTTGCAAGCACTATAATCTGGGATCACACACTCCCAGAGATGACGGATTGGAGGATGGATCAGAAGAAGCCAGTCAGTCCAGTAGCTAGCTCGTTCATGTCTACCCGGACCGCGAGGGAGAGAGGCCCCTCTCTCTTACAACAACATCTGGGGCCGGGGCAGCTAGTCTATTGGCTTCCTCTTCCACACGCCAGCACACACGCCCACACCTTGGCTACGTGACCTCAGATATCCAGCCTGCTTCGCCGACCAAGGATTCCACATTGACCAGGTCACTCCATCCAGTAGCCAAGGACACGAGGCCTTACCAGCCGAGTTGTTCGCATTAAAGAATTATGCAAGAGGCACCGTCCCAGGAGCTTCCAGCGGCTAAACAACATAAGACTGCAGCTCCACAGGGCTCCGCAACGGACTTGCTATCGCAGATAGCGCAACTCATCGCAGCATCTCAGCAATCTTCGGAAACTCTTTCAGATCAGGAACTGTCTGAGGAAGCTGGGTTGGTACACTCCCCTGCAATGTCAGATAGGGATGACCAAGATTCACATTTGGTCCAGTCAGATGGTGAAAAGGAATCTGCGGAGCTGGATTTTTCCCTTCTAGAACAACATAAGGTGGCCGTAAATTTCAACCGGCAGCACCTTCCAGAAGTTGTTCCTCCGGACCAGAGAGCTGCGATACCAGATAAGAGACTGATAGCGTCACTGGACACAGACTTCTTCGGCCAGACTAAGGACGTCGCGCCTGAGTTTACGGCCCAGTCCAGAAATATCTCCCGGACGTTTGAATTGCTGAATGACTATTTTTAGGCTAACCTCTAAGACTGGCAGATCCAGTTTCTTATCGCAACAAGCTCTGCATCTGCCGTTCATCAACAGTAGAAATAAATTTGAAATGGCAGGACAGGGTGTTCCGAGAGTTCCTCTGCGCTTAGACGACCAGACAGAAGACTTGGAGTTGTCATTGCCGGCGTCTATGTCGATTCTCTCCAGTACGTTGGAGACAACAATCTCGTCTAACAGAGCCAGTTTAGATGCCTTATCTTATGCAGATCACCTTACCAGAGCGTTGTCACAATGTCTCGATGGTGAAGAATTCCAGGATGTTCAAACTTCCTTGAGAATTCTTTTGAGGGCAATCGCATATTCCACGTATAACTCCGCCCTTTCAGTGGCAAATTTGGAGTTAGTCAGACGTGATGCTGCCTTGGCTTCATCCACTAGGGTGGATTAGGGTGGATTCTCTCTCTCTTCGAGTCGCTCCAGTTTCAAGAAAACTTCTCTTCAATGGTAAGCTTTCACTAATCGACGATCAGATTACCAAAAAAGCTTCGGACTCTCTGCTCTTGAAGTCTGTTTCGGAAAAAACAGACTCAGCAGAGAGGAGTAAGTCAGGGACTTCTGAGGCGAGTATGTCCAAGGGAATTTCCTATAGAGGATCTAAGAAAGCCTCTATGTCTTACTCCAGAGACCGTCAGAGTAGCAACTCAGGTAGGGGACATAATGCTGGCCGAGACAACTGGTCATATTCCCCTAGGTCAACTCGTCGAGGTGCAGGTCGGGGAGCATGTAGTTTCTCCTCCTGCAAGTCTCGCAGGTCCAGAAGGGGAAGGCCAGAACCTCTATTGTGCTCCAGTGGGCGGAAGGCTGTCAAGATTCTTAACCAGTTGGTTGTCAATTACGGATGGCCGATGGGTTCAGGAGGTTATTTCGGAAGGTCTAAAATTATCCTTCAGAGAAAAACCTGGACTCAGCTTCTGTCAAACCTTCAGAAGAGAGATTCACTTCTATCGTCGGCCTTCTTGGACGACATTCTTCAGAGGTACGGCAGCAGATTAACTCTTCAGAACAATGTTCAGAGTCTGCTTCAATTGCTCGGACGTCTCGGTTTCATAGTAAAGGAAAAGAAGTCGGATCTAGTTCCGTCCAAGTTGTTCATTCACTTGGGAATGAGCTTCGAGACGCACAACAATCTGGTTCATTTGCCATTACCGAGAGCGAAATTAGTCAGTTGTTGCGCTCGCTTTTGTCTGCACTCAGATGTAGTAACAGCGAGAGAATTTATGCGACTGATAGGTTTGTGTGGAGCTGCCGTGGACCTTATTCCGATGGGGCATCCACCCACTCATCCACTCCAGATATTTTTTACTCAGAATTGGAGTGTGAAGATTCATTCTCTCGAAACGAACATCGTTTTGTCGAACCAAGTAAAACAAGAGATTCAGACTTGGGCAGATATTCAGTGGTTAACTCAGGGAGTGCCACTGCAACTGCTGGATCTGATTTTTACAATTATGACAGATGCGAGTCAATCAGGTTGGGGCACAACTTTGAGCCCAACAGATTTGAGGTGCCAGGGTCTTTGGGATCCACAATTCCTGAACAAGCACATAAACATCAGATGATGTCAATTTGGCTTGTGCTACGTCATTGGATGAACATTATTCAGAATTCACATGTTCAAATTCTGTCCGACAATTCGACAGTAGTAGCGTATATTTGGAACCAGGGAGGCACTCATTCCATTTTTTTGTTCAACTTAACGGAAAGAATCCTTCTGTTTGTCCTAGAGCATCAGGTTCTTCTGTCGGTCCGTCATATTCCAGGTCGTCTGAACGTTCTAGCGGACTCCCTTTCTTGGAAAGGTTGTATGTTGCCGTCAGAATGGACTCTCAACAAATGAGTATTCAATCAGATTTGCTACCAGTGGGATCGTCCTATGATAGACTTGTTTGTGACGCATCTCAACAATCAGTTGCAAACGTATGTGTCGCCATGCCCAGATTCTCAAGCATTCGCAGTAGACGCTCTCTCGATCTCTTGGGACGAAATGATAGGATACGCGTATCCTCCAGCTCCGTTGATTCAACAGATGTTGCTAAAAATCAAGCAATCTTGCTGCAAGATTCTGTTGGTAGCATCTCTGTCACCCAAGAGACCATGGATAAATCTACTCAGGTGTCTGTTGTGGGACATTCCGTGGAAGCTTCCTCCACAGGAGGATCTTCTTTCGCAGGGGAAATCACGCACACTGCATCACAACCCACAAGATCGCAACCTTCACGTATTTCCGTTGTGCGGTCCTTCTTGCACGGCAAGCAGTTTGCAGGATGAGCAGTCGACACAATTTCTAATTGTAGGAGGACCTCCTCTTCGCTAAATTGTGCTGCTAAGTGGAAGGTTTTCTCTCGTTGGTGTAAGGATCATTCTATTGTTATTTATTTTCCCTCCAATCCAGACATTGCTAATTTTTTGGTCTACTTGTTTGACGAGATCAAACTGCAGCCAATAACTATTAAGGGTTATAGGTCTATGCTATCGGATACTTATGCTCATCATAACAGCTTACAAATTGGATCTAATGTCTCTTTATCTAAGTTAGTTAAAAACTTTTCGATAAATAGACCTAGAACCCTTAGGTTAATTCCTAAGTGGAATTTAGCTTGGGTTCTTCTGAAGCTAAAAGAAGCGCCATTTGAACCCCTTGATACGGTAGACTTCAAATACTTATCTTATAAGACAGCTTTTCTCTTAGCCTTCTCTTCTGCTAGAAGAGTTAGTGAGCTTCATGCTCTATCTGTTGATGATTCTCACTATCGTAGTGTTGGTAATACTATTACTTTGACTACCAATGTGGGATTTTTGGCTAAGAATCAGGCTCCTAATAAGTACCCTGCACCTATTGTTATTAAGGCTCTTCCGTCCCCAGACGGCCATAGGCCTTTGCTGTGTCCAGTTAGAGCTATGCGTATTTACAAACGTAGATCTGAGTTTATCAGAAAGGGATGAAAACGTTTCTTTCTGTCCTTGCTGCCTAATAGAAGGGACATCACGGTCCATTCTATTTCAAGGTGGATTCAATTGACTATTCGTACTGCTTATGAAAAATTATCTTCTACTCAGCAGTCTGTGCTTAAGATTTCAGCACATGAAGTAAGAGCGCTGTCTACATCTTGGGCTTATGCTAATAGTATTGCTATTTGCTATTACCGATTTGATGAAGGCTGCATACTAGTCTCAGCCTTTTATGTTCACAAATTTTTACCTTAGAAATATTGAGTCTATTTCTGGCCACCTTCATTGTTTAGGTCCGTTATCTCTTGCTCAGAATGTCCACTAAACAGTTGCAACTATAGTTATGCAGGCTTTCTGTTCCAGCAGTGAGTCTGTCCTGCTGCCCTCTTCGTTCTGGGGTGATTGACCCAGAGCAAGGGGAAGGGGTGGGGGGATGGTGTTCCCTTTTATCACCTGCTTTATAGTGAAAAGCAAGGGAATACCTCCTCTGGAGTCAGTAATTCCGAGTCAGTGCTGGGATGGTTTTAAAGTTTAAAGCTAGTGTTTATCTCATTTATGTAATATTTTTAAAGTGTAGCTCGGTGTGATACATTTGTATATGTCATGTGTCATACGAGCGTTAATATACAATCCTCGGACACTTTTAAATTAGTATAAACAATCTCATTCTCTGGACTATGTTTATTTATTGGCTTTCCTTTAAAAAATTAATATAATAGGTTATACTGGATGTTAATAGAGATCATTGATGTTATTGTGCTCAATTACAGATTGGTAATATGTCTTTTTTTTTTGTGTAAACAAGAAAGATATATGTAAATCCTGTTTCTCCTTTTCTCCTTGAGGGGATAATTCTGTTTATATGTAATTGAGTCTATTGGATTTTCCTTAATGTCCTAGGCCCTCCAGCCTTTTTGTCTATTTAGCTAAGTCTGGTTCATTGGTACAGTATAAAAATATGAAAAAATTTATAGTAATTTATATATTTTTTGTACTTACCAATGACTCAGACGGGGATGGCCCTCCCATGAGTTGGGAACAACTCATACCTCCACGCTGATTATATAACATTTACCAGGCACTGGTTGTAAGAATGAAAATTTGGCGCCAGTTTCGGTACTTCCTTGGCACAGTGGACAAAAAGTATGGAGGACCATATAGGACATTGATTTTTTGGATTTGGATGCAAATTTTGGGGATTAGGGGTGCAAAATTTGTGTTTGGCCTTGAATTTTTAAGAGTTAGCACCAGCTAAGTCTGGGTCATTGGTAAGTATAAAAAATATATAAATTACTATAATTTTTTCCTCTTTTCGTTGCTCGCTTCTTTTTATGTCTCATCTATTGTCGTGGATTATGATTCCACTCGGAGGATTATCGATATTATGTCTGTATGGTGTATTCTTTAGGGCCCTGGCATACTGTCTTGATTTCAAGGAATATGGCGATGCTATATCATTGGGTGTATTCCTTGCAATAGCACCATGTTAAACACATTCCTCTCCACCCTTTAGTGGCAATATGGAATTGGTCAGACATGATGGAGCCCTAGGGTTTTATGCTATTCTAGATGACTAGGACGAGAGCTTTACGAGTCGTGCCGAGTCAAACAACTGGTCATGCTTGGTTATTCGACCAGTTATTTTGTTATGATAAGCTTCTTTTCGCTGTTGTTGCTCTTTTAATGAGAATAGCAGCAGGAGCATAACTTCGGGAATATAGCACGAGGTGTCCTTTTTCCTGTAGTTGAAAAAAGGGATATTTTTACACTGTAAACCAATGGCCCAGTCTAGCTGGTGATTAACTCAAAGTTATCAAGGGCTAAACACAAATTTTAAACCCCCCAATGCTCAAAATTTGCTTGAAAAACCGAAAAAAGTTCTATCTGGCCCTCCATACATTTACACTCCGCACATGCGCAGACATCAGGAAGTGACCAGAATTGGTGCAAACATCATTCTTTGTGTGGCCCTAAAGTCTTCAACAATGAAATGACATCTTTGCTTTAAAATCTCCTTTTTATGTGTACCCATACTATGTATGGTACATATAATGCCGGCTTCTGGGGTGGCCATCCGTCATTCGTCCAGCCTTTGTCATACTGTCTGTCCATCCGTCTGTCTGTCCGTCCATCCGGTGTCCGTATCCATTTCTTTGGCATTTGATAACTTGAAAAATATTGCTTGGATTGTCAAGTTACTTTATATTTGTGTTCAGGTTACTGATGTACCGAGCTGTATAGTTTTTGGTGTAAATCTGTTATTTTGATCCTGAGATATTAACCCTTTATCCTTCAAATTGAAAATTCCTCCAGTCCCTTTGGCATTTGATAACTTGAAAAATATTGCTTGGATTACCAAGTTACTTTATATTTGTGTTCAGTTTACTGATGTACCGAGCTGTGTAGTTTTTTGGTGTAAAAGCCACTCTTCGCTCGTGAAGTCGGACCATCCAGTAGCTAGGGAGACGAGGCCTTGATCATCAGCACATTCGGAGAAAGGAACCATTTCCGACACACCATCCCAGGAGCAGCATGTGTCTAAGGAATGGAAAACTGCTGCTCCTCGGGCCTCGATGACGGACTTGCTGTCACAGATTGCGCAGCTGATCGCAGCATTCCAGCAGATGCAGCCTCCCTCAGACTCAGAATCTGAGCTGTCAGTTGGTGCTGGGTCGGTCCAGTTGTCTATTCACGCAAATGTAATGGACCGAGATTCGCAACTGATTCTCTCGGATGGTGAAAGGGATAAGGAAGAGGATTACCCTTCCCTTTTGGAACAGTACATGGTTGCGATGGCTTTCATCCATCAATTCTACCCTGATTTTGTTCCGCCGAATCAGAATGCTGCAACGAGCAAGTCTTTAAACCCCCCAATCCCCTAAATTTGCTTGAAAAACCAAAAATTAAAAGTCCTATCTGGCCCTCCATACATTTACTCTCCGCACATGTATAGACATCAGGAAGTGACCGGAATTGGTGCAAACATCATTCTTTGTTTGGCCGTAAAGTCTTCAACAATGATATGACATCTGTGCTTTAAAATCTCCATTTTATGTGTACCCATACTATGTATGGTACACATAATGCCGGCATCCGGGGTGGCCATCCATTTTTCATCCATCCTTTATCCGTCTGTCTGTCTGTCCGTCTGTCTGTCCGTCTGTCTGGTGTCCATATCCATATCTTTGGCTTTTGATAACTTGAAAAATATTGCTTGGATTGTCAAGTTACTTTATATTTGTGTTCAGGTTACTGATGTACCAAGCTGTATAGTTTTTGGTGTAAATCTGTTATTTTGATCCTGAGATATTAACCCTTTATCCTTCAAATTGAAAATTCCTCCAATCCCTTTGGCATTCGATGACTTGAAAAATATTGCTTGGATTGTCAAGTTACTTTATATTTGTGTTCAGGTTACTGATGTGCCGAGCTGTATAGTTTTTTGGTGTAAATCTGATAATTTAATCCTGAGATATTAACCCTTTATCCTTCAAATCCTTCAAATTGAAAATTCCTCCCCAATCCCTTTGGCATTCGATAACTTGAAAAATATTGCTTGGATTGTCAAGTTACTTTATATTTGTGGTCAGGTTACTGATATACCGAGCTGTATAGTTTTTGGTGTAAATCTGTTATTTTGATCCTGAGATATTAACCCTTTATCCTTCAAATTGAAAATTCCTCCAATCCCTTTGGCATTCGATAACTTGAAAAATATTGCTTGGATTGTCAAGTTACTTTATGTTTGTGTTCAGGTTACTGAGGTGCTGAGCTGTATAGTTGTTGGTGTAAATCTGATAATTTGATCTTGAGATATTAACCCTTTAACCTTAAAATTGAAAATTCCGCCAATCCCTTTGGCGTGAGTTAACTCAAAAAATATCAATCCAATTGTCATGTTACTTTTTATATTTATTCAGGTTACTGATGTGCTGTGCTTTATAGTTTTTTATGTAAATCTGATAATTTGATCCAGAGATATTAACCCTTTATCCATCAAATTAGACACTCCTCCAATCCAATTCTATATGTACCCATACCATGTATGGTGTACATAATGTCGGCATCCGTGGTGGCCCTCCGTCATACAGCTTTCTACTAGTTGCACGTATGGGTACACATCTGACGATTTCATCGGACTATTTTTTGAGGATGCCAGACACAAATCAATGCAAGAATTGGTGAATACAAGGCTGTTATTGGATGAAGGAAGTGATCAACGGTGATTTTGGACGTTCAGGGCTGTAACTTTATAATGTTCATAAAATTATTTTATGTTTCCCAATTTCGGGACAAATGCCTGACGTCATCATTTTTAAAAATGATTAGTCCACTGTTTGTTAAGTATTCCTTTTTTATTCTGTTTCTTCCCCGGGGTTACGTCCTCCCCCTAGGGGTGTTAGGCCATTTAGTCTTGCATCTTCTATTCGATGTATCGTTTTTTTCTTCGTCTGAAGATCTAGCTTTGCATCTGATAGCATTTCAATTGGTTCTGACTTTGGGTCTTTTTGTGTGCCTGATGTCTTGTTTACATTGACGTTGTTTAGATTATCAGCGTCCTCATATATAGGTAGTTTTTTTTATATTCTATTACTGTAGTATACTGTAGGATACATGGATTGTTATTCCGGTAGTGTAGCTAAAAAAAATTGGATTTTGTCCACACTTAAGCTCTATCGGGATGCCCTTGGCTCTTAATGTTCCCTTTGGGAACTTGGGAGTTTTTTCAAAATTTTTTGTTAAAAATATTTTGAATTTAATTATGATTGCTATTATTCATGTATCTTAGTTATATATATATATATATTGTTGTGGAGTTTGGAGGACTGGTATTGACTTTAGTTGATACACTCCTGCGGACTCTTGCCATTCTTGTGTTGCACTGGGATGACTGATGTTGGAGTCGGGTGTCGCAGTACACTGTTGGCAGTGGGGTTCTGAGGATCAGAGCCTCTCACCACGTTTTAATTCATTCTGTCAGTTTTTATTTCATCTATTTCTATATTCTGACACCCATCCAAGTGTGCTACCATCATCGTGCTCCATGGAGTATATAGAGCTAGCTGCAGTGCTCATTATTGCAAGAGTTAGGGCCTTTTGTTAAAGGTTTTAATCTCTTGCAAGCAGCTAGCTCGACCGGTCAAGCGGTACTCCGTCCGTGGGTGCCGTGATGCCTGGTAAGTCTGTTGCGGTCTAAGAAGTGGATTGGGTAGAGCGAGCACTATAATATAAATAGCTCACCCAGCGACGACGGAAATAGGGAGGAAGTCAGCAAGTTTTTGTACTCTACGAGGTCTGATAGACCGCGAGCGGGAGAGCCCCCTCTCTGATCTGATCTAGCAATGTCTGGGATGAGATGTTGTTTTGAGAAACTTGCACAAACCGGAGCATAAGTCCGCCTCCACACGGGGTGCTCTGTTTAGTCTGCAGCCAGAGTCCGCTTCAGTCAAGGTTTCCTACGCTACGTTTCAGAAGGCCGAATGAAGTTTTCTGGTTGGAAACTTGCACGAGACGGAGCATATGTCCGCCCACTGCTCGGGATGCTCCATGTAGTCTGCAGCCAGGGTTGGCTTCAGTCACGGCTTCCTCCACTACTTTATTTAATCACACACGACCGCATCCTAGCTACCCGACTTCGGATATCCAGCCTGTTGCACGAAGAAGGATCCACTCTTTGCTCGTGAAGTCTGACCATCCAGTAGCTAGGGAGATGAGGCCTTGATCATCAGGACATTCAGAGAAAGGAACCGTTTCCAACACACCATCCCAGGAGCAGCATGCGTCTAAGGAATGGAAAACTGCTGCTCCTCCGGCCTCGATGACGGACTTGCTGTCGCAGATTGCGCAGCTGATCGCTGCATTCCAGCAGATGCAGCCTCCCTCAGACTCAGAATCTGAGCTGTCAGACGGTGCTGAGTCGGTCCAGTCGTCTATTCACGCAAATGCAATGGACCGAGATTCCCAACTGATTCTCTCGGATGGTGAAAGGGATAAGGAAGAGGATTACCCTTCCCTTTCGGAACAGTACATGGTTGCGATGGCTTTCATCCACCAATTCTACCCCGACTTTGTTCCGCCGAATCAGAATGCTGCAACGACAAGAGAGAAACCGCGGGCATCGTTATGCGCAGACTTTATCCAGACAAAGGATGAAGTCCTTTCTTTTCCGGTTCAGTTTATGCAGGCTTTCGGCCGTTTAGACGCTGCCGTATTTATTCTCTTGAGTGCGAGGAAGAAGGTGGTTTCTTATCTTCATCTTCCGTATACATACCGTTTTTTGGACCACGTTTATTTAAAAACGGTCGGGGAAGATGTTCGGAGAATTCTTCTGCATTTGGATGAGCAGGCCGGGGATCTAGAGGTATCCTTACCTGTATCATTTACTATTCGCTCATACACAATTGAGACTGCAATTTCTTCAAATAGAGCGAATTTGGACGTTATGTCTTATGCAGATCACCGTATGGCGCAACGTCTCAAGGGAAAGGAATTTGAGGACGTTCGTACCTCTCGTAGAGTTCTTTCCAGGGCAGTTATGTATACCATGTATAACTCCTCCCTAACAGTGGCTAATCTGGAGTTAATCAGATGTGATGCTGCCCTTGCAGCGTCATCACTGATAAGATAACAAGGTGAGAAGCTCTCTTCGAGTCTCTCCGGTTTCCGGACATTTTATTTTCAACAACTAGCTTTCATTAGTCTATAAACAGGCTACTAAGAAAGCATCTAGTGCTCTGGTTTTGAAGTCGGCATATCAATGACCCGCTTCAACAGACAAGAGTAAAGGAGGACGTTCCAGACAAAAATTGTCAAAAGGAAACTGCTCACAAGGGTACAAGAAACCCTCTTATAATTACTTTGGGGGTTGTCCATATAGCGACTCGGGAAAGGGGATTATGTCTGATCGGGACTATAGGTCAGACGCCCCTAGGCCGATGAGACAAGGTTTTTCGCGTGGAGGATGTGGTTCCTCCCGTAAGCCTCGCAAGTCATACAGGTGATGGTTTCGACCTCTATTGCTGACCAGTTGGCAGAAGGTTATCAAGCTCCGCAAAAAACTGGGCAGCAATCACGGAAGATCAGTGGGTGAGAAGTGTAGTCTTGGACGGCTTACGGCTATCATTCTGAGTAAAAACCCCACTAACAAGTTGTCCGCGTTGGACTAATCTTCCATCAAATTCTTGCATAAGAGAGTTTCTCCTACCAGAGGTATAAACTCTTTTATCAAGGAAGCAATACAGGTCGTCGAGAATCGTCGATAATCAGGATTCTCAAGATTTTTACTGTCACCTTTTCCTCGTACCAAAGCCAGATGGCTCGTTCCGATCGGTAATAGACTTGAGCTGGATAACAAACTTATCATGGCTCCAAAAGTTTATTTATGGAAATCATTCAGTAGGAAAAAGCGAGCGTAAAAAGCAAGCATAGATCTAAGGATGCATACATTCATGTCCTGGTACATCCGGCATTCTAAAAGTACTTGCGGTTCGCCGTACAAGGGAAGGTGTATCAGTTCAGAACAATATGCTTTGGTCTGAATCTGTCTGCAGTAACATCAGCTTACTTGGATGACCTTCTACAGGGATACGGCAACAGAAGTATTCTTCAGAACGATGTTCTTGGACTGCTTCTATTACTCCAACATCTCGGCTTCATCGTAAACGAGAAAAAGTCGGATCTAGCTCCGTACAAGTCGTCTATTCACTTAGGATTGAGCATTGAGACTCACAACAATCTGGTTCGTCTGCCGTTACCCAGAGCAAAATGAGTCAGTTGTTATGCTTGCTTTTGTCTTCACTTAGATGCATTAATAGTGAGGGAATTCATTTGACTGTTGGAGCTGTGCACAGTAGCTGTGGATCTCATTCCGATGGGCCGTCTGCGCGCACGTTCCCTCCAGATATTCTTGACTCAGAACTGGAGTGTGAAGACGCTTTCACTTGAACCAGTATTGTTTTAATGGACCAAGTAAAACAAGGGTCCAAATTGGGCAGATATAGTGGTTAACTCAGGGAGAGTTACGCTACAACTGCCGGATCCGGCTTTCACAATTATGACGGATGTGTCAGACGGGTTGCGGCGCGACCCTAAGTCCTGCAGTCTTGAAGTGTCAGGATCTTTGGGACCCTCGGATCCAGGAGAAACACATAAACATCAATGAGATGATGTCAATATAATGCTACAACTGCTGGATCCGATTTTCACGATTATGACAGATGTGAGTCAGATGGGTTGCAGCGCGACCCTTAGTCCTGCAGTCTTGAAGAGTCAGGATCTTTGGAACCTTCAGTTCCAGGAAAAACACATAAACATCAACGAGATGTCAATATAGCTAGCGCTACCACATTGGATTCACATGAAAATGGACGTCCATGTTCAAATTTGGTCGGACAACTCGACAGTAGTAGCATACATCGGGAACCAGGGCGGCACCCATACATTTCCGTTATGCCAACTAACAGAGAAGATTTTCCAAATACGTCATGAATCATCATGTTCATCTTTCTATCCGTACTAGCAGACTAGCTCTCTCGGAAAGGTCGCCTGTTGCAATTGGAGTGGATGCTCAACAAGCGAGTATTTGGACAGATTTGTTACCAGAGGGATCGCCTGATGATAGATCTGTTTGTGATGCACCAGAACAATCAATTACCACCGTTTGTATCTGGGGCGGTCCGTGTTGAGCCTGTTAATTATACCTACTTCCATTTCTAGATCCAGGTTTCTATTAATGTCGGTACTCATTCGAATACATCTTGTTTACACTCTCATATATTCGCACATTTATATATATATGTCATATATATCGGATAGTACACATCCTGGGAGTGTTGTTACTGGAATTTATTGTATGCCTGAATGGGGTCACTTGTGGTTTACCTCGGAAGCATGTCACTTTCCAGAGATCGTTCATTGTGGTTCTATTAGACATGTGTATGTTATATATTAAATCTCTGGTTTTCGACCTATTTGTGTATGCCGACTCCAGTGTACATTATATAGCAGGCGATATTATTACCGGGATTGTTGCTATAGCCTTCTGAAGTGGCGTTAAGCACCATTTATTGATAATAATTAATACCTGAGTGCCTGTTCGACGAATATTTATATTGTTTTTTGGTACCGCTTTTACTGATTCCAGAGCGCTCCCCTCTTTCTTTTTGAAGATTCTTTCAAAAGAAAAGGGGGGGGGGGATTTTTTACCTCTCCGACTTGATAGGCATGTAACTATAAGGGAAGCTGTTTTGTCCGTAATTATATCCTGCGTTCAGCTGGAGTTTTATTGTATATGGCGTATGTTTGTGGGGGACATTCTCTCATTCTCAAATACACCAACCTAATTTTTGGGGCTCAGTCTGGGCTAACCTTGAAAATTGGGAACTCGTCACATCCACTTAGCATAGTCTTCATGCTAAGTATACGGAATTACTTGAACTGGGCTCCTTTTGTATGATATGTCTTCTCTATTACTGTACAGAGAGACATACATGTAATTCCTAATAATTTTAATTTCCTTTCACCTTGGATTACAAGATTGGAACTATGTTGATCTACTAATTCTCAAGTCCTTGGCCCTCCACCTGTTTACGATTCAGCTCATCTGGGCCATTGGTTTACAGTGTAAAAATATTATAAATTTAAAGTAATTTGTATATTTTTATACTAACCAATGGCCCAGACGGAGATGGCCCTCCCATGAATGGGCACTCATACCTCCCCACTGAATTTTTATGTACCACTCACTTCTACAAAGAATGATGTTGGTGCCAATTCAGGTCACTTCTTGGCGTCTGCGCTTGCGCAGAGAGAAAATGTATGGAGGGCCAGATAGGACTATTAATTTTCGGTTTTGCAAGCAAATTTTGGGGATTGGGGGTTCAAAATTTGTGTTTGGCCCTTGATAACTTTGAGTTAAGCACCAGCTAGTCTGGGCCATTAGTAAGTATAAAAATATACAAATTACCTTAAATTTATAATTTTTCTTCATTATTCGGAGTTGTATATTCATTCTCTGAACAGTCATTGGTTTTAACAGATCTAGGGAACAATGATTTAATTGGGGACAGTCCTTGACGGGTTTTTTAATCATATCCCGTTCCAGGTTCTGAATCCAGTCTTCAACCGGAAGTGGTACATAAAGAGGAATCCTACTCTCTCATTCTCATACATTTGAATGGTTACAATTTGGAAGTTCATTTATTGGGATTTACTTGTACACCGGGATGTGGTCACCTGTTTGTTGGCTCTGGAGCGTCTGAGTTCTCTCAGATAACTTTTCATTGAGATTCGATTGGACAAGTTTAAGGTTGTACATATTAATATCACTGGTTCTCATCCTATCTCCGTATTTCAGATGCAGTATACATTTTAGAAGCCTTTGATTTTATTAGAAGATCTCCGCTAAGGAAGATGGAGATTTATCTTTGTCTTGATTCTTGAACAGATGATTCTCTTTTGCTCTAGATGCCTTTGGAATGCAACCTATTGGTCACAATAGATTAAATTTTGTTTGTAAACAGGAGCCTTTAAAGCGATTATATATACTTCAGTCCGCCTTTTATTGCTCAGAGGGGATTCCTATATTAGGTTTCTTTTCTGATATTCTTCATTACCGCTTCATCACTGATTCCAGGCCGCTTTCCTCTTTGTTTTGAAGGTTAATTTCCTTCAAAAAAGAGGGGGGTGGTGGTGGTTTCTCCTTTTCTCTTCTGGCCTTATAGGAAGTGTGTAACTATGGGTGAAGCTGTTATTGTCTATAGATAATACAGATCTTTTATGTACAGCTCGGTACATTGTATATGGCGTGTGTCTCCAGGCATAAGAATCCAACTCTCAAACACGCTTTTCCCAATTTTAAGCATCTTATTCTGGACTGGCCTTAAAATTGAGGCTCGTTACACCTAATTAGTGTAATCGCTTATGCTAAGTAATAAGGATTCACTTGGATACTTCCCCTTTTATTTAGTTCAAACAGTATTTATTTCCACCAGCAAGTAATGAAAACATAGATACAATTGATACAGATGAGTTTGGATGATGGAGACGGATTCAGCAACAAGCTGTGTAGCTTATACTAGGCTGTTTCCGTGGCACAGGTTTCATCACAAAAGAAGTTATATTTTATTTGGTGGTATGTTTTCTCTATTGTTGTATAGAGAAGGATATATGTAATTCCTCGTATTTTAATCTCCTATTCATCTTTGGGAGTCCACCTGCAGGCTTAGGAGCTGAAATTTAGTCTGCTATTCCTTTAAGTCCTAGGCACTCCAGCCTTGTTACTATTCAGTAAGTCTGGGCCATTGGTTCTAGTATAAAAAAAATATGAAAAATTTAAAGTAATTTGTATATTTTTTATACTTACCAATGGTCCTGATGAGGATGGCCCTCCTGTGAGTGGGCACTCACTCCTCCCCGCTGGATTTTCTACTTTATCAGGCACATATTCTGGTAAGAATGATGGCTGGCGCCAATTTCCGTCGCTTCCTGCTTGCGGGGCATGCACAGTGTATAAAGGTATGGAGGACCACATAGGACTTTAAATTTCTGGATTTCTATGCAAATTTTGGAGGTTGTGGGGTTCAAAATTTGTGTTTGGCCCTTAAAAGTTATCAGTTTGCACCAGCTAAATCCGGGCCATTGGTAAGTGTAGAAAATATACAAATTACTTTAAATTTTTCATTTCTCAGAAATTCTGGAAATCATTTTTTGAGACCCTCTAATATTTTAATGAACCTCATTTTCAGCTCTCCTGAACAAAGCTCAAGGAAAGCTTTACCAAAGTTTCCATCTGTTGTTTGGCTGCTGTTCAGCATAAACTTTTCAACTTCTCAAAAAACTACTGGACCAAATTTGATATGCCTGTTCTTCATCATATGTCAATTCAAGTTTGTTCAGATAAAGTTGCCACACCCATGAGGGGCACCACAAAGGATATAACTGTTAGTACCCCCCAAAACTTAAAAAATTATCTTCTCCAGAACCACCAATCAAAATCTTTAGATATATGGTATACATCATCTTTGCGGGAGTCAGATTCAAATACGTTCAAATCAAGTCTCGGGGTTCATATTTGTCGCCCCTTATAGGAACTGAAATCTGAACTTAGTGCAGTATGAAGAATATTTTGTTTTAATTCCCTGCACAGATGTTGAAATATCAAAATTTAATTTTGCAAATTTTTCCCTTAATGCAGCTAGGAATTTAACCAATTCAATCTTTGACTAAGCTCAATTATTAAGCTCTATCAAACAAGATTAAATTGGTTGCTTTCCAAGTTGTATTATAGGAAAAAAATGCTTCCTGAAATTTTCTCTTGTTTTCTCATCATGTGCAGGTGGTTAAACATCTTCTTTGCATGCAGGTATACATCCTAAGTGGGGGCAGTTTCCGTTTGCTCAAACCCAGATCTTGCATCTATATTTGGGCTTATTACGTGAGCCCAAGTTTTAACTTACTGCAATATCTTTTTCAGATTCACCATTCAGAATCTTTGGATATTTGTTATTCAGCATCCTTGGGGGTGGAGAGGGTGACAGATTCAAGCTTGTTCAAGTACTTCTTCATTTCTGGGCTTCATGGTGTTAAACAGCTATAGATGCTTAATGTGACTTTAAAAGTTTGAAGTTTGTTCAAATCAAATACTTGCGTCGTTTCTGGGCTGTATAGTGTTATCTAGCCAAAGATGCTTAAACTGACCTTAAATAGTTCTTTAAGCAACTTTTTTCAGTTGAGAGATTAAACCCCTTGAGGCATATTGTTTGAATTTTCATGCTCAGTGAATTAGTCTGAGTCAAACATTTTGAAGCATGCTCAAATCAAGTACCGCCTTCATTTCTGAGCCCTGCAGTGTGAACTAGCCAAAGGTGCTGAGCATGACCTTAAATCATTTTGTAAACAACTTTTTTAAGTTTAGCTATTAAAGCCCCTTGGGGCCTTTTGTTTGAATTTTAGTGCATAGTTAATTGGGCTGAGTCGAACATTTTGAAAGTGGATTGTGCTGATATTTCAGTTACTGGTATGACATATCAGGTGACATCAAATAAGTTGAAACTCACATGGGTCAGCGTCATGGGGGTCACCCAGCTGTCATTGAGTGCAATTTCTTGTCATCCTACCTTACAATTGTTTACAACAGGCTTGCACTACAGTGGAATCCCTAACTCGGAAAAAATAAGCCAAAACTGGGTCAGGTGCGACTGGCGCACACCCAGTAGGGGACACTCTTTTCCATGTACTAATCCACAGCTTCTGGAACCAGTGCGCAGATGTATAACTAAAGTGTCATTCTATTCCGTCACCGTAGAAGGATGCGGATCGCCTCACTTTTCAACAGTGATACCTTTTGACTCTATCTTAAGGATGTTTCCATGTTCTGATATGTGGATTCATAGCTGTTTCTTCACTATCCAGATATACAGATTGTGTTTTTAGCTCATCTGACTGAAAGTCAGAGTGAGCTTTTCTTATCAGTCTTCGTCCATCGTCCGTCCGTCCATCGTCTATCGTCCTGCGTGAAGGTGGTGTTTGAGCCTCTTTCTCCTAAACCACTGGTCACATTTTAATTAAATTTCATGTAAGTAGTGTTTATATAGGGGCATTTTGATTTTTATGCAAATTAGGTTTTGGCTCATATTGAGCAGAGGTGTGGGGAAAAAATGGCCAAATTTTTTGAAAATCTTCTAATGAACCACCAGTAGCAGAGACTTGATATGTGGTATACAGAGTCCTTTTGAGGTTTAGAATCAAGTTTGTTCAAGAGAAGTTTATTGAGCATTATTTGCCTTTGTTATGGGAGGGGCAAGAATTTTTGCCAGTCCCAAAATTTCTATTTTCCAAACCAAGAGACAGATTTGAACCAAATTTGATATGAGGGTTTATTGGGTCATAAGTACTTAATTTATGCCCAATTTTTTTTTCCCGTCACCCCATGGGAACCGCAGGAGCTAAAAATTAAAACGCCCATAGCTCCAAAACTACACAGCACTGAGAATTCTTATTTGGTGTGAAGCTTCCTTTGGACCAATAGAATGGAATGGTAAAAAAAAATTGCTATCGGTTTTTTCATGGAGTACTTTTTAGGGACTTTGAAAAAGTGCGGAGTCAGCAATTTTTAACACTGTGGGTAATGGGAAAAACATGCAAGACTACTTTTTTCCCAAACCACTGCTCCAAAAGCTTTCAGATTTCACATATAACATCTTTGGAAGATTGTTTCACAGGTTTATTGAAATCAATTCCCTAGGTCCATATTTGGGCTCTCTATGGGAGCCCAAATGTTTAAATTAGTGCAGTATGAGGAATATTCTTTAAGAATCTTCTTCTTCAGATCTACCAATTTTTGTTTGTTTTTTTTTTATTAGGGTTGAATGACACATTAACAGCCAGGGTCATATCATGTCGGTGACAGTTTTATGGGTGGAGGAAGCCGGAGTACCCGGAGAAAACCACCGAGCAACGACGAGCAGCTGCCAGCTCTCCAACATCGTAACTCTGAACTCTGCACCGTGGCACAGGCAGGGTTAGATTGGTTGAAGACATGCGCACCATCGTCGCGCAGTACACAGCTTCATCGTGCCCCCATGTAGGCAGTCGGGGTTAAGTGCCTTGCCCAAGGACACAACGCGGGAGTACGAATCAGTCGCTGAAATGGTCACCCATCCAATTACTAACCGCGCTCGATGTTGCTTAACTTTGGTGATCTGACGAAAACTGGTTACCGGGACGCCACCGCGCCCCCAGATCTACCAATAAGAATCTTTTGATATTTGGTATGCAGCATCCTCAGGGGGGTGAGATTCAAGTTTGTTCAAGCCAAGTCCCTGGGTTCATATTTAGGCTGAAAATTTGGGGCACTTTTTAGGACAAAAAAAAATAATTTTTTACACGGAAAATTTGGGGTTCGGGTGGGACTTACAAAATTTTGGACCAAAATCCGGAATTTCTTTTTTTGTTTTTTTTTTGCGTTTCGGTCAATTTTAAGACAAAAAAATTTTTTTTTTTTTACGCTGAAAATTTGGGGTTCGGGTGGGACTTAACAAATTTTGGACCAAAATCCGGAAATTTTTTTCATGTTTTTTAGGTGTTTCGGTCAATTTTAAGACAAAATTTTTTTTTTTTTTAAACTGAAAATTTGGGGTCCGGGTGGCACTTGAAAAATTTTGGACCAAAATCCGGAATTTTTTTTTTGTTTTTTATGCATTTCGGTCAATTTTAAGACAAAAATTTTTTTTTTTTTTACACTAAAAATTTGGGGTCTGGGTGGAACTTGAAAAATTTTGAACCAAAATCCAGAAATTTTTTGTTTGTTTTTTATGCGTTTCGGTCAATTATAAGACAAAAAAAAAATAATTTTTTACACGGAAAATTTGGGGTTCGGGTGGGACTTACAAAATTTTGGACCAAAATCCGGAATTTCTTTTTTGGGTTTTTTTTTGCGTTTCGGTCAATTTTAAGACAAAAAAATTTTTTTTTTTTACGCTGAAAATTTGGGGTTCGGGTGGGACTTAACAAATTTTGGACCAAAATCCGGAAATTTTTTTCATGTTTTTTAGGTGTTTCGGTCAATTTTAAGACAAAATGTTTTTTTTTTTTAAACTGAAAATTTGGGGTCCGGGTGGCACTTGAAAAATTTTGGACCAAAATCCGGAATTTTTTTTTTGTTTTTTATGCATTTCGGTCAATTTTAAGACAAAAATTTTTTTTTTTTTTACACTAAAAATTTGGGGTCTGGGTGGAACTTGAAAAATTTTGAACCAAAATCCAGAAATTTTTTGTTTGTTTTTTATGCGTTTCGGTCAATTATAAGACAAAAAAAAAATTTTTTTTTACACTGAAAATTTTGGGTCCGGCTGGGACTTAACAAAATTTGGACCAAAATCCAGAAATTTTTTTTTGTTTTTTATGCGTTTCGGTCAATTTTAAGACAAAATTTATTTTTTTTTAACACTGAAAATTTGGGGTCCGGGTGGGACTTAAAAAATTTTGGACCAAAATCCGGAATTTTTTTTTTGTTTTTTATGCATTTTGGTCAATTTTAAGACAAAAAATTTTTTTTTTTTTACACTGAAAATTTGGAGTCCAGATGGAACTTAAAAAATTTTGAACCAAAATCAAGAAATTTTTTGTTTGTTTTTTATGCGTTTCGGTCAATTATAAGACAAAAAAATTTTTTGTTTTTTTCTACACTGAAAATTTGGAGTTCGGGTGGGACTGAGAAAGTTTGGACAAAAATCCGGAAATTAGTTTTTTGGTTTTTTAAGTGTTTTAAGAAGAAAAAAACAAAAATTAAGGCTGAAAATATTTTGTTTGGGAAAAAAATCTGGGTTTTTTTGCATTTATCTCAATTTTGGGACGTAAAAGTGCAGGAACTGAAAATAGAAGGAAAATCCTGTGGATTGTGTGGGCACAATCACTTCATCTAGTTGGTATATGCTTTTCTTAGGAGGGGCGTATGCAGCCTATTCAAGTCAAGTCCCTGGTTTGATATTTAGACTAACATGTCAGGTGAGCGTCCTCAGGCCCCCTGGGGCCTCTTGTTATATATTCTCTTGATTATTCACTGTATTTTTCGTGATAAATCTCTATACTGATTTCGCGTGTGATATTCGCGTACCATGCTGTTTCAGTCTTTTGTTCATTAATGCTAACCCTTTGGGTTCTGCTTTTAGCTGAGTTAGATGTCAACTGGGGGATGTTGTGGCAGCTTTTCTTCCCTCTGTTGAGGTAGAATTTCTGCGAGTTCCGTTTTGGCTGTTGGGGTACTTTCCTGTTCCCGTCGGACCTTTGTTTTCTGCCACCTCACTCTGGTAGCTGGGGGTGTTTTGATTTATTTTTTGTTTGGGTTCACCTTCCCATCTACATTGCTCTCACCAAATATGCCTGGGACGATACCTTGGGGGCCATTTTGTTGTCTTAGCATATTGAAGTTTCCCATTATTCATGCTCCACTTTATTTGGGTGTTCTATTGAAAGACCCTGTGAGCTGGATGGTCTTCCGCCTTTTGGGCTTCTGTCTATTGTGTAGTTAGGGCACGTGACATTTTCCGCCCATGCCTGTGGAAAGGGGAACGCAGTCGTTTGGGGCTCCCAATTCGACTCTGTCTGGAGAGAGTTATACCCCCTCCTGGGGGTTTTGTAGTCTTTTTATGGTGTGGATACCATGGTCGCTGCTGACTTTCTGGCGATGAGATGCCTGGTTCCGGACTACTGCCCCCTCCAGTCGACATCTGAGGCTGTCACTAGGGTTGTGACTCCTCTTTTGGAGCCAAGCTTGGTTGCTCTCTCCACTTTTCCGCCTTTGTCAACAGCCACTGATATACCTGCTCCTGCTGCTACTCTATCGGTGATGTCATCTGTCTCTGTTTCAGCTGGCCTTGGCTTATCCCTGCAGGGATTTCTGCTTCTTGGACATGGGGATATCAGCCTCAACCTTCCCTGGCTTCAACTCAGTGAAGTCAGAAGTTGTTGACGGCCAATCCCACTGCCGAGGTTTTTCAACCGTCGAACCCAGCAGGTTTCGATGTGGATTCAGATGTCCATGGCGGGGTCACCGTGGACTCTGTTGCACTTCCGTCCACACTCTCTGGTCCTTCGGCCAGTTTTGGGTGCATTTTTGTGCACCCTGGACCCTCTGTCCCTCAGAGATCCATGGCGAATCTCATGAGTTCTCGCACTTCAGATCCTTGGGGTATTTCATACCCCTATAAGCATCTGTACTCCGATGTTTGGGCTGCCACTGCTTCGGGTCTTCTAGAAGATCGTGACCCTTCGCTGGTTTAGAGGGTCAGATATAAAGTCACTTTGCCGGGCCATTCCCACACCATACCGGCAGATATGGGTTGTGAGCTTAGGGAGGTCCCTCCTTGCTGACCAGGTTCTTCTTGCCTCCAGCAAGGCTTCTAGTGGCTTCCAGACACCCTCCGTGGCGCCACCTCTTGGAATTGGAAGCAGGGCTCTGTTTTCTGATCCCCCTGGTGTTCCTATACCATTGGAGGCAACGGCTGGTATGCCCATCATGGGCTATGTGTCTTCCGACTTATGGGTCAGACACACCTGACATGGAGAGCCATCAGTCTTCTGACTTGCGGGTGGCTCTTGACTTTGTATTTGAATTCCTTCAAACCATCAAACCAGCAGGAGGTTTCAGGCCGCGATCATCGGTCGCGCGCCTACAGCCTGTGGAGCAACCTACTTATGGGTGCCTTCGACTGTACCAGTCGGTACAAGTGGTTGAAGCTTTTGCAGCATTGGACTCAAAAGCTGAGTTCCAAGACTATGAAGAATTTGTTCTTCACTAGGCTGATACCTTTTTGCCCCCTGTACATTATTGTTCCTACGATTCCGCCAGTCCGTTGATCTGCAAGACTTCAACGGTCTTGGATCAGGACTCCAAGCCGAGTCAGACGCGTTATTCCTATGGCAACTTTGGAGTTGGGCTTATCCAGAGAGATGCTAGGCATGCTTTCTCTCTTGAATCACGTATTCTTTGCCTTGGCTGCTTATCTGCCTCCAGATAAGTTTGATGACACACAGGCTCATGCATCTTACACGTATGCCTGTAACACAGCTAATTTGGATTTAGTTCGCCGTGACGCTGTGTTGGGACACAAACTGTTCCCTTCCTGAAGGGCAGGGCGCTGCTCTTTGATCTGCTTCTTTCGTGGATCTCCGACTATTCCATGATTCTGTGGCGACGGTCCGGGATGACGTCCTGCGTTATTCCAAAGATCAGCTGCTGCTTCACCAGCTTGATCGCCTTCTTTTGGAGGCCGGAGCTGTTCCAAGCCTACAAACATCCTTCTGCTTCCTCTGTGAAGCATAGGGCTGATCCTTCTGCTGCCGCTTCTTCCTCTTACTCACGTGGTAAGGGTAAATGCCGGCAGTCCTGAGGGAGGACTCAGGATCATTCATCCACCAGAGGAGGTGGTTTCTCCTCTCACGGGCCTAGCCGTAGCTCGAAATATAGGTTCTCACCTTGATTCGTCCCAGGTTGGAGGAGAGATATCCAAGTTTGCAGACCGTTGGGCCACGATCACATCCGATCCTTGGGTGTTAGATGTTCGGTCCAGTCTGCAGATGTCTTTTCTGAGGCATCCACTCTGTCGAGCAGGGGTCAGCCGAGTGGGCGACTAGGGCGAAGAAGTCACCTTGTCATTCCTCAAGTCACCTTGGCTTACATTGGGGTGAAATTCAAGTCGCCCTGCAGAACTTCCTTGGGAGACATGGAAGTTTTATGCATTTTCTTGTGTTTCATTTTTTTAAACGTTTCTACATACATTAAGTAAACACGAACTGCTGTTAAATCCATCATACGGTTCTAAAAATAGCCTAAACTAGCCTAATTTTATATTGGTGAAAAAAGTTGTAATGGCGTAGTCGATCGCACAGTTCGCCCCAACTGGTAGCAACCAGCTCAAAGTGGCTGTTTAAAACAGCAAAAACAACTAATCACTCAAGACACGCATTTTGTCAATTAGAATTTATTCAAATTAACCACCGTTTCAAAAGAAATGTGAAGGAGACAGTTCATGCATAAAAAGTCGAAATTGCTTATGGTTACAGTACATTCTGTTCCACTGAAAAATTTGTTCCATTGAAATTCGCACTGCAATTTTTGAAAGTTTTTCTTTGAAAACATGTGTTCCAAGGGTGTTAAATGTAATAAGGCTATGATATAAATCACACATATAAGGATGGATAAAAATGGCAGGCCTTCATTGTCATTTTTCTGCACAGTGACAGAAGGGAAGGGAAACAACTGTAATATTTTGTCATTTACCTTAGAAATAAATTAACTCAAATTGTTAATAATGCTTAACTCTTAACCCACTAAGTATTTGAAGATATTTTTCATCAAATCTAGTCATGGCCGCTTAACAGCAACCATGACTATATTTGATGAAAAATTCATCTAAATTTAACTCAAAGAATCAGTGGTGAAGAAATCCATTCTTTCTTCAGTGGTAAAATTTGATTAAATTATACTTATTTCAATGGTAAGAGAAATCCTGTCCTGGGCAGGAATAACTGCCACCAGCATGCCACGAGTTAAATAATGAAGGTTATCGAAAAAATTTTTTACTATGCTTTTCAATTCAATTATGGCATTCAGAAACCATGAATGACCCAGCTTCTTATGTGAACTTGAAATTTATTTTAAATACTTGAAATATTTTTTTTAAAAAGATTTTTCCTTCTCTAAAAGGAAGAACATTCTCACAATGGGTAATCCTAAATTCAAAATCCACTGCATTGAGGCAAGTACAAAATCAACTGCATGGTAACCACAGTCATCACTGGTAGGAAAGAGTTAGGGCATTCAGAAACCATGAAAGACACAGTTTTTCTTTGGGGGGGGGGGGGGGGATTTTTGTTCTCCACAATTTGTCATGTTAGCTACTGTTGTGTACATTTATTTTGACACAATATCATATAGGTTTTATGTTTTTTTCTAACTTCTCCCTCATGTCCACTGACTTCTCCCTCCTGGCCCCTGACTTCTCTCTAAAGTCTCTGGAGGGAGAAGTCACTTCTCCCTAAAATCAGCTGCCAGGCTGACCCCTGCTGTCGAATGTGCCTCTTCCAACCCAAGTTCCTTTCGACATTTCCCTTTGGGAACTTTTAATCAGGGAGATAGACATTCTGTCAAAGGGGGCGATTGAGGTCGTCAAGAACATTCATGCAGTGGGATTTTATTCTCGCCTGTTCTTGGTGCCAAGGGAAGGATGGCTGAGTTGATTTGAGTATCCTCACTGTCTCCCATTGCTCCCTAGTTCAGCATGGAGACTTTCAGCATCGACTGGCGAGACTCTTATTTTCACGTTCCGATTCATCGGACATCGCGAAAGTATCTCAGGTTTGCTTTTCTGGGACGAATTTACCAGTTCAAAGGCATACCTTTTGGCCTCAACGTGGCTCCTTGGGCCTTCATCCGACTGATGTCGCATGTGATAGCCTTAAATTGCCCTCAGTCCAGGCTGATTAATTCGGTGTATCTGGACGATATCCTCCAGAGGCATTACAATGCTTCTCTTCTGGAGTCAGATGTCGACACACTTCAGCCTGCTCACATTGCTAGGGTTCAGAGTCAACGAGGAGAAGTCAGACCTGGTCCCTTCTCAAGACGTTTTGTCATCTAGGGATAGACTTTCATACTCATCTGAATACAGTGACAGTTCCCCGGGCAAGGGCTGTGATTCTCTCAGCTTTCGCCATGACTCTGACCCAGTCCATGTCTGTGCCAGCTCAGAGTATTCTCCGGCTGCTTGGTCGCTGCAGTTCAGTGATGGATCTCATTCCTCTAGGTCAGCTGCATGTCAGACCTCTCCAAGACTTTCTCAGTTGTTTTCTGGCCGAATGTTGATCCTCTGGATCTGGTGCTTCAGTTACCAGTATCTCTTCATGGTCACCTCCTTCCCTGGACAGATGTGGATTATGCAGGGAGATCCGTTGGATTTGCCCATGTCCGATCGTATTCTGACAGCTGATGCCAGCAATCTCAGATTGTGCGTGTCGTTGGATCCTCTGGTCTCTCCCTTCATGGTGTGTGGGATCAGGATCATGCAGCTCTTCACATCAACCAGAAGGAGCTTCTTGCTCTTCTTCTGTGTTTCAGGCAGTGGATCCCCCACCTTTCGAATCATCAGGTCCTTCTGTTTTCTGACAATTCGACAGTGGTTGTTTACCTTTGGAACCAGGGCAGCACACACTCAGTTCCCATGTACGAATTGGCTCCGGATCTTCCACTGCTTGCTCAGGATGTCAATGCCAGGGTGGTGGTTCGTCACATTCCAGTTGTCTAAATGTCCTAGCCGACTCCCTGTCCTGACGGGGCAGGTTCATTTCCACCGAGTGGACGCTTCACAGGGTAATGTTCCAGTCGCTTTGCGATCTCTGGGGTCGTCCCCACATCGATAGTTTTTCGACCTGTTGGAACCCTCAGGTGTATACTTTTGTGTCCCTTTGTCTAGATCCTCTGGCTTTTGCTGTGGATGCTCTGTCACTCAATTGGAACGGTCTAGTCAGGTTTGCCTTCCCGTCGGTTCCGATTCTGCCTCAAGTTCTAGTCAAGAACCTGCAGTTATCGAATCCTTCTGATCGCTCCCCTGTCACTTAAGCGGGTGTGGATCCATACAGCTCCACTCTCTGTTGGCGGCAGTTCTGGCGCATCTCCCTCTACATCAGTACTTTCTTTGCAAGGTCGCCCGAGGAGGTTTCATGTCAAACTGACTTCATTGGGCCTTCACATATATCTTTTGTCAGGTCCTGTCTCTGTAGTAGAGGTTTTTTGAGATGAGCAGTGGAGTGCTTTTCTTCATCAAGGCAGTACACCACTGGTTTAGCCTATGTGGGGTCTCCAACCTGTTAACATCTGAGGGTACAGGTCCATGCTTTCGGAGACTTCTTCGTTTTTGGGAAAACGTATCGGCACTAATCCATCCCTCTCCAAACTTATTCGGCACTATTCTTTGAAAAGGTCTAGGATTATGCAGCTTACCCCCAGATGGTATCTTTCTTGGGTTCTGCTTTGCTTTGGGGAGTGGGGTGGGCACCGTTCGAACCTTTACCCCAGGTGGATGTGCTTTTACTCACATACTAGACAGTTTTGTCTTATGGCTTTTGCCTCAGCCAGAAGGGTTAGTGAGCTTCACGCCCTCTCTATTGATCCGGCCCTTTCAGGAACTCAGCCAACAGTGTTACTTTACCACTGATTGCTCCTTTCTGGCCAAGAATCAGATGCCAGAAACTACTCAACCTCCAATCTGTATCAGGGCTCTTCCTTCTGCTGAGAATAATCGCCCTTTGCTCGGTTCGGTTCGTGCAAATCTTATTTACTTCAACCGGACGCAGTTCATTAGGAAAGACGGGAACAGATATATTTCTGTCTTTTATCCCCGGTTGGCAGAAGATCTCTCCTCAGTCCATTTCTAGATGGATTTGTCTTGCTATTCGCACGTCATCCGCTCGTCTAGCGACTGATGATTGTATTACCAATCGTTTTTTCACCCACGAGGTGCGTGCATTGCCTACACCCTGGGCTTATGCTAACTCTGTCAGTTGTCGGATGTTATACAGGCAGACTACTGGAGAAATGCTTCAACTTTCTCCACCTAGCTGCGGCAGTTGAAGTAACAGTTTGAGGACCTTTTTTTTTCTTTAGGCCCTCTTTTCTTCTGTTCTAGATGTCATCAACCTACCCATTAGAGTTATTGCAAGGTTAGTTCCAGCCCTGTTCTTGGTACTATCCTTTCTGTCTCTGTGTGTGTCCCACAGGGCAATAGGCCTCATCTCCCATTGTCATTTACTAATGGTTGTGAAGCTATGGTTTTATAGGTTTAGGGAACTCTTCTTCTGTCCACGGTTCTGGCGCACTCAGGTTATGTAGGGGTTGGTTATGTGATTCCCTCCTCCTGTTGTCTAATCAGCCTGTTGTAAACAATTGTAAGGTAGGTTGATAAGAAATTTAAATTTTAAAGTAAATTTCCTTTCTTATTCAACCGTATATGTCTGTGTATAAGTCGCTCCCATGTATAAGTCGCACCCCATATTTTCAGCCAAAATGTCTCCCCTGCACCTATTACCTTTGTATAAGTCGCACCCCCGAGTGTGAGAATAGCTGGTACATAAGAACGACTGTGGCCTGTGATTGAGTGTGGGCTTGTACAATACGAATTTAGGTGAGTATCCGAACATGTGAATGGTTTGGGTTTCATATTATTTCTTCCTTTCAGTAATATTTATCTCATACTAAATGAAAGAAATAAAGTAATAATAAAAATTATATGGTGTTTTTTAATTTACTTTGTCCATTTATTCCCTGTGTGATAATTGTGATAAGGTAGCTTACCTAAGAATAAACTATATTTCTTGAGTTCTCCAACTGGCACAACTGCCATTCAACACATTTCCAACTGCACTGAGCACATGGTTAGTATACTGACCACTTCCTGTTGTGACTATAGTCTGTTTCAGATTTGTTCTATGTTTAGTTCTATACATTATGTTCACAATCTCCTCTCCTTTATCAACAATGGACAATTTATGTACATCAAAAATATATATTATTTACTATACACACTATGTACAGTGAGAATTCATCTATTCGTTTAGACATTCATTTTGTTGGCCTCCAGTGTTCTGAGTGTAAACAAGCTGGAGGCACCACTCTTTGTGAGGCAGTCTGCTGGTTGCTTTTTAGTGTCTAACCACATAATTAAAGTAGGGCTGCACGATATTCAAAACTGAATACCGGTATCGATATTCCAAAAAATACTGCGGTATATCGCAAACTGTTCAGATGTATGAACACAAGTACCATAATCGGGACTCAAGGCATCACAGTCGGAACCAATCAGCATGCCTTAATGATGCGGTTTGAAAAATCTCTACCCAGCGCAGACGATTTCAAAATTTATTATTTTCAAAATTAATTTTTAAGAGTTTCCCAAGATTTCAACAAAACTATATCATGTGACCCCTTATTGGAACGAGTTCGACGATCACATGATATAGTTTTGTTGAAATTTTTGAAAATTATTTTTCAACTGCTGAATTTATATATTACGAGGACACAAGCAGACAATTGCTTGGATAAAGGGTTAATATTCATTCGGGGCTACAATTAAAAAACCCAAGACATCTTAAAAATCTAAATTGTGGGTAAATAAATAATGACGATAAACAGATATTTTTGTATTTACACCGATATTCAATCGATATTGGTTTGAATACCAGTATATATCGGTTTATTGATATACCGTGCAGCCCTAACTTGAAGATATTTTCTTTGAATGAATCAATTCTTTTACATTACCAATTTCTATATGCAGTCTTTTCTCGGACACTGATTTCGTGGAATGTACTGCATCTAGAAGTGATAAACTGTCTGTAAAACATCTCAGTTGCAAAACCGATGCATTGTGATTCCCTGTGATTAATTCATTGTACAAAGCATTGAGATAAATACCTGTATCTACAGCATCTGTGAGAGCTTAAGTTTCACTTGCTAAAGTGCTTCTGACTACACAGCGAACTCTCTTGGATTTCCATGCAATCGGTGCAAACAATCCATTCTCCCCTGATAAAACATTGAAATAGGCCCCTTGTGAACCACCATCTTCGAGATTACCAAAAGACGCAGCATTATAAATATCAGGTCTCAATGAACTTTCAGATCCAAGGTTTTTGTATATCAGACATACTTCTTCTGATTTTACTTTCTTGATGATTTTATTGACATGAAGAATAGTTCTAATAGTAGAATTTTGTAATTTACTGGCAAGGTCACTAGCTTCAAATGAAATATCTGGACGAGTTTGATTGGCTATCCATAAAATCTGACCAATCTTGGAATGAAAAAGATCCAGTTCAGAGCCTGTAAGTGAGGAATCACGTCCTGTATATCTTGATTTTGGCAAGTTGATAAGTGAAAGACTGTCAATATACCCTTTTTGAGAGAATTTTATAACTGCTGGTGAACTATTTAGATCTAGTCCTATATATCTGAAACAAGTATTTAATTCACAACTGTTATTAAATGTTGAGCATAATTTGTCAATAACTTCACATTCAAACTTTGATCCTCCCCACAGAAAATCATCGACATGACATGCAATAGGGAGCACGGTGGCTCAGTAGGTAGAGGTGCAGGCTGCAAGCCAAGAGTTCCTCGGTTCAAATTCCGCCTGCGGCAACCGCGTTTTGTCCTTGGCCAAGACACTTCATCTCCATTGCCCGCGTGGGGGCATGATGACACCGTGTACTAAGGCGTACTGCACGTCGATGGTACGCATGTCTTCAACCAATCTAACCCTGCCTGTGCTGCAGTGCAGAGTTACGATGTTGGGGAGCTGGCAGCTGCTCGTCGTTGCTCGGTGGTTCTCTCCAGGTACTCCGGCTTCCTCCACCTGTAAAACTGTCACAGTCATGATTAGCCATTGTGCATAAATATGTGACCTTAAACATCAATAAACAATAAACAGACATGCAATAATGCCTTCTTGTTCATGTTGATAAAAAAAGACAGCTGGATCAATAATTGAACATGTAGCTCCACAACTTTCAAGCACCTTATTGACTTTGGTATACCAATGATACGATGCGTCGGCAAGCCCATAAACACATTTTAATAAATGCCACACAACCCTATTCTCATTGGCCTCAGGAGGAGGACAAATGTAGACATTCCGACGAGTGTCTGCACCCTGCAGAAAAGCAGCTTTAATATCCATTGACTGAGGAACCCAGAGTTTCTGAGCCAATATTGACAATATTAAACGTAGTGAATCACTTGAACATGTGGGAGAATCTTTTACAAGTGAATCTTTACCGAGTTCCTCAAATCCTCTGGCTACAAGTCTAGCTTTGGGACTCTTTCCTTCCAATTCTTTGAATGTGCATACCCATCTTGTGGATACACATTTCTGATTTGTGTAAGGAACACTTTCATACACTTTATGTTCTATCCAGTTTTTAAGTTCCTTTGATTTGGCTTCACTAAAAATGTCATTTGATACCAAATAGCAGTCATCACATGATGTATTACTTGTACTGTCATCAGGAATAGAGTCTAGCATTGAACTTTCTAGCATTTGTGTTTCACTGTGAAATTTTAAGTTTGTCACATTACTCAAATCTACTGATATCTGAGATGATTCCAGAGTAGAAGGTTGATGAATCTGTATGTTATACCAAGTCCTGTTTTTTTTTTCTGTTGATTTACCAGCTTGACCTAAAATTTTAGCAAGAATAATTTCTCAAGTATCCCAACATTCATATGAAATGATCTGACCTGGTTTAAGCTTATGTACTCTATCAGAATGTAGAGATGACAAATTATAACCTTGGTACCGACTCTCAGTACAAATGCCCACATCTTGAAGCTGGTTCGTAACAGGAGGATCAAAAGTCTCAGAATTGTTTGTAGTCCTATCCAGATTCTCAGAGTCAGTCTCATCATTTTGGTTCTTAGAGATGTTGTCAAGAGCTTCTTTGTCAGATTGAATATTTGAAGGAAGTGCGTCTGATATAGAGTCTACAGGTGATGCTTTTTTTTAGCCTACTGTGGTGAACTCTTAACAAGTAACGCACCATGTCTTATAAACACAACAGAACTTTCTTGACCAATAATGGTAGCAGGACCTTTCCATTCATGGATGTGTGGTTGCTTGTAATAAACTTTGTCACCTATAAAATATTTTTCTCCATAATTTTGAGTTTGTGCTCTCAATGCACGACGAATTTGTTCAGAACATTCAGTTTTCATTAATTCCTGGCGTGCTGCTTGTAATGAAACAATATGTTCTCCAATAGTCTTACTTGCTGTTGTAGCTTCCAATGCTGGAGGTTTGGCAATCAGTACAGATAGCAAATTAGGATATTTTTATACTGTACCAATAACCCAGACTTAGCTGGTGCTAACTCTTAAAATTCTAGGTCCAAACACAAATTTTGCCCCCCAATCCCCAAAATTTGCATCAAAATCCAAAAATTCAATGTCCTATGTGGTCCTTCATACTTTTATCCATTGCACATGCATAGTGTCAAGGAAGTACCGAAATTGGCGCCAATCCTCATTCTTTGTTTGGCCCTGAAATCAGTAACATCACACTGATATTTGTGCTTGTAAATCTCAGTTAAAATGATGCCAGACACATAATCATGAAAGAAATGGTGGTTCTAAGGATGAAATAAAAGGATGAGAGGAAGAAACAATGGAAGGATATGTTCAGGGCTGTAACTTATAATTTTTTTTACGAAATTATTTCATGTTCCATAATTTCAGGGCATGGGCCTGATGTTTTCATTCTTGCTATGAAATTTCCATTGTTTGTTCAGTGTTTCCTCTCTCCCTTTCCTTGATTCCCCCCTTGCTATTCTCCCATGCTTTTGGCATAATTTTTGTAATTTTTTTTACTAAAATTTCTTGGGAGTTTTGGTTTGGTAATAGATTGATTATTTTGTTTTTCCCCATGGTTACGACTCACCTAGGGTGGTTAGGCGTTCTGGTCATGCATCTACCATCCGATGTACTGCAGTTTCTTCTCTGGAAGCCTCTGTTTTATATCAGATTGTGTTTAAATTGGTAACTGATTTTGGGCCATGTTTTCAGTGTCTGGGCTCTTGTTTACGGTTTTTATACACTTTTGTTTACGTTGACAATGGTTACTTCTGATAGTGATTCCTTGTCTTCTGTTTAGTTCTGCTCATAGCCAGATACATTAAAATTGTCCATAAGTGTTACATTATTTTTTAAATATGTTTTAAAATTTTTGTCCACACTTAGGCTTTTTGGGGATCCATTTGGGCTCATCGTTCCCATTGGGAACTTGGGCTCACTTGAAAATTTTTCGAAAAATTTTTTCTTTTGAATTATTTTTAGCTCAACTTTGACGAAGTCAAATTTGAGCTATTGTCATGGCCCGTCGTCCATCCGTCCGTCTGTCCGTCTGGCCATCTGTCCGTCTGTCCGTCTGTCAACAATTGGCTATGGCTCGGGCTAGAGGTCGTATTTATGAACCGATCTTTACGAAACTTCTTGTGTACCTTTGTTATGACCCTGGGACGGGAACGAGTGTTTTTAGGTGTGGTCCGAAATTCAAGATGGCTGCCAGTGGCCATTTTGTACCGATGATGCAAAAATCAGTTTTTTGTACAGAACTTCTGTATGAAAGTTCTGATTTGAATAAAGTTTTGTATAAATGTTTAGTACCATGGGATACATCACATATAATACGGGTTTTTTTCTCGTGCGTAAATTATGCAAATTAGACTGACTTTGATTTATTTAGTGTTACTTTCAGAGCTGTAAGTGCCAAGCTGCTATGGCTCGGGCTAGAGGCCGTATTTATGAACCGATCTTTACGAAACTTCTTGGGTACCTTTGTTATGACCGTGGGACGAGAACGAGTGTTTTTGGGTGCGGTCCGAAATTCAAGATGGCTGCCAGCCGCCATTTTGTACCGACGATGCAGAAATCTGTTTTTTGTACAGAACTTCCATATGAAAGCTCTGATTTGAATAATTTTTTGTATGAATGTTTAGTACCATGGGATACATCACATGTAATACGGGGTTTTTTCTCGTACTTAAATTGTGCAAATTAGACTAATTTTGATGTTTTTTTGGGTTACTTTCAGCACTGTAAGTGCAAATGCCAATACGGCTCGGGCTAGAGGCCGTATTTATGAACCGATCTTTACGAAACTTCTTGGGTAACTTTGGTATCACCTCGGGACGAGAACAAGTGTTTTTGGGTCCGGTCCGAAATTCAAGATGGCCGATGGCAGCCATTTTGTACAAAATTAAGTGCAATCAGATTTTTGCACAGAACTTCCATATGAAAGCCCTGATTTGAATAATTTTTTTGTGTGAATGTTTAGTACCATGGGATGCATCACATATAATACGGGTTTTTTTCTCGTGCAGAAATTATGCAAATTAGATGAACTTTGATTTTTTCAGTGCGACTTACACACAGTAAGTACACATGTCAATACGGCTCAGACTAGAGTCTGTATTTATGAACTGATCTTCACGAAATGTCTTGGGTACCTTTGTTATCACCTTGGGACGAGAACGAGTGTTTCGGGTGCGGTCTAAAATTCAAGATGGCTGCCAGTGGCCATTTTGTACCGAAATTAGGTCTAATCAGTTTTTTGTACACATCTTCTATACAGCTCAGACTAGAGGCCATATTTATGAACCAATCTTTACGAAACTTCTTGGGTACCTTTGTTATCACCGTGGGATGAGAGCGAGTGTTTTTGGGTGTGGTTCGAAATTCAAGATGGCCACCAGCAGCCATTTTGTACCAAAGTTAGTGCAGTCAGTCTTTTGTATAGAACTTCTGTATGAAAGTTCTGATTTGAATAAATTTTTGTATGAATGTTTAGTAACATGGAATACATCACATATTGTAAGGGGTTTTTTTTCGTGCAGAAATTATGCAAATTAGATGAACTTTGATTTATTCAGTGCTACTTACACAATGTAAGCACACATGTCAATACGGCTCAGGGTAGAGGCTGTATTTATGAACCGATCTTCACAAAACTTCTTGGGTACCTTTGTTATCTCCTTGGGATGAGAATGAGTGTTTCTGGGTACGGTCCAAAATTCAAGATGGCTGCCAGTGGCCATTTTGTACCGAAATTAGGTCCAATCAGTTTTTTGTCACAAGTTCTATACAGCTAGTATTTATGAACTGATCTTCACAAAACTTCTTGAGTACTTTTGTTTTCACCTTGGGACAGGAACGAGTGTGTTTTGGGGTGCCTTTGTTATCACTGTGCTATGAGAACAAATATTTTGGGGTTCAGTCAGACCCACTCTGGGACTCAAAGATTTCTTTTCTAGTTCAGCATCTGACTGTCACCCACTTTTACAATACTTTACCTATACATTTGTTACAGGCAACAGTCAGTATTTATGTACAGACCGTTACAATGCTTTATATGTACCTTTGTTATCAGGTCATTACCTAGATGTTTGTCATTGCTGTGTCACATACTATACATGTACATGTCTTTGTCTTGACAAGTTGAGCTACAGTGTCATTGACACTTTCATTTCGAAATGTTGTAATGGATTATATTATTATCATGTATCATTGTTTTCAAGGGCTAGTGCGAGTACTATGACTGTTTTTATTTTTTCAAGATGAAAGAATATTGTTCAAATTGTAATTCGAGAAAGTCTTCCTCTGATTCTCATGTTCATTGTGTTTCATGTTGTCAGTGTACTCGCACTAATTCTTGCTCAGTGTGTGCCAATTGGGATGACAAACGTTGGAGACGTGTGTCACGGTATATTTTTAGTGGTGAGAGGTCCATGCCGGTCCTCTTGCCGCAAGGTCACTCTAGTTTTTCAGTCTCTTTTTCAGAGGAACAAGAACAGGGTGATGTTTCCGTGATGTCTTCAAGAAGTATGCCTCCGTCGTCGCAGCCAAATGAAGAGCTGGTGGCCAAAGTGCTCAGTGAAATTCGACAAATGCCTAAGAGGTCCCAAGTAGGATCAACGGCATTGTCACCTGCTAGCTCGCCCGGTGAAGCAATCATTCACAAAATGGTTGTGATGCCGGGTTCGTACGTTGCGGTCCAGGAAAGGAGATTGGGTGTTGCGAGTACTATAAACATGGATCGTGCACACCCAGTGACAACGGATCGGAGGATAGAAAGGAGGAAGCCAGTCAGTCTGGTAGCTAGCTCGTCCAGGTCTACGCGGACCACGAGCGAGAGAGGCCCCTCTCTCTTACAACAACATCAGGGCCCAGATGTTGTTGTACGTAATGTTCGTCAGTCGGAGCATACGTCCACTCCTCCTGCTTGAGATGCTCTGTCGCATAGACAATCCGGTGCGACTAGTCTATTGGCTTCCTCATCCTCACGGCAACACACACGACCACACCCTGGCTACGTGAGCCAGCTTCGCTGACCAGGGATTCCACTTCGACCAGATCACACCATCCGGTAGGCAGGGACACAAGGCCTTTACAGTCGGGACGTTCGCATAAAAGAAATATGCAGGATTCAACGTCCCAGGAGCTTCCAGCGGCTAAATCAAGTAAGACTGCAGCTCCACAGGCCTCCAGATAGCTCAACTCTTCGCAGCATCCCAGCAGCTGTCAGAAACCTTTTCGGATCAGGAATTGTCTGAGGAAGCTGGGTCGGTTCGCTCCCCTGCAGGGTCAGAAAAGGACGACCAAGATTACCAAGTTGTCCAGTCGGATGGCGAAAGAGATTCAGCAGAGCTGGAATTTTCCCTTTCCGAACAATATAAGGTAGCCATAGATTTCATCTGGCAATACCTTCCAGAAGTTGTTCCTCCAGACCATAATGCTGCGTTACCAGATAAGAGACTGATAGCGTCACTGGACACAGATTTTTTCGGCCGGAATAGGGACATGGCGCCTGAGATTCCGACGCAGTCCAGAAATGTCACACGGACATTTGAACTTCTAAATGATGCTATATTCAAACTAGCCTCTAAGACGGGCAAGTCCGGTTTCTTATCTCCTAATGCTCTACAGCTGCCTTTCATCAATTCCAGAAATAAATTTGAAACGGCAGGACAGGGCATACCGAGAGTTCCTCTGTGTCTGGACAACCAGGCTGAAGACCTAGAATTGTCTTTGCCGTCGTCTATGTTGATCCAATCCAGTACGCTGGAAACGACAATCTCGTCTAACAGAATCAGTTTAGATGCATTATTATACGCAGATCACCTTACCAGAGAGTTATCATTACGTCTCGAAGGAAAAGAATTCCAGGATGTACAAACTTCCTTAAGAGTTCTTTCGAATGCCATAGCATACTCTAAGTATAACTCTACCCTTTCAGTGGCAAATCTGGAGTTAGTTAGACGTGATGCTGCCCTGGCTGCATCCACTAGAGTGGATCATAAGGTGAAAAACTCTCTTCGAGTTGCTCCGGTCTCCAGTGAGCTTCTCTTTGATGGTAAGCTTTCCATAATCTACGATCAGATTACTGAGAAAGCTTCGGACTGTCTGCTTTTTAAATCCGCTTCTAAAAAGTCGGATTCAGCAGAGAAGAGTAAGGCAGGCACTTCTGGGGTGAGTATGTCCAAGGGAAGTACCTATAGAGGTTCTAAGAAAACTTCCAGGTCTTACTCCAGAGACCATCAGGGTAGCGACTCAGAAAGGAGTCGTAATACTGGCCGAGACATCCGGTCAAGCGCACCTAGGTTGACGAGGCGAGGTGCGGGTCGTGGAGGACGTGGTTTCTCCTCCCGCAAGCCTCGCAGATCCAGGAGGTGATGGTGTAAACCTCTATCGTGTTCCAGTGGGCGGAAGGCTATCGAGATTCTTAACCAATTGGTTGTCAATTACGGATGACCCATGGGTCTGAGGGGTGATTTCCGAAGGTCTAGAACTGTCCTTCAAAGGAAAACGCCTGTTAACTCGAAGTTCATGATGGACTCAGCTTCCGTCAATTCCTCAGAAGAGAGATTCGCTTCTATCAGAAGTCCAATCTCTTCTGGAGAAGAACGCGATAGAGGTCGTAGAAAACCAGGAAGTTCCAGGTTTCTACAGTCATCTGTTCCTGGTTCTAAAACCAGACGGCTTGGTTCGTCCAGTCATAGATCTGAGCTGGATAAACAAACAGATCGTGGCTCCAAAATTTTATATGGATACCATCCGATTGGTCAGAGCGAGCATTCGGGTGAACGACTATGCTGCGAGCATAGATCTCAAAGATGTGTCCTTTCACGTCATGGTACATCCGGCGTTCAGAAAGTACCTTCGCTTTGCTGTCCTAGGAGTCGTTTATCTGTTCCGAGCAATGTGCTTCGGTCTGAATCTTGCGCCCTGAGCTTTCACTCTAATAATGAACTCCGTTATGCCTCATTTCCGAGCTCATTCGCCTGCGGTAACGTCGATCTACCTGGACGACATTCTTCAGAGGTACGGCAACAAGTTAACGCTTCAGAATGATGTTCAAGAGGCTGCTGCTTTAGCTGCTCCGACGTCTTGGTTTCATAGTAAACGAAAAGAAGTCGGATCTGGTGCCGTTTAAGTCATTCACCCACCTGGGAATGAGCTGCGAGATGCACAACAATCTCGTTCGTCTGCCGTTAACCACAGCGAAATTAATCAGTTATTACGCTCACTTTTGTCTTCACTCAGATGTAGTAACAGCGAGAGAATTCATGCGACTGATAGGTTTGTGCAGAGCCGCTGCGGATCTTATTCTGATGGGGTGGCACTCTGAATCTAGCGCCCTGAGCTTTCACTCGAATAATGAACTCGGTAATGCCTCATTTCCGAGCTCATTCGTCTGCGGTAATGTCGGCCCACCTGGACGACATTCTTCAGAGGTACGGCAACAAGTTAACGCTTCAGAATGATGTTCAAGAGTCTGCTTCAGCTGCTCCGATGTCTCAGTTTCATAGTAAACGAAAAGAAGTCGGATCTGGTACCATCCAAGTCATTCTCCCAACTGGGTATGAGCTTTGAGACGCACAACAAACTTGTTCGTCTGCCGTTAACCAGAGCGAAGTTAATCAGTTGTTACGCTCGCTATTGTCTTCACTCAGACAAGGTTATAGCGAGAGAATTCATGAGACTGATAGGTCTGTGCAGAGCTGCCGCGGATCTCATTCCAATGGGGCGGCTATGCACTCGTCCTCTCCAAATATTTTTGACTCAGAATTGGAGTTTGAAGATTCATTCGCTCGAAACTAACATCGTCTTGTCAAATCAAATGAAACAAGAGATTCAGACTTGGGCAGATATTCAGGGAGTTCCACTGCAGTCGCCAGATCCAAGTTATATGATTATGACGGATGCCAGTCAAACAGGTTGGGGCACAACATTGAGCCCAACAGATTCGAGGTGCCAGGGTCTTTGGGATCCGCAGTTCCTAAACAAGCACATAAACATCAAAGAGATGATGTCAATTTGGCTTGCGCTACGTCATTGGATGAACGTTATTCAGAATTCACAAGTTCAAATTCTGTCCGAAAATTCGACAGTAGTAGCATATATTCGGAACCAGGGAGGCACTCATTCCATTCCGTTGTTCAACTTAACGGAAAGAATCCTTCTGTTTGTCCTAGAGCATCAAGTTCTCCTATCAGTCCGTCATATTCCGGATCGTCAGAACATTCTAGCAGACTCCCTTTCTCGGAAAAGTCGTAGGTTGCCGTCAGAATGGACTCTCAACAAACGAGTATTCAATCAGATTTGCTACCAATGGGTGTGTTCTATGATAGACTTATTTGCGACGCATCTCAACAATCAGTTGCAGACGTATGTGTTGCCATGTCCAGATCCTCGAGCATTTGCAGTAGATGCCCTCTCGATCTCTTGGGAGGGAATGATAGGATACGCGTATCCTCCAGCACCGTTGATTCAGCAGATATTGCTAAAAATAAAGCAATCTCACTGCAAGATTCTGTTGGTAGCATCTCTGTCACCCCAGAGACCATGGATAATCTACTCAGGTGTCTGTTGTGGGACATGCTGCGGAAGCTTCCTCCACAGGATAATCTTCTTTCACAGGGGAAATCACGCACGCTGCATCACAACCCGCAAGTTCTCAACCTTCATGTATTTCCGTTGTGTGGTCCTTCTTGCACGGCAAGCATTTTACAGGATGAGCAGTGGACGCAAGTCCTAACTGTAGGAGGACCTCCTCTTCGCTAAATTATGCTGCTAAGTGGAAGGTTTTCTCACGGTGGTGTAGGGATCATTCTGTTGATATTTATGATCCCTCCATTCCAGACATTGCTAATTTTCTGGCCTACTTGTTTGATGAGATCAAACTGCAGCCAGTTAATATTAAGGGTTATAGGTTTATGCTATCAGATACCTATGCACATCATGATAGCTTACAAATTGGATCTAATGTCTCTTTATCTAAGTTAGTGAAAAACTTTTCAATAAATAGACCTAGAACCCTTAGATTAATTCCAAAATGGAATTTAGCTTGGGTTCTTCTAAAGCTAAAAGAAGCGCCATTTGAGCTTCTTGATACGGTGGACTTCAAATTCTTATCTTATAAGACAGCTTTTCTCTTAGCCTTCTCTTCTGCTAGAAGAGTTAGTGAGCTTCATGCACTATCTGTTGATGATTCTCACTATCGTAGTGTTGGTAATACTATTACTTTGACTACTAATGTTGGATTTCTGGCTAAGAATCAGGCTCCTAATAAGTATCCTGAACCTATTGTAATTAAGGCTGTTCCGTCTTCAGATGGTCATAGGCCTTTGCTGTGTCCAGTTAGAGCTATACGTATTTACAAACTTAGATCTGAGTTTATCAGAAAGGGACGTAAACGTTTTTTTCTGTCTCTGCTGCCTAATAGAAGGGACATTACGGCCCATTCTATTGCAAGGTGAATTAATTAACTATCCGTACTGCTTATGAAAAATTATCTTCAACTCAGCAGTCTGTGCTTAAGATTTCGGCGCATGAAGTAAGAGTGCTGTCTATATCTTGGGCTTATGCTAATAGTGTTGCTATTACCGATTTGATGAAGGCTGCATATTGGTCTCAGCCTTCAACATTCACAAATTTTTATCTTAGAAATATTGAGTCCATTTCTGGCGACCTGCATTGTTTAGGTCCGTTATCTGTTGCCCAGAATGTTATCCACTAAACAGTTGCAGCTATAGTTATGCAGGCTTTCTGTTCTGGCAGTGACTCTGTCCTGCTGCGCTCTGGGGTATTTGACCCAGGCCAAGGGGAAGGTGGGGGGGGGGAGGGGGGTGTGTTCCCTTATATCACCTGCTTTATAGTGAAAAGCAAGGAAATACCTCCTCTGGAGTCAGTAATTCTGAGTCGGTACCGGGATGGTTTTAAAGTGTAAAGCTAATGTTTATCTCATTTATGTAATATTTTTTAAAGTGTAGCTCGGTGTGATGCATTTGTATATGTCATGTGTCATACGAGCGTTACCGTATTTCATCTAAATTTTCGGACGCCAAAAAATAATTAAATTTTCCAGCGTCCGAAAACTTCGAAAATGGCCAAAATACATGTGGACAGCAAATGTGGGTGGAAATTTTAACACTGCACCGGTTAATAAATTTATTGTGCACGAACTACCGGGGGTACCTCGGAAATGGGAAAGATAAAATAGCTGTTCAATACGGCGACTTGAATCATCAGCATAAATGAATAAAATGAACATACCAAATGAATTAAAAATTTCCGATTGTTTGTTGTGTTTTTATTTACTTTCCCAATAAATCCCTGAGAAGAAATCACGTTTGATCTACCGGTACTTGAAAAGTTTTGATGTTTCCACGAATTATGTTGAACAGTAATTAAGCCATGTGCTTGTGTTGTTACTGTTGGATAAAAAACCTGAGCGGGCTTCAGTGTTTTCAAAACGGACCAATGTAGCCATTCAAAGGGAATGAAGTGCAAACAATTTTTGAGTGGTGTGTATATTGGCTTAATTGTTTGTTCAGTTGAAACTGTTCACTGTTGATGGAAAAGTGTGCCGGTAAACTTGAAAGAAATGGCATTATCTTCGTGTGGTGCTGCTAATACATAAATACAGGGCGAATACTGAAGTCAGCATTCAATCACCAGCATTTGATATCACAAGAACTCGAGATGGAAAAATTCCTAGTGAAATACCAAACAGAAGAAGAAGCCAGACCAACAGTACAACTGACACCCTACAAGCCTTCAGAAAAGAGACCAGTCTGACGTCCAACTAAAAGAAAGAGAACAGATTCTGATGAAACAGCTGCAAAACAGCAGCCAGCAAAGAAACACCACAAAGAGATTTCAACGGTTGAAACTGATGCCATTAAAGATAGCAATCACCATCCAACTGTCGCAAGGGGGCACTATAAAAATTATAATATGAAGGAGAAGAAGGAAGCAGTTGAAGTAATCAAGTTGATTGGCCTACGGCAAGCCACCCTGAAACTGAAAATACCGAAATCGACACTCAGTGACTGGAAAAAGATAAATTTTGATGAAGAAGGAAGAGACAGATCAACAGGTCATTTATCCAAGAGTAGGAGACCTGTTACCTATGGAGACGACCTAGATGACAAAATCTCTGAATGGGTATTAATCCAACGAGATTTGCAGCTACCTGTATCAGTTGAATCAGTATGTGCCTATGCCAGAGAAATGGTCAAGAATGAGAGTAAAGAAAGCGATTTCAAAGCCAGTACAGGCTGGGCTGAGAAATTCATGGCTCGTCACAACTTTTCACTCCGTACCAAGACATCTTTAGCCCAAAGATTACCAAAAGATTTAGAGCAGAAAATCGACAGCTTTAGAGAATTTGTCAAAGATAGAAGAGCAGAAGATGAGTTTGAAAACCAGTTTATAATTAATATGGATGAAACCCCAGTCTACTTTGACCTTATCCCCAACAAAACTGTCAACTTGATTGGAGAGAAATCTGTCAGGATCAGAAGTAAAGGATCTGAAAAACGACATCTGACACTGGTTCTGGCTGTATCTGCGAGTGGCGATGTCTTACCACCAATGGTAATTTTCAAGGGTAAAAGAGAACTCAAGTTAAAAGCACCAAAAAACTGGATAATTAAGGTTCAAGAAAAAGGTTGGATGGACGAGCATTTGATGAAAGAGTGGGTGAAGGAAATTTATTGTAAACACACCAAAAAGGAGAGATGACTATTAATAATGGACAGCTTTAGGGGCCATCTGACTGATAACGTTAAGAAAGAATTAAGAAAGAGCAATGTCGTTCCCGCAGTAATACCAGGGGGCTGCACATCTAAATTACAGCCACACGATGTCAGCATCAACAAGCCTGTGAAGGGGGATCTTAGAAGAAAATGGACCGAATTTATCCAGTCTGGGACCAAAAAAATTATCAACGAGGAAGAAGAACGTATAAAGCCTGCCTCCAAACAAGATATTGTTGATTGGATTTTATTTGCCGTCAGCAGTCTAGAAAAGCAAAAAGAGATGATCAGAAAATCCTTCAAAGTCTGCGGTTTAAACAACCACCTGAATGGGGCAGAGGATAAATTCATCAACCAGTCTGAATACATAGGAGAGATGCTATTTGACAACCAGGAGGAGCTGGACATTGCTTGTCAACTGTTTATTGACCCCAAGAAAATCATGTCTGTAGAGACTGCCATGTCTGAAATTTTTAATTCAGACGATGAAGATGACCTGACTGAGGCAGGTATTTTAAATGAGCGTAATTGATGTACCGGTAATATGAAATGTAACTTATTTGTTCTTGTATTGAAAATTATTGTATTCTTGTATGATCTTGTTATGTATTCTTGATGTATTCTTGTATATTTTTGTATGTACGTGTATATTGTAGAATTTTGTATTTCATTTTATCAGTTGTATTAGAATATATTTGTGAATTTTATTCAGTCGTTAGTTATTTTTGCCACCCAACTCGGACCCTGTGCCCGTCCCCTCATACTAATTAATGACATACAAGTTTAGATTATTGACCCGGTTCCCACCCCCACAATGCTGTCCACTTTAACCACGAAAGTACTGCCCCCTCCCCCCCCCCCATGTGGAAAGCAAAATGCAAAAGAAAGACCAATACGAATTATGAGTTTTATTCAGCTCCCCCCCCCCCCCCCCCTTCCTCTGCTGTGTGGAAACCAGTTAGGTACTATTGTTTAGAAGGATGACTTAATGACATACAAGTCTTTGATTATTGATTTAGAAATACCCCCCCCCCCCCCCCCCCAATGTGCAATGCAGAATGCTACAATTTATAAAAGCAAATACAAAATAATTTTAATGACTGGTATTTGCACCACAGTTCCTCCCGTATTTCCTATTTTTTTTGTTTTTGGAAGCGTGCCCTCCCCACGAGCACTGCTGATGTCGGAGAAAAATAATATCGAAACCCGATACGGTCTGATTGTGTTCAGGTCCATGTGTTAATTTTTTGTGAAACCCTGCAACAGCACGTGTTGACCTCATTGTCGTTTGTTTTATTTTTAATGTTGGAAAATTTTGTTGGTGTTCAGTGCACTGAATATGTTTATTCAAAGCAATAATTATCCTGTTCTGTTACTGGTGCATGGTTTATACTGCATCATATGGATTTATTTATGGGACCCTTTCATTATTGTCGTCATTTAAGGTCAGTTCACCATAACATTTATGGGGTTTTCTTTTTCCAAATCTCGAAGGAGTCGAATAAAAGCACACTTTTTGAAAACAAAAATTTGATTGGTCAGTTCGTCAGACATGTCAGTTTGATAAGGAAAACAATACTTACCTGTCAATAAATAAAGAACAAGTTTGCAAATAGTGTTGTTTTAATAATTCTATTTCGATTGTACAATATAGTGTACATACAATACATGTTTTTAATATAAAACAAAGAAAGAAAGATGAAATATTCAGCTGAAAAGAAAATCATTGTCATTTTGGATTTATGATTACTGGATTTTCCCACCACAGCAGTCCGGGACGATCTTTGAGTGGGTGTCCGAAAATTTTGAGGCTTAAAAAAAATTATTTTTTGATGAAAAAATGGTGTCCGAAAAACAAAAAGTGTCCAAAAATTTAGATGAAATACGGTAATATCCAATCCTCAGACACTTTTAAATGAGTATAAAGAGTCTCATTCTCTGGAGTATATTTATTGGCTTTCCTTTAAAAAAAATTAGTATAATGGGTTATACTGGATGTTAATAGAGATTATTGATGTTATTGTGCTCAATTACGGAATGGTATTGTGTCTTTCTTTTTTGACATAAATAAGAAAGATACATGTAAAGCCCTTTCTCCTTGAGGGGATAATTCTGTTTACATGTAATTGAGTCTATTGGATTTTCTTTTATGTCCTAGGCCCGCCAGCCTTTTTTCTATTCAGCTAAGTCTGGGTCATTGGTACAGTATAAAAATGTTAAAAAATTTATAGTAATTTATATATTTTTTGTACTTACCAATGACCCAGACGGGGATGGCCCTCCCATGAGTTGGGAACTCATACCTCCCCACTGATTACATAACACTTACCAGGAACTGGTTGTAAGAATGAGGATTGGCACCAATTTCAGTACTTCCTTGACACTGTGCATGAGCAGTAAGGCTTCCACATTTAGACAAAATTGTAAACGTTTAAACGACTGTCTGTAAACGAAACGGAAATGTTTACACGTACTAACAATGCAAGTTGTCAATATTTGATAGAAGTGTGTAATAATACACAGTAAGTTCATCATATCTTTGCGTACAGGGCATACAATTTATGTTATTGAGACAGCCGATTTACAGTTCGTCCAAAAACGGCGTAGATGAACCATCACAGCATGCGGATGCCGAAGGCAAAGTCGCTCGGTCTATGGGGGGGGGGGGGGGGGGGGGGGGGGGTCTGGGGGATTCTCCCCCAGGTAAATTTTGAAATTTATGGGGGTCTCTGGGCTCATTCTGGTGGGTTCGCGGTGAAATTCTTTGTGTTTTTTCAAACAGTAATGTTGGAGCGAGTTGCCATGGCACACAATAGTGACAATACCGGACTTGAGAGTGGAATGTAATGTCGCAAAAATAAACAAAGTCTACAGACAATGCAGGGGAATCCAAATTTTCAAACACCGCAAGTGCCAGTCTGTCTGTCAAACTCCATAAATCGATCCTAAGATCATCCCATGTGTGAATAATAAATTAATAATCCATGTCAGGTGAACGAAATCATCGAGAACAATTGTGTATCACTTTGGGAATATACATGTAAATCCGAATAAACTAAAACGTCCCACACATGTTTCGAAGGAAACACCAAAGATATGCAGCACGTGCCATGCGGCTCACGTGACTGTGTCACATATGATATCACATGATTTGAAGATGATTTCGTTCGGTTACTGTGGCGGCGGCGCCAGTCGGAACCAGTACACAGTTTTTCTGAAGCATTACCAAAGTACTGCATTGCAAAGTTGGAAATTTTTTTTTTTTTCTTTGACTTTCTGCATTAATCTGCAATTTGAAATTACTCTATTAAAACTTCATTCCGTGTACACGTTTAGCAGAACTGTAAACGTTTAATGCCCATGAACGAAACGTTCACATTTACACGTGTAAATGTGGAAGCCTTAATGAGCAGTGGATAAAAGTATGGACGACCACATAGGACATTGAAGTTTTGGATTTTGATGCAAATTTTGGAGATTGGGGGGCAAAATTTGTGTTTGGCCCTAGAATTTTAAGAGTTAGCACCAGCTAAGTCTGGGTCATTGGTAAGTATAAAAAATATATAAATTACTATAATTTTTTTAACTTTCACCATAAACAAGTTGAAACGGAATGAATCCTTCAATGTTAGATAAAACATTTTTGGCCATGACAGCCCAACTCAAAGTAGTTTACCATTTGCATTTAGTGTCATGTTTTACCTTTGTAAGTAGTTCTGTAAGATATTTATTATGTTGCTCACAAATTCCATTACTAAATGGACTAAATGATGCAGTGGGCTTTATTTCTATGTTGAATTTCTCAGCCATATCATGTACTTCTGAGTTATTAAATTCTCCTCTAAGATCACTGTACAGTTCAGTTGGAGCCCCATGAACTGCTATCCAATGTTGTAGAAATTTCTCAACAAAAACAGATGAAGATTTACTTGCTACTAAGCAAGCTGCACTAAATTTGGTAAATAAATCAATGATGTGGAGAGTACCATAAATTACACTCTATTTGATGCAAATCAACTGCCACAGTTTCATTAAAACGTGATGCTAAAGGTAAGCTTATTGCTGGGTGTGGTGATGCATTTGTGTACTTAAAACAAGTCTAGCATTTTGAGTTAACAGTATTAAGTAAAGATTTTATCTCTGATACATCAAGAGTTAGATCAGCTTTCTTTAGACAACTAATCAGTTTCTCAGTTGACGCATGGGCAAACTATTTATGAAATTTTGTTAGTGTTTTCATCTTCTCATCTGCAGTGAACGAAGCAAAATTTAGCAAAACATGATCATAAGATGAAAGATCACTATTACAAACCCCATTTACTTTGTCAACTAAACTTATACAATAATGTCCACTTGAGGTGATTTCAAGAGGAATGGATTTACCAAACATCACAGCAGAGTCATTTTTTAAATCTAATTTTGTATTCGCCTTTTTTAATGAAGTCATACTCAAAAGAAGCGGTATTTTCACATCAACAACATCAGTGTCAATTTTACACTCTTCAAAAACGAAAACCCCTGTTACTGGGAAAAGACATGACATTCTGTTCATCAATTTTTGATCTGCTTGAAAGGAAATCATCAAGCCACTCTTTCCCACAAACTGTCCTAGTACAGGCAGTGTCTAAAATAGATCCCAAACCTTCTGTAAGAAATATTTCAAATTCTTCATTTTCCTTTGTAAATAAAGTAATATTGCATTTATGTGTCACTGAATCAGCTTCATCGTCAACTTGAACTTCTCGCATAGATTCTGATTTGTGAGGACAATCACGTACCCAATGAAATATAGAATGACAAATTAAACACTTTGTCCACTTGGCATCCAATGGATTTGTCCCACAAAGATTACTTTTGCTATTCCCAGAAAACATCAACGAACTGGACCGTGGAGATCGAAACTGAGGTCTCCTGTGACTAGTAACTAAAACCTCTTCTTTTATATGAATTCCAGGCTGAGAAATATCATTTCCCGAATATTCTTTTGAGAGCTGATTTCATATTTTTATACTTGAGTTCTGAACATGCAGTCAATGCAAGTTGTCTTTGTTGAGATGACAAATTGGCACTATCCAGCAATTTAAAAGCCAAAACTGCATCAGGAAGACTCATTTCATAGTTTTTGGATTTAGTATACAGGTTCTCAAAATTTGCAATAAATTCTAAAATAGAAGTGGTGTCATCATGTCGATAACTATCAAAGTTTTTGTAACTTTCATAAGCAGAATCAATAGTCTTTTTTGAATACTTCATTTAAGGGGATGTCCAACCTAACTTTGGTCAAATTTCATGTAATTTTCTTTCAAGTCTAAAAAAGGCCTAAAATGAATAACCCCAATAAATTATATACCAAAATGCTTGGAATGAAACATAGAACATGTGGAAACTGAAATTTGCCATGGAACTGCTGCCATGTGTAAATAGCACCACCTGAAAGTCTGCTATGGCATAAGTAAGAGAAAAAAATTTTTACAATAAAATACCTCAAAATAAAATAACAGCTGTATTCTATAAACATTGAAGTACATACTCGAAGAAATCTTTTCCTAATTCATGAAAGTAATAAAGACTGAGTCCAAATGTTATAAGTGGAGTGCTCACTGATTGAAGGCAGACATTTTCTTTTGTTTATGTTTTGATTTGGGGAGTTCAACAAAGGTCAACTTGAAGGAGGCCACCAGAAGAAGTATGGAAGGACAAAAGAGTATCTCCCAATATAAAGATGTATGTGTCACTGTGGTGGTTTGGAAAGAAACTATGATATTCTCCTATGTATAATGCACTGCAAAGTCATACATTGTAGTTGAATAAATATATTTACAAACTCCTTGCACGGTAACCCTTTTTACCCATGCATCAATTTGATAGTGATTAAATTGTTAAATTTGTCTGGTTTATCAATAAGTATAATAGCTTCATTTACTCTTGGACACCAATACACTCCTGATATCTGTTGGAGAAGAAATAAGGGCAACTCTAACCTGTCACTGCAATAAACCATCTAATGTACTTTAAAAGTACATTGTTATTCAAAACACATCAAATGAACCTTACATAACCATTATTGCATGTACTTTCCCCAAGGAGGCTTCTTACTTCCAACTATAACACTTAATTCATCGATTAATGGGTGAATATAAAAGTCCTGCCATAATCAACATTTTGAGTTCCATAAGCCTTCATAACAGCTCCGATAAAAGTGTCAAACATCAGATTGGTGGCTTTATACAGAATATTCATTAGGTTGTTGATAAGTGATAGGAACAAAATCTTCACCAGAAGTATTTTGTAGCAATACATTTGAGGGTATCAGCAGGCACTTTCCAACAAATTGTAACAAATCAACTAGTTATAAACAAAATTTTCTAACTCAAAAGAGTGAAAAAGTACCATAACTCTGAAAAAATGTGGGAAGAAACACATGCTACAGCAGCTACACAGGCATTGTTTCCCCATGATGCTCGATCACAACATCAAATAACCTTCAAATTGGAGTAGCAGTGGTTGAGTGGTTGAGTTATAAGGGAGAATGTTGGTACATGTAATGATGAATGGGTAAGACTAAGAGGACAGAGGTAACCACTGCATGGCCCTAGATTCACCTTTGATTTTACAACTTTCAGGTCTGGGGCATAATAATCGCAAAACACCCACCTTATCAATTCATAATTTCAGTAAAATAAAAGGAATTATCAATTTTAATTAATTTATGGATGATGGGAAATATTTGGCTTCTTTCGCCTTCTCATACTATTAATTACCACAAACAATATCAGTTTGATGCTGACAAACGAAATTGAATGCATGTGGTCTGGTTAAAAAGTAACTCGGCATGGATAATGAAGAAATTGCAATATTTCAGGTATTTCATTTGTTTAAAAGCCAATTGCAGCTAATTTTGACCGTGGATTTGATAATTTGTTTTGGTTTTGACCACACGGTCACGCTGACAGCGGTTATGTTTATTGTGATATGCAAATTGGGAGATAGTTTCCAGTGAATGAGATTTGTTACATTTGTCAGTGCAAAACGATGACAAAATACACTGATCGACGCTTGTGTTAGTATGGTTGGTTGCAAGAAAAAACTAAATTCACTGCATTGTCCAAAGGCACCTTATTTAAAGCGCGAATGCATCATTTTCAACCCATCTTGAATTGGTCCTTTGTCGACATCAACACAGTCTTCTGTGGTAACTTACAATATCGGGGGAAATCAACACGCTCAATATAGTTCCAGGTCACTTGGAATATACTTCGTGAAAAAGTGATTTCTGAAGCATTCTGCTTACTTTGTTATGAATATTGCCTTATGTTATGTGTATCGTCCCGATTTTATACACTCGGTTATTTTTTTACAAGTGGTTCATGTTGTCTTTCTAGTGTGCAATAATTCAGATTTTTTGTCAACAAAAAAAGTTCAGACGGCCTCTAAACACGAGAGGGAATTTCGAACCATATTTTGCAGTTATGACATTAACAACTCAAGTATTTGCTGTGACCTGTTTGCAAAACCGCTGATACATTGTCTCGAACAAATAAAGGGCGTGATCACGTCCTTGCATTCTTACCATTGCCCAAATTGAGTATTTCTGCAAGAACCACATCGTAATCACATGACTGGAATAAACATCATTGAAACATGGCCACACCCGGAACATCCAAAATTTGTGTTGGTGTTATTACATTCAACCATCAAAACCCATCAGAGTGTGTGACAAAAAAAATGCTTTCTCCGAGTCTGTAGTATATTATTATTTTGAGGACAAGGCTTTCGAATTACCAATTATTTTGTGGTTTTACTGGTTCGTTACTTATGCCATTGGCAAATTAATCTTCTTCAAAATCATAAAATTCACTTTTTTTCCTGAAAAAAACTGTACCTTTTCTATGCACTTTACTCATCATTTTGAGATATAATTTACCTTTCCTTACTTCTCTTATCTGTTTCTGAGGCATTGGGAAAAATGTCAACAAATTGACCAAAGTTAGGTTGGACGACCCCTTAAAGTGTTCAACAAAGTTGTTAAACCTGTGTTCTGGTTCAAATCAGCCACTGAAATATTAAGAGCAGCTTCTCTTGCACGTCCTGATAATGATAATGTGACAGAAAGTGCTTGTTTCTCTTTGGGCAAATCTGTCACCAATCTCCATATTTCCAATTCATTTGTCCACTGGTCATATAATTTTTTGTCATCAAACACAGGAGGAATTTTGTAATTGGAAGCCATATTCCATGAAACTATTAAATAGCTTTTCCAAGTTCTCACTCTGCTACCAATGATAAGGTAGCTTACCTAAGAATAAACTATATTTCTTGAGTTCTCCAACTGGCACAACTGCCATTCAACACATTTCCAACTTCACTGAGCACATGGTCATTATACTGACCACTTCCTGTTGTGACTATAGTCTGTTTCGGATTTGTTCTATATTTAGTTCTATACATTTTGTTCACAACTTGATGTTGTAAATCCATGATATTTAGCACATTTCGTAATGACACGAGGGAGAGGTCATACTCGGTACTTCAAATGGAGACGAGAGGTCCAGTAAGGAATCAAGGAACAGAACAGTGAATGGAGTCCTTGTGTTATGGTGATGTTTAACATAAAAGACCCAAGTTACAAGTCCAAATTATTTATTTTATAGAAATTAAATATAACAATACATGTATAGCATTTTACAGTCCGAACATATGCAACAAGACCATAAATTAAAGACGTACAATGAATGAAAGATACAATCTACCCCTTTCCACCTAATATAAACGAAGTCCAATCTGGACATCTACCTGGACACTGATTCATAAAACAACAAACTCAGAGAATCATTGTTGACCTGCTTGAGTTTTAATCAATCAACATTTACTTATAGTATACTGGATAGTAAATTTGCAGGTAGAATGTGTACAGCGTCAAGCAAAATAAGTTGAAAATTATCTTACTGGGATATATATTAACTTTTAAACTCAAGGCAGTGCGTTAAAAAATAATGAACTCTCCCAGACGAATTTTCAGAAGCTCTAGCAAAATATGCCATGGCTTGCCATGCTTTTTTCAAAAAATTATTAATATCTGTCGAAGGGAGAATCTAAAACAGAATCCCCCATTACACAAACACAGTTAATTCGCATACTCACATATTTTCAGTCCGAAGAATATCCAATGAATATTCGCAATTTCAGAAGAAACCATGAGAAGCTCAAGCAAATTCTAAGCTGATGGGTTACAGTGCTGTAGTCCATGATCTGAGAATATGCTGTGGCTTGCTGTGCTTTTTTCAAACAAAGTGTCAGTATCTGTCGATTCGAGAATCTAAATCAGAATCCCCCTCCCCCCTTCTACAACACACAATTATTAATAAAACCGAATCCCCCGCCCCCTCCCTCCCCCCCCCTCCCGCATTGGCTTGCCATGGTTTTTGCAACAACAAAAAATTATCCATTGCTGTTGAATGTAGAATCCCCACCCCCCTACACAATCACAGTTAATTTGCAGATTTTCAGTCTGAAGAATATCCAATGAATATTCACAATTTTAGAAGAAAGCATGAGAAGCTCAAGCAAAACTTTCAGCTGATGGGTTACAGTGCTGTAGTCTATGAGATGAGAATATACTGTGGCTTGCCGTGCTTTTTAGCTCACCGAAGGGAGCTTAACTTATCACTTGTCGTCGTCATCCGTCATGAACTTTACATTATCGACTTCTCACAAACTACTCCACCAAATTGAACCAAATTTTGTGTGCATGTTCCTTATCATATGTCAATTCCAGTTTGTACAAATAAACTTGCCGTGCCCACAGGGGGCACCAGAAAGGGCATAACTCTCAGCACCCATAAATTTTTTCAAAAATTAAAAAAAATCTTCTTCAGATCCACCAGTCAGAATCTTTTCATATTTGTTACACAACATCTCTAGGAGGGTCAGATTCATGTTTGTTCAAATCGAGTCTCTGGGTTAAGATTTGGGCTCTTTTTTGGAACCCAAAGTTTAACTTGGAGCAATTTGAGGAAATTTCTTTAAAAATCTTCTTCTTCAGATCAACCTGTCAGAATGCTTTCATATTTGGTATACAACATCTCTAGGGGGAGGGGGGGGGGGGGGGGGGTGGGGGGGTCAGATTCAAGTTAGTATTTTAGTATTTGGGCTCTCGATTGGAGCTCAAAAGTTTAAATTGGTGCTATTTGAGGAAATTTTTAGCTCACCGAAGGGAGCTTAACTTATCACTTGCCATCCGGCATCCATCGTCGTCCGTCGTAAACTTTACATTATCGACTACTCCTCACAAACTACTTGATCAAATTGAACCAAATTTGGTGTGCATGTTCCCTATCATATGACAATTCAAATTTGTACAAATAAACTTGCTGCACCCACAGGGGGCACCACAAGGGGCATAACTCTGATAGCACCCATGAATTTCTTTCCAAAATTCAAAAAAACTTCTTCAGATCCACCAGGCAGAATTCTTTCCTATTTGGTATACATTATCTAAGGGGGGGGGGGGGGGGGGGGGGAGGGGGGGGGCAGATTCAAGTTTGTTCAATTTGCCCCCCTGGATTCATATTTGGGCTCACTATGGAAGCCCGAATTTGAACTTAGTGCATTTCAGGCAAATTTCTTAAAAAATCTTCTCCAGATCCATCAGGCAAAATCTTTTGATATTTAGTATGCAACATTATTGGGTGGAACTGATTCAAGTTTGTTCAAATCGGCCCCCTGGATTCACATTTGGGCTCAGTATAGAAGCCCAAATTCGAACTTAGTGCATTTCAGGCAAATTTCTTACACTAAGTTAAAATTCAGGCTCCCATAGGGAACCCAAAAATTAACCGAGAAACTCGAGTCCCTGTGTTCATATTTGTTTTTATATTTGGTGTGTAGCATCCTTAGGTGCGCGAGATTCAAGTTTGTTAAAGCCAAGTCCCTGGGTTCCTATTTGGGCTCACTGTGGGAGCCTGAATGATAACTTAGTTCAAAATGAGGAATTTTCTTTAAAAATCTTCTTCTTCAGATCCATCAGATGAATGCTTTTGATATTTGGTATGCAGCATCCTTATGGGGGTAAGATTCAAGTTTGTTTAAGCGATGTCCCTCGTTCCATAAATTTTGTCTCTCATGACTTCATTCCTTTGTAGTGTTGATGAACCATGTCTAACTGAATGTGACCCCAAATACTTCTTTGAACCACTTTGGCCAGTGAGCAATTAAGGCTCCTTCGGGCCTCTTGTTTTAAAAATCTTTTTCTTCAGATCCACCAGTCAAAATCCTTTCATGTTTGGTATACAACATCTATAGGGGGGTCAGATTCAAGTTTGTTCAAATCGAGTCCCTGGATTAATAATTGGGCTCTTTGTAGGAGCCCAACTTTTAAATTACTGAAATATGAGGAAATTTCTTTAAAAATCTTCTTCAGATCCATCAGTCAGAATCCTTTCATGTTTGGTGTACAACATCAATAGTGGGGGTCAGATTCAAGTTTCTTCAAATCGAGTCTCGAGGTTAATATGGGAGCCCAAATTTTAACTTTGTGGAATGCATGGAATATTCTTTAAAAATCTTCTTCAGATTCACCCGTCAGAATCCTCTCATATTTGTTATACATCATCTCTAGGGGGTGCAGATTCAAGTTTGTTCAAATCGAGTTTCTCAGTTAATTTTGAGTTCCCTATGGGAGCCTGAATTTTAACTTAGTGCAATATGAGAAAAATCTTTAAAAATCTTCTTCAGATCCACCAGTCAGAATCCTTTAACATTTGGTATACATCATCTCCAGAAGGGGTCAGATTCATGTTTGTTCAAATCGTGTCCCTGGGTTGAAAATTTTGTGTCTGGTTCGGACTTCGAAATTTTTGACCAAAATTCGAGAAAAAAATTTTGTTTGGGATTTTTTAATGCTTTTTGACTCGGAAATTTTGGACCAAAATTCAGAATTTTTTTTTTTAAAATTTTATGCATTTTGTTCATTTTGAGATGAAAAAAAAAAAAATTTGGCCTGAAAATTTTGGGTCTGGTTCCGACTTGGAAATTTTGGACCAAAATTTGGAGAAAAAAAAATTTGTTTTTATGTGTTGTGTTCAATTTTGAGATGAAAAAAAAAAAAAATTTGGGGTCAGGTTTGAACCAAAATCCAGACAATTTTGGGGGATTTTTATGCATTTTGTTCAATTTTGAGATGGAAAAAAAAATTTATAGCCTGAAAATTTTGGGTCCTGTTCCAACTTGTTTTTAAAATCTTCTTCAGACCATGTAGTCAGAATGCTTTCATATTTGGTATACAACATCTCTAGGAGGGTTTGATTCAAGTTTGTTCAATCCTAATCCAGGGGTTGATATTTGGGCTCCCTATGGGAGCCAAAATTTTAACTTAGCACAATATAAGATAATTTCTTTAAAAATCTTCTTCAGATCCACCAGTCAGAATCCTTTCATATTTGGTATACGGCATCTCTTGGAGGGTAAGACTCAAGTTTGTTCAAACCTGGTCCCAGGGTTATTAATTTTGGCTACCTATGGGAGCCTGAATTTTAACTAAGTGCAATATGAGGGAATTTCTTTTAAAATCTTCTTCTTCAGATCCACCAATCAGAATCCTTTCATATTTGGTATACAACATCTCTAGGTGGGTGTCAGATTCAAGTTTATTCAAATCAGGACCCTGGATTAATATTTTGGCTCCCTATTTGAGCCCAAAGTTTAACTTAGTGCAATGTGAGGTGATTTCTTTAAAAACCTTCTTCATATCCACCCAGTCAGGATTCTTTCCTATTTGGTATATGACATCTCAAGGAGGATCAGATTCAAGTTTGTTCAATTGGAGTCCTTGGCTTAATATTTATGTTTAGGGGTGGGGTGGGGTGGGGGGGGGGTCATTTTAGGTTCAGGTTTGTTCAAATCCATTGCTTAGTGTTTTTCCATAAAATTTGCCTCTCATGACTTCTTTCCTTTGTAGTGTTGATGAACCATGTCTAACTGAATGTGACCCCAAATACTTCTTTGAACCACTTTGGCCAGTGAGCGATTAAGGCCCCTTGGGTCCTCTTGTTTCAAAAAATTTGTCACTATCTGTCAAATCGAGAATCTAAATCAGAATAACCCCCAACCCCCCCCCCCCCCCCCCCCCCCCCACCAGCCCACCCCCCCTTACACAAACACAGTTATTAATAATTCAAAGCAAAAAATTAATTACAAAAACAGTACAAATCTTACATATTAAAAAATAACTCACTCTACTCTCGTTATCACTGTTTTTGTCTATGAACAATTGAAACCATTCCTCATAAGACAAGCCATCATCATACACATCACATATCGAACTACTGCTTGCAATCTAATCAGCCTATGACTCCATCACTCTCATGCACTCCTTCAGCACCATTTACTTTCTCACACTCATCACTAACCTTTTCACACTCATCACTAACTTTCTCCTTTATAAACTCACTATATAACTCATCATCCTCCGTTCCATCCATTGCATTTGAAATACATCACTTCTTGAAAGACCTCACAACAACCTCAGGTTCAATTTCATCCCACATCTCTTTTACCCACTTCGTAACTAAACTCAAAGAAGGTCTCTTCAGATTTTCACTAGGCGTGAACGCTTTCTCTTCAGAATCACACATCCACTCACACCATTTCGTTCTCATACTACACTTCAATGGCTTATTCAGACACACATCTAACGGCTGAAGCACACTCGTCATTCCACCTGGTATCACACCAAAATCACACTGCAAATGCTCACTCTTCTCTTTCACACGATCACACAGATGCACTTGAAAACTGTCTAAAACTAACAAAGATCTCTTTCTCAGCAGACCACCTGGTCGACTAGCACACACACTTTCAAACCAGTCAATCATACCACTCATCCATCCATCCCTTGGGCTGCACCCTAACATTCACTCCACATGGAAATTTTTCTTTAGGCTTAGTCTTTCTTTTAAAAATAACTGTGGGCTTGAGTTTTGTGCCATCGGCCATACAACATAAAACCACTGTGAAATGCTTTTTTATATGGCCCATTGTCTTAATTTGTACAGTCTTTAACCCTAATCTGCTTACTGTTTTTTCTGGTGGCATATCGAAAAACATTGGCACTTCATCCATATTGCCTATCTGAGAAAGTTCATAGCCATACCTCTCTCAATTTGATAATAAATCTCTGGAATTCTATAGTTTTCTCTTCATAACCCTGTGGCATTTTCTGGGAAATTCTTGTATTCTCTCTCAAAGACAAACCACGTCTTTTCATAAAAACACTCATCCAACATGCAGACCCCTTAAATTACACACACTTGAGTTTTCCAGCGAGCTCAAATGCTTTTAGCCTTATCATGTCTCTGGAAATGGGCAAAGCCTGGGCCCTCATGTCCTCAAACCAGGTCAGTAGTAAATCTTCCAACTGGGGCCAATTGGCTGTCTTACTGCGGCTGGCCCTTTTGTCTTGTCTCGTCTTGTCTCCAAGAGAACAACTTTGTTCTTCTCCAGACTCTGACTATTTTTTTGCTCACTGCAAACTCTCTTTCACCAGCTCGATTCCCTTTCTCTTCCGCATATTCTATGACTTTTAGTTTAAAACCTGTCTCATAACTTTGGCGCTTTCATTTCAGTCTTCATTTGGCATCCATAATTTATCAATTGATTTGCAAAAATAGTTTGATGGAATGAGTTTTCACCAGTGCATATATAGAATTTGTGGGGAGGTGGTGGGGGGGGGGGGGGGGGTGGGGGAGGGGCAATGTTTTTTCAGTATCGCTTTGAAAAAATAACCGGACATATGGCCTATAGTTTGTTTTATATATATATATTTTTTTAAAACCTTTGATAAGTCAGCTGCCACATGGCTGTGTGGCTTACCAGTATTTTTATTTATTCTGATCAAAGAACACAACTCATAGAGATGAGCTTGGTATCAGTACATCACATATACAAACATTGACAAGTGCTCAAAAGAAATGCCACTATAATAATCATTAGGTGTGATACACAGACCAATGATGAAAGGGGAATAACCGCATGTTCCTTCTTACATAGGAATTCCCCTTCAGATTTGAAATTGCACATGTTGTGTTAACTCATAGAAGCCAAGGAATCAGAATGAATTTATTGAACATGACATACTGCGTCAAACTTAGAGTAAAGCAGGTGCTTCTAGTCAAGTGTTGTCTGCCTATTCAGGCAGACGACACTTGACTAAAAGCATCTGCTCAGTGTTTAATTCTCCCCCAGCCCAAAGATAGCCAAACCGTCACTGACGGTTTACCTGCTGTATTACATCACAGGCAAGAAAACTCAACAACCAGCTTCTAAGAGTTAAGCATCCATTTGTTTGCAGAGAAATAAATATTAGCAGGGATATTATTCATTGCGCTATAGAACCGTTGAATATTACGAATGAGATAATACAGAAGAAGCGGTGAACAGCAGCAGGTACATTTTTTCAGAATTTTAATCCTCTCATAATTTTTATGGTTCCATCCCATAGAGCACCTCACCTTCACTGCATTACATATCTCAAATGCAAGCTGAGGGAAAGTTGACAAGTAAACAACACAGGCAACAGATATCTTTGTTTGTTTTTTTTATTGAATTTTGTTTAACAAACAACTATAATGAACATATATTTTTTAATTTTTTAATTCTCAATGAACATTTAAATTCAAATCATGCATTAAACAGCATAAACATTCTGGTTACTTAAACAAAATAAACATTCTTGCTTACAATCAATATCGCTTCCCCGAGTTGTAAGAATATCAATGCGTTCATTTCTGTCAAACTTTTAGTGGTAAACGGCCTCTAAAAAATACTTACCTGTGTATAAGTTGCACCAGATTTTAGTTGTATGTTTTGAAGGTAAAAAAGTGTGATTGATACACGGACGTGCATGGTACCTACTACAGTTGTTTACGTGGAGTCCCTCCCATCTTCTTTTTTGGGTAATAATCCTTCCTCCCCACTAATCACATAACTCCAATGTTGGCGAATTCAGTAGAGTGATACGATGGTTATACACCTGCGCACTGGTTCCGGAAGCCATGGGCGCCAGTTGCATTCGACCCAGTTTTGGCTTATTTTTTCTGGGTGCTTTTGCACCACTTTTCTTTCCCAAATCGCTTGGGAAAGAAGAAAATAGAGAGTATTTTTCTGAGTTAGGGACTTCCACTGTAGTGCAAGCCTGTTGTATACAATTGCGGTAGGTATAATAAGAAAGGAAATTTACTATAAAATTTAAATTTTCATAAGTTCTATGAATTGCCTTTCAAGATGCCCTAATACTTTTCTGGATATCATTGTTAAATTTTAGTGCTCAATAAAGTGAACAAAGCCAAAAATCCAGAGTGTATGTTATGCTAATATTTCAGGCATGGTATGACATATCAGCTTTGGATCAACACCAAATAAGTCGAATTTTGTTGAGGTTTCAAAATATGGACCATTGAGGTCACTCCTGAGTCTTGGAGTGCATTTTTCAAAAATTCTGAAAATCACATTTGGAGATGCCCAATACTTTTCTGAAGTGCATTTTTGAATTTCAGTACTCTGTGAAGTGGGCAAGAATTTTTAAAAAGATGAGCTGTGCTCATATTTCAGGCATAGTATGACATATCAATTTATTTCATATTACTATAGATAGTTTCTGACACATGTACTTCTGGAGGGTGGGGGTGGTATTGCTAAGGTGCTCTTGCATTTCTCTTGTTTTCTTTGGTCTTAGTATAGTTTCTTTATATCTTATAATTTAATAAAAATTCACTATATTTCAGAATATCAAAGAAGATGAGTTATGCACTATTTGCTATGCCAATATAGTCAGTGCCATATTCACTCCATGTGGTCATTTGTCTTGTCGGTAAGTACAGTCTGTTTACAGATCAGTTTAATGAATTTGGAACTGGGCATCTGGACATAGTGTAGAAAGTAAGAATATTATCTGTAGTCTGTATATGTCATTGGCAACACCTAATTGTTTAAAATAATTACTTTTGTTGAATTTCACTTCAGAATATTTTTTCTACCTTTAGCTTCAAAGTAACCTCTTAAAAGAATCTAGATTTTGAGGAAATTCTAGTTTACCTTTGACCTAACACTGCCAGAAGATGACACACAGACATTTTTAGCTCAACTTGACAAAGTCAAGTTGAACTATTGCCATCACTTGGTGTACCTACATACAAATATACACAATTTCGTTTGGCACACCACACAGGTCGCATTTATGATCGGTTCGCTTAGAAACTTGGTATGCTTGTTTGGGTTGACCTCTAGATGGGAGCTATTGATTTTCTTCCATTTCCTTCAAAAAACAATGTTGTTAGTATTTGACCTTTGAACTTGTTTTATTTATGTATCAATATATTCCTTTGGCATGCCCTACATGGCACATTTATGATCAGATCGCTTTGAAACTTGTTATGCTTATTTGTGGTGACCTCCAGATGTGCGCTATCGATTTTCTTCTATTTCCATTAAAAAGTGTTGCCTTTATCAACAACCTTTGAACTTTGAAGATTTGTGCATCAATTTTTGCTTTGGCAAGCCTTGCAGGATGCATTCATGAATGGATTGCTTTGAAACTTGGTATGCCTGTTTGGGGTGACCTCTAGATGGGAGCTATTGATTTTCTTTCATTTCTCTTGAGAACATTGCCATTAGCAATGATGTATAACTTTTCTTTTTTTTTTTTTTTTTTTTTTTTTTTATTCAGACACAGTTGTGAAAAACATGTATATAATACAATTAGACATTGTTAGACATGGGTTTCTACATAAAGTTATACACGTGTGACTTCATACAATCGAGGTTCTGTAGCTAATAAACAATGAGTATGAGTATAACAATGTAGGACTTAAATTTTATCAAGATATTAGATAAAAGAGTGTTGGAGAAGCAGGTTTGAAAGCTCAAGGAGGAATGGTAAAGCACAAACTGCCGCACCTCCCAGAAGTTTAAATCACTTCAGCTCGTCTCACTCGAACTGAAACCGAGCTCAGGCCAAACTGTTAACTATTACAAGATAGTTGACAATCCGGCCCACCTCGCCTTCAGCTCCAATGCCTTTTTAGATGAGTATACACCAATGGACATGAATTCTATATATTTTTATACTGTACCAATGACCCAGACTTAGCTGCTGGTGCTAACTCCACAAAAACCAGGGCCAAACACAAATTTTGCCCCCCAATCCCCAAAATTTGCATCCAAAACAAAAAGAAATCATGTCCTAAAGGACCTCCATAGTACGACTCTACTGCGCATGCGCAGTGACGTAGTCGTCCCGAAATTGGCGCCAAATATCATTCTCTGTTTGGCCCTTCATCAGTCAACATCTCACTGATCTTTGTGCTTGTAAATCTCAGTTTAAAGGATGCCAGACACGTAATTCTTGGAGAAAATGTGATTCTAAGGAGGATAGAAGGAGGAGAGGAAAAAAGAAGTGGCAAAAAATAATCAGGGCTGTACTTAAAATTTTTTGTTAAAATTATGTTAAGTTGCCTATTTTCGAGGCAAATGCCTCTTGTTGTCATTCTTGCTAATTGTTGCACTGCTTATTCAGTGTTTCCTCTCCCCTAACCTTCTAAAGTCCCCCCTTGCAATTCTCCCATGCTTTTGGCATATTTTTGAGAAGTTTCATTTCTAAAAATTCCCTGGGAGAGTTGCTTGGTTACAGAATGTTTTCTGTTATTTTCCCCATAGTTACGTTTTCACCCATGGGTGTATAACGTTTGTGTTCTGCATCTTCCATCTGATGTTCTGCAGATTCTCCCCTGGGAGTCTCTGTTTTGCATCAGATAGAGTGTAATTGAGGACTGATTCCGGGCCAGTTTTTTCAGTGCCTGGAGTCATGTTTTCTTCTGTGTTTACACTGTTTGTTTTCATTGGCAACAGCCTTTTTTGAGGGGGGCTGTTTGCCTTTGAGGTAGTTTATCTCATTATAAGATACATTTATATTATCCGAAAGTGTCTCATTAATTATTTTATATAATTTTAAAATTTTTGACCACACTTTGCCATCGGATCCATCGGGGCTCAACGTTACTTTTCAGCAACTTGGGCTTCTCTGAAAAAATATTTTTTCAAAATTATTTTGTTTTGCAATTGTTTTTTCATTTATTAATGGATCATGTTATTATGTATCTTTGTGTCAGGGGTTTTTGCGAGTAACTAGGACTTATTGTTGTTCTTTCTCAATGAAGGGAACTTGTTCAAATTGTAATAGGAAGAAATCTTCCTCTGACTTTCATGATTATTGCATAAATTGTAGTCAGTGTTCTCGCATTAATCCCTGTCCTGTATGTGAACATTGGGATGAGAAACATTGGAAACGTGTGTCACGATATGTTGTTTCTGGAGAAAGAGCGATGCCGGCTCTTTCTCCACAAGGTCACTCTACTCTCTCAGTTTCTATTTCAGAGGAACCAGAACAGGGTGATGTTTCCATGTTATCTTCTTCAAGTGTGCGTCCGTCGTCACAATTAAATACAGAGCTAGCGGCAAAAGTGCTCATGGAGATTAGACAAATGTCGTCCGCTAGCTCGCCCGGTGTAGCGTCCATTCACCGAATGGTTCGGCAGCCGGGTTCGTCCGATGCGGTCCAAGAGGAAATTTTGGGTGATGCGAGCACTATAAAAATAATAGATGCACACCCAGTGACGGCGGATAGTGAACGAGAACGGAGGAAGCCTTTTAGTCCGGTTCCTAGCTCGTCCAGGTCCAGCCGGGCCGCGAGCGAGAGAGGCCCCTCTCTCGTACAACAACATCTGGGACCAGATGTTGTGGTACAAAATGTGTCTTTAGCGGAGCATACGTCCGTCGCTCGGGACGCTCCGTTGTATAAGCAGTCCGCAGAGACTGTTAAGGCTTCCTCTTCTCGCCGGCGCACACGACCGCACCTTGGCTGCGTGACCTCCGATATCTTGCCAGCTTCGCCGATGAAGGATTATTCGGCGACCAGGTCACACCATCCGGCAGCCAGGGATTCGAGACCGATGGACTCCGGACGTTCGCATAGGAAAAGTATGCGGGAGCCATCTGATGCGGAGCTGTCCTCGGCAAAGCAGCGAAAGACCGCTCCTCCGCAGGTCTCGACGTCGGACATTCTAGTGCAGATAGCACAGCTTATCGCAGCATCCCAGCAGCCGACAGAGACGGTGTCGGATCGAGAATTATCCGACGGCGCTGGGTCGGTACGCTCCGCCGAAGCATCGGGGGCGGACGACCGGGAACATCGGGAGGTCCGACCGGATGGTGAAAGGGATACGGATGAATTGGAGCTATCCCTTTCGGAACAACACAAAGCTGCCGTAGACTTCATCCGGCACTTTCTTCCTCAAGTTGTTCCGTCGGGCCAGACTGCTGCGCTTCCGGACAGGAGAATTATAGCGTCATTGGACTCTGATTTTTTCGAGCGGTTCAGGGACATCGCTCCCGAGTTTCCGTCGCAGTCCAATAATGTTGCAAGAACATTTGAATTATTGAACGACGCTATTTTTAAACTTGCTTCCAGGACAGGGAAAGCAGGCTTCTTGTCCGCAAATACTCTCAACCTGCCTTTCATTAATGCAAGGAATAAATTCGACACGGCAGGTCAGGGTATACCGAGAGTTCCTCTGCGTATGGACGACGAGGCGGAAGACTTAGAGCTATCATTACCGTCGTCAGCTTCTATTCCAACCGCAGTGTTGGAAACAGCTATTGCGTCTAACAGAGCCAATTTAGATGCCTTATCTTACGCAGACCACCTTACGAAGGCGTTATCACTGCGTCTTCAAGGGGAAGAGTTTCAGGATATACAATCCTCCTTAAGACTTCTTTCAAGGGCAGTAGCTTATTCCACGTGTAACTCCGCCCTTTCAGTGGCAAATCTGGAGTTGGTTAGACGTGACGCAGCCCTGTCTACATCCACACTAGTGGATTCTAAGGTGAAGAACTCTCTTAGAGTCGCTTCGGTCTCAGGAGATCTTCTCTTTGACGGCAAGCTTTCCGCTATTTATGATAATATTAAAAAGAAAGCTAGTGATTCTCTGTTGTTTAGATCCGCTCCTAAAAGGTCGGATTCAGCAGACACGAATAAGGCGGGCACTTCTGGGTCTTATCCGCCCAAGAGAGGTTCCTATAGAGGTTCCGGTGCGTCCTCTAGCTCTTATTCGAGAGACCGTCAGGATAGCGACTCTCGTTCGGGACGTCCTTCAGGCCGGGACAATCGGTCGGACGCCCCGAGGTCGACGAGGCGAGGTGCGGGTCGTGGAAGACGTGGTTTCTCCTACCGCAGGCCTCGCAGATCCAGGAGGTGATGGCTCAAACCTCTATCGCGTTCCGGTTGGCGGAAGGTTGTCGAGTTTTTCTCAAGAGTGGGCGTCGATTACGGACGATCCGTGGGTGAGAGGAGTGACTTCGGAAGGTCTAAAGATATCCTTCAAACGAAAGCCTCCATTAACTCAAAGTCCAAAGTGGACTCATCTTCCGTCAAACCCTCAGAAAAGAGACGCTCTGCTATCAGAGGTGCAGTCTCTTTTAATGAAGAACGCGGTAGAGGTCGTAGAAAACCAGGAATCGCTGGGATTCTACAGCCATCTGTTTCTGGTTCCGAAACCAGACGGCTCGTTCCGTCCAGTCATAGATTTGAGCTGGATAAACAAGCTGATCATCGCTCCGAAGTTTTATATGGAGACGATTCGATCGGTCAGAGCGAGTATTCGGGTGAACGATTATGCAACGAGCATAGATCTCAAAGATGCGTACTTTCACGTCATGGTACATCCGACATTCCGAAAGTATCTACGCTTCGCAGTCCTAGGAGTGGTGTATCAGTTCCGGGCCATGTGCTTCGGATTGAATCTAGCACCCTGGGCTTTCACTCGGGTAATGAACTCGGTAATGATCTACTTCCGAGCTCATTCGTCTGCGGTAACGTCGGCCTACCTGGACGACATTCTTCAGAGGTACGGCAACGAGTTAACGCTTCAGAACGATGTTCAGAATCTTCTTCTATTGCTCCGACGTCTCGGTTTCATAGTAAACGAGGAGAAGTCGGATCTGGTGCCGTCCAAGTCATTCACTCATCTGGGAATGAGCTTCGAGACGCACAACAATCTCGTTCGTCTGCCGTTAACCAGAGCGAAATTAGTCAGTTGTTACGCTCGCTATTGTCTAAATACAGACAAAGTCACAGCGAGAGAATTTATGAGACTGATAGGTCTGTGCGGAGCCGCTGCGGATCTCATTCCGATGGGACGGCTATGCACACGGCCTCTTCAAATTTTCTTGACTCAGAATTGGAGTGTGAAAATTCATTCGCTCGATGTAGACGTTCTCTTGTCAGATCAAGTGAAACAAGAGATTCAGACTTGGGCAAACATTCAGTGGTTAACTCAAGGAGTTCCGCTGCAGTTGCCGGATCCGAGTTTTACCATTATGACGGATGCCAGTCAAACAGGTTGGGGTGCATCATTAATCCCAACGGATTCGAGATGCCAGGGTCTTTGGGATCCGCAATTCCTGTGCAAGCACATAAACATCAAGGAAATGATGTCAATTTGGCTTGCGTTACGTCACTGGATGGACATTATTCACGATGCTCATGTCCAAATCCTATCCGACAATACGACAGTAGTGGCGTATATACGGAATCAGGGAGGCACTCATTCAGTTCCGTTGTTCAATCTAACGGAAAGAATCCTTCTGTTTGCGTTGGAACATCACGTTCTTCTTTCGGTCCGTCACATACCGGGTCGTCTGAATGTGCTAGCAGACTCCCTTTCTCGAAAGGGTCGCTTGTTGCCGTCGGAGTGGACTCTCAACAAACAAGTATTCAATCAGATTTGCTACCAATGGGAACGGCCAATGATAGACTTATTTGCGACACATCTCAACAATCAGTTGCAGACGTATGTGTCCCCGTGTCCGGATCCAAGAGCATTTGCTGTAGACGCTCTATCGATCCCTTGGGACGGAATGATAGGATATGCGTATCCTCCAGCGCCGTTAATTCAACAAGTATTGCTAAAGATAAAACAATCTCAATGCAAGATTCTGTTGGTAGCATCTCTGTCGCCACAGAGACCGTGGATAAATCTACTCAGGTGTCTGTTGTGGGACCTACCGCGGAAGCTCCCTCCACGAGAGGATCTTCTTTGGCAGGGGAAATCGCGCCAACTGCATCACAACCCGCAAGGTCTCAACCTTCACGTTTTTCCGTTGTGCGGTCCTTCTTGCATGGCAAGCACTTTACAGGACGAGCAGTGGACGCGATTTCTAACTGTAGGAGGACCTCCTCTTCGCTAAACTATGCGGCTAAGTGGAAGGTTTTCCGTCGTTGGTGTAGGGATCATTCTGTTGATATATTTGATCCCTCTATACCAGACATTGCTAACTTTCTAGTATACTTGTTTGACGAAATCAAACTGCAACCGGTTACTATAAAGGGTTATAGATCTATGTTATCTGATACCTATGCACATCATGATAGTTTACAAATTGGATCTAATGTCTCTTTATCGAAATTGGTTAGAAACTTTTCGATAAATAGACCCAGAACTCTTAGATTAATTCCTAAGTGGAATTTAGCTTGGGTTCTCCTTAAATTGAAGGAAAAGCCATTTGAACCTCTTGGGACAGTAGATTTCAAATTCTTATCTTATAAGACAGCTTTTCTCTTAGCTTTCTCTTCTGCCAGAAGAGTCAGTGAGCTTCATGCACTATCGGTGGATGATTCTCATTATCGTAGTGTTGGGAACACTATCACCTTCACTACTAACGTCGGTTTTTTAGCTAAGAATCAGGCTCCTAATAAATATCCGGAACCTATTGTTATTAAGGCTCTTCCGTCTTCAGACGGGCGTAGGCCTTTACTCTGTCCTGTTAGAGCACTACGTATCTATAAACAGAGATCTCAGTTCATCAGAAAGGGACGGAAACGTTTCTTTCTGTCTTTGATGCCTAATAGAAAGGACATTTCAGTCCATTCTATTGCTAGATGGATTCAGTTAACTATCCGTACTGCGTATGAAGATTTATCTTCTTCTCAGCAGTCTGTGCTTAAGATTTCTGCTCATGAAGTAAGAGCTCTTTCTACTTCCTGGGCTTATGCTAATAGTGTTGCTATTACAGATTTAATGAAGGCTGCTTATTGGTCTCAGCCATCCACATTTACTAATTTTTATCTCAGAAATATTGAGTCCATTTCTGGAGGCCTGCATTGTTTAGGTCCGTTATCTGTTGCTCAGAATGTCGTCCACTAAACAGTTGCAACTATAGTTATGCAGGCTTTCTGTTCCGGCAGTGACTCCGTCCGGCTGCCCTCTTCGCTCTGGGCTATTTGACCCAGGGCAAGGGGAAGGGGGGGGGGGGGGCGGGTGTTCCCTTAGGTCACCTGCTTTATAGTGAAAAGCAAGGGAATGCCTCCTCCAAGACAGTATTTCTGAGTCGCTTCCGGGATGGTTTTAAAGTGTAATATTAATGTTTAATTTCATTCATGTCTTATTTTTAAAGTGTAGCTCGGTGTGAAGCATTTGTATATGTCAAGTGTCAAACGGGCTTTAATATACAATACTCGGACACTTTTAAATGATTATAAAGAGTCTCAATTCTCTGGACTACTTTATTTATTGGCTTGTTTTAAAAATAATTAGTATAAAGGTTATACTGGATGTTAATAGAGAACATGAATGTTATTGTGCTCAATTATTAAGGGTAGTGTATCTTTCTAATTTAAATATTAAATAAGAAAGATACATGTAAAGCCTAATACTCCTTTTCTCCTTAAGGGGTTACCTCTTTATTTTATAATTGAGCTTATTGGATTTTCCTCTATGTCCTAGGCCCTCCAGCCTGTTTACTATTCAGCTAAGTCTGGGTCATTGGTACAGTATAAAAATGTTAAAAAATTTATAGTAATTTATATATTTTTTATACTTACCAATGACCCAGACGGGGATGGCCCTCCCTGAGTTGGGAACTCTTGCCTCCCCGCTGAGTACATAGCGCTGACCAGGCACTGCCAGTAAGAATGATATTTGGCGCCAATTTCGGGACGACTACGTCACTGCGCATGCGCAGTAGAGTCGTACTATGGAGGTCCTTTAGGACATGATTTCTTTTTGTTTTGGATGCAAATTTTGGGGATTGGGGGGCAAAATTTGTGTTTGGCCCTGGTTTTTGTGGAGTTAGCACCAGCAGCTAAGTCTGGGTCATTGGTAAGTATAAAAAATATATAAATTACTATAAATTTTTTAACTTTTTTACACTTTCAGATGTTTAACTAGCACGTTTTGTATGTTCACAATTTCATTTGCCACACTGCATAGGTCTCATTTATCAATGGATCGATTTGAAACTTGGTATGCATGTTTGAGGTGGCCTGTAGATAGGAGCTATCAATTATCTTTCATTTCCATTGAAAAATGTTGCTGTCACCTTGACCTATGAACTTTGTGGATTTGTGCATCAATATTTTCCTTTGACACGCCATGCAGGGTGCATTCATGAATGGATAGCTTTGAAACTAAGTATGCTTGTTTGGGCTGAAATCTGGATGGGAGCCTTTATTCACTTTGAAAGTGGGTATGCTTGTTCGTGGTGACCTCTAGATGGGAGCTATCAACTTTCTTCCATTTTCATAAAAAAGTTGCATTAACAACAACCTTCTAACTTAGTGCATTTGTACATAAGGATTTCCTTTTGCACGCCCTACAAGGTACATTAATGAATGAATTGCTTTAAAACTTGGTATGTTTTTGGGGTTGACCTCGAAATGGGAGCTACTTTCATTCTGGTCGAAAAAGTTGCTGTTAGCAACAACCTTCAACTTTGCCCTTTTGTACATCAACAATTTCCTTTGGCATGCTGCACAGGTCACATTTATGATCTGATTGGTTTGAAACTTGGTGTGCTAATTTGGTGCAATCATTAGATGCCAGTTATTGATTTTCTTTAATTTCTGCCGAGAAACGTTGCTGTTAGCAATTATCTTTGAACTTTGCCATTTTTTGCATCAGCATTTTTCTTCGGCACACTCTGTAGGGTACATTTATAAATGGATTGGTTTCAAACTTGATATGCTTGTTTTGGATGACTTCTAGATGAGTGCTATAGCTTGTTTTCCATTTCGATCAAAAAATGTTGTCGTTCGCAATGACCAACCATTTTGTCTGTCGGCAATTTCCTTTGGAACACCGCACAGTTCACGTTTATGATTTCAATTACTTTGAAACATGGTGTGCTTGTTTGGAGCAACCTCCAAATGGGAGCTTTTGATTTTCTTCCATTTCTCTCAAAAAACATTGTCATACAGCAATGGCCTTTGAACTCAATTGCATTTGCACATCAGAATTTTCTTTTGGCAAGCCCTGCAGGGTGAATTTATGAATGGCTCAGTTCGAAACTTGGTATACATGTTTGGAGTAACTTCTAGATGTGAGGTTGCGATTTTCTTCCATTTCCATCAAAAAACCTAGCCGCAGCAATGATGTTTAAAATTAGTGCATTTGTGCATCAACTTATTCCTTTGGCATGCCCTACAGGGCTAATTTGTGAATGGATTGGTATGCATGTTTGGAGTAACTTCTAGATGTGAACTATCAATTTTCTTCCATTTCCATCAAAAAAACCTAGCGGTAGCAATGATGTTTAAAATTAGTGCATTTGTGCATCAACATATTCCTTTGGCATGCACTACAGGGCTCATTTGTGAATGGATTGCTTTGAAACTTGATTCAAGTTCATCAGAAAAATGTTGCCATAGCAACAACCTTTGAACTTGTTGCATTTGTACATCAAAATATTCCTTTGGCAAGCTTTTGGGGCTCATTTATGAATATGCTCTAGATGGGAGCTGTTTATTTTTCCATCAAAAAACATTGTCGGTCGCACCAATCTTTGAACTTGGTGCATTTGTGCAGCAACTTATCCCTTTTGCACTCCCTACAGTGCATATTTATGAATTTCCATAAAAAAAACATAAAACATTGCCGCTACCAGTGACCTTAAAACTTGGTGCATATGTCCATTAACATTTTCCTTCGGCACACCTCAAAGGAAGCATTCATTATCAGGTTTTCAGGATGACCCAGATAGGAGCTATTGATTTTCCTTTCATTTCCATCAAAAACTGTTGTGGTTTGCAGTGCCCTTTGAATTTAGTGCATTTGTGCATCCACATTCTTCGGCCAATAGGGTGCATTTATCATAGGAACGTTTTAGAACTTGGTGTGCTCATTAGGCGAGACCTCTAAATAAGAGCTATCGATTAGCATTCATTTCTGTGAAAAAAGTTGCCATTTACAATGGCTTTTAAACTTACTGCAATTGTGTATCAACATTCTTCCTTTAGCCAGTCCTACAGTTTACATTTAAAATGCATGGTTTGCATTAATGTTATGCACACACAATGTGGTTATGTTCAGGTTTCACCAAATAACTTTGGAGCCAATGATCTTCAATTTTGCCATTTCACTTATAACTTACCAAGTTCAAGTTTGTCGAGTTGATCTACAGTGTCATTGACACTTTCATTTGAAAAATTGAAACTTTTTTCATTTTTACCTCCCAAATCTACCTGTATCCCCCAATATAAGAATGAGCTTGAGCTCATTTCAGTTAGGGTCTGTGTGGAAGTAAAAATTGAAAAATAATCAAGTTTGAAATAGAGCTAATAGAATCTCAAGTTTGAGGTTGACTCAGATCAGGCAAAGGATTTAGAATGAACTGAATCAAATCAAATCTACAAATTGTAGATATTGCACCATCTTAACTATATAAAATTAATATCAATCTTCACTCAACAGCAACTCATCTGTTGAATCAAGTCCAGTTAAAAAAGTGGAATTTTTTTTAGAATCAAAGTAGCTCAGAAATGGAACTGCCTTGAACTCTTCTATCATCAGGTATCCTGGAGACTTGATGGTAGAAAAAACTTCAAGTGAAGACACTTTGTCTGCTTTTGAGAACATATCTACAATTTGAAATTTTTTGAAGCAACGTCACATGAATCAAATTGAATCAGATAACCAGGACAATTTCAAATCAAATCAAATTTCACAGCTTTGCAAGGCCCTAATTTGTATGATGATTTTTATAAATAAAACTGGCAAGATATGGCCGTTACATTAGGTAAAGGGTTAATTGAATAGCAAAACTGTACCTATTTCTGCCCACTTGAACATTTTGCCTAATTCTTCACTTTTCACAAGTAACTGCTTCTTTGCATGGTTTTGTCCATCTTGTTAAAACACAGCATCTTATCTGTTAAAAAAAGTTGAAAGGCTACCACTCACTGGATGCTATTTGACCATTACCAGTAATGGGATAAAGTAAAAATGTATTCTTTTTTCTTCTTGGAGCTTGGAAAGTGTGATGACTTTAATTTGAGCCTTTTTATTTTTTTATTAAGGTTTAACAACACTTTTGACAGCCAGGGGCACCTCGTGTTTACAATTTTATGGGTGGAGAATACCCAGAGAGAACCACTGAACAGCAGCGAGCAATTGTCAGACTCCCTTATGCACTAACTGTGCACAAGTAGGGTTAGCTTTGGTTGAAAACAAGTGCACCGTCAACATGCAGTATGCCCTAGAACAGAGTCACCATGCTCCTTGTGAGCAATCAGAATTAAATGGTTTGCCCAAGGACATAATTCAGTTACCCCTGGTAGGGATCGAACCATGGAGCATTTGGTTTCGAACTGTGGATTTTTCAGTTTTAAGTTCAGTGCCATAACCACTGAGCCATTATACTCGCTCGTTTGAGCCTTAAGGTCATACAAAGACAAGTAATAAAACTGAGTTTAATGTTCAAAGTGAAACATAATTTGGGTACTTTGATTTTCTGCATCAAAATTATTAAATAAAAAATAGTTGGAATTGTCTCATTTTATTCTCAACACTCTAATGTTGAAAAACTAATGATTTGAGAAGCAAAAACTTCCCAAAATGCAGCATGGATTTAACTAACCATATCGTGTTTAATAGAGTTCAGTGAGTCTGTCAAACAAGATATAATTGGAACTTTTTCTGTCCTACAAGTTCAAAATAGTGAACAAAGACACCAAAACAACAATTTACCAGTTACAAGTGTTCAAAACATTGGTTATAAAATTAGTAATACACAAATGAGATATAGATGTACAGTGTTTAAAATGAAATGAAATACTTTTGACAACCAAAGTTAGAAATTTCATGTCTTTTTCAGGACCTGCATTAGTCACCAGTTGATGAGTAAAAAGGAGTGTTTCTTCTGTAAAGCTACTATCACAGCTGTCCATGACATGAAAGGAAAAGCAATCATGCAGCAAAGTAAATGAGAGAAGCAAATTTCATAGTTTATTCCAGGTGTGCCAGATTAATCATCATGCAGAAGATGATGTTCATTACAGACAACAAAAATTCACGCTGATGCACTGTAGATAATGAGAGATCCAGATCTTCCATTTTACTTCATTAAAATTTGAAGAAAAGTTCCCACTATGTATTCATACAGCCCAGCAGTTTTGGAGTATCTGATCGATCTCCTTACAGCTGATATGCTAGAAATACTCATTGGTAACAAACAGAAGAGTGTTACAAGTTCCGCCATTTTGAGGAAGGGCATTTATTCCTATGGATTAAAATGCTCAATAAAAACTGTTTTCTTGATAGTATTTGATTTTGCAATGCTTTGCAATCAAGTCTGGAAATAAGCAATTTGTTATTTGCAAATGGAGGTCCCCAGAAGGAGAATTTGCTGATGCCATCCCATACAGGGGGTGAGAATCCCCTAATCTATCTGGGTTCCTCTTTCTGTTTAGGCCTGATAACTTGCTTTAGGTTGAGGTTCACTGAGGGTAAATGTAGTGATGCTACCCTGCTGTGCATCTGTAGATGACAGTCTGCTCATTTCCTGGCTTGTTTGAAATCATTAATTGTTTTTTATAGAACATAGTTTGATCTCTGTGAAGAACAGATATGTGTATGGCGTACAATACAAATTGAATATTTTTATACTGTACCAATGACCCAGACATAGCTGGTGCTAACTCTTAAAATATAGGGCCAAACACAAATTTTGCCCCCCAATCCCCAAAATTTGCATCTAAAACCAAAGAAAACATGTCCTGAATTGCCCTCCACACTTCACCTCTACTGCGCATGCGCAGTGTCAAGGACGTTCCGAAATTGGCGCCATTAATCATTCTTAGTTTGGCCCTTCATCAGTTAACATCTGACTGATCTTTGTGCTTGTAAATCTCAGTTTAAATGATGCCAGACACATAAATATTAGAGAAATGGTGATTCTAAGGAGGATATAGAAGGAGGGGAGGAAAAATGTGTGACAGAAAATTATCAGGGCTGTAACTTAAAATTTTTTAATGAAATTATGTCAAGTTACCTATTTTCGAGGCAACAGCCATTTTGTTGTCATTCTTGTTATCAAGTTACACTGTTTGTTCAGTGTTTTCCTCTCTCCCTTTCCTTTAAGTCCCCTCTTGCTATTCTCCCATGCTTTTGGCATATTTTCTGTAATTTTATTACTAAAATTTCTTGGGAGTTTTAGCTGAATAACAGAATGAATTCTGTTCTTTTCCCCATGTTTACGTCTTCATCTACGGGTGGTTAGGCGTAGTGTTCTGCATCTACCATCTGATGTTCTACAGTTTCTTCCCTGGAAGTCTCTGTTTTGCATCAGATAGTGTATTATTGGTAACTGATTTCGGGCCAGGGTGCCTGGAGTCTTATTCTAGTGTTTTTACACTTATTGTTTACATTTACAACAGCCCTCTGTGTGAGGGGGGATTTCTTGAAAATAATATCTTGATGTTAATTTAATCATAACTAGAAACATTATTATTGTTCGTAAGTGTTGCATAAATTGTTTAAAATATTTTTTAAATTTTTGTCCACACTTAGGCTTGGGATCCATTGGGGCTCAACCTTACTTTTCAGAAACTTGGGCTGTTCTGAAAAAATATTTTTTCAAAATTTTTTTGATTTCAATTATTTTTTCTATGTTAATGGATCATATTATTATGTATTTTGATTGTCAGGGGTTGGTGCGAGTACTAGGACTTTGTTTTCTTTTCACATTGAAAGGATTTTGGTCAATTGTAATAAGAGGAAATCTTCCTCTGACTTTTATAATCATTGTATATGTAGTCAGTGTACTCGCACTAACTCCTGTTCTGTATGTGATAATTTCGATGACAACAAGGGAAGCGTGTGTCACGGTATGTTAGTGGGGAATTGGACATTCCGGTCCTTTCCCCGCAGGGTCACTCTACTTTATCAGTTTCTATTTCAGACGATCAAGATTAGGGTGATGTATCCGTGATGTCTTCCAAAAGTGTGCCTCCGTCGTCACAATTAATGAAGAGCTAGCGGAAAAGTGCTCATGTAAATACGCCAATTGCCTAAGAGGACCCTAGTAGGTTCGACGGCCTTTGACGTCCGCTAGCTCGCCCGGTGTAGCATCCATTCATCGAATGGTTCGGCAGCCGGGTTCGTCCGTTGCGGTCTAGAAGGAGTTTTGGGGTGATGCGAGCACTATAAATCAACCAAATGCACACCCAGTGACGGCGGATTAGAGGGAGAACGGAGGAAGCCTTTTAGTCCGGTTCCTAGCTCGTCCAGGTCCATCCGGACGGCGAGCGAGAGAGGCCCCTCTCTCGTACAACAACATCTGGCCCCAGATGTTGTGGTACAAAATGTTTCGCATTCGGAGCATACGTCCGCCGCTCGGGACACTCCGACATATAGTCAGTCCGGAGAGACTGTCAATAAGGCTTCCTCATTCTCATGGTAGCGATATCCAGTCAGCTTCGCCAATCAGAGAATCATCGGCGACCAGGTCACACCATCCGGTAGCCAGGGACACGAGGCCTGCAGACTCCGGACGTTCGCATAAGAAAGTGTGCGGGAGTCAACGTACACGGAGCTTCCGGCGGCAATGCATCGTAAGACCGCTTCTGCACAGGCCTCGGTGACGGACGTGCTATCCCAAATAGCACAGCTTATCGCAGCATCCCAGCACCGACTGAATCTGTCGCATCATGTATTATCCGATGATGCTGGGTCGGGACGCTCCGCGCAAGCAGGTACGGACGTCCGAAAATTTCGGGTTGCCGAAAGGGATTCGGAGGATTTCGAGCTTTCCCTTTCGGAACAACATATGCTGTTGTTTATGTCATCTGACTTTATCTTCTACAGGTTCTTTCGTCGGACCAGAATGCTGCGATGCCGGATAAGAAACTGATAGTGTCGGTGGACTTGGAAATTTTTGGTTCGGTTCAGGGACATCGTCCCTCAGTTCCGACATAGTCCAATAATGTCACACAATCTTTCGAATTATTGAACGACGCTATATATTTTATTATATGCTTGCTATTACCAAGCATTTCTGGTTTCTTGTTCGCAAAGTTACGGAGATGTCTTTCAAAGTGTGCCTCTGTCGTCATAGTTAATGAAGAGCTAGCGGCAATAAGTGCTCATGGAATATGTCTATCACCTAAGAGGTCCCTTGTAGGATCGACGGAGTGACATTCGCTAGCTCACCCGGTGTAGCGTCCATTCATCGAACGGTTCGGCAGCCGGGTTCGTCCGTTGCGGTCTAGGAAGGAGATTTGGGTGATGCGAGCACTATAATAACTTTAGTACTCACCCAGTGACGACGGATTGAGGACAGATCGGAGGAAGCCTGTTAGTCCGGTTCCTGGCTCGTCCAAGTCCGTCCAGGCTGTGAGCGAGAGAGGTCCCTCTCTCGTACAACAACATAGGGGACTGCATGTTGTGGTTCAGATATTTCGCATTCGGAGCATATGTCCGTCGCTCGGGATGCTCCGTTATATTGACAGTCCGAGAGACTGTCGATAATGCTTCCTCATCCTCACAGCAGCGCACACGACCGCACATTGGCTACGTGACCTCGAGTATCCGACCAGTTTCGTCATTCAGTGATTCCACGGCGAACAGGTCACGCCATCCGGTAGCCAAGGGACACGAGGCCTATACACTCTGTTCGCTCGCATAATAGAAGTATGCACGGGGTAACGATCACGGAGCTTCCAGCGGCAATGCATCGTAAGACCGCTTCTCCACAGGCCTCAGTGACGGACCTGCTAGCCAAGTTAGCACAGTTTATCACAGCATCCCAGCAATCCACAGATTCTCGGTCAGATCAGGAATTATCCGACGGCGCTGGGTCGGTGCGCTCCGCTGTTGCATCAGGTTCGGATGACCGAACGCTGTATAGGGTCCGACAGGATGGCGAAAGGGATTCGGACGATTTCGAGCTTTCCCTTGCGGAACAACGGAAGCTGCCATACATTTCTTCCGGCATTATCTTCCAGAGGTTGTTCCTTCGGACTACATTACTGCGATGTTGGATAAGAGACTTATAGCGTCATTGGACACGGAATTTTGGATCGGTTCAGGGACATTGTCCCTGACTTACCGACGCAGTCCAATAATGTCATTAGAACATTTGTGTTATTTATCGACGCTATATATATAAAAGCCTGCTCCCAAGCATGATAGTTTAGTTTCTTGTCCGCAATACTCTATTCTGCCTTTTATCATTCCTAGGAATAATTTATTTTGGCAGAACAGGGCATGCCGAGAGTTCATATGCGTCTAGACGGCGGGGTTAAAGACTGGAGTTTATCTTTTTCGCCGTCTATGTCTTTTCCAACCACTATGTTGGAAACGACAATGATGTCTAATAGACTTAACTTAGATGCTTTATCATACGTAGTCCACCTTACTGAGGCGTTATCATTACGTCTTCAAGAGAAAGAATTCCGGGATATGATCGTCAATGTGATTTCTTTCAAGGGCAGTAGTTTTTCCACGTATAACTCCGCCCTTCAGTGGCAACCTGGAGTTGGTTAGACGTGACGCAGTCCTAGCTACATCCATGCGCGTGGATAGTAAGGTGAAGAACTCTCTCAGAGTCGCTTCGGTCTCGGAGAAGCTTCTCTTCGACGGCAACTTTTCAGCAATCCATGAATTGCACAATATACACGTTCTCTTGTCTATCAAGTGTAGCAAGAGATTCAGACTGGCGCAAACATTCGGTGGTTGACTCAGAGAGTGCCACTGCAGTTGCCGGATCCGAGTTTTATAATTATGACGGTTGCCAGTCAAACGGGTTGGGGTACAATATTGATCCCAACGGATTCGAAGTGCCAGGGTCTTTGGGTTCTGCAGTCTCTAGGCAAGCACTTATCTTCCACGGAATAATGTTATTTAGGCTTGCTTTATGTCATTGGATGAACATTATTCAGAAACGCATGTCCAAATCCTGTCCGATAATACGACAGTGGTTGCGTATCTCCGGAACCAGGGAGGCACTCATTCGATTCCGTTATTCAATTTAACGGAAAGAATCCTTCTGTTTGTTATAGTACACCAAGTTCTGCTTCGGTCCGTCATATTCTGGGTCGTCTGATTGTATTAGCGGACTCCCTTCCACGTATGGGTCGCTTGTTGCTGTCAGAATGGACTCTCAACAAACAAGTATTCAATCAGATTTGCTATCAATGGGAGCGCCCAATGATAATTTTTTACGACACAACTTGCTAATCAATTGCAGACGTATGTGTTTGCATGTCCGGATCTCTGAGCTTATGTTGTTAACGCTCTATTGATCTAATAGGACGGAATGATAGGATATGCGTATCCTCCTGCGCTGTTGTTTCAGCAAGTATTGCTAAGATAAACAACCACAACACATTTCTGTTGGTAGCATCTCTGTCTTCACAGAGACCGTGGGTAAATTTACTCTGATGTCTACTGTGGGACTTAATGCGAAATCTTCCTCCATGAGAGGATCTTTTTTCGCTGGGTAAAATCATGTCATCTTCATCACAACCCGCAAGGTCTCAACCTTCACGTATTCCGTTGTGTGGTCCTTATTGCATTGTAAGCATTGTACTGGACGAGCTTTGGACGCGATTTTTTACTGTAGGAGAACCTCTTCTTCGCTATACTATGCGGCCAAAGTGGAGGCTCTTCCGCCGTTGGTGTAGGGATCACTATGTTGATATTGTTGATCCCTCCATACTAGTCATTGCAACTTTCTAGTATACTTGTTTGACAAGATCTACTGCAGCCTGTTACTATTAAGGTTATAGGTCTATGTTATCTCATACCTATGCACTCTATGATAGTTTACAATTGAGTCTTATGTCTCTTTATCTAAGTCAGTTAGTAACTTTTCGATAAATAGACTTAGAATCATTAGATTAAATTTCTATACGGAATTTAACTTCGGTTCTTTTTTAGCTAAGTAATCATTTGAGCCTCTGGAAACAGTAGTTTTCAAATTCTGACCTTTTAGACAGTAATTCTGTTGGCTTCTCTTTTACTGAAGAGTCAGTGAGCTTCATGCACTATCGGTGGATGATTCTCACTTTCGTAGTTTCGGAATCACTACTTCCTTTACTATTTAGGTTGGATTTTTGGTTAAGAGTCAGGCTCCTAATAAATTTCTGGAACCTATTGTTATTAAGGTCCTTCCGTCTTCGTACGGGCATAGGCCTTTACTCTGTCCGGTTAGAGTTTACGTATTTATAAACAGATATCTGTTTATTACTACGGACGTAAGCTTCTTCTGTCTTTGATGCCTAATAGAAGGACGTTACGCTCCATTCTATTGCTAATGGATTCAATTAACTATCGGTACTGCTTATGGTATATCATTGACTCAGCAGTTGTGCTTGAGATTTCGGCTCATGAAGTAAGAGTTTTTTCTACATCTTGGGCTTACATTAATAGTGTCGCTATTATAGATTTTTGAAGGCTGCTCATTGCGCTCAGCCATCCACATTCATGAATTTTTATCTCAGAAATATCGAGTCCATTTCTGGAGGCCTCTATTGTTAGGTCTATTATCTACTGCTCAGAATGTCATTCACTTAACAGTTGCTACTATAGCTAGGTAGGCTTTCTGTTTCGGCAGTGACTCCGTTCTGCTGCCCTCTTCGCTCTGGGCTATTTGACCCAGGGCAAGAAAAAGGGGGGGGGGGGGGGGGGGAGGGTGTTCCCTTGGGTCACCTGTTTTACTATGAAAACAAGGGGATACCTCCTCCGGAGTTAGTAATTCTGAGCTGTTACTGGGATGGCTTTTTAGTGAGAAGTTTATGTTTTAAAAATTCATTCAGGTCTTAGTTTTTAAAGTATAGCTTTTGAATATAGCACGTGTCATACGGACGTTATTATACATTCCTCAGACACTTTTAAGGAGTATAAAGAGTCTCTATTCTCTAGACTTTCTTTATTTATTGGCTTACTTTAAAAATTATTAGTATAAGGATTATACTAGATATTAATAGAGTACATGGATGTATGATGCTCAATTTTGGAAGGTGTTGTATCTTTCTAATTTATCATAAATAAGAAAGATACAGGTAAAGCCTAATACTTCTTTTTCCCTAGAGGGGATGACTCTATTTTATATAATTGAGCGTATTCCAACTTGCTCTATATCCTAGGCCCTCCAGCCTTTTTACTATTCAGCTATGTCTGGGTCATTGGTACAGTATAAAAATGTTAAAAAATTTATAGTAATTTATATATTTTTTATACTTACCAATGACCCAGACGGGGATGGCCCTCCCAGGAGTTGGGAACTCATACCTCCCCGCTGAGTACATTGCGCTTACCAGGCACTGGTTATAAGAATGATTAATGGCGCCAATTTCGGAACGTCCTTGACACTGCACATGCGCAGTAGAGGTTAAGTAAATAGGGCCATTTCAGGACATGTTTTCTTTGGTTTTAGATGCAAATTTTGGGGACTGGGGGGCAAAATTTGTTTTTGGCCCTATATTTTAAGAGTTAGCACCAGCTATGTCTGGGTCATTGGTAAGTATAAAAAGTATATAAATTACTATAAATTTTTTAACTTTCACAGCATATTTCAGTTATTACTAACAAAAAAGAAATGTTGTCATCGGAAGGCACTCTTCCATAAGTAGTAACAAGGCAATGACATGAGAACAAACTATAATAGCCTGTAAATACACTCTATGCTTGGTAGGAATTATTGATTTCATGCTGGATGCATCTTTCCCTGTTCAAAAAACAGCCATTTTATATACTCAACTGACGATATTACTTTGTAATATGGCCATAGTGACAACATTCATGCATTTGCCTACTACTTTTAATTATATTGATCTAAATAGTGTTGAACTTTGAAGTGAATGTAAAGATGTTATTCAACCAATAACTGTTTGAATGCCCAGACTGATCTGACCAGACCACCATCTTGTAGATTATTCTATAAATTTCTTCCATTAAACCTTTACCTAACATGACAAGTGGATGACTCCTGCAGAATTTCTAAAATAAAAAAACATGCTCCTTTCAATGTTGAGTAATGTTTTGTTTTTATTGGGCTAGATGACACTTTCAACAGCCAGGGTCACCACATGTCAGAATGTGGAGTAATAGGCTATGTTTTTTTTTCATGCAAAAAATAATAAAATTTAGAAGGTAATTTTCCCTTTACCTAACCTGACTCGAGAATGGAACTTGTAAAAGAAATTTCTTGAATAACTAAATTATTTCATTTTTTGACCCAAACACAGCTTATGACACTGGATATGACTGTTGCCTCAGTTAGAAGATTAACCTAGTTTCATCTGTTATCAGTTTTTTTTTACCTTAGAACTGATTTCTTAGCTAGCTTGTAAATTCAGTATGTTCCGACTCTGATTCTAGTTTCAGTTAGAAACCACTGCATAGGCATAACCCTTGTTTTATTTAGTACAGCAGATATTGCATAAAATACTAGGCCCCCAAGGGTTAACTCTGAACTCTGATGTTGATATACTAAACTTTCAAGGTGCAACTTTTTCTCATAATGCAACTGTAAATTTAACCAATTCCTACTTGTTTGAAAGAGATCAATGACATCCATCCCATAAGATTGAATTGGTTAAATTTTCTGCTGCATTACAGGAAAGATTTTCAGCTTGAAATTTTGCTTTTCAGTCACCAGAGTGGATGAGAGTTAATCTATGTTATGTGATACACTGACAGAAAGGGTTCCAATTCTTCTTTCCAGCAGTAAATCACGCAGATGCATTTTATCAATAGCTATATTAATGATGTTGTACCCTTTGTAGTAGAGCTGAAACAATTAACCGGTTAATCAATTATCAACATCTTGATCAATCCAAGAAGTAATTGTTTGACTAACCATTGCTTTTGATTGAACTACTGTATTATATGGGTCCACAAACTTGCTCCAAAACATGCAAACATTGTCACACTGACTCACATCAATTATATGAGACAGTGTAAAGCATGCAAGTTACTTGCTGACATACTTGTTTACTTGCATGATCATCATACAGTATCAGCAGCTGGAAATGGTCATTCTTAACCCTTTACCCATTGTGGGTAGCAGATGATACTTGCAAAATAAATTTATGAATTACTAACAAATTTCAAATTTTGTCTCAAAAACATAGCTTATGACCCCTCATTGGAACAAGCTCAACAAGTTTGTTCCAATGAGGGGTCATAAGCTATGTTTTTGAGACAAAAATTGAAAACAGAATAAATTTGAATGGAGATTTTTGTATATAGGCCTAGTCGGTTTTGTTTGTTATGTTGGGTAAAGGCTTCATGCTGTAACTCATCAACGGTATGGTAGTAATTCAGATATCTATTTGGACAAGTGATTAATCGGTTAACCAAGGATAATCCACATGATTAATCGATCAAGAAAACCCCTTAACCGTTTCAGTTCTACTTTGTAGAATGAAATTTTGCACCAAAACAATCAAGTCTATTAATAATGTGTGACTTCTTTCTTCCAACAGCACTCAAGATGGTAATCCCCAGACCTTTGAAATTATGAATCCTGAAAAAGTAGAAGTAATTTATTGGACATTGCTAACGGCCACCACAAATTACAAACCCTTTTTCTAAGATAGTACAGGATTCTTTTACTTTCTCTGAACTCAAAATACTTTTCAAGATCCTCCTTGTCAATGTTTCCAGACCCTTAGATATGTATAAAAAGAGATGTGCATAGATAATTGTGTTTCTCACCACACCCTAATGATATACATGTAAGTTTGTATGAACAGACCTCAAAGGTAGATGACTTCAAAGAAAATATGGCCCAGCGGAATCAAAATGGGGAGTATACATGGTACGTTACAAGCATCCTAATTTGGATGATGACATTTTCTTTTAATTCAACAACTTTTCTGTGTACATATGGATATCTTTTAAAATATTGCTGCTTAACAATTTAAATATTATTTAGTAACAATTGCAATCAACAGTAAGATAACTGCGACTTAACTCAATTCCCAAAGCCTCCCCACCAACCCAAAGCCTCCCCCTCCCCCCCCCCCCCCCACCACCCAAAAAAAGAAGGAAAAACATTAAAAACTATTGTGTTCAATCTTTGAAAGAAAAAAATATTATGAATACTACAGTAAAATTTCACAGTTAATTGATTTTAAAACATTTCCATGTATATTCTGTATAATGTTTTTGTTGCAAGAATTTGTAAAATCTGCAAGTGACTATGATCGAAAGTCTCGAGGTCCAAATTGTCTAATCTCTAGTCTGAATTCTTCATGGTCCAAATCCTCCAAGGTATATGTTTGAAAGTATTTATTCCCAAATTATCCACTCTTGAGGTCCAAATTATTCCTCAGAATAAATACACATTGGTTGTTTCAGTTGCAAGTAATAAGAGTATTTTTGGCAGCTTTGTAAATGGAACCTGGCAAGTTGCTACACCTCAGATGTATTCTATTGTTGAAGTTGAAAAAAAGTATCGGACATTTCTTCTTCTTTTTATGAATGCAGAGTTTTGTTCTGGTAAACAAAGAGTATTTTAATATTAGTTTTAATGATTTCAACGTGGACCAAAAATTTCTTTGATGCCTTCAAGACTCTAGTCCCATTTTTCCATACTTTTCAAGTTTGACAAATTTCCATACTTTTTCAAGGATTTCAGACATGTACGAGCCCTGAGGATGTAAGAATACCCTTATTGATGTGATGTGATTCTGAAAAAGGATACTGGTGAAAATGTTTCACGTTTTATCTATCCAGAAAAGTCTGAAATAAGAAATGACCAAACAGAAGAATGTTTTTTGTGGAGTGGAGGTGCCCAGCATTAGTATTGACACCCTTTTTTAGCTCAACTTTGACATAGTCAAATTTAAGGTATTGTCACGGCCTGTCATCCATCTCTCTGCCCATCAACAATTCAAGACGGCTTGGTCGAGAGGCCGTATCTATGAACCGATCTTTTCAAAACTTCTTGGCTACTTTTGTTATTACCGTGGGACAAGAACGAGTGTTTCTGGGTGCGGTCCAAAATTCAAGATGGCCACCAGCAGCCATTTTGTACCAAAATTGGTGCAATCAGTTTTTTGTACAGAACTTCTGTATGAAAGTTCTGATGTGAATAAATTTTTGTCTGAATGTTTAGTAACATAGAATACATCACATATAATACTGTTTTTTTCTCATGCAGAAATTATGCAAATTAGATGAACTTTGATTTATTCCATGCTACATGCATTCAGTAAGAACACATGTCAATATGGCTTGGGCTAGAGGCTGTATTTATGAACCGATCTTCACAAAACTTCTTGGGTACCTTTGTTATCATCTTGGGACAAAAACGAGTGTTTTTGGGTGCAGTCCAAAATTCAAGATGGCTGCTAGCAGCCATTTTATACCCAAATTAGGTGCAAATAGTTTTTTGTACAGAACTTCTGTATGAAGGTTCTGATTTGAACAAATTTTTGTATGAATGTTTAGTAACATGGAATACATCACATATAATACTGTTTTTTTTTCTCGTGCATAAATCAGGCATGTGATTGCCTGTTGGCAAAACTCGCTGAAATTTTTGGAGGAAAAATAAAGCGAGCGCCAATAGGCGAGGGGTCTGGGGGCCGCCTAGGCCCCCAGAAGCCAGAGGGTAAAGGATGCATTCTCCTGCAATCTGAGTGATTTCCTGGCATCTAGCACATATTTCAAAAACTGAAAACTATACACTTTTTTACTGATTTTTTTTTTTTCCAGCGACTCAATACAATTATTGCCCCCCCCCCCCCCCCCCCCCCTGCAGTGTTAAATGAATTTGGAAGAATATATTGAAGTTTCCCACCAGTTCTATACAAAATATATTACATCTACATATACGGGGAACCAAAAATAAAACTATAACCCACCTTAAAAATCTTCCTTGATAGATTTGCAGATTCAGTTGAAATTTATACATTGGAAGTCTTTGTTTCAGATGGCACAAAACACTTGTATATACATGTGCCAGCATTATTTTACTTTGTCGATCATTCAATAACTAATAAGAACATGCATACCACTATGTACACAGCTACACCTGCTTTCTATTCCAGTCAAAACAATCTTCAATTTAATAAAATTAATTTAATTAACCCATTTTTATTCAGTGGGTTGTCAGCATACATGTTCTACAATGTCAGATATAATTTATGTCTGACATTGTACATGTACATGCAGTACTTATATGTGTACATGCACTACATGTACAATGTCAGAGAAAATTTAGCTTGGACATTGTACTACATTGACAATTTATCAAAATTATAAAACACAAATTTTTTTCATTATCAAAAATTATTTTGACTGGTGGTATAGGCTTGGACCTTCATACTAATCATATTCAGCAAACTTTCTGTTTTTTAGATGAAGTGGATGGTAATTCATCAGCATTAGCTCGCTTTAGGGCAAGAGTCATTTTTGACTTTTTATAATGAAGTTTTCTTGCTTCTTTGGCAACAATTGCTGAGACAATCTTTGCTTTTTTCTTGGAAATTAACTTTTGCTGCTTAATGTTCAACTTTACCATTTTCTCCTCACGCTCAGTTCTGGACTCCACTAGTTCAGTCCTGTATTTTTTGCTTGAAGCAGTTATTTCTTTATATATACCAGCATGAACGGGGTCATGCAAGATGTCCTCTCTGTGGAAATATTTAACAGAAGTAGTATCCTTTGCCAACAGTTTGTACTTAACAGACTGGATAGACCCATATGTTTCCACAGACGTTCTGGACGACCGTTTGTCCATTATATCTCCCATTAAACTGAATGAGCTTTCAATCTGTGGCCCATGAAATATACTAAGTAGTTCCTTTGCCATTTTACATAAGGAAGGATATAACGAGTTGTTAATCTTTGACCACCAGTCATCAACACGCTGGCCATCTTGCCCATGTGGTATTGTTTTGTCGCTCTGAAATTTATGAATCTCTTCAAAATAAGAATCTTCCTCCTCCTCAGTAAGAATTTCAGTCAAATAAGCAGGCCACCTCTTCATCATTCTAATTACAACACTATGACCTCTGGCTGCTGGGTCCAAAGCTGAAATACTTTGAAGCAGCTTACTGTCTAGTGGCATTGTGTTTTGAAGGTGTTCACAGCAGTGCATGTATGCAGCCCTAACTTTTATCAAGAGTTCATCACAAAGTTTTTTGTCTTTCTTGGGAGCATTTCTAAGAAGCTTTTGTGCTTTGGAGCCGATAAACATATCAACAGCAGGAAGGGCACTTGTTTCAAAATCAATGCCCAAAAGTTTCTTATCTGGGACATCAACAAACTTCTCATTTTTCAGACAACATCCGAAGAAATCTCTCACAAGCTTTACCTCTTCATCATGAAGTTTGTGAATCACTGGCTCCTTAGCTTGAAAGAGCATGACGTATCTTTTCAGCATGGGGAAAACTGAAACATATACAGACATAATAAAACTTGTTCGACGTTTGTCATCAAAGAGACAATCAACAATCCTAAGTTTTCTGGCTTTCCCATCTGATGTTAATTTTTTTTTTCCAAGTTCAACGTGAATCTCGCGTGTACGAGCCCTACACTGCTCATTCAACTCGAGCCTATGGTACACTTCAACAAGTTTAACTTGAAATATTTCCTTCTCTTTTGACTCCAGAAATCCAAAATAAAACACAGTTAGAGGATCTAGTAAACGCAAATTGTCAACAGTTACACCATAAATAGACAGCCACCTATGGGGAATATACTTTTCAGGCATGGTGTACTTGACCTCAAACATAAAACATATCTCCTGGAAAAAATCCCGTAAATCTGGAGACCATTTGAAATCATTATGCAAGTCTTGGCTGAACTTTTCAACAATACCATCAAATGGTTTCGAAAACATTTTGGCAGCATTGTGGATGTGGTGACAAGAATCCCCATCAATGTCTAAAAGATGTGGTGCTTTTGCATCACGTATTCTTTTTTCAACACCACTTTTGCAACCACGCATCACGTTACAGGAGTCCATCAAAATGAACACCAGGTTATTCCAGGGAACATTCCTCTCTTCCAGAACTTTAACAATTTCGTCATAAATTGTCTCACTATTGACTTTGATAACAGACACTGCAGCAAGATGTTGGATGACAACACATTTGTCTTGCTCGCTGTAATAACTCACAAGTACACCCAGAACTTATTGAAAGTTGTTGCTGGTGGCTTCATCGATGTTTAGAGAAAACTTGCAATTTTGCAAGTCTGCAATCACCTCACTGCCCATTGCTGATGCCAATCCATGCCGCATCTTATAAGAACAACTTGTCCTATCCATCGACAAACTTTGCAATGCATTTCGATCTCTTGAAAGCTCTTTGGCAAGATCAATTATTTTTTGGTGCCATTGTGAAAGGTAACGAAGTTTCGGCTAGGAATCCAAGCACCATAGCCTCAGAATTTATGATTCTCTGCTGAAGAGGAACAGCTGGTTTAGGAGTAGGTTCTTTCCTTTCAACATTTTTAAACATGTCAGGCAGTCCGTAAGTGCCTTTGTCCATGGAAGATGTATCTTTCACCAATGTTGAGCCTGGAAAAAAAGAAACGACAAGCTTATTAAACATCATGCAACTCATAACAATGAAATGAAGTTGTATATGTAGAACCACTGTTCTGCTAGGAGGGCACTAGGGGTCCTCCTGGCAAATTTAAATTATCCCCATGGTAGTGTGGCATGCAGTTGAAACTATAAGTCCTGTCATGAATTGTGCACAAATAGCATGGCATTCTTCGCATGTGTCAGCATGTTATGACCATAGTAACTAAGTAAGGCTACCTAATTGTGTGCATACATGCACAAGCAATGTAACAGGAGGACCATTGCCAGAAACATTGCTTGTGCTTGCTATGAAAAACCAGGACAATCTGCCATGGTTCGGATGTCATTCATTATAGCAGTCTTCAGTGATGATACAAATAATTTAATTAATCCCCCACCACCAACATATATAAGTACCTGCATGAGTTTTTAAAAATCTGTTAGATGAAATATAACTACACTTACCAGAAATATGAAAAAGGGAATAAATTATGTAAGTTATAACACCTGATGGGGGATGGTGGGGGGGGGGGGGGGGGGGGGGGGGGGGGGGGGGGGGGGAGGGGGGGGGGGGGGGGGGGGGAAGGGTTATTGGCCGGCTAACATAAAAATTTAGTTACATTGTAACTAAATTTTTATGATGACCGGCCAATCACCCCCCCCCCCCCCCCCACTCCACCCCCATCAGGTGTTATAACTTCAAACAATTGCCCCTCAATCCCCACAATAAGAAGGTGGAACTCGTTCCTCCAAAAATTAATTGGGTACACCACCAATTACCCAGGTACAAGCCTCCACCCCAGGGCCACTGGAGAGATGGGGCATGGGGGTCTGGACACTTGTGCCAGACCCCCCCCCCCCCCCCTCCCCCCCAATAATAAATTGCACTAATCTTGATGGGGCCCTCATGACCCCCCCCCCCCCCCCCCCCCCCCCCCCCCCCCCCCCCCCCGATATCATTCAATTTTCAAGGCAACATCATGGACGTGATGTCAACAATTCGCGAAATTTAAATTAAAGGTGTGTCTTGCCCCCACTTTGGGGTGAACCGCCCCACTTCTTTTGTGGGTGATTGGGGTGGGCACTTATTAAAAAAGAAAATCGTTGGGCCAATTGGCAATGGGCTCGCAATATTGGGGACGTTTTGGCCGTTGTCAACTTGTTGCCAGTGTGTGAAAACGAAGAAAATATAGGTTAACTTACCTGAAAAGTTCAGACAATAATTTGCTTTTCGAATGGAAGTTATCTTCGTGTGCTTCTTGCTTTTAGCATGTGAAAGAATGGAATCGAATCCCTTGCCGCCGTACGAAATTTCTTGCGTACACCACAAACAATACGCTTTTCCCGGAACTTTCAGTTTCCGTATAAAGTTACAAAACGCAACATGATTAAAAGTTTTTTCCAACCATTCCCATTTAAAAACATTTCTCACGTGTTTATCTATCACTTTAACATCATCTATTTGCCTGTCAGCATAATTTCCATTGGGCGACATCTTATAAATCTTATTGTTCAACAACAATTGAAAGTTTCATTCGACTTCACAAACTCAATACAAAGAAATATTCACACGTGCATTTAAACCACATGCGATCCAGTTCAGTTGTTTTGAATAACCTGAATGGTCTTTGAAAAATAAAACTACCAATCAAATGGCGCGTACTAAAAGACACTGCGGGAAGCCCAATAGAGTCAGAAACTCTGAAAATAACACGGAAGCAGAACCACGGAAACGGGCTAAAATGCAGGGTTGATTGCCGGAATCGCGCGAAAATGCAGAAACATGATATTTTTTGCGGAATTCAAAATGCAAATAGCGGAATTCCGCAAATTCGCGGAGAAATCTCATGCCTGATAAATTGTGCAAATTAGATTAACTTTGATTTATTCAGTGCTACTTACATGCAATTAGTACACATATTAATACAACTCGGGCTAGAGGCTGTATTTGTGAACCGATATTTCACAAAACTTCTTGGGTACTTTGTTATCACCTTGGGATGAGAACGTGTGTTTTTGGTGCAGTCCATAATTTCAAGATGGCCATCGGCAGCCAGTTAGTCAAACTTTGATTTATTCAGTGCTACTTATACACAGTAAGTGCACACTTCAATAAGGCTAGAGGCATCTAACCGTCACTGACCTTTACAGTACTTTACATATACATTTGTTACAGGCTACGGTCAGTATTTATGTACAGACCTTTACAATACTTTACATGTGTATTTGTTATCAGGTCGTTACCTAGATGTGTGTCATTGCCGTGTTATTAGCTCACCTGGCCAAAAAGGTCATGTGATCTTTTGCTATCACTTGGTGTCCGTCGTCATCTGGCATCCGTAAACTTTTTACATTTTGATCTTATCAGGAACTGCTGAGCCGGTATGAACCAAACTTGGCAGGAATGGTGTATGGGAGGTCCTCAACAAATGATCCTCATTTTGTTCCTGTCGGATGAAAAACGTGGCCGCCAGAGGCATTCTTTGATTCTGGTTGCTGGATTTTCAAAAATCTTCTCTGAAACTGCTAGGCCAAATGTTTTGATACTTCACAGAAATGATGACTGGGACCCCCTCTATAAAACAGTACTCATTTAATGTTGTTCTGGTTGCAAACATGGCTGCAATTGCAGCTTATAATTACTATAGAAACCCTATGGAAAATCACATATTCATCTTCTCCGGAACTACCGAGCTGATGTGAACCAAAACTTGACAGGAATGGTCTGTGAGAGGATGGAAATATGTGGATACCAGAGGCTAATGCTAATGCTTAACCCAATGCCTCACCTGTCTGCATGGAGATCGGTGCTGTCAGCAAAATACTTGTTTTTAGCTCAACTTCACAAAGTCAAGATAAGTTATTGCCATCACGCGTGCAGAAGACTGTTAGTCTGTTCACATTTTCCTTTAGCACAGCACAGGCTACACCCCCGTAGTTCTTATCCGTTTGTCACAGAATTTTATATGCAGGTTTGGGGTCATGTCTAGATAAGAACGTCCCCTTTTGGTCACGATCGATCGAGCCCAAAACCTAAAAAACTTTAGCACAGTCTACAGGTTGTATTTATGAAGGGATTTCATTGTAACTTGGTAGGATGCCTCTGTATAATATCTAGATGAGAATATCCCCTTTTGGTCATAATCGGTCAACCGGGACAGGTGCGCAAACCGGAAACCCCAAAACTTTTAGCACAGTCTGCAGGTCACATTTAATATGGAGGGATTTCATTGTAACTTGGTAGGATGACTCTGTATGATGTCTAGATGAGAACTTCCCCATTTGGTCACGATCTGTCAGCCGTGGCGACTGCCGATGCCCAAAACCTAAAAACCTTTAGCACAGTCTACAGGTCATATTTACAGAGGACTTTCATTGTAACTTGGTAGGTTGACTCCACATAATGTCTAGATGAGAACGTCCCCTTTTGGTCGCGCTTTGGTCAGCTGTGACGGCTACAGGGGCCCGAAGCCTGAAAACCTTTAGCACAGTCTATAGGTCATATTTATGAAGGGATTTCATTGTAACTTGGTAGGCTGACTCCAGATAATGTCTAAATGAGAACATCCCCTTATGGTCACGATTATTCAGCTGTGACAGCTGCCCAAGCCCAAAACCTTTAGCATAGTCTACAGGTTATATTTATGGAGTGATCTCATTGTAACTTGGTAGGTTGATTTCATATGTCTAGATGAGGACGTCCCCTTTTGGTCGCGATTGGTCAGCTGTGATGGCTACAGGGGCCCGAAGCCCAAAACCTTTAGCACAGTCTACACAGATCATATTTAGGAAGGGATTTCATTGTAACTTGGAAGGATGACTCCAGGTAATGCCTAGATGAGAACGTCCCCTTTTGTTCACGATTATTCAACCATAATGGCTACCCGAGCCCAAAACCCGAAAAGCTTTAGCGCAGACTACAGGTCATATTTTTGAAGGGATTTCATTGTAACCTGGTAGGATGACTCAGTATAATGTCTAAATGAGGACATCCCCTTTTTGTTGTGATTGGTGAACCGTGAAGGCTACACAGGCCCGAAGCCCAAAAACCTTTAGCACAGTCTACAGGCCGTATTTATGAAGGGATTTCATTGTAACTTGATAGGACGACTCTTTTTGGAATAATTTCACTGAAAATTGGTAATTTTTGTTGATATACATTAACTGTGAGGGCCACATACATTAACTGTGAATTCTCAATTCTTCAGTACAGTCTATACCTCATATTATTTTTATTGAAAACATAGCATACAGGGAACAGAAATTAACATATTCCCAATTATCACATTTCTTGTCTTATTTCAAGGTCCTTTCATAAGCATTGAACATTATCCTTTTCATCTAACATAACGCATAGACAAGTTAAGCTACAGTGTCATTGAGAATCTGGTGAGGGTTGGTTCCAGTTTTCTCCACTGAGAGCTGGGAAAAACCACAAAACTATTGTGTATACATGTAAACAAGTTTGCAGCTGTAATTATGTTAATATTGCTCTCAAATTACTTATCAGAAATACTGATTGATGACACGTGTTTGGAAAACATGGAAGTTTTTTTTGTTTATTTTGCATACCATCATGTAGAGCTGACCAGTCAATTATGATATCATTTAAGATATGATATGTTATTTGAATAAAATGCCGTGTTTCCTGTAAGCCTTACCTATCCAAAGCTATTTGAAAGAGAGTACTGTCTGAAAAAAATTGTAATTTTCAAAATATTTAACCTTCTTTACTGATTTTTGGCTCACCAACGTTAGTTGTGTGAGCCTATGGCATAGCCCTCCTGTCGGCGTCGACGTCCGCTCTCAAATATTTTGAACTTTTGTGTACAGGTTTTGATTTTTTGGCTTTTCAAATTTTTTTTTAGTTTCAGCATATTGCTATAGTGGTTCATATAACATTTAACTCTTTTCCAGGGTATTTTGTCATAATTTTAACCCTTTGAATCAAATTTTAGACTTATTTTGATGTTTGCGTGCAGGTTTTGATGTTTTTTTTTCCTTTCTTCCAAGTGGAGATTTACCTTGCAGCATATGTCCATGCTTTCTATTGTATGTATACATGCATCTTAGGGCTATGTTTGTATTATTTAACCCTTTTCCTGCTGAATTACTTCTATTTTGGACTTTTATGTACAGCTTTTGGACTTAGGCTTACAGCTTCTTACTTTTATGTACAGGTTGTGATAAAAAAAAAAACAATTTCAAGTGATGTTGACCTCACTGCATATTGCAGTGGTGGTTATTATAACATTGATATCATTCCAGTGCATTTTTAAAAATTTTTTAACCCCTTGAATAGATTTTTAGACTTATTTTGACGTTTGCGTGCAGGTTTTCATGGGTTTTTTTTTTTTCCTTTCTTCCAAGTGTAGAGTTTCTGCATATTGCTATGGTGGTTCACTATAACATTTAACTCTTTTCCAGGGTATTTTGTCTTAATTTTAACCCTTTGAATCAAATTTTAGACTTATTTTGATGTTTGCGTGCAGGTTTTGATGTTTTTTTTTCCTTTCTTCCAAGTGGAGATTTACCTTGCAGCATATGTCCATGCTTTCTATTGTATGTAAACACGCATCTTAGGGCTATGTTTGTATTATTTAACCCTTTTCTTGCTGAATTACTTCAATTTTGGACTTTTATGTACAGCTTTTGGACTTAGACTTACAGTTTCTTACTTTTATGTACAGGTTGTGATAAAAAAAAACAATTTCAAGTGAGGTTGACCTCACTGCATATTGCAGTGGTGGTTATTATAACATTGATATCTTTCCAGTGCATTTTTAAAAAAATGTTAACCCTTTGAATAGATTTTTAGACTTATTTTGACGTTTGCGTGCAGGTTTTCATGGTTTTTTTTTTTCCTTTCTTCCAAGTGTAGAGTTTCTGCATATTGCTATGGTGGTTCACTATAACATTTAACTCTTTTCCAGGGTATTTTGTCTTAATTTTAACCCTTTGAATCAAATTTTAGACTTATTTTGATGTTTGAGTGCAGGTTTTGATGTTTTTTTTTTCCTTTCTCCCAAGTGGAGATTTACCTTGCAGCATATCTCCATGCTTCTTAGGGGTTATTATTATATTATTTAACCCTTTAGCTGCTTATTTTCTTTAATTTTGGACTTTTGTGTGCAGGTTTTTAACTTTTTCTTTTACTCCAGCCCACCCCTTTACATTGGCCACCTGTTGGTGAGCCACGGGGTACAGATACCCCCTCTAGTTTTTTATTGAAATGGAATTCATAAATGTGTGGATTTTAAAGAAATCTTCTCCTTTGAAACTACAAGTCCAAATGTTTTGAAACTTAACGTGACTGATCACTGGAACACCCTCAACCCATGATCCTCATTTGATCTTGATCGAGTTGCAAATATGGCTACAATTACAGCTTATAGTTGCAACAGAAACCCTATGGGAGATCACATTTTCATCTTCTTCGCTGGAAATACTGAGCCGATGTGAACCAATCTTGTCAGGCATGGTCCTTGAGAGGTTCCCTACAACTGTTACTCATTTTATTCCTGTTGGATGAAAATGTGGCCACCAGAGGCATTCTTTGATTTTGATTGGTCTATTTTGAAAACTCTTCTCCTCTGAAACTACAAGGTCAAATGTTTTGAAACTTCACATTATTGAGGACTGGGACACCTTCTACCAATGATCCTCATGTAATGTTGATGTAGTGTTGCAAACATGGCCACAGCTGTAGCTCATAGTTACCATGGAAACCCTTTGGGAAGTCACATTTTTAGCCCGACTGTTTACAGTAAGGGCTATAGTAATGACTTTTGTCCGTCCGTCTGTCCATCTGGCTTTTTCTGTTAACATTTAGAGTTTTGGTTAAAGTTTGTGGTTAAAGTTTTTTACTGAAGGGTCAATTGGTTTTTGTTTTTTTCTTTTTAGCTCAACTTTGGCAAAGCCAAATTTGAGCTTATGCCATGGCCAGTCGTCCGTCTGGCCGTCAACAATTCAATACGGCTCGGGCTAGAGGCCGTATTTATGAACCGATCTTTACGAAACTTCTCAGGGACCTTTGTTATGACCGTGGGACGAGAACGAGTGTTTTGGGGTCCGATACGAAATTCAAGTTGGCCGCTGGTGGCCATTTTGTACAGACTTAGGTGAAATCAGATTTTTGCACAGAACTTCCATATGAAAGCGCTGATTTGAATCATTTTTTGTATGAATGTTTAGTACCATGGGATACATCACATATAATACGGGTTTTTTTCTCGTACGTAAATTATGCAAATTAGACTAACTTTGATGTATTTAGTGTTACTTTCAGCACTGTCAGTGCAAATGCCAATACGGCTCAGGCTAGAGGCCGCATTTATAAACCGATCTTTACGAAACTTCTTGGGTACCTTTGGTATCACCGTGGGATGAGACGAGTGTTTTGGGGTGCGGTCCGAAATTCAAGCTGGCCGCTGGCAGCCATTTTGTTCAAAATTAGGGGCAATCAGATTTTTGCGCAGAACTTCCACATGAAAGCTCTGATTTGAATAATTTTTTGTGTGAATGTTTAGTACCATGGGATACATCACATATAATACAGGTTTTTTTCTAGTGCAGAAATTATGCAGATTAGATGAACTTTGAATTTTTCAGTGCTACTTACACACAGTAAGTACACATGTCAATACGGCTCGGGCTAGAGGCTGTATTTATCAACCGATCTTCATGAAACTTCTTGGGTACCTCTGCTATCACCTTGGGACGAGAACGAGTGTTTCTGAGTGCGGTCCGAAATTCAAGATGGCTGCCAGTGGCCATTTTGTACCAAAGTTAGGTCTGGTCAGTTTTTTGTACACAACTTCTATACATCTCAGGCTAAAGGCCGTATTTATGAACCGATCTTTACGAAACTTCTTGGGTACCTTTGTTATCACCGTGGGATGAGAACAGGTGTTTTTGGGTGTGGTCCAAAATTCAACATGGCCACCAGCAGCCATTTTGTACCCAAATTAGTGCAATCAGTCTTTTGTACAGAACTTCTGTATGAAAGTTCTGATTTCAATAAATTTTTGTATGAATGTTTAGTAAAATGGAATACATCACATACAGTACGGGTTTTTTTCTTGTGCAGAAATTATGCAAATTAGATGAATTTTGATTTATTTAGTGCTACTTATACACTGTAAGTGCACTTGTCAATACAGCTCGGGCTAGAGGCTGTATTTATCAACCGATCTTCACAAAACTTCTTGGGTACCTTTGTTATTACCTTGGGACGAGAACGAGTGTTTCTGAGTGCAGTCCAAAATTCAAGATGGCTGCCAGTGGCCATTTTGTACCGAAATTAGGTCCAATCAGTTTTTTGTCACAACTTCTATACAGCTCGTATTTATGAATTGATCTTCACGAAACTTCTTGGGTACCTTTGTTTTCACCTTGGGACAGGAATGAGTGTGTTTTGGGGTGCCTTTGTTATCACTGTGCTATGAGAACAAATATTTTGGGGTTCAGTCAGACCCACTCTGGGACTCAAAGATTTCTTTTCTAGTTTAGCATCTGACTCACCCACCTTTACAATACTTTACCTATACATTTGTTACAGGCTACGGTCAGTATTTATGTACAGGCTGTTACAATACTTTATATGTACCTTTGTTATCAGGTCATTACCTAGATGTTTGTCATTGCTGTGTCACATTCTATACATGTTCATGCCTTGACAAGTTACAGTGTCATTGACACTTTCATTTATTTACTTCTAACCATGGCTTATTACTCCTTATTGGAACAAGCTCATCAAGTTTGTTCCATTAATAGGTCATAAGGTATGTTTTGAAGTAGAGAAATGAAAAAATAAAATTTGAATAGCAAATTTTGTATATCACGAGTGCAGATATGGCAGATTTGTTAGGTAAACTGTTAACAAAAAATGGCTCTGACTATTTTGCGTCTAAGCATTGCCATTGCTGGGACAGTTGGGCTGCATGCGTGACATAACTCTAGTTATATGTAGTTCTGCCATGTGAGCTATTGCAGGCTCTTTTGAGCCTCTAGTTTATTCTTGCCAAAAAGGGTTTTTTTTAATGTTATTGGATGGCTGCATGCAGCAGGGAAGTGAAGAAGGAGCTTGATATCAAATGGAGGAGTTTTTTGCTTGGTAGTAGGTTTGTGAGTGTCCTGGGAGTTGTGAATTTCTATTGTGGATAAGGTTGGGTCTTTGCAGCATCATCTATTAGTGCAGTGAGTTGTTCCTTCTGAATTCACTACCACCCTCCCTGTTCCCAATATGGAGCGAAACCTTGAAAAAGAATCTAATTTTGATGTTGCAATTGATTAACCCATTGAGGCATTTCTCCTGAATTCAGTTCCACTCTACTTGTTCCCATTCTGGAGCAAAATCTTGAAGAAGAATCTTGATTTTGATGCTGCAACTGATTAACTCATTACCTACCATGACAAGGTGACACATGTAGAGACTTTTATTGAATAACTTAACAGTTTCACCACCAAACCTATGACCTCTCATTGGAGGGAGCTCATTCAAATGAAGGGGTCATAAGCTATTTCTGAAATGAAAACAAAAATTTGAAAATTTGAAAATCAATTTTTGTGAATAGCACTAGTAGCATATTACCAATATCTCACGTAAAGGGTTAATGACATTATAACAGATGCTTCAGCATGTAGTAATCATGTTACCTTTATTTTAAACAATCGTGTTACATTGATTTGTAGTCTGTACGCAGCTTACGGTTGTCTATATAGGAAGCCATGAAATGTTGGTTACCATGATCATTGGTGGTTTTTACATTGATATAGATTCTGAACATATATGTCCAGACCCTCACAGTTAATGCCCTGCACACGGATGTCAAAATATCAAAATTTCTACCTTCTTCATGTAGCTCTGTCAAACATGACTGAATTGGTTGAATTCCTAGTTGTATTATGTGGAAAATTTGTTGCTTGAAATTTCAGCATTTTGACATCACGATGTAGTGGGGTAACTCCTTGCATGCTGCTGGTGGACAAGCCTGAATATAAGCAACCTGTCATTTGCAAAATGGGGTCACCAGAGGGGGAATTTGCTGATGCCATCCCATACAGTGGGCTAATTTATTTTTTGCCTTGAAACCTTGATTCAGACTGAGGTCCATAGATGGTGAATTTTGTGATGCTACCCTGCTGTGCAGGGTAGTATCACCAAATTCACCCTTTGGGGGACCTCATTTTGCAGATGACAGTCTGCTTATTTTCAGGCTTGCTGGTGGATATTTCTGTCCAAGACATGAATCATGCCACTGAAGTAAGTAGCAGTTTGGCACATTTAAGCCCATTGCCCTTTGTAAATTGAATTTTGGCATGATTTCTTGAGTTAAATTTCGATGAATTTTTAATCAAATCTAGTCATGGCTGTTGCATAGCAGCCATGACTAGATCTGATGAAAAATATTTTGAAAATACTCAGCGGGTAAAGAGTAAATGGACAATTTGGGCATGGCAGGAATTGTGGAATCTCACGTTCTTCCATTAACCCTTTACCCAAACCAGACAATATCAGAATATGCTATTTTAAAAAATACTTTTTTTCAAATTTTTAAAAAAATTTCAACAAAACCATATGTGAGCCCTCATTGCAAAGAGCACAATGAGCTCATTCCATTGAGGGTCTCATGATATGGTTTTGTTGAAATTTTTTAAGAGTAATTCTTGTTTAACCCCTCAATTTTCAACTTCACTGTTGCGCAAGGATAAAATGCAGTTACCACTGGTTAGGATCGAACCATGTACCTTTCTGTTTGAAGTTCAACACTGCACTCTCGGTCATAGCAGATGTTGAAAAGAAACAATACTATAAACTGGGATGAATAGGAGCACAGGGTGAAAAGACTCAAAAATTGAAAAAGTGTTTTTAAGCTTTCAAAGTGCCTTAAAATATTTTTGCCTGTTTAGTATCAGTGAGTTACATTACTGGGTTAAACGTTTTAGTGTAAAAAACGTTTATAACCCCCCCCCCCCCCCCCCCCCCCCCCCCCCCCCCCCCCCATAAGAGGATAAAGAACTCGGGTTGGGGAAGTTGCACAAATTTGAAAACAAAAGAAACTTTAGCTGCGGAGGCCATGTAGGTATGCTTAGGTATAGAGTTCTCCATATCAGTACACTTTTGCGCATGTGTGGGATATCAACAACATCAGAAACTATATTGTATCACACAATATTTGGGGTGATTTCAGGGATTTGTCACTTGGAAGGGTAAATAGGACAAGTAGCTACAGATGTATAAGCCAAATCCAGAGGTTAAATCATACAAAATCATAAACCTAAAGTAATTGAAGCTCTTGCTGCTATTAAAGAAACCAGACAATAAAAAGGTTGAAGAAGAGTTTACAATACCAAATAGATCAGAAGTGTCTTGAATAGGTATAAAAAAAATGAAGCAGGTAGCTGATGTATACAAGCTGAATTAAGTAATTAGCTTCAAAAGGTTTGTAAATAATACGCAAAACAATGACCGTTCAGGTCCTTCATAACGAGGCCTAAATAGAAACTTACACAGAGATTCTGTTGAATTATTAAAAAATAAAGAGCAGGTGTTAAATAACCAAGATATCCTATCAAAGGAATGTTAGTAACGGTACAATAATAATTTTTTTGCTATCACTGATATGGCTTTCGTAGACAAGCATATTGCAATCATTCTATTTCAGTTTCTTATTGCTGTGCAGTTGTTTTAAAAACCTATTGCAAGTTCCTATTGACCTCATGATAAACTAGAATAGAAACAACAACAGATTAGCTGATGTATACAAGCTGAACTAAGTAATTAGGTTCAAAAGGTTTGTAAATAATACGCAAAGCAATGACCGTTCAGGTCCTTCATAACGAGGCCTAAATAGAAACTTACACAGAGATTCTGTTGAATTATTAAAAAATAAAGAGCAGGTGTTAAATAACCAAGATATCCTATCAAAGGAATGTTAGTAACGGTACAATAATAAATTTTTTGCTATCACTGATATGGCTTTCGTAGACAAGCATATTGCAATCATTCTATTTCAGTTTCTTATTGCTGTGCAGTTGTTTTAAAAACCTATTGCAAGTTCCTATTAACCTCATGATAAACTAGAATAGAAACAACAACAGATTAAAAGTGTCCTTATTAACCCCACAGATGTGGTCAATAGGGACACCTTATATCAGTTATTGATTTTATTTACTACTAAAAATCCATAAATGTTTAGGGAGGGGTGCCATCCCTGGTAGACCCATCATCAATGGCTGCGGAGGCCACGCTGAATGTATCAGCAGTTTCGTTGATGAACATATTAAAGTGTTTGTATCTAAATACCCCAGCTGCTTGAGAGAAACTACTGATTTCCACCACTACCGAACCACTTTATCCTATACACTATGGACGTTAATTCCCTCTATACAGTAGAACCTTGTCCTTAGAGACCACCCCTTTTGCCAAGCAAAAATTGTCTCAAGACAGGTGGTCTCTCATTAGAGGTTTGAGGTTTTCGCTAGTCAGTGAATGACCAACCAGGGAATATTTGTTGCAGAAATGCAGAAGAATTCATTTTTCAAATTTTTTTATTATTGTTTTACTTTCATTCAGTTTTAATACAAGTATAGAGGCATTGTTTGAGAAATTACAGTTAAAAGTACATAAATTGAAAAACTTTTTGAGATTATGATGTGATGGGGCTGGTCCATCCAAAATAGTAATTTCTTACTTTATGCAAACAAAGTGTTCTCTTTCTATGAATATTTTCAAATGAGTTATTTTTAGCTCAACTTGACAAAGTCAAGCTGAGCTATTGCCATCATTTCTCATCCGTTGGTGTACATACGTAGGTACACAATTTCCTTTGGCACACCTCACAGGTCACATTTAATAGCAGATCGCTTTGAAACTTGTTATGCTTGTTTGGGGTGACCTCTAGATGGGAGCTATCGATTTTCTTCTATTTTCATCAAAAAATGTTGCCGCTGGCAACGTTCTTAGAACTTAGTTTAGTCAGATCTCAATATTTCCCTTTGGCACACCCTACAGGGCACATTTATGATCGGATTGATTTGAAACCAGGCATGCTTGTTTGGGGTAACCTCTAGATGGGAGCTATCAATTTTGTTCCATTTCCATCAGAAAAATGTTGTCGATGACCTTCATGCAGTTATGCATCAATATTTCTCTTTGACACACCCTGCAGGATGGGAGCGTGGTGGCTCAGTGGTAGACTATCGGACTTCTATGCTAGAGGTCCCGAGTTCGATCCCTATCCGGGACGACCCGCATTGTGTCCTTGGGCAAGGCACTTTATCCCGGTTGCCTGCATGGGGGCACGATGATGCCATGCACTGAGGCGTACTGCATGTCGATGATGCACATGTCTTCAACTGCTGTAACCCTGCTTGAGTGGAGCTTGAATAGAGTTAGAATGTTGAGTAGCTGACAGTTGCTTGTCAATGCTCGGTGGTTCTCTCCGGGCACTCCGGCTTCCTCCACCCGTAAAACTGTCACAGTCACGCTTAACTATTGTGCATAAATATGTGACCTTAAACACCAGTAAATAAATAACCCTGCAGGGCACATTTATGATTGAATCACTTGGAAACTTGGTGTGCTTGTTTGGGGGTGACCTCTAGATGGGAGCTATCACTTTTCTTCCATTTACGTAAAAAAAAAATAGTTGCCATTGGCAATGACATATGAAGAACTTCGTAAAAACTTAGTGCAGTTATGCATCAATATTTCCCTTTGTCACACCCTACAGGGCACATTTATGATTGGATAGCTTGGAAACTTGGTGTGTTTGTGTAGGGGTGATATCTATATGGGAGTTATCAATTTTCTTCCATTGCTGTCAAAAATGTTGCCGCTGGCAACGACCTTTGAACTTACTTTAGTCAGGCTTCAATATTTCCGTTTGGCACACCCTTCAGGGCACATTTATGATTGGATCACTTTGAACTTTGGTTACCTCCAGATGTGAGCTATTGATTTTTTTTTGCATTTTCATAAAAAAATTATCGTCGTGAGAACCAGCCTTTGAACTTACTGCATTTGTGCAGCAACTTATCCCTTTGCGCTCTCTGTAGGATATATTTATGAAATTCCATAAAAAGAGAGAGAAAACAACATTGCCACAAACAATGACCTTCAAATTTAGAGCATTTGTGCATTAACATCATTCTTTGGCTTGCCTCAAAGGGCACATACATTATCAGGTTGTTTTGAAACTTTGTATGCTTATGCAGGGTTACAAAGATAGGAGCTATCGATTTACTTTTCATTTCCATCAAAAACTGTTGCTGTCAGCAACAATCTTTGAATTTATTGCATTTGTGCATCAGCATTCTTCTTTGACATGGCCTGCAGGCCACATTTATCATAGGATTGTTTTTTAACTTGGTGTGCTGATTAGGCGAGACCTTTAGAGAAGAGCTATTGATTAGCATTCATTTCTGTGAAAAAAGTTGCCATTTACAATAATAACCTCTGAACAAACTGTATTTGTGTATCAACATTCTTCCTTTAGCCAGTCTTACAGTTTACATTTAAAAATGCATGGATTACTCTGACGTTGTGCACGCACAATGCTGTTATTTTGAAATTTCACCAAATAACATTGGTACCAACGATCGTCAATTTTGCCATTTCACTTGCCAAGTTCAAGTTTGTCAAGTTGAGCTACAGTGTCATTGACACTTTTATTATAATAATTTACAGTTATACCTTGAAAAGTCTGTTTTTGTGTCTGTCAGGTTTTGTTTTAATAGAAAATAATTTCAGTCACACTTGAAGTATAAATAAGCTTACCAGGGTGTTTTAGTTTGCTTAATCCTCTCTGATTTTGTCACACTTGAGCAAATAATGGATGTTTGTTTTTTTAACAATAATCTTTATATTTTCAACAGGACTTTGAAAAAAAAATAATTCAGATTTGAAGAGTTATACAAAAGAATAACAATGTATTGGAAAGCCAATTAATATGGTTTTCAGACAATCTACAGTGAAAGATATTTGTCATACATGTGTATGATTTCAGATATTAAGGTTTCAGGGGACAATTGTCTTGACAATTTTACTGTTGGGCACATGTCCTGGTTACATTTTTGAACTATTGATTTCTGGACACATTGCTTTAATCTTAATTGATTTTAATACTCTGAAATTTCAAAAATTGATTTTCCGGTCTCTCAAAACAGGTGAAAAACTGAGTTTTTTCACAGTTTTGCTGTCGCTCAAGATAGATGGTCTCTCATAGCAGGTGGTCTCTCATGACAGGTCCATTATAGAGTGAAACCAACTGGTGCATGGCCACAGTGATCTCTCAAGACAGGTGGTCTCTCAAGACAGTTGTCTCTCAAGACAGGTTTTACTGTGCGAACATGTCAAACCATGAGGGTTTATTGGCAATTGCCTGCTGTATGGGAAAACATAAACTTCAATGGCAAATCAGCCACAGAGGCTTGCTCAAATTACTAAAACTAGTCTTATGCTGTAACAGTTTTTTTATTTAATGATGAACTGTTTCTTTAAACATGGTACTGCTCTGGGTACAAAGTTATCTCCTAGTTATGCAAACATCTTCATGGGTGAGCTGGAAACCAAATTACTTGAAGCAGCCACCTTGAAACCTGAAGTTTATTTACAATACATTGCTGACATCTTCCTGATATGCACTCATGGGGAAGGTGCACTGAAAGCTTTTATCAAATTCTGCAATGACTACCATCCAACAATTAAATTCACGGCAAACTAATCAACAACATCTGTCAACTTCTAATCTTGTACATCACAATTAAGAAGCAAGGCAACACAATCCCACCAGACCTCTATGTCAAACCTATGGACACACATGGCTATCTCAGATACGACTCTTGCCACCCGAGAAAATTAATTCAAGGCATACCTTAAAGCCATCTATTACAAATTAGACATATCTGTAATGATGGTTGTGATTTCCATAGAAATGCAGAGAACATGCTCAAACACTTCCGAAAATGGGGATATTCCAATGAGCCTTTAATACAAATACTTGAAAATGTCAAACGGTTAAACAGAATGGAACCCCTACACAACAAAAGCAAAAAGATACTACCTAACGCACAGACACGCACACCGTTTGTACTTGATTATCACCCGGATAGTTGCAAAATTTACCGACATACATTCCGACACAACAAGTCGCGTAAGGACACACTCACAAACTCCAAATTACCTTCATTACACCAAATTAGTGGTAGAGTAATTTCCAACACACACACCCCATGCACATAACTAAACTTCTATTTGTGATTCCTTATCCACTGGACGCTTGTTCCAATCCACTTACACCCACAAACGGCTCATAGGCCTGTACTGACCCAACTGCCTAACAAATAATTGTATCTACTTATTGACCTGTAGGAATTGTGCAAAACATTACGTCAGCGAGACTAAAAGACACACTCAAAGTCACCACAAACCTAGTGATTAACACCATAGAATAATATAGGTCCTCAGCTTGGATTCAGACAGCAACCCTAGTACTGAGTTTCGTCGCCATAGGGAGATCAAGTGGGTCTTCACTCTTAAAACCCTTAACCCAGTCGGCATGAAGAGGAGGATTTTTAATCCGGATTGCTGTTCTACTATCATAGGGCCATACTTTGGTGTTATAAATAAAAAGTTTGAAAACTATTTTAACAGTCAGAAAACATGAAATTTCTTCATTTACTGAACAGAATCATGATCTGCTATTTTGTTTGTGGAGAACATACTTTCCATGCTATTCCTAAATTCACTCTCCATCTTCTTTACATTGCTGAGGTGATAAAAAACAAATGCCAAGTCACAGCGAGCATTTTTCACTTTAATTACAAAAGACAAGACTTTTAAAAGCGAAAACTTTTAATTTTTAGAATAAAAAACATCCACTTATGCAAGTCCTGAAACAAGGGGTCATAAACTATATTTTTGAAGTAAAAATTTAAAAAATAAAATTTGAATGTAGATTTTGTAAATAGTGTTTGGAAGATAGCGTCAATATGATGGGTGAATCTTGATGTTGACAAATTTCCACTCAGAAGATGCCATTTGGTTAGAGAATATGAAACATTATTTAGTGTGAACCAAGATGAAAGCCAAGCTATTAGGCATCAGCATTTATTTGTCAAGCTTCTTTTGGGAACCGTAAATGGGATTTTATTTTGCAATTCATGGCAAGTGTGTAGAATTCTTGTAATCAGCAAATTTGAGCACTCTGGCTCAGTGGTTAGAGCCTTGGACTGTAAACCAAAAATTAGACGGTTCTCTTGAGATGAAATAAATAGTCCTCTGCACACTAATGCTAAAATATCCAAATGTCAAGCTGGTAATTTTTCCCATAATGCAAGTAGGAATTTAACCGCTTTAATCTTGTTTAAAAGAGCTATGTGAGAAATTGCCTCTTGAAATTTAGGTATTTTGATACAAGTGTACAGTGAGTTAGGGCATTAAAAATGTGTGTCAATGTCAGTCTTAAAGACTTCATCTTAATGAGTGTATATTCCTTGACAAGTCCTTAAATTTTGGGTGCTCTGTAAATTCTTTGGGTTTTGTCTCAAGTAGTGCTTGAATTTTACACATTACTTTACCAAAATACTCACTGAATTTAATTAAAATAAAGGTGAAATAAAAAAAATGGTGTTTTTTCTTAAGTTTCTGAACTTCCAGTCCAGAAAGATAAGTACAGCTGCTTTATTATCTAATTAAAATAAAGGTGAAATAAAAAAAACATGGTGTTTTTTCTTAATTAAGTTTCTGAACTTCCAGTCCAAAAAGATACGTACAGCTGCTTTTTTATCATCACCAAGTTTGATATTTGATAAAATATTCCAACACCTGTGTGAGATTTTACACGGGCTTTCAAGAGGAGTTTTGTATGTGTTTATGGTTACTTGTTTTGGGATGGCTGCATTTATTTATTTGTTTATTGGTGTTTGGGAATACATACTTCTGCTCGATGACTAAGTGTGACTGCCCATTTTTGAAGACTTCCACCCCAAACATTGATGACTGTGTCCTATTTTACCAGTAAAACAGCACTTGTTTACCACAGTGAACATGCACTGGTTCCTACATGGAAGCACTGCTTCACTTTCAGAGGTTCCCACAGGGAAGGATGGATGCTTGGAAATAAGATCATATTGAGAAAATGGATTTTAAATTTATGATCTGCTATAAAAAGTGGAAATGTTTCGCTCCAACTTTCCCGTTCCATAAACTATCCAATACAAAAATTGCCGCTTTTGTAAGAACCATCCATTTTCAGGTCAAACTATCCACTCCAGGACAGTGGAATTGGCCATTTGGAGTGGTAGCTGTTTTTTCCAGACATCTCACCCTCATACAAAGAGGATAACGGATAACAGCTATTTTTGAGTAGGTACCATCTCATTTGTAATTGCAAGGACATGTGGGTTATCAAGTGTAGCAAGAATACCTGGTTATCTGAGAAAATGAAGTTGGTTACTTATGGAACCATGATTTGGTGAGAAGTTATCAATTTTATTTTTCAAGATTAAATTTAGTCAGCATTTGCTGAATTTCTTACATTGTTTCATCATACAGATAATATCAACTGCACCTTCATTTTTGCCTCCTTCATCTTGTAATTTACTGAAACCACTGATTATTCCAACAAGCTGATTATCAAATCCTTCCCTCAACATAAAAATACAGGGCATTGGAAGTATTTTTGTATTGATCCTGCAAATCTTATGTGCCAAAGCATGCTCCCCAGGGAAATATTTTGAAAAAAGTTCCTAAAATAATGCCTTTGGGGGCACCTGACTGACCTGAGCCATGGAACTAAAGAAATATTAACGTTGTTCGCATTGGCGAATGGTGTTTTTTTATCAAAAGAATTGAACAAAGATACATTGGTTTAGATGACCATCTATTGTCACGAACAGTTTATTTTCAGTAAATAATAACGATAATGATCACACCAATGTCACTTTTCAAAAACTAAGTTCATAACAATTCAGAAATTATAATTGAATTTCAGTGCCTCGTGAAATGGAATTGGAACTTTCCAAAAACACCATGTCTATGTTGTCTCAGTTGTTGATTGCCCTTTCCAAAAGTTCTTTGGGGGAAGCTAAAAGACTTCAGTGTGTGGAATTTGTTCAAAGTGGGTAGAACTCGCTCGGAAATTCGGAAACATACATTTTTCTTAACCAACAATGAACCTCCTTATTCGGACAAATTTCAGATTGGACTACGTCAGAGATATCAAGTTCTAGCTTTTTGGATTAATCAAAGAAGTTATTATATTCTTAAAATTCTTTGAAAGTTGATAGAGATACATAAAAATTCCAATGCTCACAGATGCTTAACTCAACTATAGGAAAAATTTTGGTCCGGCAAGTACCGTTTCTACCGTTCCGGCACCCATAAAAAGACTATTGATATAACCTTTCATATCTTGTTTGACAGAACTCCAGACCAGGTCATCTGATGATTTAGAAAATTTTTCACTACAAAAAAGAGTTAATCATGTGCCCAAAGCATAAAAAGCATAAAGGATGAAATATAATAGTTCTAATGTTGCATGTTTGTGGACAAGAGGTCGAGCAAAGAGTTTAATGACATGTTGTTGTTGTCCACCCAACCGTATTCAATTTTGCTACGGATTTCAAAATTGCACGTACTGCCCGAGAATGTCAAATTGAATGGGTGACCGACGATTTTCTTTATGTTATGTTGTGCTAGAGAGCCTGGGTTATTGAGAAAACATGCTGGTTTTTGTCTTCCGACATTTTAAAAAATGCTAACCGAAAATCAGAGGTTGCGTGCCATTGGTATGCATGAGGCTGGGATACTTCCAGATGAGCTCGCTGCTGAGTTCAGAGTCACTGTGGCCACTATTTACCGTCTCACTGGAAGGTATAGAACCACTGAATCTACAGCCGACCGACCGCGTTCAGGTCGACCAAGAATTACGAGCCCTGCACAAGACTACACATCGGGACGTCTCACTTGCGCGATCGCTTCCTTCCGGCGACGAGGACAGCAGCAATTACTCCTGGTAGAACTGACAATAGAATCAGTGCACAAACTGTTCGCAACAGACTCTCTGAACACGGCATCCGAAGTGAGTGTCCATACCACGGACCAGTCCTTGCCCAACGCCATCGTACCATCAGAATGGAATAGGTTCGTCAGCATGTTCGCTGGACTCAGAGGCTTTGGAGCACAGTTCTTTTTAGTAGTGAATCACGATTTTGTCTATGGCGCGCTGATGGTAGAGCAAGAGTGTATCGCCGACGAGGAGAACGGTTTTCTGATGCTTGCGTGTGGCAATGCGACCGTTTCGGCAGGGGTGGCGTAATTGTTTGGGCAGGAATTTCCTTGCACCATCGAACGCAGTTGGTCTTCATCGATGGTAATCTGAATGGGCAGCGATATAGGGACGAGATTCTTAACGCTGTTGATGTCCCGTTGTTCACCGCTAACGTCGGATTGCCGTTATTCCAGCAAGACAATGCCCGATGTCACGTGGCGCGTGTCTGTCGTGACTTTCTTGAGGAGCAGGGCATCGAACTTCTTCCCCGGCCCCCACTTTCGCCAGATTTGTCGCCAATCGAGCATCTTTAGGATCAATTGGACCATCGGGTGCGACTTCATGATCTTCAGACATTAGGCGATTTACGTAATGTTCTAAGGCAGGAGTGGAACGTAATACCACAGGGTGACACCCAAGAGGCAAACGGTGGACATCCACGCTATTGACTGCATGTGTGAACTTTTCATTTCACCCAATGTCTGAATTGCAACGTCCTGGCGTGACGCTGGCAACAGTAAGAACATGAAATTATGCAAATTCATACAACAATATGAATTTAAAATAATTTGTTTGGGATTAAAGTCGATGATACTAAAAAATTGCTCGCCAAAGTTTATTGTACTTTCTTTTTTGAATCAGTATATTAAATATTATATTTTCAAGCTCAAGGGGAGATTTACTGATCACTTTCCCTCCGGCGTTAACTTTACATTATCGACTTCTCCTCCTAAACCCCTTGGCCGAATAGAAACAAATTTGATGTGCATGGTCCTTATCATATATCAGTTCAAGTTCGTTCAAATAAAGTTGCCACATTCCATAGGGATGGGGTGGGGGAAATGCTCCATTTTTTTAAATCTCATGAACCAGTGGGTACAATGACTTGATATTTGGTGTGGAGCTTCCTTTTGAGGTGTAGAATGAAGTTTCTTCAGACGAAGATTTTGGGACAATATTGGCTTTCGTTAAGGAAGGAGCAAGATTTTTGGCCCGCCCGAAATTTCTGTAATGTCCGATTTGAACCAAATTTAGTATGTGGTATTATTGAGAACTAAGTACTTGTTTTATGCCAAAAAAAAACCTTTCCCATGTCCACGTGGAAACTCCAGGAGCTAAAAATAGAAATATTTTTAAATGCCCACAAGGAGTAGAGAGTTGTTATTTGGTATGAAACATCTTTAGGATCCGTAGAATGTAATGGTAAAAAAAATTGCCATCGGTTTTGTCAGGCAGGAGCTATTTACCACCCGGGTGGCAAATAGCTATTTCTCATTATTTAAGCTATTTGCCACCAGGGTGACAAATAACTATTTCTCATTATTTGAGCTATTTGCCACCCGGGTGGCAAATAATTATTTCTCATTCTTTTTAGCTATTTATCACGCGGGTGACAAATAGTGATTCTCATTATTTAAGCTATTTGCCACCAGGGTGACAAATAACTATTTCTCATTATTTAAGCTTTTTACCATCAGGATGGAAAATAGCGGTTTCAATCAAAAGGGTGTGGCAAATAACAATAATGAACATAATAACAATAGTAATAAAAAGGGTGGCAAACTATGATAAAAATCCAAAGGGGTTAGCAAATGTACCTAAAAATGAAAAGGGGTTGCAAAGTGATACTAATCAAACAGGTGGCAAATAAAAGTGATCAATGCGGACAAATAATGGTAGTAATCATAGGGGGTGGCAATGTACAATATAAGTTAAAGGGGGATAACAAATGCAAATAATAATGAAAAGGGGTGGCAAACCAATAGCAATCAAAGTAGGTGGCAAAAATGATAGTAATCAGTAGGGGTGGCAAATAATATCAGTAATCATGTGGGGTAGCAAATTACAATAAAAATCAAAAGCAGATGGCAAGTAATGTAAATCAAAAGAAGGTGTTAACTAACATTAAGAATAAAAAGGAATGACAAATAATGATGACAATCAAAAGGGGTTGAAAAAGAAAAAGTTAATCAAAGAGGGTGGGAAATGATGATATTAATCAAAAGGTGGTGTGGCAAAAAGATATTACTGAAAAGGGAGTGGCATATAACTATAATAATCAAAAGGAGATGACAAATAAAGATTATAGAAAATGGGGGGGGGGGGGGTAAATAGTGATAACAATGAAAGAGGTTGGTCAATAAATATAATTCTGAAAAGGGAGGGGGGAGGGAGACAAATAACTATAATAATCAAAAGGGGGTGCCCAATAACTGCAGCAATCAAAAGGAGGTGACAAATAAAGATTATAGTCAAAGGGGATGGCAAATAATGATAACAATGAAAGGTGGGGGGGGGGGGGGGGACAAATAAAGATAATACTGAAAAGAGGGTGGCAAATAACTATAATAATCTTAAAGGGTACCAAATTATGGCAACCATCAAAAGGAGGTGACAAATAAAGATTATAGTTAAAGGGGATGGCAAATAATGATAGCAATGGAAAGGGGTTAGCAAATGAAGATAATTCTGAAAAGGGGTGGCAAATTATAATAATCAAAAGGGGTGACAAATAATGGTAACAATTAATAGGGGGTGACAAATAAAGATTATAGTCAAAGGGGGTGGCAAATAATGATAACAATGAAAAGGGGGGTGACAAGTAAAGATAACGGAGAAAAGAGGTGGCAAAGAACTATACTATTCAAAAAAGTAGGGGATATCCAAAATGATGTTAATATTTTCGGAAAATGGTATTGGATACGCGTGATTGGACACTTCAATATGTTACCAAGTTTAGTGTGGATCACGAATGTCACCAGCCCACGAAAACTTCGTGCAGGTTTTTCGCACGAGTGCCGCGTTACTGTATGTGGGGTACGTTTTGAAATTTTCTTTTGTACTGGACGGGCTTTTTTGGAGGTCTCGTCGTTCTTTTCTTGGTATAAACTCGTTCATCAATAGTTTCTGGTCGAAACGTAACTTTTGAGGTATGCGAAGACTGACATGTGACGAACGTTTACGTGCCGATGGCATGTTGGAAGCTGACAGCAGACAGACTGCAGTGGCTCAAATTCTCAACGTTACTCAATCGGTGGTGAGCAAATTGTGGTCACGCTACCGTCAGACAGGCAATGTTGATGACAGACGTCGGTCAGGTCGTCCAAGGGCGACAACTGCTAACAGGATCGTTTCATCCGGACCACAGCATTACGTAACCGCCATCAAAGTGCCTTAGAAATTGGACAGCATCTGCACCGAGCGACGGATGTGCGAGTCAGTGGTCAGACTATCCGAAATCGCCTACGCAGCTGGAATTTGTACGCTCGACGACCTCGAATAATTCCATGTTTGACTGAACGTCATATCGCAGCAAGGCGTAATTGGTGTGGGGTACGACAGCGTTGGGGCAGTCATCGGTGGAGCAACGTCATGTTTTCTGATGAATCGAGGTTCACTCTCCCTCGACTTCCACGACAGGCGAAACAGTGTGGCGGCGACGGAACGAACGATACCATGACGTAACCGTTAGGCAGCACGATCGTTTAGGTGGTGGATCGGTTATGGTGTGAGAGGCATAGCCATGACAAGCAGAACAGCATTACACGCCATCCAAGGGCGTGTCACAGGGCAGCACTACCGTGACAACATGTTAGCAACTCATGTTGCGCTATTTGCGCGACGTCACGGCTGTCGATTCAATTTCCAAGATGACAGTGTAACAGGACCAGTGTCGCTACAGAGTACCGCCAACAGAAGAACATCACTACACTCCCTTGGCCAGCACTAAGCCCAGACCTTTCACCAACCGAGCACGTCTGGGGTATGCTTGGTAGGCGCCTACGACAACGCCAACAGTCCCCTACCAGTGTTCAGGAACTCGCCGCTGCACTGCAGGAAGGGAATAACATCAGTCAAGCTGATATTGGACGTTTGGTGAGGAGCATGCCACGTCGGATCCGCGCTTGTATCGCGAACGCGGAAGATTTACAGGGGATTGAGGTTTTGAACTTAATGGTAAATTCTCTAACTGACCGCCCATATCTTCTACGGCTCAGCGCGTGGAAGGTGTGCTTGTCAGGCACCCAACTATCGCTGAAATCATTCACCAGATGTCACATTGTAATGCCTCAACTGTCTTTTTGATGAAAATATAAATGTATTTCTTCATATCTCACTTTTATCAAACATCCCCTACTTTTTTGAATAGTTTATAATAATCAAAAAGGGTGTCAAATAATGGTAATATTGAAAAAGAGATGACAAATAAAGATTACAATCAAAAGTGGGATGGCAAATAATGATAACAACGAAAAGGGGTGGCAAATAAAGATACTACTGAAAAGTGGGTGGCCAATAACTATAATCAAAGGGATGTTAAATAATGGTAATAATCAAAGGGAGATGACAAATAAAGATTACGATCAAAGGGGGATGGCAAATAATGATTAGGAAAAAGGGGTGGCAAATAAAGATAATTCTGAAGTGGGGAAGGCAAAAAATTATAATAATCAAAAGGGGTGGCAAGTAATGGTAATAATCAAAAGGAGATGACGAATATTATAGTCGAAGGGGGGATGGTAAATAATGATAACAATGAAAAGGTGTAGCAAATAAAGATAATTCTGAAATGGGGGATGCAAAAAACTAATGATCAAAAGGGGTGTCAAATAACGGTAATAATTAAAATGAGGTGACAAAGATAAAAGTCGGGGTGTGGCAAATAATTATAATAATGAAAAGGGGGTGGCAAATAAAGATAATAATGATAATAAAAGGAGATTCTCTCACGCTAAGTACTATTAGTATTATCATATAATAATGAAAAGGGGGCGGCAAATAACTATAATAAACAAAAGGGGTGCCAAATAATGGTAATCGCATTGTCGTTACAAATATCATTATAATATACTAATACTGCTTAGCGTCAATTGTCCGGCTTCCTCAGAGTCCATATGACTTTGATATCCTGTTATCCAAATGATAGCACGGAAACCGACCGTTATCCACACAAAACAAATATTAACACTACTTTAGCTTCATCGTGTATCTCTTGAGCTCCCTGCGATTCCTCTTCAACCGAAGATGAATGGTTTCGCGCGCCGAAGGCGCGCATGGACGATTTGGGGCAAGCCCCTTTCGACCCTGTTTTGCTATTTATTTGAAGTTTAGCGACGTGTCTGGGCGTATTAAAGGAGGAAAGTGGCCAGGTTGGGTTAATGGCGTCTGCTCTTTTTGCCCTTTTTCTTGGTTTTGTTGCTCCGGGTGGGTACTTCCTTCATGTGTCTGTGGAAGTCCTGCTCCCTGACTTTCAAGGCCTATACGAGTTTCTCTGGATATGCTAGGACTCTAGTTTTATTTTCGCCTTCTTCCCAGGTGTCCCCAATGTATTTCCTGAACTAACTGATGGAACCGACGAAGTCAGGCTTAAGGGATCCGAAGAGGTCGATGGCGCGTTCATCCAGGAATTATGTGAATTCGGCCGATGGTTTCTTTTCCTGGTTGCCTTCATCTTCCTTGTCAGAGCCCAGGCTTGATTGGTCCAAGCAGATAGGAGATGAAGGTTTGGATTGGGTGAGTTCCATCTCCTCCTCAGAATCATCCGTCTCCTCGCCTTCCGACCTCTTCGGTGAAGAGGTGGGGGTTGGCGTAGGAAGGGAAGGAGGTGGGGATATGATAGTTGACACATTCTCCTCTTCCTGTTTCTCTATCTCTGCTCTTCTCCTCTCAAACCCGGCCTCCATTCGCCTGGGGTCCCGGCGTTTGGTGGATGGTGACTTTTTCTTCTGTACTTCCACTGGTGTTTTGATGGTTTCGGTGGCAGACTTCTTTCCTTTCCTCTGGGGTGGACCAGTGCGAACAGGCCCGTGAAAGGTGCTACCACTCCCAGATGTGGGCTTCATCTTGTACTTAACGGTGAGCTGGAGCCAGCCAATCTCAACATGGCCTCCCAGTTGAGAAGTGAGTCAAAAAAATAGTTGCCGCTGGCAATGACATTTGAAGAACTTCGTAAAAACTTAGTGCAGTTATGCATCAATATTTCCCTTTGTCACACCCTACAGGGCACATTTATGATTGGATAGCTTGGAAACTTGGTGTGTTTGTGTGGGGGTGATATCTATATGGGAGTTATCGATTTTCTTCCATTGCTGTCAAAAAATGTTGCCGCTGGCAACGACCTTTGAACTTACTTTAGTCAGGCTTCAATATTTCCCTTTGGCACACCCTTCAGGACACATTTATGATTGGATCACTTTGAACCTTGGTATGTGTGTTCCGGGTTACCTCCAGATGGGAGCTATTGATTTTTCTTTCATTTTCATAAAAAAATTATTGTCATGAGAACCAGCTTTGAACTTACTGCATTTGTGCAGCAACTTATCCCTTTTGCGCTCTCTGTAGGATATATTTATGAAATTCCATAAAAAGAGAGAGAAAACAACATTGCCACAAGCAATGACCTTCAAATTTAGAGCATTTGTGCATTAACATCTTTTTTTGGCTTGCCTCAAAGGGCACATACATTATCAGGTTGTTTTGAAACTTTGTATGCTTATGCAGGGTTACAAAGATAGGAGCTATCAATTTACTTTTCATTTCCATCAAAAACTGTTGCTGTCAGCAACAATCTTTGAATTTATTGCATTTGTGCATCAACATTCTTCTTTGACATGGCCTACAGACCACATTTATCATAGGATTGTTTTTTAACTTGGTGTGCTGATTAGGCGAGACCGTTAGAGAAGAGCTATTGATTAGCATTCATTTCTGTGAAAAAAAGTTGCCATTTACAAAAATAACCTCTGAACAAACTGTATTTGTGTATCAACATTCTTCCTTTAGCCAGTCTTACAGTTTACATTTAAAAATGCATGGATTACTCTGACGTTGTGCACACACAATGCTGTTATTTTGAAATTTCACCAAATAACATTGGTACCAACGATCGTCAATTTTGCCATTTCACTTACCAAGTTCAAGTTTGTCAAGTTGAGCTACAGTGTCATTGACACTTTTATTATAATAATTTACAGTTATGCCTTGAAAAGTCTGTTTTTGTGTCTGTCAGGTTTTGTTTTAATAGAAAATAATTTCAGTCACACTTGAAGTAAAAATAAGCTTACCAGGGTGTTTTAGTTTGCTTAATCCTCTCTGATTTTGTCACACTTGAGCAAATAATGGATGTTTGTTTTTTTAACAATAATCTTTATATTTTCAACGGGACTTTGAAAAAAAAATTCAGATTTGAAGAGTTAGACAAATGAATAACAATGTATTTGAAAGCCAATTAATATGGTTTTCAGACAACCTACAGTGAAAGATATTTGTCATACATGTGTATGATTTCAGATATTAAGGTTTCAGGGGACAATTGTCTTGACAATTTTACTGTTGGGCACATGTCCTGGTTACATTTTTGAACTATTGATTTCTGGACACATTGCTTTAATCTTAATTGATTTTAATACTCTGAAATTTCAAAAATTGATTTTCCGGTCTCTCAAAACAGGTGAAAAACTGAGTTTTTGCCACAGTTTTGCTGTTGCTCAAGATAGATGGTCTCTCATGGCAGGTGGTCTCTCATGACAGGTCCATTATAGTGTGAAACCAATTGGTGCATGGCCACAGTGATCTCTCAAGACAGGTGGTCTCTCAAGACAGTTGTCACTCAAGACAGGTTTTACTGTACCAACATGTCAAACCATGAGGGTTTATTGGCAATTGCCTGCTGTATCGGAAAACATAAACTTCAATGGCAAATCAGCCACAGAGGCTTGCTCAAATTACTAAAACTAGCCTTATGCTGTAACAGTTTTTTAGCTCACCGAAGGGAGCTAAACTTATCACTTGCCGTCCGTCGTCCGTCGTCGTCGTCGTCCGTCGTCGTCGTCGTCGTCCGTCCGGCATCGTGAACATTTTTCAAACGACTTCTCCTCTGAAACCGCTAGGTCGATTTTCTTGAAACTTGGTATGGATGTTCATTACCATATGTCAATTCAAGTTTGTTCAAATAGCGGGCATAACTCTGATAGCACCATATGAATTACAGAAAAATTATTAAAAAATCTTCTCCAGAACCAGTGGGCAGAATCTTTTGATACTTGGCATGCAGCATCTTGGTATGGGTCTGATTCAAGTTTGTTCAAATCGGCCCCCTGGATTCATATTTGGGCTCACTATAAAAGCTCGAATTCGAACTTAGTGCATTTCAGGCAAATTTCTTTAAAAATCTTCTTCTCCAGATCCATCAGGCAGAATCTTTTGATATTTGGTATGCAACATTGTGGGGTGGATCTGATTCAAGTTTGTTCAAATCTGTCCCCTGGATTCATATTTGGGCTCAGTATAGAAGCCCGAATTCGACCTTAGTGCATTTCAGGCAAATTTCTTTAAAAATCTTCTTCTCCAGATCCAGCAGGCAGAATCTGTTGATATTTGGTATGCAACATTGTGGGGTGGATCTGATTCAAGTTTGTTCAAATCGACCCCCTGGATTCATATTTGGGCTCACTATAAAAGCTCGAATTCGAACTTAGTGCATTTCAGGCAAATGTCTTAAAAAATCTTTTTCTCCAGATCCAGTAGGCAGAATCTTTTGATATTTGGTATGCAACATTGTGAGTATGCAGCATGCTTGGGGGGGGGGGGGGGGGGGGGGGGGGGGGGGGTGAGATTCAAGTTTGTTCAAGCCAAGTTCCTGGGTTCATATTTGGGCTCACTGTGGTAGCCCAAATTATAACTTAGTTCAAAATGAGGAATTTTCTTTAAAAATCTTCTTCTTCAGATCCAGCAGTCGAAATGTTTTGATATTTGGTATGCAGCATCCTTAGAGGGGTGAGATTCAAGTTTGTTCAAGTCATGTCCCTAGGTCCATATTTGGGCTCACTGTGGGAGCCCAAATGATAACTTAGTTCAAAATGAGGAATTTTCTTTTAAAATCTTCTTCTTCAGATCTAGCAGTCGGAATGTTTTGATATTTGGTATGCAGCATCCTTAGGGGGGTGAGATTCAAGTTTGTTCAAGTCATGTTTCTAGGTCCATATTTGGGCTCACTGTGGGAGCCCAAATGATAACTTAGTTCAAAATGAGGAATTTTCTTTTAAAATCTTCTTCTTCAGATCTAGCAGTCGGAATATTTTGATATTTGGTATTCAGCATCCTTAGGGGGGTGAAATTCAAGTTTGTTCAAGCCATGTCGCTAGGTTCATATTTGGGCTCACTGTGGGAGCTTGAATTGTAACTTAGTTCGAAATGAGGAATTTTCTTAAAAAATCTTCTTCAGATTCAGCAGCCGGAATGTTTTGATATTTGGCATGCAGCATCCTTAGGGGGTGAGATTCAAGTTTGTTCAAGCCAAGTCCCGGGTTTCATATTTGGGCTCACTGTGGGAGCCCGAATGATAACTTAGTTCAAAATGAGGAATGTTCTTTAAAAACTACTTCTTCAGATCTAGCAGATGAATGTTTTTGATATTTGGTATGCAACATCCTTAGGGGGTAAGATTCATGTTTGTTCAAGCCATGGCCCAAGTTCCATAAAATTTGTCTCTCATGACTTCATTCCTTTGTTGTGTTGATGAACCATGTCTAACTGAATGTGACCCCCAAATACTTCTTTGAACCACTTTGGCCGGTGAGCGATTAAGGCTCCTTGGGGCCTCTTGTTTATTTAATGATGAACTGTTTCTTCAAACATGGTACTGCTCTGGGTACAAAGTTATCTCCTAGTTATGCAAACATCTTCATGGGTGAGCTGGAAACCAAATTACTTGAAGCAGCCACCTTGAAACCTGAAGTTTATTTACAATACATTGCCGACATCTTCCTGATTTGCACTCATGGGGAAGGTGCACTGAAAGCTTTTATCAAATTCTGCAATGACTACCATCCAACAATTAAATTCACGGCAAACTAATCAACAACATCTGTCAACTTCTAATCTTGTACACCACAATTAAGAAGCAAGGCAACACACTCTCACCAGACCTCTATGTCACATGCCTACCTCAGATACGACTCTTGCCACCCGAGAAAGAAAATTAATTCAAGGCATACCTTAAAGCCAACTATTGCGAATTAGACATATCTGTAATAATGGTTGTGATTTCCATAGAAATGCAGAGAACATACTCAAACACTTCCGAAAGTGGGGATATTCCAATGAGCCTTTAATACAAACACTTGAAAATGTCAAACGGTTAAACAGAATGGAACCCCTACACAACAAAAGCAAAAAAGATACTACCTAACGCACAGACACGCACACCGTTTGTACTTGATTATCACCCGGATAGTTGCACAATTTACCAACATACATTCCGACACAACAAGTCGCGTAAGGACACACTCACAAACTCCAAATTACCTTCGTTACACCAAATTAGTGGTAGAGTAATTTCCAACACACACACCCCATGCACATAACTAAACTTCTATTTGTGATTCCTTATCCACTGGACGCTCGTTCCAACCTAATAATAATAACACTTCGGCCGGCCGCTGATTTGTCGCGGTTCTCGTATGAGAAGGCCTTGGTTACCCATGTTCTACCACCTGCCTCCCTATTCCCGCGCTTCTTCTCTCCTCCCAACACTCGGAGATGAACTGCTTGATGACATCCCTTGCCTCATTCTTCCCAACCTCTTCGATTAGTATATTAACCCTCTCCTTTGAGTCGCCCCCTAACCACATGTCCTTCATTCTCCATCCCACTTTCCCTTATACTCCCCGTGAATCTTGTTCTTTTAGTCTGATATTTTGGGCATTCTATAAGAAAGTGTTCCAGGGTCTCCACCACGCCCAAGTTACACATCTGGCACTCCTTTTCACTGTTTTTCCCAATTTTTCCCCTCAGCTCCAGGGACCGCGACCTCAGCTTGAACAACAGTGACCCCTCAAAGGTGCCATCAACGTACTCTTCAAAACCAGGCTTCTCTTTATCACGCAGGCCACCCAAAGACCTCTTTGATTTGACCCCCTCTTGTCAATTACGGTTACAATCCTCCATGACCTTTCTCTGACGATCTTTTTGCCCTGGTTTGCCCCAACGTCAAGGTCCGAGATCTCCAATGAGTAGTTTTCTACTAGCTCCCTCACTTGGACCATCCACCCCGTCTTGATATTTGAGTTGAAAGTTCTCAGGAACATTACTTTACACCATCGGCTATCGGGGAGATTTACCAAAAAATTAAGATAACCGAGTTTCAATAGGTCTATCCTGTCCTTGACCCTCATCCACCCAAGCTCACCCCTGATCGCTTCTAGCGCTGCGGCTTTACTAGAGCCTGTTATCCATCGGCCTGCATCGTTCTGCAGGATTTCCAAGTTCTTAACAGCTGTGTGGTTTAGGGGTACAACTTCCGTACCGTATGTTATACTTGGCAGACCCACCATTTCCCAAATAGTTTTCCCCGCGAAAACCTTATTGAAAGTGTTTCTCACTATAAGTTTCATTTGGTTAAGGATTCGCTTCCCCTTCAGAATCAATATATTTTTGTGGTTTCGGTAGATGCCTCTTCCTGTGATGTTTATATTTACCCCCAGGTACTCATAGTCACTAGTCTCTCCTACACTAAGAAGTCTACTGCTACCTTCCGCAATGCAGAACTCCTCCACTCTCCACCTTCGAGTGGGGTCCACTTTGCGGCCCACGGGTATAACTTTGCTCTTGCTTTCATTAAGTTCGAGTCTCCATTTGCTCCCATATTTCCCAACAATTCCCAGCATCTTCGCTAGCCCCTCTTCGCTTTCTGACACTAGCACCATATCGTCTGCAAAAAAATAGCCCTGGGATCTTCAAGTCACCATCTGCAACCCCCTCGACGCTATGCAGGAGTTCATCTCCTAAATCTTTGATGTACAATGCAAAAAGGATTGGCGAGAGGATACACCCCTGTTTTAGGCCTATCTCCATAGGCACACGTTTTGTTGTAATGTTTCCCAGGCTAAGTTCACTCTGTACATCTTTATATAATGCTTTCATAATCCCAACAAACTCGCCCCCAGAGCCTCCAGCTTGCGCCACATACCCTCCCTCCATACTCTATCATATGCCTTTTTAACATCCAAAAAGGCCATGAACATCTTTTTCTTTTTTGCTTTCGCGGATTCTATCATTTGGGATAGCGTGAAAAGATGGTCAGTGACTCTCCTTCCCTGGCTGAAGCCATGGGCGCAGATCATGGGGGGACGGGGAGGGGACGTGTCCCCCCAGATTTCATCAAGGGGGGACATGGTATGCCATGCCCCCCCCCCCCCCACCACTGGGGGGACATGGTATGACATGTCCCCCACTATGCTCCCCCACTGCTGCACCCTCTCATCAATTTTAATGCGAGATTCACTTCTGATACACGTTCAACTAGTCCAAACTTGGACCCACAGTTCGTAATATAATTTTGGGGTTGGTACGGCCTGTACTGTAGCCGTATCAACCACAAAAATTATATTACGGACTCTGTCTGTGGGTCCATGTTTGGACTGACGTAACGTTCAACGAACAGTTGTTCAACACTGCGCCTTCAAATAAGTTGTTACTCAGCCAGACACAGCTGTGGGTTGCACGAATGCATAAGCAGCATAATTATTTGATATCGGAATATCAATGTTGCCGACAGAATTCTTATGCAGAGAGAGTAATAGGCCGGTACTGAGCTCGTGAAAATGTGCAAGACAGTATCGTCTGCTTTGTTTACATTTTGAAAAAGAAATTTATCGATCGAATTCATTCAATTCACGCGACTTGTTGATGACGTATGTGTCGGGCTGTTATTGGATCTGTTAATCCATTAACGGGCCCGACACATACGTCGTCGCTCCATCTGTTGGGCCCTTATGCTAATCCACCGCACAGTTGAATTGTGTTAATCTAATAGGGAACGCTCGGTAAAGCGGGAACAATTATGGTTAAGCATTTTGACAAAATTACAACAGGCTGTTGAAAAACATATTTATTTATACTAAATAATTAAGAGAAATTATACCCCAGAGGCCACCAGAATGCACCATTTGAAAGCGCAATTTAAAAATTTTCTTGGGGGAGAACCCCCCCAACCCCCCCTCTGCCGGCTCGTGCCTGCGGCACTCGCTGCAGATGCCTTCGGCATCTGCCCGTCCCCCCCCCCCCCACACTTTTTGGAAGAGATCTGCGCCCATGGCTGAAGCCATTCAGGATTTCTCCAAAAAAACCCTTCTCTTCGATCACATCCTCTAATCTCCCATACAGGACTTTACAAAAGACTTTTCCAATGTTGCTGCTGACAGAGATCCCTCGATAGTTATCCAAGACGTCTTTTTCCCCTTTTTTGTGTATAGATGTCACTTTACTTTCCCTCCACTCCTTTGGGGCCTCTTGTTTTTCTATAGCTAAATTGAATAGGGCAGTCAGGCTTTCCAGGAGTTCCTCTCCCCCTTTTTTGATAAACTCATTAGGAATTTCGTCCACCCCTCCCGCTTTTCCATTCCTTAATTTTGAGATCATCCTTCGCACCTCCTCAGTTTTGATTTCGCTGCACACGAAGTTCGATAGATTTTCCTCGACCAGGTTCATGATTTAAAAAATAAAATTTGAATGGAGATTTTGTAAATAGTGTTGGGTAGATAGCGTCAATATGATGGGTGAATCTTGATGTTGACAAATTTCCGCTCAGAAGATGCCATTTGGTTAGAGAATATGAAACATTATTTAGTGTGAACCAAGATGAAAGCCAAGCTATTAGGCATCAGCATTTATTTGTCAAACTTCTTTTGGGAACCGTAAATGGGATTTTATTTTGCAATTCATAGCAAGTGTGTAGAATTCTTGTAATCAGCAAATTTGAGCACTCTGGCTCAGTGGTTAGATTCTTGGACTGTAAACCAAAAAGTAGACGGTTCTCTTGAGATGAAATAAATAGTCCTCTGCACACTAATGCTAAAATATCAAAATGTCAAGCTGGTAATTTTTCCCATAATGCAAGTAGGAATTTAACCGCTTTAATCTTATTTGAAAGAGCTATGTGAGAAATTGCCTCTTGAAATTTAGGTATTTTGATACAAGTGTACAGTGAGTTGGGGCATTAAAAATGCGTGGCAATGTCAGTCTTAAAGACTTCATCTTAATGAGTGTATATTCCTTGACAAGACCTTAAATTTTGGGTGCTCTGTAAATTCTTGGGTTTTGTCTCAAGTAGTGCTTGAATTTTACACATTACTTTACCAAAATACTCACTGAATTTAATTAAAATAAAGGTGAAATAAAAAAAAAATGGTGTTTTTTCTTAAGTTTCTGAACTTCCAGTCCAGAAAGATAAGTACAGCTGCTTTATTATCTAATTAAAATAAAGGTGAAATAAAAAAATAAACATGGTGTTTTTTCTTAATTAGGTTTCTGAACTTCCAGTCCAGAAAGTACGAAAGAGCGTTAGGGCCAGTCGTGGAAAACAATTTTTAAATCTACAACTCGTTATAACGACTTCCCAACTCGTTATAACGACTTCACAACTCGTTATAACGACTTCACAACTCGTTATAACGACATCACAACTCGTTATAACGACTTCTCATCTCGTTATAACGACTTCACAACTCGTTATAACGACTTGTCATCTCGTTATAACGACTCCACAACTCGTTATAACGACTTCCCAACTCGTTATAACGACTTGTCATCTCGTTATAACGACTTCACAACTCCTTATAACGACTTCACAACTCCTTATAACGACTTCAACAACTCGTTATAACGACTTGTCATCTCGTTGTAACGACATCACAACTCGTTATAACGACTTCACAACTCGTTATAACGACTTCAACAACTCGTTATAACGACTTGTCATCTCGTTGTAACGACTTCCCAACTCGTTATAACATCACAACTCGTTATAGCGACTTGTCATCTCGTTATAACGACTTGTCATCTCGTTATAACGACTTGTCATCTCGTTATAACGACTTCACAACTCGTTATAACGACTTCACGACTCGTTATAACGACTTCACAACTCGTTATAACGACTTGTCCTCTCGTTATAACGACTTAACAACTCGTTATAACGACTTCACAACTCGTTATAACGACTTCAACGACTCGTTATAACGAGTTGTCATCTCGTTATAACGACTTCACAACTCGTTTTAACGCTCTTTCGTAGTAATAGTCACCAAATGGTTAGGCGTGAATGGGTGCCCATTCACTCCTAACCATTTGCTGGCTATTACTGTTAGTAAAAATACAAGTACAAATATGTGCAGATTTGCAAAACAGCTGGGAGAAACATTTTTAAAAGAAGTTCGAAGCATGTCAAGATGTACGAAGATTTACCGAAATAAAGTTGACCAATTTAGATATAAAGGGATCCACAAAACGAGACGGCAACGGGACTGGGTTAGTGTTCTGGTTGGAAATGATTGGGTTTTTTAAAAATATTATCTCATTTTTGGCTAATTTTTTGTGAACCGACTTTATTTTGCTTTGGACGTTTTCATTTTCACACTATGCGACAGACGGTCGATGATTGTGTAACGAAATTTTGAAAATTTTCAAAGCCTAAGTAAACGGTGCGGTAAAAAAGTTCCGGCTTGTATATCACCCGTTGAATACAGAATCATTTATATCATAGCAGCGATTCCGCTGAATACAAGGGTTCAAAGTTTAATGGATGTGTAATAAATGACAGTCTTCCACAAGTGTCGGCGGTCAGACATTAACCTTTCAGCGGTAGGTAAACCAGGATGATAAATGACTGTCTACTACAAGTGTTGGCGGTCAGACATTAACCCTTCAATGGTCGGTAACTCAGGATAAAAGACAGTCTCCTACAAGTGTCGGCGGTCAGACAACGGTAGGTTAGACAAGATGATAACTGACAGCACGCTTCAAGCACCAGCGTCCAGATTTTAACCCTATTAGATAGGTAAACCAGGAGGGCTTCAGCAGACCGACACTAACTCTTCAATGATAGGTCAGACAGAATGATAACCGATAGCCTTCTACATGCGTCAGCAGTCAGACATTAACTCGTCAGTGATAGGTCAGACATGATGATAACTGACAGCCTTCTGCGGGCGTCAGCAATTAGACACTAACCCTTAAGAAAAGGGAGACAGGTTGATAACTGACAGCCTACTACATGCGCAAACTGTCAAATACTAACCCTTCGAAGATAGGATGATAACTGGTTGTCTGCTGCAAGCACCAGCAGTCAGACATTATTCTTCAATCATAGGTAAGAGGGGATAATACCCGAGAGCCTATTACAAGAGTCAACCGTAAGATATTAACTCTTGAATGAATGATAAGACATGATGATCACTGATAGCCTACTACAAGCCTCGTCCGTCAGATATTAACCCCACAATGAATGATAAGACAGGATGATAACTGATAGCCTACTACAAGCCTCATCCGCCAGATATTAATCCTTCAGTGAATGGTAAAACTGGATGACAACTGATGGCCTACTACAATCCTCATCCGTCAGATATTAACTCTTCATTGAATGGTCAGGCAGGATAAGTGATAGCCCACTACAATCCTCATCCGTCAGATATTAACCCTTCAATGAATGGTAAGACAGAATGATAACTGATAGCCTACTACAAGCCTCATCTGTCAGATATTAACCCATCAATGAATGGTAAGACAGTTTGATAAGTAAAAACCTACTACAAGCCTCATCCGTCAGATATTAACCCTTCAATGAATGGTAAAACTGGATGACAACTGATGGCCTACTACAAGCCTCATCCGTCAGATATTAACCCTTCAATGAATAGTAAAACTGGATGACAACTGATGGCCTACTACAATCCTCATCCGTCAGATATTAACTCTTCAATGACTGGTCAGACAGGATGATAAGTGGTAGCCCACTACAATCCTCATCCGTCAGATATTAAAACTTCAATGAATGGTAAGACAGGATGATAACTGTCAGCCTACTACAAGCCTCAGCCGTCAGATATTAATCCCACAATGAATGATAAGACAGGTTGATAACTGATAGCCTACTTCAAGCCTCAGCCGTCAGATATTAACCCCACAATGAATGATAAGACAGGATGATAACTGATAGCCTACTACAAGCCTCAGCCGTCAAATATTAACCCCACAATGAATGATAAGACAGGATGATAACTGATAGCCTACTACAAGCCTCAGCCGTCAGATAATATCCCATCAGTGAATGGTAAGACAGCATGATAACTGATAGCCTGACTAGTCAGACCTCAACCCTTCATTGATCGATAAATGAGGAGGATAACTGCCTGTATTCTACAAGCGTCAACAGTCTCCCATTAACTCTTCAATGATTGGAGAAGCAGACTGACAGCCTACTACAAGAATCATTATTCGCGCATGAGCCCTTAGATGATAGATAAGCGAGGATAATAACTGACAGCCTTCCGCAAGCGTCAACAGTCGGATATCCTACAAGTGTTAACAAGCAGTCATTAACCATTCAATGATAGACACTCCTGGATGATAATTGACAGCTCTCTACAAGAGCTGACTGTCGGACATTAACCCTTCAATAAAAGATAATCCAGGATTATGAACGAAGATTTCTACAAGCGTCAACAGACTTTAACCATTCAGTGATAGATAAGCCTGGATGATATCTGACAGCCTTCTTTCTCTTTCTCTATGCGCCAACAGTCAGAAATTAACCATTCAATGATAGGTAAGGCAGGATTATAACTGTCAATCCACTAATAGTGTCAACAGTCAGACATTAACACTTTAATGACCGATATACCAGAATTATAACGGACAACCAACTACAATCGCCAGCGTTAAATCGCAGGAGTGTAATTAGTCTGTGTGAACACACAGACTATTGTTTTTGTGCGGTTTCTTTTTCTTTTTTTTTCTTCTTCTTCTTCTTCTTCTTCTTCTTCTTCTTCTTCTTCTTCTTCTTCTTCTTCTTCTCCTGTCTTCTGTCTTCTATGCACTTCCTTGTTCTCACGATAACTCGAAAACGAATTGTCCTAAATCGCTGATTTTTGGCATACTGGTAGACATTCACAACTTCTTCTTCTTCTTCTTCTTCTTCTTCTTCTTCTTCTCCTGTCTTCTGTCTTCTATGCACTTCCTTGTCCTCACGATAACTCGAAAACGAATTGTCCTATCTCGCTGATTTTTGGCATACTGGTAGACATTCACAACTTCGTCTTCCTCTTCTTCTTCTTCTTCTTCTTCTTCTTCTTCTTCTTCTTCTTCTCCTGTCTTCTGTTTTCTATGCACGTCCTTGTCCTCACGATAACTCGAAAACGAATTGTCCTATCTCGCTGATTTTTGGCATACTGGTAGACATTCACAACATCTCGGCCACCTATGTTTTTCAGGTCGCTAGAGCCATTGAGTATGGCACAGTAGGCCACAGGGTTTTCACAGCCTCCAGTTTCCTGATACAGTAAATTCTCCCCAAGCAATACAATGTTATGTTCACACTGGAGACTGCGTAAACATCACGGTGGAGTTAACTGTCAAAATGAAATCTGACCTTGTCATCATAATGGGATGTTAGTTCCTGAAAGTAAGTTGAGAGAAACCCTTTGCCTTGCAAGGAAATAAATTGTAAACTAGAGAAACAGAATTTACTGCCACCAGAAAATTCAAGTCTGTGTGAAAAGGGTTAAAGTATCAGGAATAAACTATAAAGAAAGAGAATTCATGGAGGCTTATTTTCTGGAGTAAAATATTTTTAAACAAATCAGAAATGGATTTTCGTTAATAGTATTTACAGATATTCATACTGGAATCAGAACAATGTTTTATAAGAAACCAGAAATGGCATATATGTGACCAGCATTCAAAGGGTTCGATACACGAATCAGAAATGGTCATTTTTGGCTCTGCCCACTAATTTGAGTGATGAAATACATTCATAAACTTTAGAAATGCATTAAGTGTAATACAATGTATTTCCCAGTCTTTCTGAATAATGCCCCCATATTAAGATCTTCAGAGGGTTAAAATATTCCCTTTAAATACTCCACTTTAATCCTTTAAATGGGGGAGCAGTGGCTCAGTTGGCAGAGGTGCAGGCTGCAAGGCGTGAGGTCCTCACTCTGTCCTTGGGCAAGACACTTCACCCCATTGCCCACGTGGGTGCATGGTGGCGCTGTGTACTAAAGCGTCCAATGAGGGGGTCATAACCTATGTTTTTGAGACAAAAAAATGAAAAAATCATGAAAATTAATTGGCGATTTTTGAAAATAGCGCTGGCCGTTTTTTACGTTGGGTAAAGGGTTAAAGGCGGATGTATGTCAGAGAGGAAGATGTCAGTGACATCGGCTACCAAATTTTCTATACACTGCAAATGGTGTAGATCATACAGTTTTTATGTGCGCCTGTATGATGTAGAATATGCAGATGCACGTGGTTATTTTCGTGTAGATACTAGATACGATCACAAAGTTTTGGAAAGTTTTTTTTGGGGGGGGGGAGTGTTAAATACCCCCCTTACCCCCCTTGAAGAGGAAACTTCTGTCTTTGTGGAAAGAATGAAACAATAAAACTGTTCGAAAACTGTAACAGATCTTTTGTAATTATTTGACATTGTGCAATAAATAAAGATGGCATTATCTGGTTAGTTTCATATCGGCCGAGATATCAGCGTGTGTCAACTGGCACATCTGAACATTGATCGCTAATTGTTATTATCAACCCTTGGTAACTTCGTTCTCCGGCTGATATGAAGTAGGCTTAATCTCGGGCTGATATCTCGGACGATATGAAACTTACTAAGTAATAAACTCATTTGGTTAGTTTCATATCGGTCGAGATATCAGCGCTCGCCAATTTCTCATCTGCTTTTGATCTTCGGTCTCAGGCCGATATGCCCGCGTTGTGTCCTTGGGCAAGGCACTTCACCCCGATTGTCCACATGGGGGCACGATGACGCCGTGTACTAAGGCGTACTGCACGTCGATGGTGCGCATGTCTTTAACCAGTCTAACCCTGCCTGTGCTGAAGTGCGGAATTACGATGTTGGGGAGCTGGCAGCTGCTCGTCGTTGCTCGGTGGTTCTCTCCGGGTACTCCCGCTTCCTACACCCGTAAAACTGTCACCGACACGATATGACCTTGGCTGTTAATGTGTCGTTAATAAATCAATAATAAATAATAACAGGCCGATATGAAGTAATCTCGGGCTGATATCTCAGCCGAGATGAAACTAACCAAATAATAACCTCACTGTGTTAGTTTCATATCGGCGGAGATATCAGCATTCGCTAATTTCTCATCTGCTTTTGATCTTCGGTCTCAGGCCGATATGAAGTAATCTCGGGCTGCTGATATCTCAGCAGAAGATGAAACTAACCAAATAATGACCTCACTTGGTTAGTTTCATAACGGCCAAGATATCAGCGCTGGCTAACTTCACTTCAGCCTTCGATCTCAGGCTGTTATGAAGTAAGCTCGGGCTGATATCTCAGCCGATATGAAACTAACCGAGTAATAACCGCACTTGGTTAATGGGCATTCGGTCTCAGTCTGTTATGAAGTAATCTCGGGCTGATATCTCGGCCGATATGAAAATAACCAAGTAATAACCTTCAAGTGTCTGTAATCAGCCTATCATCTATCATTCTTTCGTCCTCGTACATAAAACTCTATTATTCTGTCCTATAATTACCCCGTAAATTGGACATCATGGGCACCCAACAGCGCAAATGGGGTATCACTTGCCCCCAATGCCCTCCATTTGTGCGGCCGACTGTGTTGGTGATAACAAATCTTGTCTCAAACGAAAATACACGTTTTACAAGTGAGAGTGAATCGAAATCAAAGGGCGACAATCCATACAAAAATGTCCCGACTGAAGAAATTGATGGGAAATGTTATAAATTCCGCCCACACTCACCACCAGCACACTCCGCCCCTCCACACATACACTCACCCTCCCCTTTCTCACACATTTTAAAATATGTTGGGTTAAAAAGCAATCCAAATCAACTGTGTTCATTTGGATTGATTTTTAGCCCAACTCATTTTAGAGTGCACACACACCTCACAGACACACGCACACACTTAATTACACTCCGGCGATTTAACGCTGGCGTTTGTAGTTGGTTGTCCGTTATAATTCTGGCATATCAGTCATTAAAGTGTTAATGTCTGACTGTTGACACTAGTAGTGGGTTGTCAGTTATAATCCTGCCTTACCTATCATTGAATGGTTAATTTCTGACTGTTGGCGCATAGAGAAAGAGAAAGAAGGCTGTCAGATATCATCCAGGCTTATCTATCATTGAATGGTTAATGTCTGTTGACGCTTGTAGGAGACTTCGGTCATAATCCTGGATTATCTTTTATTGAAGGGTTAATGTCCGACAGTCAGCTCTTGTAGAGAGCTGTCAATTATCATCCAGGAGTGTCTATCATTGAATGGTTAATGCCTGCTTGTTAACACTTGTAGGATATCCGACTGTTGACGCTTGCGGAAGGCTGTCAGTTATTATACTCGCTTATCTATCATCTAAGGGCTCATGGCGAATAATGATTCTTGTAGTAGGCGGTCAGTCTGCTTCTCCAATCATTGAAGGGTTAATGAGAGACTGTTGACGCTTGTAGAATGCAGTCAGTTATCCTCCTCATTGGTCGATCAATGAAGGGTTAATGTCTGACTAGTGAGGCTATCAGTCATCATGCCGTCTTACCATTCATTGATGGGTTAATATCTGACGGCTGAGGCTTGTAGTAGGCTATCAGTTATCATCCTGTCTTATCATTCATTGTGGGGTTAATATCTGACGACTGAGGCTTGTAGTAGGCTATCAGTTATAATCCTGTCTTATCATTCATTGTGGGGTTAATATCTGACGGCTGAGGCTTGAAGTAGGCTATCAGTTATCATCCTGTCTTATCATTCATTGTGGCGTTAATATCTGACGGCTGAGGCTTGTAGTAGGCTATCAGTTATCATCCTGTCTTACCATTCACTGAAGGGTTAATATCTGACGGATGAGGCTTGTAGTAGGCTTTTACTTAACACCCTGTCTTACCATTCATTGATGGGTTAATACCTGAAGGATGAGGCTTGTAGTAGGATATCAGTTATCATCCGCACTTTCCATTCATTGGTGGGTTAATATCTGACGGATGAGGCTTGTAGTAGGCTGTCAGTTTTCACCCTGTCTTACCATTCATTGAAGGGTTAATATCTAATGGATGAGGCTTGTAGTAAAAACAGTTATCATCCGTCTTACCGTTTATTGAAGGGTTAATATCCGACGGATGAGGCTTGTAGTAGGCTATCAGTTATCATCATGTATTATCATTCATTCAAGAGTTAATATCCTACGATTGACTTTTGTAACAGGCTCTCGGGTATCATCCCCTCTTACCTATGATTGAAGAATAATGTCCGACTGCTGTGCTTACAGTAGACAACCAGTTATCATCCTGTCTTCGAAGGGTTAATATTTGACAGTTTGAGCATGTAGTAGGCTGTCAGTTATCAACCTGTCTCCCTTTTCTTAAGGGTTAGTTAGTGTCTGATTGCTGACGCCCGCAGAAGGCTGTCAGTTATCATGTCTAACCTATCACTGACGAGTTCATGTCTGACTGCTGACGCCTGTAGAAGGCTATCATTTATCATCCTGTCTGACTTACCATTGAAGAGTTAATGTCTGACTGCTGACGCCCGTAGAAGGCTATCGGTCATCATCTTGTCTGACCTATCATTGAAGAGTTAGTGCCTGTCTGCTAAAGCCCGCCTGGTTTACCTATCTAATGGGGTTAAAATCTGGATGCTGGTGCTTGAAGCATGCTGTCAGTTATCATCTTGTCTAACCTACCGTTGTCTGACCGTCGACACTTCGTCCCCTAAGCTCCAATGTGTTCTATGTGCCTACTGGCACATAGAACACATTGGAACTCGAGGACGACTTGTAGGAGACTGTCATTTATCATGAGTTACCGATCATTGAAGGGTTAATGTCTGACCGCCAACACTGGCAGTAGACAGTCATTTATCATCCTGGTTTACCTACCGCTGAAAGGTTAATGTCTGACCGCCGACACTTGTAGAAGACTGTCATTTATTACACATCCATTAAACTTTGAACCCTTGTATTCAGCGGAATCGCTGCTATGATATAAATGATTCTGTATTCAACGGGTGAAAAACAAGCCGGAACTTTTTTATCGCACCGTTTACTTACGCTTCGAAAATTTTCCAAATTTAGTTATACAATCATCGACCGTCTGTCGCATCGTGTGAAAATGAAAACGTCCAAAGCAAAATAAAGTCGGTTCACAAAAAATTAGCCAAAAATTAGATAATATTTTTAAAAATCCCAATCATTTCCAACCAGAACATTAACCCAGTCCCGTTGCCGTCTCGTTTTGTGGATCCCATTATATCTAAATTGGTCAACTTTATTTCGGTAAATCTTCGACAATCTTGACATGCTTCGAACTTCTTTTAAAAACGTTTCTCCCAACTGTTTTGCAAATCTGCACATATTTGTACTTATATTTTTACTAACAGTAATAGCCAGCAAATGGTTAGGAGTGAATGGGCACCCATTCACGCCTAACCATTTGGTGGCTATTGCTACGAAAGAGCGTTAAAACGAGTTGTGAAGTCGTTATAACGAGATGTTGAAGTAGTTATAACGAGTTGTTGAAGTCGTTATAACGAGTTGTGAAGTCGTTATAACGAGAAGACAAGTCGTTATAACGAGATGACAAGTCGTTATAACGAGTTGTTGAAGTCGTTATAACGAGTTGTGAAGTCGTTATAACGAGTTGTAATGTCGTTATAACGATTTGAGAAGTCGTTATAACGAGATGACAAGTCGTTATAACGAGTTGTTGAAATCGTTATAACGAGTTGTGAAGTCGTTATAACGAGTTGTTGAAGTCGTTATAACGAGTTGTGAAGTCGTTATAACGAGTTGTGAAGTCGTTATAACGAGATGACAAATCGTTATAACGAGTTGTTGAAGTCGTTATAACGAGTTGTGAAGTCGTTATAACGAATTGAGAAGTCGTTATAACGAGATGACAAGTGGTTATAACGAGTTGTTGAAGTCGTTGTAACGAGTTGTGAAGTCGTTATAACGAGTTGTGAAGTTGTTATAACGAGATGACAAGTCGTTATAACGAGATGACAAGTCGTTATAACGAGTTGTTGAAGTCGTTATAACGAGTTGTGAAGTCGTTATAACGAGTTGCAATGTCGTTATAACGAGTTGTGAAGTCGTTATAACGAGATGAAAAGTCGTTATAACGAGTTGTTGAAGTCGTTATAATGAGTTGTGAAGTCGTTATAACGAGATGACAAGTCGTTATAACGAGTTGTTGGGGTCGTTATAACGAGTTGGGAAGTCGTTATAACGAGTTGTGAAGTCGTTATAACGAGATGACAAGTCGTTATAACGAGTTGTGAAGTCGTTATAACGAGATGACAAATCGTGATAACGAGTTGTTGAAGTCGTTATAACGAGTTGTGAAGTCATTATAACGAGTTGTAATGTCGTTATAACGAGTTGGGAAGTCGTTATAACGAGTTGTAGGTTTAAAAATTGTTTTCCACGACTGGCCCTAATGTTCTTTCGTAAGAAAGATACGTACAGCTGCTTTATTATCATAACCAAGTTTGATATTTCATAAAATATTCCAACACCTGTGTGAGATTTTACACGGGCTTTCAAGGGGCAGTTTTGAATGTGTTTATGCTTACTTGTTTTGGGATGGCTGCATTTATTTATTTGTTTATTGGTGTTTGGGAATACATACTTCTGCTCGATGACCAAGTGTGACTGCCCATTTTTGAAGACTTCCACCCCAAACATTGATGACTGTGTCCTATTTTACCAGTAAAACAGCACTTGTTTACCACAGTGAACATGCACTGGTTCCTACATGGAAGCACTGCTTCACTTCCAGAGGTTCCCACAGGGAAGGATGGATGCATGGAAATAAGATCATATTGAGAAAATGGATTTTAAATTTATGATCTGCTATAAAAAGTGGAAATGTTTCGCTCCAACTTTCCCGATCCATAAACTATCCAATACAAAAATTGCCGCTTTTGTAAGAACCATCCATTTTCAGGTCAAACTAACCACTCCAGGACAGTGGAATTGGCCATTTGGAGTAGTAGCTGTTTTTTCCAGACATCTCACCCTCATACAAAGAGGATAACGGATAACAGCTATTTTTGAGTAGGTACCATCTCATTTGTAATTGCAAGGACATGTAGGTTTTCAAGTGTAGCAAGAATACCTGGTTATCTGAGAAAATGAAGTTGATTACTTATGGAACCATGATTTGGTGAGAAGTTAACAATTTTATTTTTCAAGATTAAATTTAGTCAGCATATGCTTAATTTCTTACATTGTTTCATCGTAAGATAATATCAACTGCACCTTCATTTCTGCCTCCTTCATCTTGCAATTTACTGAAACCACTAATTATTCCAACAAGCTGATTATCAAATCCTTCCCTGAACATAAAAATACAGGGCATTGGAAGTATTTTTGTATTGATCCTGCAAATCTTATGTGCCAAAGCATGCTCCCCAGGGAAATCTTTTGAAAAAAGGTCCTAAAATAATGCCTTTGGGGGCACCTGACTGACCTGAGCCATGGAACTGAAGAAATATTAACGTTGTTCGCTTTGGCGAATGGTGTTTTTTCATCAAAAGAACTGAAGAAAGATACATTGCTTTAGATGACCATCTTTTGTCACAAACAGTTTATTTTCAGTAAATAATAACGATAATGATCACACCAATGTCACTTTTCAAAAACTAAGTTCATAACAATTCAGAAATTATAATTGAATTTAAGTGCCTCGTGAAATGGAATTTGAACTTTCCAAAAACACCATGTCTATGTTGTCACAGTTGTTGATTGCCCTTTCCAAAAGTTCTTTGGGGGAAGCTAAAAGACTTCAGTGTGTGGAATTTGTTCAGAGTGGGTAGAACTCGCTCGGAAATTCGGAAACATACATTTTTCTTAACCAACAATGAACCTCCTTATTCGGACAAATTTCAGATTGGACTACGTCAGAGATATCAAGTTTTAGCTTTTTGGTTTAATCAAAGAAGTTATTATATTCTTAAAATTCTTTGAGAGTTGATAGAGATACATAAAAATTCCAATGCTCACAGATGCTTAACCCAACTACAGGAAAAATTTTGGTCCGGCAAGTACCGTTTCTACCGTTCCGGCACCCATGAAATGACTATTGATATAACCTTTCATATCTTGTTTGACAGAACTCCAGACGGGAAACAGTCAAATCGGCCGCCAGCCAAATCGGCCGCTGACAATTTCGGACGAATCGGCCGCCAGTCAGTACGAATCGGCCGCTAGCATTTTCAGTCGAATCGGCCGCTGATGATATAATAAATGAATAAGATTATCAGTGAAAATATTTTTTTATTCCATTATTTTATCAGAATATTTTCCGGTCATATCGGCCGCCAGCCAAATCGGCCGCTGCAATTTCGGACGAATCGGCCACAACAATTTGGGTCAAATCGGCCGCTGAAAAAAAAATATTTTAATAGGGAAAAATAAACAAAAATTAAGTAATTTTTTACAGACTCACCCAAAAAGTAAGAATATTATGCACTGAATCCCCAAATCCAAATGTGTTAAAAGTAACATTTTTTCTTGTCTGAGTGAATGCAATCCCATTAGTGCCCTGATTGGAGAAACAACGGAAAATGATTGACATTTCCAGGTGCGTTACACATGTCACGGACTGGTCTGTTTCACTGTTTGACATCACTCGAAATGAAATGAAATGAAAGGTTTTAGCGCGCTGAAGGCGCGCAGGGATGATGTGGGATTTACAAATCCCTTGCGACCCGGTCAAGCTTATTTTATTTCACTTGGGTCACACAGGCCTAGCTTTCCTATTGCATCAAATGGAGTCTGAGGGGAGGGGGGGGGGGGGAGGGGAGGGGAGGGTATGCACGCGGTAAGAATACCCGGCAGTTTACGTTGGAGTGTTAGATTGTCAATACTCAATCCCTCAATGGGGTAATACTTTTTGCCGGTAAAAAAGGACGGTATCCGGTAAAAAGGACGGTAAGTGTATAAAAACTACGTTTTAAAGTACTAAATGTACCTCTGAATGTGTGAAAAGTGATTTTTTAAGGAAGCTTACGCAATAATAAGTGTATAGAAGGAAGATTAAGTATTGTTTGTTTTATTGTAGACTATTTACAAGACAAAATAGATCATTTTTTCATCGGCACTGATCGACACGCCATTTTGTGCATGGAAAACAACGATTTCGCTGAGGTACACGACGGGGTGAATATTATCATACTTGTTCGATGAAGGTGTAGCTAATTTTAGATGTTTCTGTTCACCACGAGGGGATTTAACAGCAAGTGTTTTTGGAGAGAAACCATTTATAATTTTAAAATAGTCTACAATAAAACAAACAATACATTAATCTTCGTTTTATATGCGCACGCTTCATTAAATTGTCACTTCACACTTTCAGAGGTACATTTAGTAAAACAGTTTTTATACGCTTACCGTCCTTTTTACCGGCAAAAAGTTGTGTTCAAACCAGCTTTTTTTTAAACGGGGGGGGGGGGGGGGGGGGGGGGGGGTTCATATTTTATTTTCAGTTAGGGCCCCGCCAAACACATGCCGAGGTGATAATAAATATTAAAACCAACCACAACGACCTTCCAAATATCATGATTGTCCCCCACCCCCTCCCAAAAAAAATGCCCCCTCCATTATAGAATCCTGTCTACGCCTCTACTAGGTGAAAAAAAAATCCATTTCATATTTTCGAAATGGTGGAGGGTGGACAAGATCGATATAACGCTTGAACTATGGAATTGTGCGTATTCCCTCCCACGATTCTGAGCCCTTTCCAGGATAATTTTAATTATGGTTTGCATTTGGGGCCCTGAGCCCCCCCCCCCCCCCCCGGTCTACCACTGGGAGCTCACACATAGGGATTGGTGGAGTGAGAACAAGGCACTCCGCTCTTAATAGGCGCCTATAAGTATCATTGGGGTAGGACATACAGGAATCTAGAACTAGTATCCACTGATGCGTGGTTGGTTTTAATATTTATTATCACCTCGGCATGTGTTTGGCGAAACGCTAACTGTAAATAAGTTATGAACCCCCGTTTAAAAAATAGCTTGAACACAACTTTTTGCCGGTAAAAGGACGGTAAGTGTATAAAACTATGTTTTAAAGTACTAAATGTACAGCTGAATGTGTGAAAAATGACAATTTAATGACGCGTACGCAATAATAAATATATATAACGAACATTAAGTATTGTTTGTTTTATTGTTTACGATAATTTGTCTCAGGGGAGGTCTTGCCGAGTTCCAAATATCATGATTGCCCCCTCCCACACCATTACAGAATCCTGGCTACGCCCCGCTAGATATATAATCCATTTCCCATAATTTCGAAATGGGGGGGGGGGGGGGGGGGGGGGGTTGGGGAAAGATCGACAACGCTGGCATATTTCAATGGCTTGAACTATGGAATTGGGCGTATTTCCTCCCACGGTTGCGGGCCCTTTCCCGGATAATTTTTTTCTTCAAATTATGAAGCTCTCAAATCGATTCTAGTGCCTCCCGAGGAAGCGTGGGGGTTAAAAACAGTAAGTTACGGTTTGCTAATTTGGGGCCCCTCAGCCGCCCCCCCCCCCCCCCCCCACACACACACACGGGCCCACCACTGTGAGCTCACACATAGGGATTGGTGGAGTGAGAACAAGGGGCCCTAGTCTTAACAGGCTCATGTGGGTATCACTGAGGTGGGACTTACAGGAATCTAGAACTAGTATCCACTGATGTATGTATGGTTTTAATATTTATTATCACCTCGGCATGTGTTTGGCGAAACGCTAACTGAAAATAAAATATGAACCCCTGTTTAAAAAAAGGAAGCTTGAACACAACTTTTTGCCGGTCAGTAAAAAGGACGGTAAGCGAATAAAAACTGTTTTACTAAATGTACCTCTCAAAGTGTGAAGTGCCAATTTAATGAAGCGTGCGCAATATAAAACGAAGATTAAGTATTGTTTGTTTTATTGTAGACTATTTTCAAATTATAAATGGTTTCTCTCCAAAAACACTTTCTGTCAAATACCCTCGTGGTGAACAGAGACATCTAAAATTAGCTACACCTCCATCGAGCAAGTATGATAATATTCACCCCGTCGTGCACCTCAGCGAAATCGTTGTTTTCCTTGCACAAAACGGCGTGTCGATCAGTGTCGATGGAAAAATGATCTATTTTGTCTTGTAAATAGTCTACAATAAAACAAACAATACTTAATCTTCCATCTATATACTTATTATTGCGTAAGATTCCTTAAATAATCACTTTTCACACATTCAGAGGTACATTTAGTACTTTAAAACGTAGTTTTTATACACTTACCGTCCTTTTTACCGGCAAAAAGTATTACCCCTTTCATTGACCTGACAGCAAGTGTCAAAAATGAAGAAACCAGTCAATTACATACAAGTATTAATTTATTTTGCTTTCAGGGATGATGGAAAAAATTAGTGACTATGATTTACCTACAAAAATACTTCTTATGTTGTAACTAGTTATCAAGGGTCAGGGACAATCCGCCCCAGAGACAACCCGCCCCAGGCCTATTTTTGGGGCGGGTTGTCCCTGTTTTTTTATATTTGACAAAAATTTTGGGGGGATAGTAATATATAAAAAAGATTTCTACTCAATTTTTTATCGAAAATTACCAAATTTAATCGAAAATTATCCACAATCCACAATGATCCGATTTTTTTCTGCTATTTTTAAAAATAAAATGGGGAGATGGTAATATATAAAAAAGATTTTTTACTCACTTTTTTTATCGAAAATTATCCAATCTTAACTAAAATAATCCACAATCCTCTTAACACATCCCATAATAACTGAATCAAACTAATAATACTTCTGAACTGAATTGGTAGCATGTAGACACGAGTCAGAATTGGCGTGTTGTTTTAGACATGTTGTTTCAGTCGGGTACCCTCTAAGAGGAATGATATTTGTTTGATGCGCAAAAATCAATTGACAGGACATGTTGTTTTAACGTGATATGGATTCATCACAGCGTTGATCTTTGCGTTGTTGTCCGTTTATTTACCAATTCGTTCTTTATCTTTCAGCCTGGCACCGACGTATCAATTGTCTGGGGAGCGACCTGCATTTCTATAAACTTGTTCCAGTCCTCATGAAGGAAGCAGGAGCAGTCAACCTGAGAGTGTCGGCAGCCGACTTAGAGACTGACACCCGAGTGAGATACACTTTGCAAGCAAAGAAAATCCAAGAGTACTGGGATGACTACATGGCCAATCCTCCAAGAATGTCCACCACCAACTTCTTGAAGAAATGTGGAGCGCTATATGCAACAATGAGATGCGTATCGAATCCTAGAAGCCAGAGTACCACAGAAACTAGTATCGAATGAAAAAACTCTGTTAATTAATGTTCATTGTTAATTATTGTTCATTCATTTCATTTTCAAACGTTATTGTATTGATATTTGGTTATTTTTTGTTGATGTATTTTTGGTTTTTATTAGATGTTAATTTATTAAATCATCAATTTTAAAGTTGTTGTTGTTGTTTATTATAACACCCACAGACCTCAATATCCTGGCGCGTATTTATTATTATGATCGTATTATAAGTAATAACAGGTGAATAATTCATTCTTAATTATTCACGTGTTATTACTTACAATACAATAATAATTCAAATGACAGTCAGGTTGTCCCTTATATCCCGGCGCGTACTTATTATTATGATCGTATTATAAGTAATAACAGGTGAATAATTCATTCTGAATTATTCACGTGTTATTACCTATAATACAATCATAATTAAGTAAAATAACAGATCATTAGTACCCCTAATCCAATCCTAGTCCAATATCATAGTCAAGAAAAATTGGGGCGGGTTGTCCCGGGGCGGGTTGTCCCACCTGGCTTGGGGCGGGTTGTCCCGGTTCCGTTATCAAAACTCACCGCTGAGCGATTTTAGTCATTAATTGCGAAATAAGATTTGGTGAATATTTAATTTATTTACATTAATTCATGTTTTTTTCGTATTTATTTATTGAAACGCTTGTTGCGTAAATGCATTGCATATCACAACAGACATTCCATTTGATGTGTTTTGATTGCAAGTTAACATCTTATTCAAATTGCACACTGATTGTTTTTAAACGGGTAAAAAATTTCACAAGAGATGTTCGATTTGATTGCAAATAAACATCATATTCAAATTGCAGATTGATTGTTTTAAAGGGATAACTAACATAAATTCATAGGAATATACTTTGAATTATAATATCAATATGTTTGGAATCAGACATGAAAGAAACATTTTTTACATTGTGGTCGAAAATCAAAATAGATTGGTAACAAAGGACACATTAAAACGGGATCTGGTGTCTTCGGACCTCTGCAACTTCGGCCCAAGTGACTCGGCCCATTTTGGAGACTTCGGACCAAGTGACTTCGGACCTCTTGAAAGTGATTTCGGACCACTTGGAAATAACTTCGGACCCAATAAAAAGGTGAGGTGACTTCGGACCCGAGTAAAATTCTTTCGCCAATTTAGGACCTTTTCCCCTAGATCCACAGGCATACAATGACTAGGACCTTATGTTTTAGACGAGATACATCTGGTGGTAGGATTTGGGTTGGGATGTGAATAGATAACAAACGATTAGTTGTTTTAGTTTAAACAGTATTTATTAAGAAAAAAAGAAGGTCTTGTTGTACATATATCTAATACATAATTAAATACAACAGCAGTAGTAATAATAAAAAGTAATACAATTGTACAGTATTTATTTAACAGAAGCAGGTCTTGTTGTACATAATAATTGCAAACAAACTTTAATTGCAAAATCAAAAGATTTAAATATCTTATTATTGTCCACGTAGCGACGACAGAATTAAATCAAGTAAAATGTTTACTCTGTAATGTCCAAAGTTTTCAGCCAAAGCTTTTTCAGTGGTGAAATGTACAGAAAACGTACATGGCTGCTGCTTCTAATGTAACAAAAACTTAAAAGAAGCAGCAGTCATGTAATTTTTCAGCACATTTCACCACTGAAGAAGCTTTGGCTGAAAGCTTAGGACATTACAGAGTCGACATTGCAAACTATAATTGCAAATTTACCATTTTTAAATTTGAGAAATTAGGTGAAAAAATAGTTAAGTTCTTCTAATAATTTTGCGATTATTGCTTTACAAAACATGTACTCTATTTGTTCATGAGGTAAAAATGGTAGAGCCATAACTTTTCTCACAAATGTGTTTGTTGCACTGTCATTCATATATTGTTGTGCCAATCCTACATATTGCACCTTTCTCCACAGTGCTTGCGTCCAATGAAAACACATCCCATAAGGTTTGCCGAAGGAAAAACTCCCTGAACGGCCTTCCACGCTGCCGCTTCAAAAGCAGCAACAACACCTTTAAGTTTTATATCTGTCGGCAGCAAAGTATTTAACACATTTCAGAACATTTTTGTAGTCTCTCTTTCGTTTCCCAGACATTATTGCAAACAAAAGTGGAACTTGTTTCATTACATCGTCTGACCTCACAAATGCGTGAATACTAAATAATTGGGTGAATGGCTTTCTCACAACCTTAAATGTCGAATCAATGTACCACGTTTTTGCCTGTGAAAGAAGTTCCAATTGGTTGCAGTGTGAAGTCAATGTCTTTGAGTTCTGTTGGTCTCAGAGCCTGCCTCGTATAATTGGCATTCCTTGCTAGATAAGCTGGTTTAGCTACGGCATCCAGAGGTTCATTGCCAAGCTCTTTCACAAGAACTTCATTTACGATGGTGCTGACTTGATTATTTGAGTCTTTGCTGTTGCTTTTACTTCCAATGCTATTTTTGCAGCAACAAGATTGCCAGGATTGCTTGGATATGAATGTTCCTTTTGTAAAGTAAATTCGTTGTCAATTTGCTTAACGGTCGCTGTGCAGTTGATGACTTTATTTCGTACTGAGCATCGCCAGATTGTTGCTTTCGATGTTCTTCTTTTAAATGTGTAAGAATAGCCATTATCATCAAAAAGTTTATCTTGTCCACGCACAGATGATGTTTTTAAGATTTGGAAGTTAGAGTTCCTGGTATTTTCAATGATGTCGTCACTGGGTGGTAAATCTTCGGCAATTGATGACTCATCAAAGCGTGGAGGTATGATGTAGGAAGGAGCATCTGATACTCTTGAACTTTCATATACCGATGCATTTATTTCAAAATGTTCAGTTTCGATTTTCTCACTACTTGCGTTCTCTTGAATTGGAGGCTGAGAGCATGGGTTGCACCTCCACTGGAGAGTTAGCTGTCTCTTGACTGCACGGCGATATTCTGCCTGGCTTATGTTAGTTTCGCCACACGTTCGATGTAGCCATCTACCACAGTTATCACATTCAAGGCCTTGCTGCCTGGGTCTGACTTCCTGGTTACAGTGAATGCAATTGTTGTCGATATCAACTTCCATGATTGTAGTATTGAAGCAACTGATGAACAATTCGATAACACAGATCATTTTTATATTTTTTCACCAGTGATGAGCTTGGACTGAGTTGTTGTTAGCAAAGTGTAAGTGTTTGTTTGTGATAACTACATGCTTTGATAACTATGCACTTTTATCTAATTGATAGGTTCTTTGATTATTTTAATTTGAATAGTGATCTTGAATTTGTTGTTTTTAGCCTACGTGAAACAACAACATCGCCCTTCTGATGTCAATGATATTTTCTAGGCGATGCGTTTGTTCATCAGTGCATATTTACGCGATTTATAATAAAAACATTATTATTATTATTATTAACCGCTTTCATCTTTTTGATTATACATTAGAATATTAAAACATGATGAGTATTGTTATTGTTTGTAGGATTTTGTTTAATATACCTTTGATTATTCATCACTTTCAATAAAATAGATCTGGTCCGAAATAACTTTAAAAGAGCCGAAGTTGCCAAGGGAGTTCGGGTCCGAAATCACCAAAGTAGGCCAAAGTCACTTGGGCCGAAGTTGCAGAGGTCCGAGATCACTGTAACTCATTGAAACTTCCCTTTATTGACATTTCACGATTAAATTAAAAAAAAAAAAATATTTGTGAGTGTCGGTATTTTAGACATCTATATCAAAAGTTCATGTGGTACATGTTGACTTTTATGTGGTACATGTACATATCGACTTTTTGGGTGGTACAAATCGACTTTTTGAATGATACATGTCGACTGCGATGTGGTGCACATCGACTGGTACATATAGGCTGTGGTACACATCGACCCATATTCCTTGAAAAACATCAGCAATGCGGTGACTTTATCCACTGCGATAAGAAGTCTGTATTTTTACTGTTCATACAGTCCCAATCCATGTTCCTGAATTTCCCCGCGTTTGTTTCTTGCTGTGAGTTTGCGATATATATTTTTTCATCCCTATAATGTAGTGTTATCCGGCAAATTAATTTTCTTTTGTTAACTTTTCACAAACGACGATTCAGAATAATTTTTAATGATTACTAGACTCTGAACTATTGCTCAACAAGTCCGATCATTTTGTAATAATTTTTAATTACCGGTACAGCACACAAACACCGGTGTGCCTACTAGTATTAAACATGCGATTCTCCCCGAGTCTCTTAAATGTTAATAATAGACATTTCAGTGATTTATAATACCTTTTTACTTTATAAAAAAAACCCCGAACGTACAGTCTACTCGGCAGTATCGAGTCACTTTTTTTAAAACTTTCTGTCATCTCCATCGGCATCGACATCGTTAAGGGCCTATATAATAATAATAATAACTCTTTGGCCAGCCGCTGATTTGTCGCGGTCCTCATAAGAGAAGGCCATCATTCCCCCTGCACCCCACCCCCTCTTCCCCTCCTCTCCTCCCAGCATTCAGATATAAACTGCTTAATAGTGTCCCTCACTTCCTCTTTTTCAATTTCTTCAATAAGCATTCCTACCCTCTCCCTCGTGTCCCCCTTCAGCCATCTATCCTTTGTTTCTTCACCCCACTTCTGCATTATTCTTCCAGTAAATTTTATTCTATGAGGTATATACTGTGGGCATTCCAAGAGAAAATGTTCCACTATATAAGTAATGAAATTTTGTTTATTTTGAAAATTCTCACCTCTGATATTCCTTCAGTTCAAATTAAATACACACAAAATGTACATCAAAATGAAGGTTGGGATGTATAGAACACGAAACACGTTTGTAATCAACTCATAGAGTCGACTGTAGGCATCACTGGTTCCTGGAACTTGGAAGTCTGCTGCCGTATTCGCACCAGAACTGATAATTTAATAATATTTAACGAAAACAACTTGTGGCCAAATGTGCTTTACATATCCAAGAACAAAGCTAGGGGTAGTCTTTGTAAGACTGTGACCCGGGGCCCTCCTGGCCCTCACAGTCTTTGAGAGACCCGTTCAAATCTAGTCTGACTAAAAATGAAAGAAACTGACCGCATTTGGGTCGACTCAGTTCACGCTTCATATCGAAGACACAAATCACATAATCAACATTCTACTTGTCGTACTCAGCCCAAATATAATTTATTTATGTGTCTGCATCATTTTTTAACGCAAACACAGCATCAAATTCAAGAAATGTTGAAAAATATCCGACTTCACGACATCAAAAAACACCGATTTCAAAGATATACAAATTGTACTACACATGCGCACAGTATCTGTGCGCATGCGTAGTACAATTTGTTTATCTTTGAAACATGATGTTATTTTACGTGTTGAAGTCGGATATTTTTCAACATTTCTGTATAAAGCCACCAATCTGATGTTTGACACTTTTATCAGAGCGGTTTTGAAGGCTTATGTAACTCAAAATGTTGATTGTGGCAGGACTTTTCTATTCACCCATTAATCAATAAATTAAGTGTTATAGTTGGAAGTAAGAAGCATGAAAGGTCCAGAACTAAAAGTCTAAAAAGAATGTTTTGCAGTAATAATAACTCTTTGGCCAGCCGCTGATTTGTCGCGGTCCTCATAAGAGAAGGCCATCATTCCCCCTGCACCCCACCCCCTCTTCCCCTCCTCTCCTCCCAGCATTCAGATATAAACTGCTTAATAGTGTCCCTCACTTCCTCTTTTTCAATTTCTTCAATAAGCATTCCTACCCTCTCCCTTGTGTCCCCCTTCAGCCATCTATCCTTTGTTTCTTCACCCCACTTCTGCATTATTCTTCCAGTAAATTTTATTCTATGAGGTATATACTGTGGGCATTCCAAGAGAAAATGTTCCAGGGTCTCCACTACTCCAGAGTGGCACATTTGGCATCCCTTTTCCCCATCTCTCCCAATTTTTCCCCGAAGCTCCAGTGATCTTGATCTCAGTTTGAACAGCAGTGACCCTCCAAAGGTGCCATCTAGGTACTTCTCAAAAGCTGGCTTTTCTTTATATTGTAACCCCTGCAGTGATCTTTTCACGCTAACCCCTGCTCGCCAGTTTCGATTGCAGTCTTCCATGACTCTCTCTTTGACAAACCTTTTGCCTTCTTTCATTCCTGCAGTGTAACATGATTTTTGCAGGTACACTTATTTGGAGGGTTACCTGTCTGATAGTGTTTGGAACATGTGTGGCCAGGATCTTCAAAAAGAAAAAAAAGAGTTAAACTTTGAGAAAAAGGCATTTGCCTTGAGTGCCAGAGGTAGAGTCATACAAGTTAGAGAGCCCCTCCCCGGTAATTTTTTTTTGTGTCAAATGAAGCTCACTTGTCACCTTTTGGGGATTGCTTTGTGTACTGCGTTCTTGAAAAATATATGTGAGACCCTCTGGATGTGCCTTTCTGATCTCAATATGCCAATAAGCCTCCTTGGGGAAAGTATGTGCAATAATGGTTATGTAAGGTTGATTAGATGTGTTTTGAATAACAATGTACTTTTAAGTACATTAGATGGTTTATTGCAGTGACAGGTTACAGTTACCCTTATTTATTCTCCAACAGATATCATGAGTGTATTGGTGTCCAAGAGTAAACAGAGCTATTATACTTATTGATAAACCAGACAAATTTAACAATTCAATCACTATCAAATTGATGCATGGGATAAAAGGGGTTACAGTGCAAGGGGTTTGTAAATATATTTATTCAACTACAATGTATGACTTTGCAGACTGCGAAATACCGTGCTGCCCTATTTGCAGTGTATTCTGCATAGGAGAATATCATAGTTTCTTTCCAAACCACCACAGTGACACATACATCTTTCTATTGGGAGACACTCTTTTGTCCTTCCATACTTCTGGTGGACTCCTTCAAGTTGACCTTTGTTGAACTCCTCAAATCAAAACATAAACAAAAGAAAATGTCTGCCTTCAATCAGTGAGCACTCCACTTATAACATTTGGTCTCAATCTTTATTACTTTCATGAATTAGGAAAAGATTTCTTCGAGTATGTACTTCAATGTTTATACAATACAACTGTTATTTTATTTTGAAGTATTTTATTGTAAAAATTTTGTTCTCTTACTTATGCCATAGCAGACTTTCAAGTGGTGCTATTTACACATGGTAGCAGTTCCATGACAAATTTCTGTTTCCACATGTTCTATGTTTCATTCGAAGCATTTTGGTATATAATTTATTGGGGTTATTCATTTTAGGCCTTTTTTAGACTTGAAAGAAAATTACATGAAATTTGACCAAAGTTAGGTTGGACGTCCCCTAATAATAACACTTTGGCCAGCCGCTGATTTGTCGCGGTTAAGAATTTTGTTTATTTTGAAATTTCCACCTGTCATATTCCTTAAATTCAAATTAAATATACACAAATTATACATCAAAATGAAGATTGAGATGTATAGAACACAAAACATATATGTAATCAACTCATAGAGTTAACAGCAGACACCAATGGTTCCTGAAAGTCTGCTACCGTATTTGTACCAGAACTGATAATTAAATAATATATCACCAGAAGAACTTGTGGCCAAATGTGATTCACATATCCAAGAACAAAGTCAGGGCATCACAATTCTTCAAAGCACACTTAGCACTGCAATAGAGCTGCACTGGGGTAAATTCCCAAACTGTAGGCTTTGTTTACATTTTAAAATTACGTTCAATTTCCAGTCAGCGTCATCAAACGGAGAAAGCATCGATATACAATGCCGTCTAAAATCAAATAATGTGAAAGATCGTCTTAAGGTGCTATATAAGTAATGGAATTTTGTTTATTTTGAAATTCTCACCTCTCATATTCCTTACATTCAGATTAAATATACACAAATTATACATCAAAATGAAGGTTGGGATGTATAGAACACGAATCACATATGTGATCAACTCATAGAGTTGACAGCAGGCACCACTGGTTCCTGGAAGTCTGCTATCGTATTCGTACCAGAACTGATAATAAAATAATATTTCGCAAGAACAACTCATGACCGAATGTGCTTCAGATATTCAACAACAAAGCTAGGCATTCAAAACACTTTCGAGTGGAGCAACAGGACTGCATTTTGGAAAAGGACAACACTGTCTGCATTTTTTATTGAATATGGTTTCCATGCTCGACAGACATGCACAAATCACTCTATACCACGAATTTCCATCGAAAAACAAAATCGCAATTCTAAGAAATTTCAACAGGTATCATGGTACCTTGCAATGAATGTGGCAACTGTGCCATTTCTATCTAATAACAGTATACTGTATGAAGGCGATCTTTTTCATTATTTCATTTTAGACGGCATTGTTTTTACATGCTTTTTCTGTCCGATGACGACGACAGGAAATCGAAAGTATACTCATACGTAAACAAAAGCAAAGGCTTTTGAATTTTCCGCCATGTAGCTCTGTCACCATGTTTTGAAGAATTTGGATCCCCTAGCTTTGTTCTTGGATATGTAAAGCACATTTGGCCACAAGTTGTTTTCGTGAAATATTATTAAATTATCAGTTCTGGTGCGAATACGGCAGCAGACTTCCAGGAACCAGTGGTGCCTACAGTCAACTCTATGAGTTGATTACACATGTGTTTCATGTTCTATACATCACAACCTTCATTTTGATGTACATTTTGTGTACATTTAATTTGAAATGAAGGAATATCAGAGGTGAGATATATCAAAATAAACAAAATTTCATTACTTATATAGGCCCTTAAGCCTATATAAGTAATGGAATTTTGTTTATTTTGAAATCCCCACCTCTGATATTCCTGATAATCAAATTAAATATACACAAATTATACATCAAAATGAAGGTTGGAAGGTATAGAACACGAAAAATATATGAAATCAACTCATCGAGTTGACAGCAGGCACGACTGGTTCATGGAAATCTGCTACCGTATTCATACCAGAACTGATAATACAATAATATTCCACAAGAACAATTTGTGGTCAAATGTGCTCCACATATCCATGAACAAAGCTTAGGCATCAAAGTCTTTCAAAACGCAGCGACAGAGCTGCACGGGGGTAAATTCCAAAGGTGACGACTTTGTTTACATATATTCTTACTTTCGATTTCCGGTCAATGTCGACGGGTGGAAAAAACATAAAAAAACGACACTGTCTAAAATAAAATAATGAGAAAGATCGCCTTAATACAGCATACTGTTATTATATTGAGACTGTACAATTGCCATATTCTATGCAAGATATCATGATACCTGGTGAAATGTCTTAGAATTACGATTTTGTTTTTTGATGGAAATTTGTGGTATCAAGTGATTTGTGCATGTCTGTGGAACATGGAATCCATCCTCAATAAAAAATGCAGACAGTTTTGTCCTCTTCCTAAATGCAGTTCTGTCGCTGCATCCCAAAGTGTTTTGAATGCCTGGCTTTGTTCTTGGATATGTGAAGAACATTTGGCCACAAGTTGTTCTCAGGAAATAGTATTATATTATCAGTTCTGCTACAAATACGGTAGCAGACTTTCAGGAACCATTGCAGCCTGCTGTCAACTCTGGGTATTGATTTCATATATTTTTCGTGTTCTATACCTCCCAACCTTCATTTTGATGAATTATTTGTGCATATTGAATTTGAATTTAAGGAATATAAGGGGTGGGAATTTCAAAATAAACAAAATCTCATTACTTATGTAGCACCTTAAGGACCTATATAAGTAATGAAATTTTGTTTATTTTGAAAATACTCATCTCTGATATTCCTTCAATTCAAATTAAATATACACAAAATGTATATCAAAATGAAGATTGAGATGTATAGAACACGAAACACATATGTAATCACTAGTTCCTGGAAGTCTGCTGCCTTATTCACACCATAACTGATAATTTAATAATATTTCATAAAAAACAACTTGTGGCCAAATGTGCTTTACATATCCAAGAACAAAGCTAGAGGATCAAAATTCTTCAAAACACGGCAACAGAGCTGCATGGGGGTAAATTCCAAAGCCTTTGTTTTTTTTTTACGTTTCAATATACTTTCGATTTCCAGTCGGCGTCATCAGATGGAAAAGGCAAGTAAAACCAAAGCCGTCTAACATCAAATAATGAAAAAGATAACCTTCATACAGTATACTGTAATAAGATAGAGATTGCACAGTTGCCATATTCAATGCAAGGTATCATGATACCTGTTGAAATTTCTTAGAATTACGATTTTGTTTTTTGATGGAAATTCGTGGTATCGATGATTTGCGCATGTCTGTCGAGCATGGAAAAAATCTTCACTAAAAAATACAGACAGCATTGTCCTTTTCCAAAATGCAGTCCTATCGCTGCACTTGGAAGCGATTTGAATGTCTAGCTTTGTTATTGAACATCTGAAGCACATTCGGCCACGAGTTGTTCTCGCGAAATACTATTTTATTGTCAGTTCTGGTACATATACGATAACAGACTTCCAGGAACCAGTGGTGCCTGCTGTCACCTCCATGAGTTGATTACAAATGTTTTTCGTGTCCAACCTTCATTTTGATGTATAATTTGTGTATATTTAATCTTCTAGTAACCATGGATCTTTGCCACGACTGTGTTGATGTCCGCAAAGGACCACTTGAAGATGAGGTAAAAATGATAAATTCACTCTCTTAAGGTGCAATTGGACGATGCTGTGAATTTAGTTTTTTCTTGCAATCAACCATACCAACACAAGCATCAATCAGTGTCTTTTGTCATCATTTTACACTGACAAATGTGATAAATCTCCTTTACTGGAAACTATCTCCTAATTTGCATATCATAATAAACATAACCGCTGTCAGTGTGACCGTGATGGTAAAAAACCCAAAGGAATTAACGAATCCACGGTCAGAATTAGGTGTAATTGGCATTTAAACAAATGAAATACACGAAATATTCACAATTTCTTCATTATCCATGCCAAGTTACTTTTTAACCTGACACACCAGACCACATGCGTTCAGTTTCGTTTGTCAGCATCATACTGCCTGCAGATGTTTGTGGTGATAGTACGAGAAGGCGAAAGAAGCCAAATAGTTTCCCATCATCTATAAATTAATTAAAATTGATAATTCTGTTTATTTTACTGAAATTAGGTATTGATAAGGTGGGCGTGTTGTGATTATTATGCCCCAGACTTGGAAGTTGGAAAGTCAAAGGCGCTTCTAGTGCCGTTAAAACCTTTGTCCTCTAACCCATACCAACATTCTCCCTTGTATCTCAACCACTGCTACTCCAATTTGAAGGATATTTGGTGTTGTGATTGAGCATCATTGGGAAACCATGCGTGTGTAGCTGCTGAGCATGTGTTTCTTCCACACATTTTTTCCAGAGTTATGGTCCTTTTGCACTCTTTCGAGTTGGAAAATTTTGTTTATAACTAGTTGATTTGTTACAATTTGTTGGAAAGTGCCTGCTGACACCCCCAAATTAATTGCAACAAAATATTTTTTGTGAATATTTTGTTCCTATTACTTAACAAGCTAATGAATATTCTGTAAAGCTACCAATCTGATGTTTAACACTTTTATCGGAGCTGTTATGGAGGCTTCTGGAACTCAACGTGTTGATTATGGCAGGGTTTTTCTATTCACCCATTAATCGATAAATTAAGTGTTATAGTTGGAAGTAAGAAGCATGAAAGGTCCAGAACTTAAAGTCTAAAAAGATTGTTTTGCAATGTTATATGATTTTTGCAAATACACTTATTTGGAGGGTTACCTGTCTAATTGTGTTTGGAACATGTGTGTCGCCAGGTTGATCTTCAAAAAGAAAAAAAGAGTTAAATTGTTTCCGGATGATAACTTGACTATGGTTTAACCCACATTTATGAAACTTTATATGTAGGGTGGCCTTTTTGAGAGGAAGAACCCTATATATTTTGGACTCGCCAGGTGAAAGGTCAAGGTGACAGTGACTTTCAACATAGTAAATCATAAACAATTGGTTTCCGGATGATAACTTGATAATGGGTTGACCCACATTCATGAAACTTCATAGGTAGGTTTGCCTAGGTGAGTGGAAGACCCCTATTTATTTTGGACTTGCTAGGTCAAATGTCAAGGTCACAAGGTGACCTTGAACATAATAAATCGTAAACAATTGGTTTCTGGATGATAACTTGATAATGGTTCCACCCACGTTCATGACACTTCATAGGTAGGTTGGCGATGGTGACCTCCAATGTTAAATACACTTGAAATTGGTTTCTGCTCTATAACTAAAGTTCTACCAGTTGGATCTTTACCAAACTTCATAGGTGGGTTAGGTATGATGAGTGGAAAAAGCCTATTTATTTTGACCATGAAGTGCCAAAGGTCAAGGTCACAGTGACCTCCAGTGTTAAATACACTTGAAATTGGTTTCTGCTCTTTCACTAAAGTTCAACCAACTGGATCTTTACCAAACTTCATATGTGGCTTAGGTATGATGAGTGGAAGAAACCTATTTATTTTGACCATGATGTGCCAAAGGTCAAGGTCACAGTGACCTCCAGTGTTGCATGTAAATATACTTGAAATTGGTTTCTGCCCTATGCCTAAAGTTCTGCAAGACTGATCCTGTTTTTTTTTTTTTTTTATTTAATTCTATCCATGATATTGCAGAAGGGGGCACATGCTGCACTTCGCGTTGCTCTTGTTTAAATTTTTAATAATTTTGTCTATGGTTTCATGGTGACTTGCAGAAGGGGCTGATTTTGTGGAGAGCATATATTCTCGATAACATGCATGTTTTTTTCTTCCATGAGTTGATGTTCACAGGCAAATTAAGCATCATCTTTTGGTTTAAACAATATTTATTTCGAGAATATAATAACAGAAATTGATACATACATTGATGTGGATTCGGCAGGAAGCTGTAAGCTTATACAAGGCCGTTTCCACCAAAACAAGATTACATGTAGTTACCAATGACAATAGCAGGTATATGGATGACTTTATGTCCTTAGTTGAACGGTATTTGCATACATAACACAGGCGTCAGTAGTCGAGCTCATACATCGTTGTCCGTGGGTCCCCGCCCCGTACTCCAGGCCAACACCTTACCCCACACAGATATAGTACGAGTATTGCACAAGAGACGTCTTTAACCCCTAAACATTTATTTTCCGTTTCAAAAACACAGCTCTTCGGCCCCCATTGGAGCGGGCTCAATAAGCTCACTCCAGTGGAGGGTCGCGAGCCCCGTTTGTGAGTCCAAAATTGTAAAGGAAGTAAAGTTTGGTTACGTGGAGTATTTGTTAATAGGACCACCCAATCTTGGCCATCGCTAAGGCAGGGGCAGGGACCACTGGAAGACGATGTGTTAGAATATTGAGACTACAGGCTAGTCAGCTTGAATACATGGTGCATTTACTACACAGGAATAACATAAGTAACTTCATTCGAATCGTTTCGCAGAAGATTATATGTACAAACTCGTTTCGCAGAAGATTATATGTACAAACCGTGAATACAGTCCGAGTGGCGCTGAGCTGCAATGAGAGTTGAGTGGTGGTGAGGTCTATAATCGTTCCGTTCAGCTAGTTTGGTAACCATATTCATAACAATTTTAATATTTTGACCGGTTTAATACGATGATACAAATTAATCATTGGAATCGCTTACTTGATAATATAAAATCGTGTACCACTTCAAAGATAAGATGGTTGTCTTCATTGTTCAAGAATTCCGAACCAAAAAGAAGTGTAGATACGTCCGCCCCAAAAGGAAGTAGGTTAATTGTATAATTACGAGCGTCTGTGAAAATAGGACAATGCAAGAGAAAGTGATCAGTAGTCTCTCGCTCGCCACACTGGCATGTGGGGTTTGGTAATAAATGATTATCATATAAGTGTGAATTGAGGTTACTACACCCCAGTCGTAGCCTACAATGGTATATTTGGGCTGTGCGAGATTTCGCATTACTATAGAACTTTGGAGGTCGTTGATTACCATCGTTTAGGAAAGGTTTAAAATTAATCAATGACGAGTTCTCACGAACAGGCAGGGGCAGGTTATTCCATTGGTCGGTAACGCTGGGGATGAATGAAGACTTGTACAGTTCGGTCCGACTGTAGGGAACACGATGGTTTTGACTTGATCGGAGGCTGAGTAGTGGATTGGTCAAAGAGACAAGTGGAGGGACTTTACTGGAGATGTGTGGAGGTACCATGCGATGGTGCATTTTAAAGAACTGAATCAACTTGTGTTTGCGACGTCTTTCTTGTAATGGGTCCCATCTTGTTTCTAAATAAAGTGAGGCCTTACTTGCACTAACAGTTGCCCCCGTAATAATCCTTGCCGCTGCAATCTGTATTTTTTCCAGTTCCGTCACTTGGGTTACAGAACAATTGTCCCAAACAGTATCCGCATATTCAAGAAGAGGCCTAATAAAAGCAAAATATATTTTTTCTAAGACACTACAATCTAAATTAAATTTGTGCCTCCTCAGTAAGTCTAAGCGAGACCAGGCTTTAGAGCAGATATGTTCGATATGATCGTTCCATGTGCAGCTACTGTTCAGTATGACCCCTAAGTGTTTGTGAGTAGAGACTTCAGATATCTGAGTACCGCCTAAGAATAAGGGTGGATGGTAGATGGGGTTGCTTTTGCGCGATATTAGCATACTTTCAGTTTTGTTCGGATTGAACTCCACCAACCATGTTTTAGCCCAATGTTCAATTGTGGCCAGATCATGATTGATTACATTCGAGGCTTGTTCGGGGTTCTCAGTAATGAGATATAGGGATGTGTCATCTGCGAAGAGGCGAATACTGCTCAGTAGATCTCTGGTAATATCGTTTATGTATATAAGGAACAATAAAGGCCCGAGAATTGATCCTTGTGGGACACCGGCATTAATGGTTCTCCATGCGGATGTCTCTGACGATATCACAACTCGCTGTAACCTATTTGCAAGGTAAGATTTTAAAAACAGCAGAAGTTCACCGGAAACGCCAATACTCTCTAGCTTGTAGATAAGACCAGCATGCCATACTTTGTCAAAAGCCTTACTAACATCACAAAAGACAACCCTGACTTCTTTACCTTCATCAAGGGCTCGACAGAATTCATCATATATGTCAGTCAGTTGGAGGACGGTTGAGTCACCGGGTGTAAAACCGGACTGAAATTGACTGAGAACGTTATTGTCAATTAGGAACTCCCACAAACGCTTAAACACATATATTTTTATACTGTACCAATGACCCAGACTTAGCTGGTGCTAACTCCACAAAAACCAGGGCCAAACACAAATTTTGCCCCCCAATCCCCAAAATTTGCATCCAAAACAAAAAGAAATCATGTCCTAAAGGACCTCCATAGTACGACTCTACTGCGCATGCGCAGTGACGCAGTCGTCCCGAAATTGGCGCCAAATATCATTCTCTGTTTGGCCCTTCATCAGTCAACATCTCACTGATCTTTGTGCTTGTAAATCTCAGTTTAAAGGATGCCAGACACGTAATTCTTGGAGAAAATGTGATTCTAAGGAGGATAGAAGGAGGAGAGGAAAAAAGAAGTGGCAAAAAATAATCAGGGCTGTACTTAAAATTTTTTGTTGAAATTATGTTAAGTTGCCTATTTTCGAGGCAAACGCCTCTTGTTGTCATTCTTGCTAATTGTTGCACTGCTTATTCAGTGTTTCCTCTCCCCTAACCTTCTAAAGTCCCCCCTTGCAATTCTCCCATGCTTTTGGCATATTTTTGAGAAGTTTCATTTCTAAAAATTCCCTGGGAGAGTTGCTTGGTTACAGAATGTTTTCTGTTATTTTCCTCATAGTTACGTTTTCACCCATGGGTGTATAACGTTTGTGTTCTGCATCTTCCATCTGATGTTCTGCAGATTCTCCCCTGGGAGTCTCTGTTTTGCATCAGATAGAGTGTAATTGATGACTGATTCCGGGCCAGTTTTTTCAGTGCCTGGAGTCATGTTTTCTACTGTGTTTACACTGTTTGTTTTCATTGGCAACAGCCTTTTTTGAGGGGGGCTGTTTGCCTTTGAGGTAGTTTATCTCATTATAAGATACATTTATATTATCCGAAAGTGTCTCATTAATTATTTTATATAATTTTAAAATTTTTGACCACACTTTGCCATCGGATCCATCGGGGCTCAACGTTACTTTTCAGCAACTTGGGCTTCTCTGAAAAAATATTTTTTCAAAATTATTTTGTTTTGCAATTGTTTTTTCATTTATTAATGGATCATGTTATTATGTATCTTTGTGTCAGGGGTTTTTGCGAGTAACTAGGACTTATTGTTGTTCTTTCACAATGAAGGGAATTTGTTCAAATTGTAATAGGAAGAAATCTTCCTCTGACTTTCATGATTATTGCATTAATTGTAGTCAGTGTTCTCGCATTAATCCCTGTCCTGTATGTGAACATTGGGATGAGAAACATTGGAAACGTGTGTCACGATATGTTGTTTCTGGAGAAAGAGCGATGCCGGCTCTTTCTCCACAAGGTCACTCTACTCTCTCAGTTTCTATTTCAGAGGAACCAGAACAGGGTGATGTTTCCATGTTATCTTCTTCAAGTGTGCGTCCGTCGTCACAAATAAATACAGAGCTAGCGGCAAAAGTGCTCATGGAGATTAGACAAATGTCGTCCGCTAGCTCGCCCGGTGTAGCGTCCATTCACCGAATGGTTCGGCAGCCGGGTTCGTCCGATGCGGTCCAAGAGGAAATTTTGGGTGATGCGAGCACTATAAAAATAATAGATGCACACCCAGTGACGGCGGATAGTGAACGAGAACGGAGGAAGCCTTTTAGTCCGGTTCCTAGCTCGTCCAGGTCCAGCCGGGCCGCGAGCGAGAGAGGCCCCTCTCTCGTACAACAACATCTGGGACCAGATGTTGTGGTACAAAATGTGTCTTTTGCGGAGCATACGTCCGTCGCTCGGGACGCTCCGTTGTATAAGCAGTCCGCAGAGACTGTTAAGGCTTCCTCTTCTCGTCGGCGCACACGACCGCACCTTGGCTGCGTGACCTCCGATATTTTGCCAGCTTCGCCGATGAAGGATTCTTCGGCGACCAGGTCACACCATCCGGCAGCCAGGGATTCGAGACCGATGGACTCCGGACGTTCGCATAGGAAAAGTATGCGGGAGCCATCTGATGCGGAGCTGCCCTCGGCGAAGCAGCGAAAGACCGCTCCTCCGCAGGTCTCGACGTCGGACATTCTAGTGCAGATAGCACAGCTTATCGCAGCATCCCAGCAGCCGACAGAAACGGTGTCGGATCGAGAATTATCCGACGGCGCTGGGTCGGTACGCTCCGCCGAAGCATCGGGGGCGGACGACCGGGAACATCGGGAGGTCCGACCGGATGGTGAAAGGGATACGGATGAATTGGAGCTATCCCTTTCGGAACAACACAAAGCTGCCGTGGACTTCATCCGGCACTTTCTTCCTCAAGTTGTTCCGTCGGGCCAGACTGCTGCGCTTCCGGACAGGAGAATTATAGCGTCATTGGACTCTGATTTTTTCGAGCGGTTCAGGGACATCGCTCCCGAGTTTCCGTCGCAGTCCAATAATGTTGCAAGAACATTTGAATTATTGAACGACGCTATTTTTAAACTTGCTTCCAGGACGGGGAAAGCAGGCTTCTTGTCCGCAAATACTCTCAACCTGCCTTTCATTAATGCAAGGAATAAATTCGACACGGCAGGTCAGGGTATACCGAGAGTTCCTCTGCGTATGGACGACGAGGCGGAAGACTTAGAGCTATCATTACCGTCGTCAGCTTCTATTCCAACCGCAGTGTTGGAAACAGCTATTGCGTCTAACAGAGCCAATTTAGATGCCTTATCTTACGCAGATCACCTTACTAAGGCGTTATCACTGCGTCTTCAAGGGGAAGAGTTTCAGGATATACAATCCTCCTTAAGACTTCTTTCAAGGGCAGTAGCTTATTCCACGTGTAACTCCGCCCTTTCAGTGGCAAATCTGGAGTTGGTTAGACGTGACGCAGCCCTGTCTACATCCACACTAGTGGATTCTAAGGTGAAGAACTCTCTTAGAGTCGCTTCGGTCTCAGGAGATCTTCTCTTTGACGGCAAGCTTTCCGCTATTTATGATAATATTAAAAAGAAAGCTAGTGATTCTCTGTTGTTTAGATCCACTCCTAAAAGGTCGGATACAGCAGACACGAATAAGGCGGGCACTTCTGGGTCTTATCCGCCCAAGAGAGGTTCCTATAGAGGTTCCGGTGCGTCCTCTAGCTCTTATTCGAGAGACTGTCAGGATAGTGACTCTCGTTCGGGACGTCCTTCAGGCCGGGACAATCGGTCGGACGCCCCGAGGTCGACGAGGCGAGGTGCGGGTCGTGGAAGACGTGGTTTCTCCTACCGCAGGCCTTGCAGATCCAGGAGGTGATGGCTTAAACCTCTATCGCGTTCCGGTTGGCGGAAGGTTGTCGAGTTTTTCTCAAGAGTGGGCGTCGATTACGGACGACCCGTGGGTGAGAGGAGTGACTTCGGAAGGTCTAAAGATATCCTTCAAACGAAAGCCTCCATTAACTCGAAGTCCAAAGTGGACTCATCTTCCGTCAAACCCTCAGAAAAGAGACGCTCTGCTATCAGAGGTGCAGTCTCTTTTAATGAAGAACGCGGTAGAGGTCGTAGAAAACCAGGAATCGCTGGGATTCTACAGCCATCTGTTTCTGGTTCCGAAACCAGACGGCTCGTTCCGTCCAGTCATAGATTTGAGCTGGATAAACAAGCTGATCGTCGCTCCGAAGTTTTATATGGAGACGATTCGATCGGTCAGAGCGAGTATTCGGGTGAACGATTATGCAACGAGCATAGATCTCAAAGATGCGTACTTTCACGTCATGGTACATCCGACATTCCGAAAGTATCTACGCTTCGCAGTCCTAGGAGTGGTGTATCAGTTCCGGGCCATGTGCTTCGGATTGAATCTAGCACCCTGGGCTTTCACTCGGGTAATGAACTCGGTAATGATCTACTTCCGAGCTCATTCGTCTGCGGTAACGTCGGCCTACCTGGACGACATTCTTCAGAGGTACGGCAACGAGTTAACGCTTCAGAACGATGTTCAGAATCTTCTTCTATTGCTCCGACGTCTCGGTTTCATAGTAAACGAGGAGAAGTCGGATCTGGTGCCGTCCAAGTCATTCACTCATCTGGGAATGAGCTTTGAGACGCACAACAATCTCGTTCGTCTGCCGTTAACCAGAGCGAAATTAGTCAGTTGTTACGCTCGCTATTGTCTGAATACAGACAAAGTCACGGCGAGAGAATTTATGAGACTGATAGGTCTGTGCGGAGCCGCCGCGGATCTCATTCCGATGGGACGGCTACGCACACGGCCTCTTCAAATTTTCCTGACTCAGAATTGGAGTGTGAAAATTCATTCGCTCGATGTAGACGTTCTCTTGTCAGATCAAGTGAAACAAGAGATTCAGACTTGGGCAAACATTCAGTGGTTAACTCAAGGAGTTCCGCTGCAGTTGCCGGATCCGAGTTTTACCATTATGACGGATGCCAGTCAAACAGGTTGGGGTGCATCATTAATCCCAACGGATTCGAGATGCCAGGGTCTTTGGGATCCGCAATTCCTGTGCAAGCACATAAACATCAAGGAAATGATGTCAATTTGGCTTGCGTTACGTCACTGGATGGACATTATTCACGATGCTCATGTCCAAATCCTATCCGACAATACGACAGTAGTGGCGTATATACGGAATCAGGGAGGCACTCATTCAGTTCCGTTGTTCAATCTAACGGAAAGAATCCTTCTGTTTGCGTTGGAACATCACGTTCTTCTTTCGGTCCGTCACATACCGGGTCGTCTGAATGTGCTAGCAGACTCCCTTTCACGAAAGGGTCGCTTGTTGCCGTCGGAGTGGACTCTCAACAAACAAGTATTCAATCAGATTTGCTACCAATGGGAACGGCCAATGATAGACTTATTTGCGACACATCTCAACAATCAGTTGCAAACGTATGTGTCCCCGTGTCCGGATCCAAGAGCATTTGCAGTAGACGCTCTATCGATCCCTTGGGACGGAATGATAGGATATGCGTATCCTCCAGCGCCGTTAATTCAACAAGTATTGCTAAAGATAAAACAATCTCAATGCAAGATTCTGTTGGTAGCATCTCTGTCGCCACAGAGACCGTGGATAAATCTACTCAGGTGTCTGTTGTGGGACCTACCGCGGAAGCTCCCTCCACGAGAGGATCTTCTTTGGCAGGGGAAATCGCGCCAACTACATCACAACCCGCAAGGTCTCAACCTTCACGTTTTTCCGTTGTGCGGTCCTTCTTGCATGGCAAGCACTTTACAGGACGAGCAGTGGACGCGATTTCTAACTGTAGGAGGACCTCCTCTTCGCTAAACTATGCGGCTAAGTGGAAGGTTTTCCGTCGTTGGTGTAGGGATCATTCTGTTGATATATTTGATCCCTCTATACCAGACATTGCTAACTTTCTAGTATACTTGTTTGACGAAATCAAACTGCAACCTGTTACTATAAAGGGTTATAGATCTATGTTATCTGATACCTATGCACATCATGATAGTTTACAAATTGGATCTAATGTCTCTTTATCGAAATTGGTTAGAAACTTTTCGATAAATAGACCCAGAACTCTTAGATTAATTCCTAAGTGGAATTTAGCTTGGGTTCTCCTTAAATTGAAGGAAAAGCCATTTGAACCTCTTGGGACAGTAGATTTCAAATTCTTATCTTATAAGACAGCTTTTCTCTTAGCTTTCTCTTCTGCCAGAAGAGTCAGTGAGCTTCATGCACTATCGGTGGATGATTCTCATTATCGTAGTGTTGGGAACACTATCACCTTCACTACTAATGTCGGTTTTTTAGCTAAGAATCAGGCTCCTAATAAATATCCGGAACCTATTGTTATTAAGGCTCTTCCGTCTTCAGACGGGCGTAGGCCTTTACTCTGTCCTGTTAGAGCACTACGTATCTATAAACAGAGATCTCAGTTCATCAGAAAGGGACGGAAACGTTTCTTTCTGTCTTTGATGCCTAATAGAAAGGACATTTCAGTCCATTCTATTGCTAGATGGATTCAGTTAACTATCCGTACTGCGTATGAAGATTTATCTTCTCAGCAGTCTGTGCTTAAGATTTCTGCTCATGAAGTAAGAGCTCTTTCTACTTCCTGGGCTTATGCTAATAGTGTTGCTATTACAGATTTAATGAAGGCTGCTTATTGGTCTCAGCCATCCACATTTACTAATTTTTATCTCAGAAATATTGAGTCCATTTCTGGAGACCTGCATTGTTTAGGTCCGTTATCTGTTGCTCAGAATGTCGTCCACTAAACAGTTGCAACTATAGTTATGCAGGCTTTCTGTTCCGGCAGTGACTCCGTCCGACTGCCCTCTTCGCTCTGGGCTATTTGACCCAGGGCAAGGGGAAGGGGGGGGGGGCGGGTGTTCCCTTAGGTCACCTGCTTTATAGTGAAAAGCAAGGGAATGCCTCCTCCAAGACAGTATTTCTGAGTCGCTTCCGGGATGGTTTTAAAGTGTAATATTAATGTTTAATTTCATTCATGTCTTATTTTTAAAGTGTAGCTCGGTGTGAAGCATTTGTATATGTCAAGTGTCAAACGGGCTTTAATATACAATACTCGGACACTTTTAAATGATTATAAAGAGTCTCAATTCTCTGGACTACTTTATTTATTGGCTTGCTTTAAACATAATTAGTATAAGGGTTATACTGGATGTTAATAGAGAACATGAATGTTATTGTGCTCAATTATTAAGGGTAGTGTATCTTTCTAATTTAAATATTAAATAAGAAAGATACATGTAAAGCCTAATACTCCTTTTCTCCTTAAGGGGTTACCTCTTTATTTTATAATTGAGCTTATTGGATTTTCCTCTATGTCCTAGGCCCTCCAGCCTGTTTACTATTCAGCTAAGTCTGGGTCATTGGTACAGTATAAAAATGTTAAAAAATTTATAGTAATTTATATATTTTTTATACTTACCAATGACCCAGACGGGGATGGCCCTCCCTGAGTTGGGAACTCTTGCCTCCCCGCTGAGTACATAGCGCTGACCAGGCACTGCCAGTAAGAATGATATTTGGCGCCAATTTCGGGACGACTGCGTCACTGCGCATGCGCAGTAGAGTCGTACTATGGAGGTCCTTTAGGACATGATTTCTTTTTGTTTTGGATGCAAATTTTGGGGATTGGGGGGCAAAATTTGTGTTTGGCCCTGGTTTTTGTGGAGTTAGCACCAGCTAAGTCTGGGTCATTGGTAAGTATAAAAAATATATAAATTACTATAAATTTTTTAAGTTTTCAAAAATTTTACCAACACAACTAATCAGTGATATTGGGCGATAATTAGTAACAGAGTTGGAGGGCTGTTTTTTCAATATTGGGGAGAGGTTTGCTTTTTTCGACAGTGACGGAAAGTACGAATTATTCATTAGGATATTAAATAAAATCGAGAGTGGTTTGCATAGGGAAGACTTACATTCTCTGAGGAGACGCGGGCTTATTAGATCTGGACCAGATGCTTTGGACACTTTTATCGACTTCATTGCAGAATATACTTCACTGCAATGTAGAGTAATACAGTCGATACTTACGGAAACTCGAGGTGGTGCGTTTGGCAGAGAAGCATTCGAATCATCAACTGTTGAGATAGAGCTGAAATATTCATTGAGCACTTCAGCTTTTTCAACACTTGAAGAGTAAATTTTGTTAGAATGGATGAGAGTAGGAATTCCCGCTGAAGTGCTGCTGCTGATGAATGATTTCAGGGTCTTCCACCAACGTGATGATGGTGTTTCGCTGCTCCTCAGTGTTGATTGGACTTTGGACAAATATGACGCCTTGGCCTTCCTAATGGCCGATACAACTTTGTTCCGCTTCAGTTTATATTTTGCCCAGGCTTGTGGAGTATGGGTATGTTTGGCATTGCGATACAAACTTTTTCTCTGTCTAATCAGTAATCTTATTACATTATGCATCCATTTCGGTTGGTCTGTTCGCATGGTAATAAATTTGTTGGGTATATAGAGAGATGCAGTTTCGAGTATCTTGTCAGTAAAATTAGAAACTATAGTATCGAGGCATGTATTATCAAAGAGAGAACTCCAGTCGACGCTAGAGAGGGCTTCGTTTAACTCTTCGTAGTTACCCTGGGAGTAGAGCCATATTCTCCTCTTAAATGAGAGGAATGGTAGTTTTAGAAATTCAACCTCGAGTGAAATTGGACAGTGGTAGCGTGTCATGTCTGGGATAAGCGGTTCGATTACGTCACAGCTTTTCATGTTGATTGTGTCACTGAGAGCAAAGAGATCCAACAATGAGGTTGTCGATTCGGTAAAACAAGTTGGCTCACGTACAACTTGCCTTAGATTGAAATGATGTAATATTTCAGAGAAACCACTTCTTGAGGGAACGACTTGGTTGTCATTAAAATCACCTGTGACGATTAAATCGGCAATTTTCGTGTCTCTGGCTTTTTCGATGGATGCGGATATGGCTTACCATGTATCTGGTGGACTGTTGGGTGGCCGGTAGAATACCCCTAAGAGTAACGGTCTTGTTCGTTTTGTAAATACTTCCGCCCATATGCACTCCGTATTCAGCGTATGTAGGTCCGGCCTTGATCAAAATGAAATACCGTCTTTGATATAAATGGCAACCCCACCTCCCCTTGTCGAGCGGTCAAATCTCAGAGGTTCTTGGAACCCGTGGAGGATGACATCGGGTGTCGGATCATTGCTATCCAGCCATGTCTCTGACAAGGCCACAATGTCAAAGGATGCATATTCATATTGAATGATATCAAGTTTGGGTTTTAGACTCTGGATATTAAGATGGACTATTTTTAAAGTATTCTGGTTGTGATCCGAGTTGGAGGAATTTGGACCAGGGTTAGTTTCGAAGTCACCGCACAATAATAACCTTAAGGCCAAATGGAGCAATGAGATGGCAAGGAAAGCTGAAAACATTACTTTTAGTGTGAGCGCAATCTTCCAAACGTTTGTGTTGCTATAAAAATATGAAATTTCATCCGGATGGTTTACTAAGTGAAAATTAGGGAACTCACTGAAGTGGCCGAGAAACAAGGCAACAACAGCAGTAAAGCTTTCATGCAGCCCAACCCCACTGAGACGCAGGAGCAAGTAAGCTAAGACACAAATGGATCTCTTCTTCGGTAAACAACCCTTTAAATGACGACAATAAACTTTGAAGTTGAAAGTGCCTATCCGAGCACGATATGATTCAAGGGAACACATAGTCAACTACTTTGTAACCTGTTGGTACAGATCAAAAATTATCTTCAGAAACAAAGTTGTATTCAAGCTGGTTGATAGCACAAATGAAAATGTGAAGAATACTTTTGTACAGTAACTTATATACAGAACAATAACAAAAGGTTAAAAAAATAGAAAATTAAAAAAAAAGAAGCGTTGTTAACTTTGTTAACAGATATTACGAGAGCTTATAAGAACAACGTTTGGCATAACTGGACTAGTCAGGTAAGTTTTGCTTTAGAATATCTATTGGTACGTATAGCGGGAAAGAGTCAAGTAAAACATATTGATGTTGGGAGGTAGCAGTGTCAGTATTCGTGGTTGTTCTTTTTTTTCTTTGACGTGATGGGTCATTTTTGGGGCATTTGGGAATTACCTAATCTGTATGCATTTGCCCTGTTACAGATCATAAATTGTCCCAAGGCAAAGACATAAGCACAAGATTATGATAAATCTAACATTTCTTTGTGGTCACTGTGGTTATGTTGTGTATAACTGAGGCAATCAGTGAAATAAGTTTGCTACCCAGTGGAACATTGTTACGCACATATCCAGTGTATTCGACCAGGTGGTCCCACTTAACACGCGTGAGGTCCATCAATTCCATATTGGACTTGAGCACAGCGTCACCACACGGAATAAAAGAATTCCGCAAGAAAGGGGTTAAATCCTAAATTCTACAAAAATTGACGAGCATTAGTTGGAGTTGCTAAGGGGCAGTAAAGTCCGAGCTCATGCTCATTGTCATCAAATTCTATTATTATAACAGTAGTTATTATCGCTGTGTGTGTGTGGCGAATTGGGTCACAGATGACAAAAATCAATGGACCACACAGTCAATGACACAGGACACTCACCGCAAACAGTGTTTTAAGTTTTTGTTTTGCTGCGTTTATTATCATAAGCCATGTGAATAGATTGGATAAATTAGCAGTGATGAGCAAGAGTTTATCGGTATCAGAAGCAAGATGTTCCAGTAGCTGTAAGACATGGCCAGCAGAGGAGATTTCAAACAAGTATTGGATTTATTCCAAATTAACAAGGCTTAGTTAAAGTAACTGAAGGTAACATGCAGGGTAGAAGACATGATTTAGTTGGCTGTCCTGTCAACTCAGATAAAATAAATGTCACAATCGGAATGAACACGAGTGAGATGATTGGTCAAATCTTGACTGATGTGGCCAACAAAACAGCACGGAAAAGCATGATTTGATTGATTGTATTTCCTCACCAACTTGGTCAAGAGATCAGTGTCAATCAAACTCATTGTCACGACAGCAAGAATAGCACTATTTGAACAAAAGAAATACAATGTGTGTCACCTCATTTGTCGATATCGAATTTGACCCACTTAGCTAGACATTTGTGAAATAAAATGTAAATGTCTTAATGACAGGGATTGTCCAACTGTTGCTAGTTTGACGCATTTGCAAACAATACCCAGGCATCGTGCCTAAGGGTGCAGCAAGAATTTGAGAATCACTGTCTAAGGCAACAGGCATAGTGTAATGTCAGATAATTTTTAACCCATCACTGCCTGCCTGCAGAGGAGTTTAACCACATGCCAACACATACATGTAATTAATAACCCAGGTTGAGGGGGGGGGGGGGGGGGGGCAAATAATGTGACCAATTTGCAAGTAATAATCTGGTATCATGCAAAAGGGCACAGCCTGAATTTGCGGATTAATGACCAAGGTATCAGGCACAGTGTTCATAATGTCTGATTAACAACCCATCACTGACAGACATCATCTTTTGGGCTGGAAAGCTGTTGGAAAGTACATGGCCCATCCATCACAAATTTCTTCAGGAGTTGACAGGACATTACCGTTCACGATTAACTCATTCATACAATCATCTTTTTTCCTCCACTGCATCTTAATGAGTTTGAAGAAGAGTTTGTTGTCATTTTCTCTAGCATTCATTATTTGCATCAGCTGTTTTGAATGTTCCATTGCATTTTCAATTTGTTGTGCTTTGCGAAGACACTTTTTTGCTGCATTAATTGCGAGTTTCATGCGAGTTTCATCAGTAGGGTTCTTGGGGCCTCTCACAAGTTTCCAGTGCCAGAAGACATATTTTGATTTCTTTAGGGCAGATTTTATCTTTTCAGACCAAACTCTTATTTTCTGGTTTCTTTTAAACTTTAAAATTTTCTTCTGACGAGCAAGCCTGAAAATAAGCAGCCTGACATTTGCAGAATGAGGTCCCCAGAGGGTGAATTTGATGATGCTATCCCATATAGTGGGCCAATTTATCCTCTGCATACCTCTTTCTGTTTAGTTTTGAGACCCTGATTCAGACTGAGGTTCACAGAGGGTAAATTCAGTGATGCTACCCTGCTCTGCATCTTCATCTAAGTCACAGGAAGATACATTTTTATGCTTAGAAGATTTAAGATTTGACTTAGTGTAATGTATTACATTTGTCTCAATTTGGATTAATGGGAATATGAACAGTTTGGTTTTTACAAAACGAATCAATCTTGAAAATGAACAAGATGAACAACATGATGGAGAGATCATACTCAGTACTTTGAAAGGAGGTGAGAGGTCCAGTGAGGGATCGAGAAACAGGACATTGAATTGAGTCACTGTATTATGGTGATGTTAAACATAACAGAAAAGTTATACAGATTCTAGTTATTTTAAGGAAATTTATCGAAATTGAAACTGAACACAAAATAACAATACAGGTATATAGTGTATAGCAGTGGCGACGTCAGGATTTTGATTTGGGGGTGAGTGGGGGCTGAGTAAGATGTGGGGGTCTTAGGTCTGTAGGCCTGAGCTAGGGTGGGTATGTGAGGCTATGTCCCCCACCAGTTGGTTTGGGATTTAGGGGCCTTGCCCAGGAAAAAAATTCATATTAGGATGATTTGGATGCCATGGGGGCGAAATCTGAGAAACCAGTTAGTGGCTGGTTTGGATCATAGTCTAAATGGCGTATTATACTTACAAAGTTTCATCAAGTCGAATTTGCCAAAATCCACTTGTAGCATCTTATTTGGAAAATATTTTAGCATCTGGTATTTGTGAAACTACTTCTTTAACCGTTTTAAGTGGAAAATTTCTCTAAGAATTGCCTTGTTTGGGTCATGGGGGTCAATACATAAACTAATCTGACCATTTGGTTTTAAGACTGTAATAATCGAGTTGACCCATTGAGTGGGTTCTTCCTGTTTAACTATTACACCAGTTCCTTCCATTTTATCAATTTCGGCTTTATCATGATCTTTTAAAGGAAGTGGAATTTTTCTAGGAGCATGGACAGTTGGTTGAACCGATTTATCAATATGAATGGTCTGTGTGCCTGGCAAGCAGCCTAGGTCTTTAAACAATTTAGAATACTTTTCCTCAATATTATCAGGCAAGATATGTTTTTCGCAAGTGGTCATGTTCTAGAAGGAAAAATTCTGTAAATTCTTTCAACAACATTTAGTTGTTTACATGATTTGGCACCGATAACAGGAATTACTTCTTTATCAACAACATAAAATTTGAGTTGATGAATACTTTCTTTATATTTACAAGGAAGGTCAATGGTAACTATTTATAATATGCTCTGATTCCTGAATATGACTTCAGAGGAGTTTCAACCTCATTTAAACGAACATTTGGTTCAACCTCAGGGTATTTTTTGTTTGGGTTCACATCGCAATTTGTGAAGCAAGATTCTCATATGCGATCCAATCACCGAAATTTGGATTGGATTGTGCGATTAAAAATTGTATGTGCTGATTAAATATTCCAATTCAAAAATGGTAAAACTACAGATCAACAGTGTAACAATACACCAATTTATATGTTCATGCCAAATGATAAATTTAACCACCATTTTACAAGTGTTTTCAAATCAGTTGTGTTTTCAACGATGTTGGTGCCTATAGGGCTGCACGATATTCGGATTTCAATACGGGTAACGATATTTTAAAAAATATCGCGATATACCGGTATATCGTCAAGTTCAAAACATGTAAGATTCTCACCCAAATCGTCCCAGTATTTTTTTAAATTTTGACATTCGAAGTCAAATAATTACGTTTTAAAAGCATTGAAATAATAAGCCTAACTTGACTTAATTCATTGTTGTATAAATATTTTGAAATAAACTTCATGATGGCACAACAAATATCATTTATTTTGAGTCGATAATTTCAAATAAATATATACTATTTGATCCATCGCTTTACAAAACAAAAACGCTTAACCTGCATTTTGTCGTATACATGTGAATAGATCACACTAGAGGGCATTTGCCATGTACTGGTTAAGCACAACGCTGCTAGAGGGCTAGGAGTTTGTACACTTTTCCACAAATGAAAGCAGTCAGTTTTGTCACGCGGTATCACAAACAGTTGAAACGCACATGCTCGATAGGCACGTTTTGATGTACCGGTGAACCACCTCGTGCAGTGGGTGAATGCTGGCGATGTATAAATACTATTTCAATATTAAATCACTCTTAATAAAGTGAAAATAAACAATATTATTCCCTTTATATTTTTATTAGTGTTTTGATGACTATTTGTCTAATTTTTAGCTCACCAACTTTAGTTGTGTGAGCTTATGGAATGGCTCGATCGGTCGGCGTCAGCATCAGCGTCGGCGTCAGCGTACGTGTCCAATAATGTTAAAGTTTCTGTTTAGGTCACTTATTCGCCCTACTTCCATATTATGGCTTTTATAATGCTGCTATATGATGATTATTATCATTCTACCATGATTTAACCCCTCATACCCTACATTTTAGACATTTTTCTTGCAATTTTTAGTTGCGTTTAGTTTTCTGTTTAGCTCAGAATTTCATGTTTAACTAAGTGTTTAGGTCAACTGCTGTGCTCCTTCTCTTCCAATGGCACTTATATTCATCATACATGTTCCTCAGTATCATTGTTCCATGATTAACCCCTCATACCCTGCATTTTAAACATTTTTCTTGACATTTTTAGCTGCATTTAGTTTTCTGTTTAGCTCGGAATTTCATGTTTAACTTAGTGTTTAGGTCAGCTGCTGTGCTTCTTCTCTTCCCATGGCAATTATTTTCATCATACATGTTCCTCAGTATCATTGTTCCATGATTAACCCCTCATACCCTGCATTTTAAACATTTTTCTTGAAATTTTTAGTTGCGTTTAGTTTTCTGTTTAGCTTGGAATTTCATGTTTAACTTAGTGTTTAGGTCAGCTGCTGTGCTCCTTCTCTTCCCATGGCATTTATATTCATCATACATGTTCCTCAGTATCATTGTTCCATGATTAACCCCTCATACCCTGCATTTTAAACATTTTTCTTGACATTTTTAGTTGCGTTTAGTTTTCTGTTTAGCTCAGAATTTCATGTTTAACTAAGTGTTTAGGCCAGCTGCTGTGCTCCTTTTCTTCCCATGGCACTTATATTCATCATACATGTTCCTCAGTATCATTGTTCCATGATTAACCCCTCATACCCTGCATTTTAAACATTTTTCTTGACATTTTTAGTTGCGTTTAGTTTTCTGTTTAGCTCAGAATTTCATGTTTAACTAAGTGTTTAGGTCAGCTACTGTGCTCCTTTTCTTCCCATGGCACTTATATTCATCATACATGTTCCTCAGTATCATTGTTCCATGATTAACCCCTCATACCCTGCATTTTAAACATTTTTCTTGACATTTTTAGTTGCGTTTAGTTTTCTGTTTAGCTCGGAATTTCATGTTTAACTTAGTGTTTAGGTCAGCTGCTGTGCTTCTTCTCTTCCCATGGCACTTATATTCATCATACATGTTCCTCAGTATCATTGTTCCATGATTAACCCCTCATACCCTGCATTTTAAACATTTTTTTTGACATTTTTAGTTGCGTTTAGTTTTCTGTTTAGCTCGGAATTTCATGTTTAACTTAGTGTTTAGGTCAGCTGCTGTGCTCCTTTTCTTCCCATGGCACTTATATTCCTCATACATGTTCCTCAGTATCTTTGTTCCATGATTAACCCCTCATACCCTGCATTTTAATCATTTTTCTTGACATTTTTAGTTGCATTTAGTTTTCTGTTTAGCTCGGAATTTCATGTTTAACTTAGTGTTTAGGTCAGCTGCTGTGCTCCTTCTCTTCCCATGGCACTTATATTCATCATACATGTTCCTCAGTATCATTGTTCCATGATTAACCCCTCATACCCTGCATTTTAAACATTTTTCTTGACATTTTTAGTTGCATTTAGTTTTCTGTTTAGCTTGGAATTTCATGTTTAACTTAGTGTTTAGGTCAGCTGCTGTGCTCCTTCTCTTCCCATGGCAATTATTTTCATCATACATGTTCCTCAGTATCATTGTTCCATGATTAACCCCTCATACCCTTCATTTTAAACATTTTTCTTGACATTTTTAGTTGCATTTAGTTTTCTGTTTAACTCAGAATTTCATGTTTAACTAAGTGTTAAGGTCAGCTGCTGTGCTCCTTTTCTTCCCATGGCACTTATATTCATCATACATGTTCCTCAGTATCATAGTTCCATTATTAACGACTCATACCCTGCATTTTAAACATTTTTCTTGACATTTTTAGTTGCGTTTAGTTTTCTGTTTAGCTCGGAATTTCAAGTTTAACTTAGTGTTTAGGTCAGCTGCTGTGCTCCTTCTCTTCCAATGGCACTTATGTTCATCATACATGTTCCTCAGTATCATTGTTCCATGATTAACCCCTCATACCATGCATTTTAAGCATTTTTCTTGACATTTTTAGTTGCGTTTAGTTTAGCTCAGAATTTCATGCTTAACTTAGTGTTTATGTCAGTTTCTGTGCTTTACTTTTAAGAGGTTGTGTTTAGGTAAGCTTTGTCACATGTTATGAGCCTGTTTGATACAGTTCTTGTGTTTGCCAAAGTTACTATCAAAGAGGAATATTGGTGAGCTATAGGGCGTTGGCGTCCTTCTTGTTAAGATGTGGCATACAAGTGAGATCAAAATGTTCACCTACTTTTTAAAACATTAACACGTGCGAACTGGTGTTGACAAAAATGAATTTTCATTACCGCAGCGCTTGGAATTGTGGGTTCATTAACACTTATGCGATTTGTTCATATTGAAAAGCACATTCCAAGTGTGCCGGTAATAAAATAAACTTTGAAAATATTACTGCAGTGCTTGGAATTGCGAGAACAAGTGCAATGAAGTGGGAGGAACTATTAGTATTAAACCAGAAATTTCCCGGTCCAACAAAAGCCATTTTAATGGAAATACGGTAATCATTCTTCACAGTTTACGTTCGAAGCCATACTGTTTGGGGGAAATCTGTACTTACCTGTGACAGATGTGTCATCGGAGAAACAAAAATAAAACAGCTTATGGGAGAATATTTTCCTAGTACCGGACATGAAGTGTATTGATAAAAAAAAACAAACAAACTGCTTTCACAGTTTCTGTTTATATATACTTTTTTTCAATCAGCCGTGAGATTAAATAGAATTTTTACGGAAAATGTCTATCACTAAAAACCGCGGCTCGAAATGAATATCGTCACAGACGATATACCGGTATTAAAATAAAATGGACGATATTTAACCGGTTAAGATTTCAGTACCGGTATTACCGGTATATCGAAATACCGTGCAGCCCTAGGTGCCTATACATTAGCCCCCCTGATGTGCACTGGTCATTCTTCATAATCATCTTCCACGACTTTTTTGTTCGGTGGATCGATTTGAAAATTGCAAAGTGGAAGTCAAATCATGAACTGCAAGAGCATGTTTCAACCACTGATTTATTTATTTTTTATTACCAACCCATGGGACCAGGGTATTCTAGCTTTTTATGTATTTGGTAAGGTTAGTTGTTGCGATCATGAGATGACTACTTAGCTGCTTTCGTCGTAATCACCAGTGTCTGTGACTAAAATTGTCTTTATTGAAAACTGAAAAGTACTTGTGGAATGGTGTGCTTAGACTCAGAGGGGCCACTTGGTAACTCACATTTGTAAAGTTAGGGATGGGGTTATGCTAGAGTATGAGCTAGAACACGAGTAATCAGGCAGTGCAGTATGTGATAGAAATTGGGAAATTTGGTGGGGTGGGGACTGAAGTTGAAATTGCTAATCACCTTTCCAGGACAGCGATAAAAGCTGCTAAAACATTTGTTTAAAAACAAAAAAATCCCCTGAATCTGTTTCAGCACTGACAGTGGTAAAACGTTGCATTTGACACCTGTGTCCGATTGAAAAGTTATTTACTTATCTTTCAAAAATAAATTTTTCACCCATTCATCACAGTTGACTGAATTAACAGTTATATGAGCCTCGGTGAGCATTCCAACAAAGAAATTGTCACTGTCTGTATCTTTTAATTTAAGAAAGTTCATTTTCTTCATTGTCTGAAATGACTGTTTCTGTGACAAGCAGATGGATGCAAAATGGTTGTATTTATGGCACTTTATACATTGTTTCCCAAAAGCAGGACATTTACGCACTTCATGATTGTTACCATACTTTCTGCATAGAAACGTTTTATTTTGGTTTGATGAAAATGGAGTTTCTTTCATTTTAGTGTCTTTCTTTGAACTGAAGCTTCGTCTTTGGTGAGAGGTACTCTTCACATTTTGACATTCTTCATTATAATGTTTTTGTTAGCTCAACTCTGACGAAAATCAAATTTGAGGTTATGCCATGGCCCGACGTCCGCCTGTCCATCAACAATTCAATACGGCTCATGCTAGAGGCCGTATTTATGAACCAATCTTTACAAAACTTCTTTGTTATCACCGTGGGACAAGAACGAATGTTTTTGGGTGCGGTCCAAAATTCAAGATGGCCACCAGCAGCCATTTTGAACCTTAGTGCAATCAGTTTTTTGTACAGAACTTCTGTATGAAAGTTCTGATTCGAATAAATTTTTGTCTGAATGTTCAGTAACATGGAATACATCACATATAATACAGGCTTTTTTCTTGTGCAGAAATTCATGAAACTTCTTGGGTACTTTTGTTATCACCTTGGGATGAGAATGAGTGTGTCTGGTGCGGTTCAAAATTCCAGATGGCAGCCAGCAGCCATTTTGTACCAAAATTAGGTCCAATCAGTTTTTTGTACACAACTTCTATACGGCTCAGACTAGAGGCCGTATTTCTGAACCGATCTTTACGAAACTTCTTGGGTACCTTTGTTATCAATGTGGGATGAGAACGAGTGTGTTTGGGTGCGGTCCAAAATTCAAGATAGCCACTGGCAGCCATTTTGTATCAAAATTAGTGCAATGAATTTTTTTGATTTGAATAAATTTTTGTATGAATGTTGAGTAACATCGAATACATCACATATAATACAGGTTTTTTCTTATGCAGACATTATCCAAATTAGATGGACTTTGATTTATTCATTGCTGCTTATACACAGAAAGGACACATGTCAATATGGCTCGGGCTAGGGACTGTTTTTATGAACCGTTCTTCACGAAACTTCTTGGGTACCTTTGTTATCACCTTGGGATGAGAACGAGCGTCTCTGGGTGCGGTCCAAAATTCAAGATGCTGCCAGTGGCCATTTTGTACCGAAATAAGGTCCAATCAGTTTTTTGTACACTTTTATACGGCTGAGGCTGGAGGCCGTATTTATGAACCGATCTTTGCGAAACTTCTTGGGTACCTTTGTTATCACCTTGGGACGAGAACAAGTGTTTTGGGGAGCGGTCCAAAATTCAAGATGGCTGCCAACGACCATTTTGTACCAAAATTAGGTACAATCAGTTTTTGGTACAGAACTTCTATATGAAGGTTCTGATTTGTATAAATTTTTGAATGAATGTTTAGTAACATGGAATACATCACATATAATACAGTTTTTTTTTCTCGTGCAGAAATTATGCGAATTAGATGAACTTTGATTTATTCAGTGCTACTTTTAACAGTAAGTGCACATGTCAATATGGCTCAGGCGAGAGGCTGTATTTATGAACCGATCTTCACGAAACGTCTTGGGTACCTTTGTTATCACCTTGGGACAGGAACAAGTGTTTTTGGGTGCCTTTGTTATCACTGTGCTATGAGAATAAATATTTTTGGGTTCAGTCAGACCCACTTTGGGACTCAAAGATTTCTTTTATAGTTTAGCATCTAATTGTCACCCACCATTACAATACTTTACCTGTACATTTGTTACAGGCTACGGTCAGCATTTATGTACAGACCGTTACAATACTTTATATGTACCTTTGTTATCAGGTCATTACCCTGATGTGTGTCATTGCTGTGTCACAGACTATACATGTATGTGTCTTACACAAGTTGAGCTGCAGTGTTATTGACACTTTCATTTATTCACAAAATGTACTGATTTGTGTTCACCTGCCATACACTTCAGTTGTGATTTTGAGAGCTCACATGTTCGTGCAAAATTAAAGGCAAGCTCAAGTGTAAGGTCTGAACCCTGATTTTTGCATTTTTTACATAATTTATTGTCATTTATACCAAAAACAATAGCATCATGGACCATTTCATCTCGATTTCTGTAAACATAATCTTTTACTAACAATTTGAGATAATCGCAACAGACCCACCTTATCAATTCATAATTTCAGTAAAATAAAAGGAAGTATCAATTTTAATTAATTTATAGATGATTGGAAAATATTTGGCTTCTTTCGCCTTCTCGTGCTATTAATTACCACAAACAATATCAGTTTGATGCTGACAAACGAAACTGAACGCATGTGGTCCTGTTAAAAAGTAACCTGGCATGGATAATGAAGAAATTGCGAATATTTCGTGTATTTCATTTGTTTAAATGACAATTGCGGCTAATTTAGACCGTGAATTCGATAATTTGTTTGGGTTTTGACCGCACGGTCACGCTGACAGCGATTATGTTTATTGTGATATGCAAATTGAGAGATAGTTTCCGGTGAAGGAGATTTGTCACATTTGTCAGTGTAAAACGATGACAAAAGACACTGATTGACACTTGTGTTGGTATGGTTGGTTGCAAGAAAAAACTAAATTCTCAGCATCGTCCAAATGCACCTTATTTAAAAGTGCGAATGCATCATTTTCAACCCATCTTCAATCGGTCCTTTGTCGACATCAACACAGTCCATGGCGAAGATCCATGGTTACGGTGAAGTAAATAACTTCACAACATTATACAGTGACTCCATTCACTGTTATGAATATTGACTTATTTTATGTGCATCGTTCCGATTTTATACACTCGGTTATTTTTTTATAAGTGGTTCATGATGTCTTTCTAGTGCGCAATAATTTAGATTTTTTGTCAACAAAAAGTTCAGAGGCCTGTAAACGCGAGAGGGAATTTCGAACCATATTTTGCAGTTATGACATTAACAGTTCAAGTATTTGCTGTAACCTGTTTGCAAATCTGCTCATACATTGTCTCGAGCAAATAAAGGGCGTGATTACGTCCTTTCATTCTGACAATTGCCCAAAATGAGTATTTCTGCAAGAATCACATTGTAATCACATGACCGGAATAAACATCAGTGTAACATGGCCACAACCGGAACATCCCAAATTTGTGTTGGTTGTATTGCATTCCGACATCAAAACACACCAGAGTGTATGTCAAAAAAATGCTTTCTCCGAGTCTGTAGTATGTTATCATTACATTGAAGACAAGGCTTTCGAATTACCGATCGTTTTGTGGTTTTACCAGTTTGTTACTTATGCCATTGGCAAATTAATGTTCATCAAAATCATAAAATTAACTTTTTTTCCTGAAAAAAATTATATGTACCTTTTCTATGCGCTTTACTCATTATTTTGATATATAATTTGCCTTTCCTTACTTCTCTTATCTGTTTCTGAGGCAGTGGGAAAAATGTCAACAAATTAACCAAAGTTAAGTTGGACGACCCAAGGAATCGTCCAACTTAACTTTGGGCATTTTAAAAAAAATTTCCATAATGCCGTAAATAGGAATTAAAGCGGTGAATAATGACATATTATATAATATCAAAATAATGACAAATTTATCCACTTTTTCAAAATTAAAAAAATTTTTTTGCTTTTGATGACGAAGAAATTGCCAGCAGGATAAGTAACCATCAGGATTAACAAGGAATAGATCGGTAATTTGAATGTCTGAGTTGTAAATAAAAGACTCCATACTTGGAGAAAGCATATTTCTCATTTCATCACCAACATGGTGAGAAAGCTCAGGGGAAAATGGATGAAAACAAATGCTTGATTCTGTTCGGGTGACATTGTTTGTTATGATCATGTGGGTTTTGGTCACAGTTGGGAAATGATTTGATTTCCCACAATCTGAAATCTTCAAACATTTCACTGCTGCTTTTTAATCTGAGAGGCAATGTAATGTACAACTCACAACACATTCATAGGAAAATATTCAACTGACAATGTGATGATTGCGAGATACAGTCCATAGTTGTGCTGTTGAGATCAGAAACTGTACAGTGTGACGCAAGTGTCAGCAAGGGATTAATAGAGACTGCACAGTTGCCATATTCTATGCATGGTATCATGACACCTGTTGAAATTTCTTAGAATTACTATTTTGTATTTCAATGGAAATTTGTGGTATCAAGTGATTTGCGCATGTCCGTCGAACATGGAATCCATCTTCAATAAAAAATGCAGATAGTGTTGTCCTTTTCCCAAATGTAGTCCTATCTCTGTATTTTAAAAATGTTTTGAATGCCTAGCTTTGTTCTTGGATATGTGAAGCACATTTGGCCATAAGTTGTTGTCGTGAAATATTATTTTATTATCAGTTCTGGTACGAATTCGGTAGCAGACTTCCAGGAACCAGTGGTGCCTGATGTCAACTTCATGAGTTGTTTACTTGTCTTTCGTGTTTCATACATCTCAACCTTCATTTTGGTGTATAATTTGTGTATATTAAATTTGAATTTAAGGAATATCAGAGGTGGGAATTTCAAAATAAACAAAATTCTATTACTTATATAGCACCTTAAGACAATCTTTCACATTATTTGATTTTAGACGGCATTATATATCGATGCTTTCTCCGTTCGATGACGTTGACTGGAAATGGAATGTAATTTAAAAATGTAAACAAAGCCTACAGTTTGGGAGTTTACCCCAGTGCAGCTCTATTGCAGTGCTAAGTGTGCTTTGAAGAATTGTGATGCCCTGACTTTGTTCTTGGATATGTGAATCACATTTGGCCACAAGTTCTTTTGGTGATATATTATTTAATTTTCAGTTCTGGTACAAATACAGTAGCAGACTTCCAGGAACCATTGGTGTCTGCTGTCAACTCTGTGAGTTGATTACATATATGTTTTGTGTTCTATACATCTCAATCTTCATTTTGATGTATAATTTGTGTATATTTAATTTGAATTTAAGGAATATGAGTGGTGGAAATTTCAAAATAAACAAAATTCTATTACCAATATAGCACCTTAAAATGACAACACTAAATTAACACATCAGCTTTAAATAAAAATGGGATATGAGTTATATAAATAAGAATTCCTTGCATGGACTGAAGTAACTGAGTTGCCTAAAAATAAAAGAGGTGTGGTCATTGCTTTATCTTTGCCAGAGGATGATGAGAATAAAATTAGGGAAAAGGTATTTGATCAAATACAGTTAGATGACAGGTCTAGATACTTTGATAACTTTTCTTGATAAATACTTGGCAAAAGATGATTTGGCTTATAGCCTTGAAAATTTTGAAGACTACACACTTGAAGTTGACCAAAATATTCATGAATATATAACTATTTTTGATTCAAAATAATGAAAAATTGAGAAGAAAAACATGTAATTACCATCAGAAATTCTTGCCTTCAAATTACAGCAGAAATCTAACATATCTAAAGAGGAAAAATATTTAGTTCCCACTGCTATGAATTATGAACAGAGAACAAGTTAAATAAAATCCTTAAGGAAATTTATAGGTGTTAAAGTTAATTCAAGTGCCCATCCATCATAAAATTTGTACCAACGTTTATTGTAGAAAATGTAGAAACATTACTTGCAACAGGATATGGAAGAACAACTTCTTATAAACCCAGATTCAGAAATGAAAGATCAAGAGGTTCTCATTGGAATAGAGTTGTGGAAATTTTACAAACTGGCAAGATCAACATTAGACAACTAATTTTGATGAAAGGAATAAAAGAGTTTCACAGAGACCCATTTATCCTATCAGTTCTGATGGGAAAGTTTTGACTTATAAATGCTGTTGATCTTTCAGACATAGTTGCAAATTATCTTGACAGTTGGGTAAATATGAATAAACTTAACATTACTGAGGAAAATTTGTTATTTACTGGTTATCACAAGGATGAAATTGCATAGTTAGGTAGTGATGCTAAGAACTGTGCTATGTTAGATAGTGCTTGTTAGAGTACCGTTTGTGGAGGAAATTGGACGAAAAATTATGTGGAATCTTTAGATGATGTTGATAGAAGTTAAGTTAAAACTTTCAAAAAATGTTTAAATTTGGAGGTTGGTACATGTTTGTTATCACTGGTTGAGTATGAAGTACCGGCTGTGTTAGCTTGCAAAAATGTGCAAATTAAGACTAATGTTGTAGATTCTGACATACCTCCACGACTGTCATGTTCTGCAATGAAGGAAGCAAATGTGAAATTAGACTTAGAAAATGATACAGCATAGATTTTGGGAAAGAAGTAGCATTAAATTTCACATCTTCAGGACTGTCTGCCAATATATAAAACTGAAAATATTTCAGTGGAAAATATTTGTTCTGTGAATCTCAAAGAAATAGATGAAAAAGAAAGACACAAAACTCTTCTCAAGTTACATAGACAGTTTGCCCATCCCCCCTCCCCCCCCCCCCCCCCCCCCCACCCCCAAATACCCCGATAACTTTGTTGAAGGATGCTGGAGTTTGGGAGAACACATTCAGTGAAATTACCACAAACATTGGTAAAAATTGTGAACTTTGTCAGAGATATGCAAAAACTCCTCCTTGACCTGTGGTGTCTGTGCCCATGAGAAAAGACTTTATTGAAAAAGTGGCCATGGACTTGAAATGTTGGTCTGATAGATGGATTTTATATTAGATTGACATTTGGTCAAGATACACTTTTTCTGCATTTGTAACTAGAAAACAACCAAGTGATATTCTCATTACTGGATGCCTTAATGAAAAATGCTTTAATGACTGATAACAGTGGTGAGTGTAGTTCTAATGAAACAAGAGAAGTGGCATCAACACCTAATATTAAACTGTGTACTACAGCTGCTATGAGCCCCTTTCAGAATGGATTATGTGAGAGGGTACATTCTGTAACAGGCATGATGTTAGTTAAATTGGTAGATGAAAATGGAAAATTATATAGTGAAACTTTGTTATGCTGGGCTCACATGGCTCAAAATACTTTACAAATGTGGAGTGGTTAAAGTAGTCACCAGTTGGTGTTCGGTGTGAATCCAAACTTGTCAAATATAATGAATGACACTTTACCATCTTTGAAGGAAACACACTACAAGTGAAACATTTTTCAAACATTTAAATGCTTTACATGTGACTAGAAAAGCATTTCTACAAACAGAGGCATCTGAACGACAAGCCTGAAAATAAGCAATCTGTCATTTGCAGATTGAAGTCCCCAGTGGGTGAATTTGCTGGTGCTACTCCATAGAGTGGGCTAGAATCCCCCAATTTATCCTCTGGGTACCTCTTTCTGTTTAGGCCTGAGGCCCTGATTCAGAGTGAAGTTTACAGAGAGTAAATTAACTAATGCTATCCTGCTGTGTAAGCTAGCATCACAAAATTCACCCTCTGGGGGACCTCATTCTGCAGATGTCAGTCTGCTTATTTCCAGGCTTTCTGGACGAATACGTAGAGCTTCTCGAAGCAAAGTGAGAGCTGCTGAACAAATATTTGAGAATGGAAACAGTGTGTTCTATAAAAGAGAAGGCAAACATAAGTGGCTTGGCCCTGGAACTGGAAAAGTGGTATTACAGGACAGAAAAGTAGTTTTTCTTCATCACGGGGTGTTTTTGTTAGAGTATCACCCAGTAGACTTAGTAAGGTTACAACTAACAAAACAAATCAACTTCAAAATAGTTCTGTTGAAAAACCTCTTTCAAATGATCATGCAGATACTGTACAGGCAAGCCAGAAAATAAGCAGACTGACATCTGCAAAATGAGGTCCCCAGTGGGTGAATTTAGTGATTACCTCTGTGAATCTCAATCTGAATCAGGGTCCCAAAACAAAACCGAAAGAGGTGCCCAGAGGATAAATGGCCCACTGTATGGGATATCATCATCAAATTCACCCTCTGGAGACCTCATTCTGCAAATGTCAGACAGCTTATTTTCAGACCTGTGTACAGGAAGTTAAAGATTGTCCTGTTAAGGAATACATTAAAAAAAGGCAAATTCTGATCTGACATTATTAGAAAGCACACAAGAAAGAAAAATTGTGATTTTCCTCTTAAAGCTGATGAGAAAATATAATACAAACTTGAAGATAGAGATACATGGATTTCAGCTACAGTTTTTGGAAGGGCCAGAAAGGCAACTGGAATCAATAAGAACTGGAACAATATACAAGATATCAACACAAATGAAAAGAAAAGTGTTGACTTAGGTCAAGTCAGCTGGAATAGAATCAGTGGTGAGCTGGCTAATATATTACTGATTCCAGACGAAAGGCAACATGAACTGGCTTGCATAATGGCAAAACAAGCTGAGTGGCAAAAGCTTAAAAACTTCAGAACTTATGAACTAGTTGAAGGCAAAGGTCAAAAGGCCCTGTCTACTAGATGGGTTTATCTCTCATAAAAATAGTGAAATAAAAGCATGTTTAGTTTCAAAAGAATTCGAGGAAGAAGGTTTCATAAAAAGAGAAAGGCCTACAGTAGAAAAGTGTGCAATGAGAATATTTCTGGCCATCATGGAAAGTAAAACATGGCAGGTGCAGACAACAGACATAAAATCTGCGTTTCTACATAATCTACAAGGTAAAAAAATGCAGCGAGATGTTTTTCTTGTCCCATCCCCTGAATACCAATGGCACTCTCCCATAAATTGTAACAAGGCAAATCCTAACAGACTAAATAATTTCACTTCAAAGGTGGTATGAACAACATCCACAAAATATGAAGCCTTTAAGTGCTGGAACTGACACTTAAGAGTAAAGCCCAAATATGGGCTTCCAGCACTTTACCAGTTAAGGCCTCGAAGAAGTTGAAAGATATTAAATCCATGATTTTATTTCCTGCTTTAGAGTGTGACGTCAAAGACTGGAAAATAGTCGTTATTAGCTTAACTTGACAAAGTCAAGATAAGCTACATGTTTTGCCATCATGTGTGCGGAAGTCTGTTAGTCTGTGAGTCTGTTCACATTTTCCTTTAGCACCGGCTACACCCCGCAGTTCTTGTTTGTTCATCACGAAATTTTGTATGCAGGTTTGGGGTCATGTCTAGATGAGGACATCCCCTTTTGGTCATGATCGCTCAACAGGTATGGCTGCCCAAGCCCAAAACCTGAAAACCATTAGTACAGTGTACAGGTCGTATTTATGAAGGGATTTCATTTTAACTTGGTAGGATGCCTCTGTATAATGCCTAGATGAGAACGTCCCCTTTTGGGCATGACCTGTCAACCGTGATGGCTGCCCAAGCCTGAAACCCAAAAACTTTTAGCACAGTCTGAAGGTCATGTTTGATATGGAGGGATTTCATTGTAACTTGGTAAGACGACTCCTTATGATATCTAGATGAGAACTTCCCCATGTGGGCGTGATCTGCCAACCGTGACGACTGCCCGAGCCCAAAACCCGAAAACCTTTAGCATAGTCTTTAGGTCATATTTATTGAGGAATTTCATTGTAACTTGATGGGTTGACTTCATATAATGTCAAGATGAGAAAGTCCCCTTTTGGACGTGATTGGGCAACTGTGACGGCTACAGGGGCTCGAAGCCCGAAAACCTTTAGTACAGTCTACAGGTCATATTCATGAAAGGAGTTCATTGTAACTTGGTAGGATGACTCAAAATCATGTCTAGATGAGAACATCCCATTTTGATCATAATCATTCAGCCTTGATGGCTGCCTGAGCCCAAAAACCTTTAGCATGGACAAAGGGTCATATTTATGGAAGGATTTCATTGTAACCTGTTAGGTTGACTCCATATAATGCCTAGATGATGACATCCCCTTTTGGTCGTGATTCGTCAACTGTGATGGCTTCATGTGCCCGAAGCCCGAAAACCTTGAGCACAGTCTACAGGTCATATTTATGAAGGGATTTCATTGTAACTTCGTAGGATCACTCCAGATGATGCCCAGATGAGATTGTCCCCTTTGGTTGTGATCATTCAACCATGATTGATGCCCGAGCCTGAAGCCTGAAAACCTTTAGCACAGTCTACAGGTCATATTTATGAAAGGATTTCATTGTAACTTGGTAGGTTGACTTCATATAATGTCTAGATGAGAACGTCCCCTTTTGGACACGATTGGGCAACTGTGACGGCTACAAGGGCCCAAAGACCTTTAGAACAGTGTACAGGTCATAATTATGAAGGGATTTCATTGTAGCTTGGTAGGATGACTCCCAAGTAATGTCTAGATGAGAACATTCCCTTTTGGTCACGATCATTTAGCCTTTATGGCTGCCCGAGCCCAAAGACCTTTAGCATAGTCTATAGGTCGTGTTTGTAGAAGGATTTCATTGTAACTTGTTAGGTTGACTCCATATAATGCCTAGATGATGACATCCCCTTTTGGTCGTGAATGGTCAACTGTGACGGCTTCAGGGGCCCGAAGCCTGAAAACCTTGAGCACAGTCTACAGGTCATATATATGAAGGGATTTCATTGTAACTTCGTAGGATCACTCCAGATGATGCCCATATGAGAATGTCCCCTTTTTGTTGTGATCATTCAACTATGATGGCTGCCCGAGCCCAAAACCCAAAAACCTTTAGCACAGTCTACATGCCATATTTATGAAGGGATTTCATTGTAACTTGGTTGGTTGACTTCATATAATCTCTAGTTGAGAATGTCCCCTTTGGACGCAATTGGGAAACTGATGGCTACAGGAGCCAGAAACCTGAAAACCTTTAGCACCATCTACAGGCCATATTTATGAAGGGATTTCAATGTAACTTGATAGGATGACTCGTTCTGGAATAATTTGGTAATTTGGTAAAATCACGAGACCCATAAGATCTACTGTTGCAGCTGAAATGCTCAGACTACGAGATGGGGTAGAGTCAGGTTACTATCTCAGAGATATCATTAAAGTCATTTTGGGTTTAAAACAAAATACTATATTAATAGTTCACTGTTGCATATGTAGACAGTAAAAGTGTTGTTGAGGCCATATGTTCCACCAAACTAGAGGATGATAAAAGCTTAAGAATAGATCTGACAGCAATAAGGGAGTCATTAGAATTACATGAAGTCAGTGAGATATAGGCATGCCACGATTATGAAATTCAATAGTCGATTAATCAGAGCCCAAAATCGACGATTAGTCGACTTTTTTGACAACTTTTTTAACAAAGGGTCGACTAAAACGATATGGCTGAATGGTCCTAAAGGTAGGTATAACCAGGCGTTTGTCCATTTACATTTCAAATAACATGGTGACATAGTCAACGATCCATCATTACCACATTATAAGGCTTGGTGAACGTCAGAATGAACATTTCGTTGACCATATTCTGTTAAGTTAGTCGATCGTCTGCCATACCATTGAACAGTAATACACCCTGATGCCCGAAATTCAGATGAAACATAACAGTGAGCAGCCAGAAGGAACTACGCCTGATCCGAGGGAGAGGGATTTTACAACTTTCAAGGTCTATTCTGCTGGACCCTGTAAGGGCACTAAATGATGTAAAAAGTCACACCCCCTCCTTCCCCTTCCGCACACTCACTGACGATAATTTATCAGTGGTGGGAAACGTGATTTTTGGATTTCCAACACGAAAAGAGTGACCCAAGGGAGCTAACTCTAGTTTTGTGATGCAAAATAGATTAAATATTTTGTGTTACAAAATTGGCTATGAAAATTTCATTTCGTGTTGTTCAAAATAAAGATTTGTGAGCAAAGGTTATTGGAAACAATGTTTTCTAAAATATGGACATGTTGTTGACATGACGAGAGCAGTAATACTTGAAAATAACTTTCATATTTTCCCCCCCAAAAATCATTAAAGTGGGAGGTAATTACCGCAAACATTTCCGAATCGGACTTAGAAAAATGATAATTTATTTGGGTGTTGGGGGGGGGGGGGGGGTTGGGGGGTTGAGGCCGCCCTCCTTTACCTCCATATATAGTCTACCACTGTCGTTTATACATTCAGGAAAGTTCTCATCATGTATATACAGTGTGATCACGTAAAAAAAAGTTGACTTTAAAATTTAAAGTCGATCAATCGGCATGACCGGCGATGAGTCGATTTTTTGCATAATCACGGCAAGCCTAGTGAGATGAAGTGGTGTCCTGGCAACCTACAGTTAGCCAACTGCATGACAAAATGTGATGCATCAGGATTTGATCTTCTGGAAATCATTAAAAAAGGATTAATGCCAGAAGAATTTGTGCATGAAAAAGAAAAACAATTATAAATAACTCTTTGTGTGCATGTGTATAAATACAAGGACAATTTGTACAGTATGTGTAATTATAAGAGCAGCAACAAAGGGCAGAATAATTCCTTCGGATTGAGCACAGTCCGATGCGTTGATGGCCTGTGTGCTGCTTTAATTCACAGATTGGTGAAACAAATGGTAACCCCCCCCACCACCCTCCTCCCCCCCCCCCCCCAAAAAAAAAAAAAAAAAAAAAAAAATAATTGGAATTAATTTGTTAATACTCTATAGTGCATAGCCTTTGAATGAACAGTAATGGAGATAACTCTATGATCCTTCTTAAGATCCCAGGATAGCAAAGGGAAGAAACTCTAATGATATGTGGAGCTTGGCATATTGATAATGGATGCCATGATGTGAACATGTGGAAATGTTGTTCAGAGGAGGTAAATTTGAGTTTTACAATATCTACTGAGGGATGAGTGTGGCTATTTCCCATGAAAGTTCCAAAGAGTGCATACAGTCAATGGATTCACTGATCATAGAACAACTGGAGATATTTTGGGGTAGCCCACTATTTAGATGTGTGCTATTGGGATCGATAAATATACTACTCAAAAAAGCTAGGGGGATATCCAAATTGATGTTGATATTTTCAGAAAATGGTATTGGATGCACGTAATTGGACACATCAGTATGTTACCAAGTTTAGTGTGGATCATGAATGTCACCGGCCCACAGAAACTTTCTGCAGGTTTTTCGCACAAGTGCCGCGTTAATGTCTGTGGGGTATGTTTTGAAATTTTCATTTGTACTGGACAGCCTTTTTTAGAGGTCTCATCATTCTTTTCTTGATATAAACTCGTTCATCAATAGTTTCTGGTCAAAATGTGACTTTTGAGGTATGCGAAGACTGACATGTGACAAACGTTTACTTGCCGTTGGCATGTTGGAAGTTGGCAACAGACAGACTGCAGTGACTCAAATTCTCAACTTTACTCAATCGGTGATTAGTAGGTTGTGGTCACACTACCATCAGTCAGGCATTGTTGATGACAGACGTCGGTCAGGTCATCCAAGGGTGACTACTTCTAACCAGAACGTTTCATCCAAACCACAGAATTATGTAATGGCCATAATAGTGCCCCAGAAATTGGATAGCAGCTGCACCGAGCGACAGATGTGCGAGTCAGCAGTCAGACTATCCTAAATTGCCAACACAGCTGGAATTTGTACACTTGTTCTCGAATAGTTCCACGTTTGACTGAACGTCACATTGCAGCAAGGCATAATTGGTGTGGAGCACTACAGTGCTGGGACAGTCGTCAGTGGAGCAACGTCATGTATTTTTATACTGTAAACCAATGGCTCAGACTTAGCTGGTGCTAACTCTTAAATATTCAGGGCCAAACACAAATTTTGCCTAACGAATCACCAAAATTTGCATCCAAAACCAAAAAACTAATGTCCTTTATGGTCCTCCATACTTTTGTCTACTTCGCATGTGCAGTGTCAAGGAAGTACCGAAATTGGCGGAAAGCCTCATTCTTTGTTTGGCCCTTCTGTCAGTAAAAACTAACTAACTTCTGTGCTTCAAAATCTCTGTTTTTATAATGCCAGACACAAAGTAATGGTGATTTTGGTGGATCAAAGGATGAATTAAGGGGATGAGAGGAAAAAACAGTGGTGGATGTGTTCAGGGCTGTAACTTATAATTTTTATTGAAAATTATTTCATATTCCCTATTTTCAGGACATGGGCCTGATGTTATCATTCTTGCTATGAAATTGCCACTGTTTGTTAAGTGTTCCTCCCTCTCCTTCCTTGATACCCCCCTATTAAGCTCCCATAATTTTTGGACTTTTTTTGAAATTTTTTTATTGAAAAATTCATGGGAGTTTAACTTGGTTACAGAATGATTATTCTGTATATCCCCATGGTTATGCCCTCACCCTTTGGGTGTTTAGGTGTTTTTGGTCTTGCATCTACCATCTGATACATCGCAGTTTCTTCTGATGAAGATTCTGTCTTACATCGGATAGTTTAAAAATTCTGTTACTGACTTTGGGCCATGTTGTTCAGTGCCTGGAGTCTTGTTTCCGGTTTTTATAGCATTTTGTTTACATTGACAACGGTTACTTTCTGTAAGTAATCTCCTTCTCATTATGATGTTAGGTCTGTCATCAGATACATTATATACTCCGGAAGTGTAGCATTAATTTTTTAGAATCATGTAAAAAATTTTGTCCACACTTGAGCTGTTTTGGGATCCATTTGGGCTCATCATTCCGTTTGGGAACTTGGGCTCATATCAAATTTTTTCGAACATTTTTTTATGAATAATTTTTCGAAATTTTTGTATTGGATTGTGTTGTTATGTATATTTTGTCATATTATAATGAGGGTTAGTGCGAGAACTATGGACTTGTAATTTTTTGCATAATGAAAGAATATTGCTCAAATTGTAAATCGAGGAAATCTTCCTCCGACTCTCATGTTTTTTGTGTCTGCTGTAGTCAGTGTTCTTGCACTAACACTTGTTCTGTTTGTGCCAATTGGGATGACAAACGTTGGAGACGTGTGTCACGATATGTTGTTAGTGGTGAGAGAGCCATGCCTGCTCTCTCACCACAGGGTCACTCTAGTTTCTTATCAACCTACTCACAATTGTTTACTACAGGCTTGCACTACAGTGGAAGTCCCTAACTCGGATAAAATACTCTCTATTTTTGTCTTTCCCACATAATTTGGGAAAGAAAAGTGGTGCAAAAGCACCAAGAAAAAATAAACCAAAACTGGGTCGAGTGCAACCGGCACAGACCCAGTACGGGACGCTCTCTCCCAAGTAGAACTTCACGACTTACGTTGCCAGTGCACATATACCGTCGCTAAAGACTCATTCTTTTTGTCATCCGCCTTGTGTCGAGATGTTCTGCATGCTTATCAGTGTTTATCCAGCTCGTTGATTGATGTTTCCTGATTCATAGTGTATCAGAGTATCCTTTGTATTCTCAGGAACAGTTTTTATTATATTCTCTTACATATTATATATCCATAATGTATTTTATATGTTCTCTCTCGAGCCACGCGCGAATTTTGTGTGCCATGCGGTTCGGACTTAAATTATATTTTTATACTGTACCAATGACCCAGACATAGCTGGTGCTAACTCTTAAAATATAGGGCCAAACACAAATTTTGCCCCCCAATCCCCAAAATTTGCATCTAAAACTAAAGAAAACATGTCCTGAGAGGCCCTCCACACTTCGCCCCTACTGCGCATGCGCAGTGTCAAGGACGTTCCGAAATTGGCGCCATTTATTATTCTAAGTTTGGCCCTTCATCAGTTAACATCTGACTGATCTTTGTGCTTTTAAATCTCAGTTTAAATGATGCCAGACACATAAATATTAGTGAAATGGTGATTCTAAGGAGGATAGAAAAGGAGGAGAGGAAAAGAATGTGTGACAGAATATTATCAGGGCTGTAACTTAAAATTTTTTAATGAAATTATGTTAAGTTACCTATTTTCAAGGCAGCAGCCATTTTGTTGTCATTCTGATTATTTAGTTACACTGTTTTTACAAGTGTTTTTCCTCTCTCCCTGTCCTTTAAGTTCCCCCTTGCTATTCTCCCATGCTTTTGGCATAATTTCTGTAATTATTATTACTAAAATTTCTTGGGAGTTTAGCTGAATAACAGAATGAATTCTGTTCTTCCCCATGTTTACGTCTTCACCTACGGGTGGTTAGGCGTTGTGTTCTGCATCTACCATCTGATGTTCTGCAGTTTCTTCCCTGGAAGTCTCTGTTTTGCATCAGATGGTGTATTTTTGGTAACTGATTTCGGGCCTGGGTGCCTGGAGTCTTATTTTGTGTTTTTACACTCATTGTTTACATTTACAACAGCCCTCTGTGTGAGGGGGGGATTTCTAAATAATAATATCTTTATGTTATTTCAATCATAACTAGATACATTATTATTGTTCGTAAGTGTTGAATAAATTGTTTAAAATATTTTTAAAATTTTTGTCCACACTTAGGCTTGGGATCCATTGGGGCTCAACGTTACTTTTCAGAAACTTGGGCTGTTCTGAAAAAATATTTTTTCAAAATATTTTGATTTCAATTATTTTTTCTATATTAATGGATCATATTATTATTATGTATTTTGATTGCCAGGGGTTAGTGCGAGTACCAGGACTTGTTTTCTTTTCACATTGAAAGGATATTGATCTATTGTTTTAAGAGGAAGTCTTCCTCTGACCTTATTATCATTCTATATGTGGTCAGTGTACTCGCATTAACTCCGGTTCTGTATCGTATGATTTCGATGACAATATGGGAAGCGTATGTCACGGTATGTTGTTGGGGATTTGGACACTCCGGTCCTTTCCCCGCAGGGTCACTCTACTTTATCAATTTCTATTTCAGACGATCAAGATTAGGGTGATGTATCTGTGATGTCTTCCAACAGTGTGCCTCCGTCGTCACAATTAATGAAGGGCTAGCGGAAAAGTGCTCATGTAATACGCCAATTGCCTAAGAGGACCCTAGTAGGTTCGACGGCCTTTGACGTCCGCTAGCTCGCCCGGTGTAGCGTCCATTCACCGAATGGTTCGGCAGCCGGGTTCGTCCGTTGCGGTCTAGAAGGAATTTTGGGGTGATGCGAGCACTATAAAATTAACTTAATGCACACCCAGTGACGGCGGATCGGAGGGAGAACGGAGGAAGCCTTTTAGTCCGGTTCATAGCTCGTTCCGGTCCTTCCGGACGGCAAGCGAGAGAGGCCCCTCTCTCGTTCAACAACATCTGGCCCCAGATGTTGTGGTACAAATGTGTCGTTAGCGGAGCATACGTCCGTCGCTCGGGACGCTCCGTTGTATAGGCAGTCCGCTGAGACTGCTAAGGCTTCCTCTTCTCGTCAGCGCACACGACCGCACCTTGGCTGCGTGACCGCCGATATATTACCAGCTTCGCCGATCAAGGATTCTTCGGCGACCAGGTCACACCATCCGGCAGCCAGGGATTCGAGACCGATGGACTCCGGACGTTCGCATAGGAAAAGTATGCGGGAGCCATCTGATGCGGAGCTGCCCTCGGCGAAGCAGCGATAGACTGCGCCTCCGCAGGTCTCGACGCCGGACATTCTTGTGCACATAGCACAGCTTATCGCAGCATCCCAGCAGCCGACAGAAACGGTGTCGGATCGAGAATTATCCGACAGCGCTGGGTCGGTAGCCGGGGACTCGAGGCCTGCAGACTCCGGACGTTCGCATAGGAAGTATGCGGGAGTCAACGTACACGGAGCTTCCAGCGGCAATGCATCGTAAGTCCGCTACTGCACAGGCCTCGGGAACGGACGTGCTTTCCTTAATAGCACAGTTTATCGCAGCATCCCAGCATCAACTGAATCTGTCGCATATATTTTATCCGACGATGCTGGGTCGGGACGCTCCGCGGAAGCGGGTACGGACGTCCGAAAGTTTCATCCGGTCCGACGGGATACCGAAAGGGATTCGGTGGATTTCAAGCTTTCCCTTTCGGAACAATATATGCTGCGATGCCGGATAAGAAACTGATAGCGTCGGTGGACTTAGAAATTTTTGGTTCGGTTCAGGGACATCGTCCCTCAGTTCCGACATAGTCCAATAATGTCACACAAACTTTCGAATTATTGAACGACGCTATATATATTATTATTTTATGCTTGCTATCCAAGCATTTCTGGTTTCTTGTTCGAAGAATTATGGAGATGTCTTTCAAAAGTGTGCCTCTGTCGTCATAGTAATGAAGAGTTAGCGGCAATAAGTGCTCATGGAATATGTCTATCGCTTACGGAGTGACATTCGCTAGCTCACCCGGTGTAGCGTACATTCATCGAATGGTTCGGCTGCCGGGTTCGTCCATTGCGGTCTAGGAAGGAGATTTGGGTGATGCGAGCACTTTAATTACTTTAGTACTCACCCAGTGACGGCAGATTGAGGACAGATCGGAGGAAGCCAACAACATAGGGGACCGCATGTTGTGGTTCAAATATTTTACATTCGGAGCATATGTCCGTTGCTTGGGACGCTCCGTTATTTTGACAGTCCGAGAGACTGTCTTTAATGCTTCCTCATCCTCACAGCAGGGCACACGACCGCACATTGGCTACGTGACCTCGAGTATCCGATCAGTTTCGGCATTCAGTGATTCCACAGCGAATAGGTCGCGCCATCCGGTAGCCAAGGGACACGAGGCCTATACACTCCGTTCGCTCGCATATTGGAAGTATGCACGGGGTAACGATCTCGGAGCTTCCTGCGGCAATGCATCGTAAGACCGCTGCTCCTCAGGCCTCAGTGACGGACGTGCTATCCGAGTTAGCACAGTTGTTTCGCAGCATCCCAGCAATTGACGGTTTCTCGGTCGAATCAGGAATTATCCGACGGCGCTGGGTCGGTGCGGTCCGTGGTTGCATCAAGCTACGGACGACCGAACGCTTTATAGGGTCCGACAGGATGGCGAAAGGGATTCGAAAGATTTCGAGTTTTCCCTTTAGTAGTATCGGAAGATGCCTTTCATATCTTCTGGCATTTCTTCCAGTGATTATTTTTCGGACTTCATTGCTGCGATCTTGGATAAGAGACTTATAGCGTCATTGGACTCGGATTTTTCGATCGGTACAGGGACTTTGTCCCTGACTTACCGACGCAGTCCAATATTGTCATTACAACATGTGTTTTATTTTTCGACGCTATATATTTATATATATATTCAAGACGGCTACTAAGCATGATAGTTTAGTTTCTTGTCCGCGTGGCTCATTTCTGCCATTTTATCTTTTTTTACATATAGTTTATTTTGGCAGAGCAGGGCATACCGAGAGTTCATATGCGTCTAGACGGTGTGATTAAAGACTGCATATATTCTTTTTCACCGTTTATGTCTTTTCCAATTTCAATGTTGGGAACGACATTATGTATATTAGACTTAACTTAGACGCTTTATTATACGTAATCCGCCTTACTGAGGCGTTATCATTACGTCTTCAAGAAAAGATTTACGGGATTTTATTCTCAATGTAATTTCTTTTGAGGGCAGTAGTTTGTTCACGTATAACTCCGCCCTTCAGTGGCTGATTGGAGTTGGTTAGACGTGAGGCAGCCCTAGCTACATCCACGCGTGGATAGTAGGTTAAGAACTCTCTCAGAGTCGCTTCGTTCTCGGAGGAGCTTCTCTTCGACGGCAACTTTCCGGCAATCCATGAATTGCTTGATTTATACATTCTCTTGTCTATCTAGTGTTACAAGAGATTCAGACTGGGGCAAACATTCGGTGGTTGACTCAGAGAGTGCCGCCGCAGTTGCCGGACCCGAGTGTGGCTGTTATGACGGTTGCCAGTCAAACAGATTGGGATATATACTGATCCCTACGGATTCGAAGTGCCAGGGCCTTTGGGTTCTGCAGTCTTTTAGCTATCAGTTAACTTCCGCGGAATAATGTTTTTTTAGGCTTGCTTTATGTCATTGCATGAACATTATTCAGAAACGCATGCCCAAATTCCTGTCCTTTAATTCGACAGTAGTGGCGTATCTCCGGAACCAGGGAGGCACTCTTTCGTTTCCGTTATTCAATTTAATGGAAAGAATCCGTTTGTTGGTTATAGTACACCAAGTTCAGTTTTGGTCCGTCATATTCTGGGTCGTCTGATTGTTTTATCGCACTCCCGTTCTCTTACGGGTCGCTTGTTGCTGTCAGAATGGACTCTCAACAAACAAGTATTCAATCAGATTTGCTATCTATGGGAGCGCCCAATGATGTTTTATTTATGACACAGCTGGCTAATCAATTGCAGACGTATGTGTTGGCTTGTCCAGATCTCTGAGCTAATACTGTTAACGCTCTATTGATCTATAGGACAGAATGATAGGATACGCGTATCCTCCGGCGCTGTTGTTTTTAGCAGGTATTGCTAAGATAAACAACCACAATACATTTCTGTTGATAGCATCTCTATCTTCACAGAGATCATGAGTAATTTACTCTCTTGTCTACTGTGGATCTTAACGTGAAATCTTCCTCTATGTGAGGATCTTTTTTCACTGGGTAAATCGTGTCATCTTTTTCACAACCAGCAAGGTCGCAACCTTCATGTGTTCCGTTGTGTGGTCCGTATTGCATTGTAAGCACTGTACTGGACGAGCTTTGGACGCGATTTCTTACTATAGGAGATCCTCTTCTTCGCTATTCTATCCGACTAAAGTGGAGGCTCTTCCGTCGTGGTGTAGGGATCATTATGTTCACATGGTTGATCCCTCCATACTTCTCATTGCTATTTTTTAGTATACTTGTTTCACAAGATCTACTGCAGCCTGTTGTTATTTAGGTTATAGGTTTATGTTACCTCATACCTATGCACTCTACGATAGTTTACAATTGAGTCTTTTGTCTCTTTATCTAAGTCAGTTAGTAACTTTTTGATAAATAGACTTAGAATCTTTAGATTAAATTTCTATACGGATTTTAACTTCAGGTTCTTATTTAGCTAAGTAATCATTTGAGCCTCTGGAAACAGTAGTTTTCAAATTCTGACCTTTTAGACAGTAATTATGTTGGTTTCTCTTTTACTGTAGAGTCAGTGAGTTTCATGCACTATCGATGGATGATTTTCACTTTCATAGTTTCGGAATCAATACTTCCGTTACTATTTAGGTTGGATTGTTGCATAAGAGTTAGGCTCCTATTATCCGGAACCTATTATTTTAAGGTCCTTCCGTCTTCGTATGGGCATAGGCCTTTACTCTTTCCGGGTACAGTTTATGTATTTATAAACAGATATCTGTTTATTACAAGGGCGTAAGCTTCTTCTGTCTTTTGATGTCTAGTAGAAGGACGTTACGCTCCATTTTATTGTTAATGGATTCTATTAACTAGCGTACTGCTTATGGTATATCATTGGCTTAGCAGTTGTGCTTAAGATTTCGGCTCATGAAGTAAGAGTTCTTCTACTTCTTGGGCTTACATTAATAGTGTTCTATTATAGATTTTTGAAGGCTGCTCATTGCGCTCAGCCATCCATTCATGAATTTTATCTCAGAAATATCGAGTCCATTTCTGGAGGCCTCTATTGTTAGGTCTATTATCTACTGCTCAGAATGTCATTCACTTAACAGTTGCTACTATAGCTAGGTAGGCTGTCTGTTTCGGCAGTGTCTCCGTTCGGCTGCCCTCTTCGCTCTGGGCTATTTGACCCAGGGCAAGGAAAAAGGGGGGGGGAGGGTGTTCCCTTGGGTCACCTGTTTTTACTATGAAAACAAGGGGATACCTCCTCCGGAGTTAGTAATTCTGAGCTGTTATTGGGATGGTTGTTTAGTGAGAAGTTTAAGTTTATAAAATTCATTCAAGTCTTAGTTTTTAAAGTATAGCTTTTGAATATTGCATATGTCAACGGACATGATTATGCAATTCTCACACACTTTTAGGAGTATAAGAGTCTCTATTCTCTAGACTTACTTTATTATTGGCTTACTTTAAAAATTATTAGTATAAGGATTATTGGATATTAATAGAGTACATGGATGTATGAAGCTCAATTTTTGGAAGGTGTTGTATCTTTCTAATTTATCATAAATAAGAAAGATACATGTAAGGCCTATTACTTCTTTTCCCTACAGGGGATGACTCTATTTTATTTTATTGAGCGTATTCCATTTTGCTCTATGTCCTTGGCCCTCCAGCCTTTTTACTATTCAGCTATGTCTGGGTCATTGGTACAGTATAAAAATGTTAAAAAATTTATAGTAATTTATATATTTTTTATACTTACCAATGACCCAGACGGGGATGGCCCTCCCAGGAGTTGGGAACTCTTGCCTCCCCGCTGAGTACATAGCGCTTACCAGGCACTGGTTATTAGAATGATAAATGGCGCCAATTTCGGAATGTCCTTGACACTGCGCATGCGCAGTAGGGGCGAAGTGTGGAGGGCCTCTCAGGACATGTTTTCTTTAGTTTTAGATGCAAATTTTGGGGATTGGGGGGCAAAATTTGTGTTTGGCCCTATATTTTAAGAGTTAGCACCAGCTATGTCTGGGTCATTGGTAAGTATAAAAAATATATAAATTACTATAAATTTTTTAACTTTTCACAATTATTGTCAATGCTTAATTTGCTAATTTTTCTAATTGTGTTAGAGTTGGGTGTCAGCAGGGTACCGCTCCTGCAGTTTTTCTTCTCTCTTTTGAGAGTAGTCATCCTGTTGTGTGGTCGACCGTCTGGGGTCTTAATTTCTGTCACCTTTCTCTCTTCTCTGGGGGTGTTCTTCTGTTTTCTGATTTCACCTTCTTTGCTCCTCTCACCTCTATCCTGCCCAGGACAATTCCTTGTGGGCAATGTCTGCTGCCAAAGCATGTGGACGATTCACATTCTTCTTGTTCCTCCTGTAATGGGTGTTCGGCCGAGCAGCCATGTGGTGTCTGTGGATCATGGTCATCCACTTTCTGGGCGTCAGTTAACC